>CP137680.1:17672239-17801230 GCA_037976565.1 Mesocentrotus franciscanus | reverse complement strand
TTGCTATTGTGTGTATGTACTGTGAGAAAACAGGAATCTTCCACTCTGGTGATATGTACATTTTCTACAGACGGTACTTCTTGTTATGATTTTTATTAAAGTAGGTTATCATTAATGTATCAAAAGTACTAAGATATTATTATAAACAAATAATTTCTCTTCTAATCTCTCCTAATTTGTTTTCTATCCATAAATATTGCTTTCTATTTAACAATTAGTACAGATTATACCCTCCAATGAAATAGAATCGTTCCAAATTGCACCTGCCTCAGCTCACTGCATTCCTCACATTTTTTACAAAGCTAAAGTTTATTGCATGCAAAGAGCTTTTGTGGGTTTTATATGCCCCAACTCCAATTTACTTGCAGAAGTACAATTTCACCCGTGGTTGATGAGGTTGTTTGTAAATAATTTTGTTCCCGGGCTTTTTTTCTGAGGGGGTTGGGGTTTGTCCAATTGAAGGGGGAGCTAGGGGGGTACATGTTGTGCTGCGTATGCAATGCCTCTACCTGTACTTTTGTGAACAAGACCATTCATTTCCTTCCATTTTATCAGGGAGGTGAGACATAATTTCAATAATCTCTGTGTGTATTACAAGTATGATTACGTTTGAGGTATTATTTGTTGAAGAGCAGCGTTGCGTCATAAAGCTAAACTTTCTGAACGTCATCATCAATAATCTGTTCGATCGTGCACCCCTATATATCTGTCAATGGTAAACCGTAATTTATAACGATTAAATACATTAATTGAGCTTAAATTTGTTTTCTAACAAATACAACAATCATCTATTGCGCAAACTATAGTGTCCTGTGACTGAGTCATGATTATTATATTTCAACACAACATGTCTGGTCATTAATCAACGCAAAGACGGGCGGGGTCCCCCGGCTGTAATTAATGACGTCCAACGCAAATCACGGTCTTCGACCGGACCCATCGATGATCGACCCCCAGTAAACTTTGCCCTCATCCTGATCAAGGTATTAATAGTAGCCTACATATGTTGATTGTTGTAGGGCTTTTAAGCCTAATGAGTGGCTTCCGAGAATAGAACAGTAGTGCGATTTCACGCACTTCATCTCCATATTTTGCTCGTTACACAAGATAATAGTTTAGTTATAACCGTAAACAGAACAGGTGCCGATAATCTAATGAAGTCAGGGGGCCATAACCATAATTATTGGTATGCCAAATTAAAAATTGTCGCATTTATTGCAGTTATTAATTATTTCTTTATTTAATGTATTCGCCTTTTATATCTTTGTTTCTTTATTTCTATATTTATGTATCTTTCTATTTATTTCTTTACTTATTCATTTATTTATTTAATTATCTATTTATTTATTTATTATTATTTATTATATTCATAATATTCATTGACTTTTTTAGGCCTAGTCTCCGCTAATCACAGAATTGGACCTTAAGTTGATCTTTGTTTTCGTTCCAGTCTTTAAAACAATAGCTGAATATTCTGATAGCTGACTTCTCAAATTGTCTGTAATGAAATTTCTAACCATCTTTAAACCAAAGAGGCGAATAAATTTAAAACAGTATAGATTTTTTGTTAAATGTGGGATTTCATAGCAGATTATACTATTCAGTTACGTATGGTGTTATCGAGTAAGCCTAATTGGGAGAGGGGGCATAACAATATTTTCTAGACAGTGGATAACAATGGTGAGGATAAGTGTGGAGTCGTATCATTCTACTTCCCCCTCTTCATTATTTCTATTCAGTCCCCCTTCCTCTAAACTCGATCTTCCCCTCCCATCCCTCCTCTCTATTTTGTCATGTCGTTAGGGGGACACATCCCACATCGTACCCCCACCCACGGTCGCTGTGCCTCTGTCATTATATCTGAATAGGAGTCTAAAATGATTTGACTAATTTATAATGTTTTATCACTGATTCTGTAAATGGGCGGGAGGGTGGGGGAGGGGGGGGGTCGACCGGCTCATTGGACTTAATTGTCAGCAAAATTGAAAAAAAAATCGCGATTACCTGTTGTAAGACACTCAGTAATGGGGAGAGTGAGGTGTTAGCTTTCTTCTCTGGTAGAACCGACAATAATTATAATTTGCAGCAAAACCAAAAGTAACTTTGCAACAACAACAAAAATGACTAGAGATCAGAGGAATAACTTGATCAATAGAGGACGCTATACTACTCTAGATTCAACAACTCGGTGGACAATGGATCATCATGTTTTTAGAGGGGTGTACTATAATAATTATGTAGATTTGCGCTTAGCGCTTTTTAACAAAAAGTGTAGAAATGTGTAAATGGTTTCACTCATGGGCGACATAACAGGCGTGGGTGTGAATACCCTCCCATTGATGGACCTAGGGTGGGGCACAAAGTAGTACACAATGTGCCTCCGGACAATTTATAATAATAATAATAATCCAAGTTAATTTTTCTATTTCTTCTTCTTCTTCTTCTTCTTCTTCTTCTTCTTCTTCTTCTTCTTCTTCTTCTTCTTCTTCTTCTTCTTCTTCTTCTTCTTCTTCTTCTTCTTCTTCTTCTTCTTCTTCTTCTTCTTCTTCTTCTTCTTCTTCTTCTTCTTCTTCTTCTTCTTCTTCTTCTTCTTCTTCTTCTTCTTCTTCTTCTTCTTCCTTCCTCTCCTCCTCCTCTTCCTTCTTCCTCTTCTTCTTCTTCTTCTTCTTCTTCTTCTTCTTCTTCTTCTCTTTGTGATAGATTTATGAAATATTATAGATTTTGAGGGCATTTTTTTAAAAACAGATTAGAAGTAATCGATGGATACTTCCCGAGACCAACAATGCCGGTCTCTTCCCGGTTCAAGTTCCGACAACTTCTGTGACGGTTCGCGAGACCGATACTGTCAGTCTCGTTGGCCATCGGTCTCATGAGTATACTATCTTAAATAAAATAGACAATGTAGGCCCATATACATACACTATAAAAGAGACACTGTCCTAGCTATTCACTATGATTATCATAATGCATAGTTTGAGGGGGCGTTGCCCACCAAGCGTATAAGAAATATAATATAAAGTGCATGGTTATACTAAATTTCTATTTCAGTTTCCCACCACGTAAATCATGAATCACAGGTAAGCAAACACATTCGCAGAAATACAGTTACACACTCTTCGTCATTTAATATTTATCAAACAATTATTTGCTCGGTGAATGAGTATGTACATGTACAATATAATTATAAACATGCGAAAATCTATTCAAATACCCACATACAAAACAGGTTCAAAGTACAAATATTTTAGCCAAACTTGAGATAAAAGTCATGAGAAATGAACAATAAAAAATTTGGTGAGTAAGCAATATGATATAAACATTAATGCAATCGAAAGAGGAGAAAATAGAGAAGGAGAGAGAGAGAGAGAGAGAGAGAGAGAGAGAGAGAGAGAGAGAGAGAGGGGGGAGAGAGAGGGGGCAGTCTGTAAATGTTTATTGATGATGTAATGTTAAATGTCAAATGATGAAGAATATTGTTTAAACAGACATACATGTAGGCAGATGGGTATAACGTTAAAAGTAAACAAAATAGTCTCTACAAATTGGATGACATGATGTTGATGGCATAAAGAAGGAGGAAGAAGAAGGATGATGATGATGACAATGATAAGAAGAATAATGATAATGATGATAATAATAATGATGATTATGATGATGATGGTAATGATAGAAGAAGATAGACTACGACACCTGTACAAAAGAACTTATACAGACATTTTACTTACCTGGTTTGAAAATCTATTTGGCCGTTTTACACACCCTCTCTTGATGGCAATTAGTAACCTGAAGATGAAAATATAAAATGAAAGTTTGAGAAATTATTTTGTTGATTTGCACTAATGCATACAATTTATTATAGTGATATCCACCATTGCTGCATGTATACAGTATCCTTCTCTGTTAGTAGCCTTCTAATGTCATTTTGTCAGTGAAATATATCTGCTAGATATAACAGTACAATGATTACATTTAGTCAAGCAAATAAATTTGCTGCATGCCCGAACAACAGGTGACAGTTTCCCGAATATTGGTATTTTCATAATTCATGGGCGAGGGAGGAGAACCAAGCCCCTGCGAACCCTCCCACCCCACCACCTCCGCCCTCATGCCTTGTACGCATATTCTGCTTGAATTCAGGATGGCATAAAATCGCCATACATTTTAAAGAAATTCTTCTCTCTAACAAAATTGAATAAGACACAGTCTTTGCCCCCACAGCTAGTATACCTGTCACAACAAAATACAGATTCATGTGTGTCGAGGCCGAAAGTTCACCCACAAAAATGACTTTGATAGACGTGTGTGTATTATTAACTCATAAACACATTCGAGGGTACAATCTCGTTCTGAAGCCCTTATAACAACGACAACTTTTGCAGACAGAAAGGAAAAAAACAAACATAAATACTTGTTCATTGACCCGCCAAACAAAATCATTGTGATTTTGTTTCCTTTTCTTATTTTCCCGGTCAACAGTTGAGCGTCCATTCAGTTTGAACGTTTGACCGATATTTATCGCACTTATGGAATTTCGGGGCTTCTCCTACTTCACAATCAAACAAAAAAATAAAAGGAAAATCAATACGGGCTAATTGAGAGAGTAGGTCGTACAAAGTGTCTGGAATACAACGTCATAATACAGGTGGAAGGATAAAGAGATATATATTTCTTTTTTGAAATTTAGCCTACTCTGGTAGGCCATTTTGGATCAGGGAAGAAAGCTGTTTTTCCCTGTTGTGGATAGCACCTTTCACGGATTTCATAACAATGACAACCTTGGGTTTCCATCAACGAAATGTAGGACAAGTATTCGTGTCATTTCTGGTGACCACAGAGTATTATTATTATTACTATTATCAATATCATGGTTGATTGTATTTTTTCAAGGGCCTCTGTGGCACGTCTTTTGTTTTGTACTTTCCGAAAAACCTTTTCTCTAAAACAGGAACAAATTGTCTTTAAAACAAGGCAAAGAATAATAAAACCAGTTATGAACAGTGAACAAAATAAAATAACATTTCATATCCTATAATTAGCCAAATGCTGAAGCGAAACTGATTAGGCTATGACTTTGGTTTAGTTGATCAAAGAAACTTATGTTAGACTTTTGAGTTATGTAAATAATGTCAATCACTTCACTGAATAGCCTATCTCTATAATGGATTTTTCTATTTTTTCGGGGGTGTATGGATAATATATTGCGTCAAAAAGATCGACAAAAAGGGGAATATCTCTAATGGGCTGGGGAATATACGACCCCGAGATCCACTACAGGTCTCTCTTTAATGAAAACAAAAATCCGATTCATTTATCCTCATTTTGTGGTGCGAGTGTGTGTGGGGGGTTGGGGAGGAAGTTTTTTTAGGGGAGGGGAGGGGTTTTAGGGGGAGAGAGAGAGTTTGAGGTATTTTATGTTATATTATTTCCATTCTGTCATTATTTGTCATATCATTCGAAACGTGTGAGCTTGTTTTTGTATTATCTATAAAATGTGATTTTGTTTTCTATGAATTTGTTGAATGGAAGCGCAATAAATAATATCCCCCCCCAAAAAAAAAATCCTTCATATTTTGCATATAAAATTGCGTACACCCACGCTCTCTCTCTCTCTCTCTCTCTCTCTTTCTCACTCTTTGATACACTCAAAATCACAACAAAACTTTACCATTCCCAGCTATATTTTCTTTCTAGAGCAATGAGTCACTCTTGAACGTTTGTTTTGTGTACTTACTCGCAGAGGAGTACTCCATTCAAAAGCGACTTCTGAAGGTCCTTCGGATCCGTCAAATCACGATATGTCACTTCCTGAGGGAAATAAAAGATAACAAGAAAATCAGTGTTATTGGTTTTGTGACGTGGGCAGAATGCTCTTTCGAAGTTCAATTTTCTCGGAAATGAAATTGTACAACTGTAAAATGAAACTTATAGGTTACGATAATATCTTTAAGCCAAACATAGAAGATGCGTTTCTCGGAAAACGGAGCAGTAAATATGTAAAAATGATAAAACGAACAGAATATGTCTACCAATTTTCGTGTTATTTCTCTCTCTCTCTCTCTCTCTCTCTCTCTCTTCCTCCCTTCCCATCTCTCCTTCTTTAAATGCGAACTGTTTGTCATGTTATGGGGGAGGGCGTTCCCCTCATTGCCCTTCGCAGCGACTGGTTGACAACAAACAATTCATAATTATAATGTATTGGATCGATTGCACAACTACCATTACTGATGAAATATTAATACGTTTCGTCATAATTATGACAAAGATTAAAATAGTGAATCCGCCTCAGCTATTCAAATCGCAGAAGAATTTGAGCTAATCGATGCTATGATACAGTTGAATCGGTATTTGCATAGTTGATTGAGGATGACAATGGCAAGAGGAATGTTGCATGCAGTGAAAATGAAAAAATCAATTCGTGGGCAGATGTTTTGTATAATATAGTTTAACCCCACAGTGCTGTGATGTGCCATTGTTTTCTGTAGCTTTATGCATTATCTCATAAATGACACGGACTGTGTGGGTAGAAAAACAAAAATCACTCCTCAATTTGAATCCAATTCATAGTACATTTTATTTTTAAATTGGCAACCTGCAACTTGTAGTCCAAGTGTATAATATGATTTTCTTACATGGGCATATACACTGCAATATATTGGATTTAAAATTTGCAAATGTAGGGTAGGCCTAGATATGTGTCAAATTAACCCTTAGAAATTTTACGTCCTCCTCAGATATATAGGCCCATTATTTGCCCTTTTTTAATATCTCAAACGTTATCATAATTTGAAAAAATATAAACTGACTCGGCCAACAGAAATATTTTCATCCAGCATTTCTAAGAGTGTACGTCAAAACACCCGAATAATTCAACTCCTATCGGCCTATCAATTCATTTTCCTACATTGATATTGACATAAAATTAAAAAAACTTTCAATAACATAACCAGGGGAGAAACAATCATGCTTTATCTATGAGCAACCACTGCGAGCAGTTTCATGTTTTAAAACTATTTTAATCTATACAGCTTGAAGACTTTTCACAGAAAATTTGTGCAATTTCTTGGACAGCGGTGTAGCTGGGGTCCACCCACTTAGGGGGCACTGATTTCATGGGGGGTCAACCGTCTTATTAGTGCATGGAATCTAAATAGATAAAGCTACGTTAACCATTTCTCTTGATTTTTCCTAATTATATCCTTGATTTCACAAAGCGATTGGGGAATGGGCATGTGGATACGCCACTGTCCTTGAGAAGAAAAAACAAAATACTCATGTACTCCTGGACCAGTACATAATGAGTAGAATGGGGGAGGATAACAGATTAACATTCTTTATATTCAGATACAACAAAAGTCGCCCTATTTGAGCATGTGGGAGACAAACAGAGAATGACACACACGGCCATGACAGTAAAACACCGTTCAAGATCATTTTGGAAAACAGACTTAGAGGGTATGCATGACTATTTGTTCACCATTTCAACAATAAAAGAAATCTACTAGAGAACACAAATTCACTTCCTTTTCATGAATGCCTATCCATGCCACAAGGGCTCGGGTAAATGTCACTCCATTTCAACAAATTCTAATGAAATAAGAACTGCAAAGAACCTTGGAAATAATATTTCAAAGAAATTATTTCGAAGAAAAAAAAAGGAGCTGTGCGTCCTGAATTGCCATTGTGAATGACGTTACTGTTCCTTGACATTAAAATTCTTGCCCTGGTTATTCATAAAAGTGCGTTCGCAAGGTCATTCGAGTTCTGATATTGCAGACAAAAAAAATATATGTTATTATTTTAACACTGAGTTATAAAGAGTTCTGACTATAGAATAAGCAACTGGCATTCATATTTCAGCATGGTCTTTAACCATATTCCACGTTATATTCTAATAATCAAAATAATAATAAAAGCAAAATTCGTTGACGATTCCAACGGCCTGTCCAAATTAATGACTATATACTTGTCGCCGAATATCTCAAATAGTCTGCATTCACATTTGTTATAATAGGCCTGACCTGTCAAATTGAGTCCTGAGATTTTTCCTCAATTATATGATAATAGAAACCATTATACGTTGTTAAATTTATTATGATTATAGACCATAAACACGATACAATTTGTTTTCATTAATGAACTTTTAAAGGAGTTCTACATAAAACACTGGTTCCTAAATGTTAAAAAGAAACATACTGACAAGTTTATCGGATTGGCAAACGTACCCCCTTGCAAAGTACCTTACTGCCCCTATCTGTTTTTGTTTTGTTTTGTTTTGTTTGCTATTACGAATGACCTGGATTATTTATTTTAAAAAGCTTTTTATCATGTTGATATAATCGTAAAAAGCAGGTGCGCATAGCTATAGAGAGCGAGAGAGGGGGAGGGGCAACGTAAAAAGAAGACGCCCCCTTCTTCCATATACTTTCCATCCACTCGATGGTCATTATCATTATTGGTTCCAAAATCATAATACAGTCGGTTTCCTTAAGTCCTCTTTTGGATTTCGCCTAGTAAGTGAGGTGCCCCCCCCCCAGTTCCCATTCATGGCTACGCCACTGATAAAGATGATAAAGAATTGTACAAGTACTAGTATTCCAAAGACGGTAAACCGATTTTGAACGTGCGTCTGCCTACATGGAGGCAAAGATCAATAATCGAGATATTCGAACAATAGTTATTCAAGATTGATCACAAACTTTTGACCTTTTTTACTGCCAGAACGATTTGTAGCTTTATCCATAAAGGAAAAAATCGTATTACGAATAAAAGCGACAGAAGTTATCTTAACAATACTGTGGAATGTATCATTATCTGCTTAGAATTATTAGATACCCTTGACTAGCCATACGTCAAATTTCTTTCTCTCTTTTTCGTTATTGTGGGAAGACTAAGTCAAATGAATATTTGTATATACTATAGCCAAAGTTCTGAGATCATTTTGTGGCACGCTATTGAATGTTCGTTCTTATGAGCAGGGTCCTAAATGAACAGAGTGTGTCATCAAAATCACTAGCCTTTGAGTTTTATTCAACCCACATTGGTACTGCTACTACTACTAACACCACCCCACTCCTACTACTACTACTACTACTACTACTACGACTAAAAAAATACTACCAACACTACCACTTCTACTACTACTACTACTACTACTACTACTACTACTACTACTACTACTACTACTACTACTACTACTACTACTGCTGCTGCTGCTGCTACTACTACTACTACGACTACTACTACTACTACCACTAACCACCACCACTACTACCACTACTACCACCCTACCACTACCAACTACTACTACTACTACCAACTACCACTACTACTACCAATCACCACCACAACTCAATTACACCACCACACCACCACCACCACTACCACTACCACCACCACTACCACTAACACCACCACCCACCACCACCACCACCACCAATCCACCACCACCACCACTACCACCACCACCACCACCACCACCACCACACCACCACCACCACCACCAACCAACCACTACCACCACCACCACCACCACCACCACCACCACCACCGCTGCCGCTGCCGCCGCTGCCACTACCACCACCACCACCACCACCACCACCACCACCACCACCACCAACACCACCACCACTACCACCGCCACCAATAACTACCACCACCACTACTCCCACCACCACCACCACTACCACTACCACCACTACCACCACCACCACTACCACCAACAACCACCACCAGCACCACTACTACCACTACCACTACTACCACTACCACTCACCAACACCACCACCACTACCACTACCACCAATAATCTCACCACTACCAATTACCACTACTACTACTACTACTACTACTAACACCACCACCACTACTACTACTACTACTACTACTACTACTACTGCTGCTGCTGCTACTACTACTACTACTACTACTACTACTACTACTACACTGCAAAAACCAGAGTGTTAAATTTAACACCAAGGGTGTTAAATTTAACACTTTCTTGGTATCTATATCGTGCAACTCCTCTGGTGTTACTTAACACCATTTTCTGGAATTAGATAATTTCAATTCCACTTTTGGTGTTAATATTTGACAACTCCTACTGGTGTAGATTAACACCAATATCTGGAATCATAACAAATTCAATTCCACTTTTGGTGTTTATATTCTTGTTGATCCATTAGAGATTTTTCTATGTATGTCTAATGGTCCCACATTCCATATTCCCTATTATCGACCATTATCGACCAGGGTAGAGGAACCAGTGGTAAACTGATAATTCATAATCGATGTTGGCAACTGTCCACCAATAGGTATATTCTAATCTCCATTGCATTAACTCCATCACATAGATCATTTGAAGTAAATTCAAGATTAACATGTATGTGGTACAGGCTGGTACACATATATATATAATAAACATGCATGTTGTTTCTTGGTTAGTAATCATATAATCAATATATCTATTGCTAAAACGTTAATATAATTGTAACAAGATCGGACATATAATCTATTGGTCAATAATTGCCAAAGGAAAATACAAATCACAAAATTGATGTGCATTGTCATAATTTGCTTAACAAATCATGATAAATGTATTTTTCTGTGAACACGTGTAAAGTAATCATTAAGCGCGCGTACACTTTGTGAAAACTTATTCGACCAATCAACCGCCTTAAACGAAATCACGTGATGATACTTTCAACACCAAGCATAAAACAACACCATGTTACTTAACACCCAGTAATTATTAATGCATGCTTAAATCTGACCGGTGTTAAAAATAACACCAATGGTGTCAAAAAAATTCAATACCATACTGGTGTTAGAAATTTAACACCCTGGTTTTTGCAGTGTACTACTAACACCACCACTACTACTACTACTACTACTACTACTACTACTACTACTACTAACACCACCACTACTACTACTACTACTACTACTGCTTCTGCTGCTACTTCTACTATTACTTCCATGACGTCTACTACTATTATAAAGTCCATTTATATAGCGCAGCTATACAATAATTATAATATACAATAATAATAATTATAATCTGCGCTTAATACAAAGTATTAATACTCATTTATGATTGTAAATACAATTGTTTATTGTACTTTGTAATATACCATGGAGGACTTGGGAGGGGGTAGCGGGATGGGGTGGCGGGATCGAAAAGGTGGCGGGAGGGGTGGTGAGGCGAGGGGGGGGGATCGATAAGGGGGATAGTGCATTGGTAAATTATTATGATTGAAAAATGATATTGTATGTAAACTAATATGATTTTCTTTTTGCTTTTGGACCCCATGCATGAAAAAACAGTACCATTTTTTTTTCTTCAAATGGCCCTGAAATTGGCTATCCAACCGTTTGTTTATACTTTACACATTTACTTACTTTCTTATCATTCGAAATGTGTTTTATATGTATGTTTTTAAAACTTGTATGTATATATGGATTTCGGAAATAAAAACAAGCAAAGAAACAAACATTACTACCCGGGTGTAGCTGATCCGCCATGATAAAGCCCTAAAGCATTCAAGGAATGTTTGTTCATACCGGGTACCCATTTACTTCACCTGGGTAGAGAGTGGCAAACAAATACTACTACTACTACTATGGTAAACGGTAAATGGTACTATGGGAAATTTAAAAGCGGTAGTAAAGGTAACAAGAAATGAAGTCAATATCCGCAAATAATTGGTACCTCAAAGTTTGATGCCCCTATAGAACAGCACTTAAAGAGAAAGTTGAGTTCTGAGAAGAGGTGAAAAATAATTTGTGAGCGTTATCATTGTTATTATGCAAGTGTGGAAGAACATCATATTAAAAATGTTCCCTGAAAACCATGGCTCTTCAAATGCCTTAATATTCTAAATATGCCATGTAAGTGATGTAACAGCATAACAATCGGGACGGATTTTTATGCCACATGTTTGTGTAGTCCCATATACATCTTTCTGTGTACAGTGCTTGTAACTTTACCAAGATTGGGCCAAATTTCTTATCATTTTGATGATTCCAGAACCTTGCAGTACACACCAATACTTATATGCTAGATGATCAACCTTTTCTGATCGATTCCACACCGTTTCTTTCACAATGCAATCGCATGACCAGAACTCAACTTTACCTCTAAGTTTTATTCCATCGCTGTAAACAGAATATCAGACCTCAGCCCACGTTCGTTATTACTTTATGTACCACCGTGTAGAATCTGTACAACTTTTCACATTTCCGCATTGATGCAGTTTACACCAAACTGTGACGAAAAACTTTTATAAAGCATGTTGAGAACAGGTTCAACTGATCATAATACGCTCCGATAGGATCTATTCTTATAACAAAAAAGAATTCCACGGTATAATGACAAAAAAGAGCGGAGTAAACGAAAATTTAAAATGTTACCACGGTTTCCAACGAAGTGTAACGAATAATGAAATTATTTTGTGACCATCGATTTGAAGTAAACTATTGGGTCATATTCTGCGTATAATTTTTTGGAAACACTGAGACAAATACGTCTTACAGGAGGTCATCCAGTTGGATATTTCTATCTCCAACTATGAAATATTTTGTTTCAGTTAGCATTGCATTTTGGTTAAAAATGATCAGGGGTTTTCATTCGGGGGGGGGGTGGGCTGATGTAAAAAAAGAATGGGTGAGTCCTGCCGAAACTGTTCCACGACATAAAACATTACAAGTCATGAGCAACTTGTAAAGGATATATTTGTTTTGATTTTATAATATATTCGGACTGGTTTTATAGTTTAAAGTATCAGGGGGAAAAAGTCGAGGAAGAAAAGGAAAATATTGATTTGACTGTTGTTAAAATGAATAATTAAATTTCGATTAAAAAAAAGAGTTGAGCTTTCTAAAGTATTAAAACAAATTAGATTTTGCACACTTTGGGAAAGTAAATAAAAGCACAACACATTTATGATATAGATCAAATACTTGAATCAATATCAACCCTTTTCGTAGGTGCAATATCACCCGATCGAGTGACACTTAAGCACCATAGAAGCTTCGATATTGAAACTGTATACCTAGTAAATTTTGTAAAGGTGCAATGCAAAAACTGGATGGTACAATGACGCACCATGGATAAGGGTGCAGAACTGCCCTAAAATTCACCATAACCATTGAGTTCAATAATGCATTCCTATAGCACAGTGACGAAGAGTTGAACTTTTGTTAATAGTTCTCAGTCTGTATTAGCTTCCTCATTCATTATTGAGAGCCTGCGATCTGAAGTGGCAGTGTTAGACAAGATAATCTTCTTTAAAATCTTAAAGCCGATTTTACACATATCTTCCTTGATGCTCTAAAGCGCGTGTAACTTTTTTAAGAAAATCATCAGATAAAGGAGGGAGAGGAAGAGATAGTGAGAGTGAGAGGGGGAGGGGGAGGGGAGGTGGGAGATGGAGAGAGAATGAAAGAAGGTGAGGGGAAGGAAGGGAGGAGATATGAGAGTGGAGAAAGGGGATGATAACCCGATAGAAGAGAGAAGGGCGTATAGGGGGCATGGGAAAGGATAAATGAAAACAAGAGGTAAAGGCGTACCAGAAATGAAAAATAGTTTGTAGCCCCCTCCCTCTCTCTCTCTCTCTCTAGTGCACACACACACACACTCCACAATCATTTTCACTTATTTCATTAATTTCATGCAACATTGAATATTGTATAAAAAATTCATCTCTAACCATAGTTGTTATCCTTTACAAACAAGAGTTCAAAAAGATTTATTATACAAACGGATCCGATTAATGTCATATTATATCATTTGAATTAGGCCTCTGCAACATTGTTAAAAAGGGGGGGAGGGGAGGGTGATGTGCGCGTAGACGGAGACAATAAAATAATGCAGAATTGCATTTGATGACAAGGTATGTACTTAATAGGATAATATCTCACAAAAGATTTTAACCGAGAAAAAAAGGAGGAGGTAGAGAAGAACAGAAGCTAACGACGTAGTTAGTCATTTGGGGGTTAGCGTGGGTCTGGATTGTTCACATTTTCTGAGAGTTTTAACGAGGTGTTCGATCCTGTAATTATCGATTTACTTATCAGCGATGCATGGGGTTTCAAATCCCTGACACGCATACTTTGTTCTGACATTAAATCCTGTCCCATTCAGTTAGGTTATTGACATACTGAGAGAGAGAGAGAGAGAGAGAGAGAGAGAGAGAGAGAGAGAGAGAGAGAGAGAGAGAGAGACAGAGACAGAGAGACAGAGAGAGAGAGAGACAGAGAGAGGGACAGATAGAGAGAAAGAGAGAGACAGACAGAGGAGAGAGAGAGACAGAGAGAGAGAGAGAGAGAGAATGGAGTAGGAGGAGATAGAGAGAGGTAGGAACCATAGATCTGATTGATTTGGATATAGCCCACGAAAAATGAAAAAAAATAGCATCATGTTTAGCTATCGCATTCCTACATCTCTATTCACTTAAGATATTAATTATATTAACCTGTGAATTGTGGTTGTATAAAGTATGTTCAAACGAAGAATAAAACAAAACAATATAAACTAATTAATCACACTAATTTTGTAATTATGTAATTATTTTTTTATATTTAGCTGAATTAATTTGTCTTGACTTTTTGTTGCAATGTTATCTGATGTTTTCTGCGTCTTTTTGTATAATCTGTTATAATGTTCAACCTCAAAGTTTTAGCTTCTAAATCTACGAGCTTTCGGACAGTTCCGTCCATTATTAACTATATTCTTTCAGTTTCATTTAATTCTCCGTTTTTGTGTGTGTTTTGTTGTTGTTGATCTACTGGGGATTTGGTAGAAATAATTATTTGATTGATCTAATTTTGTTATTCTTTTATATATTTATTTATTTATTTATTCATTTACTTATCATTTATCTATCTTTCTTTCTATTCATTCATTCATTCATTTGATATGCTATTGTTTTATTTGTCATTATTAGCTTATTTGGTTTGTTTTGTCTTTTTATAAAAATGCGATTCTTTGAAAAGTATAGCGATTTAATCTCTCTCTCTCTCTCTCTAAAAAAAAGTAAAAGTTCTTCCATCCCTTTATACATTTTTAGAGGAGTATGAATAGCAGAATAGATGGATGCGGTTTATTTTACTTCAGCAGACATATAACATCATTCATTAAATTACAGCATAATACAAGATAAAGATTTAAACATTTAAGTGTTTCAAGGACAACAATTGTTTTTTTTTCCACCGAGGACAACTTTGTCAAGTATTATTATTGTCCAGCCATCCTTGTCTTAAGAATACTTGAAAAACAAAAAAGTAATCCCTTGAGACTACTATATACTTAACACTTGAAGAACAAGCAAGAATTTGTGAGCGAAAAGACGTGAGAGAGAGAAAGAGAGAGAGAGAAATAGAGAGAGAGAGATATAGGGAGTGCGTGTGTGTGTGTGTGTGTGTGTGTGTGTGCGTGTGTGCGTGTGTGTGTCTTTTGTGTGGTCTTGTGAGTGAGGATGATTGGCTGGAGTTCCAGTGTTGTGAGCGTGTGAATCTGTGTATGTTTTGTGAGGTGAGAGCATGTGAGTGTGAATGTGAATGCTAACGGGGTGGGGGTAAGTAGTAGAAGGGGTGGAGGGGTGATGGGCTTAGGGTGCATTGTATACAAATATGTATTATGTTATTTTAATTCAGTATGTGATTATTATTATTATTATTAGAAAACTTTAGTGATTCATTCCATTATTCCCCTTCTTTGCTCACTGTTTTGTGAATAATTTATTTATGTTATGAAAACGAAATGAAGATCTGTATTTATATGGAATTATTTGCATTGATTTGTATGTAATGATTTATTTTGAATGAAATCTCTAATAAAAAAACTATTGAAAAACAAAAAAAAGTGTGTGTGTGTGTGTATCGTGATGTGTCAGACAGAGAGGGGGTAGAGAAGGAGAGAAAGTGGGGGCAGAAGGAAAGAGAGAGAGAGAGAGAGAGAGAGAGAGAGAGAGAGAGGGGCAATACTTGAGTACATAAGCACATTTTGGAATAACATAACTGTGCAAGATAGATAACAAATCACTGTAGTATCCAAAGAATCGTATTTTTGCAAAAAGATAAATCAAAATCAACACAAACCTGAAAGGCTAATAACGACAAATGAATAAATAAGTAGAAAGATAGATAAATAATTATTAAATAAACAAATGAATAAACAAATTAATAAATAAACAAATAAATAATTAGCTCAATGAAAAGAATAATTAATAATTAATAACCAGATACCAAGTACATCAACAGGAAAGAGGAGAATGAAATAAAACAGATATATATTTTTTTAATATAGACCGATTTGTCCGAAAGCGCGCATAGCTCTATAGAAGCTAATTTTTTTAGATGAAACATTTGAGCATAATCCGAACAGCATGACTGTTAAACAACCTGCACGATTCAACACTTAGGTTTGGTAGTAATTGTACGAATAATTTGCCCCTAACCACCTGAACATCTAAAGAGCGAATTAAAGAATAACAATACAAAGTGGGTAGAGATCAGCATTTACTCACAAATCATATTTCAGATTTGGAGCCCAAAATCCTGGTATTTTTCTTGTTTTTTTTACAAAAAGAAATACCATCGAGGACCTTGGATAATGCACTTGGATTGTTTATTCCATTTCAAGAACAGGACGCTTGTAAAAACAAAAAGTACAACATTTTTTTGCAAAGGAAGAACTATTTTAAGTATAAATTGTAAACATATAGATGTGGGACGATATGCATGCTTAACATCTTAGAATGTTCTTTATTCTTCATTCGTAAGGAATGCATTTTCTTTTTGTTTGCGTTTCGGAGACAATGTGGGCCGATAATGTTTGTTTTCTATCTGAAGCAAAGGAGTTGTTCAATCATAGTCAAAATTTGATTATTCTTTATGAAAAAAGCAGAGGGTCACAGGTTCATGACAAGTTTACCAAAGAGTCCAATATCTTATTGGTGGGGTTGACGTTTCGCTTAATTGATTGGAAAATATGTAATAATTTTTTTCTGATTACATTGTGGAGAAAGGGACAACAACAATTAGTCGGAACATCATTAAGAATCATGAGCAAATAGGGTGAACAACAATTAAAGGTGAAAACAAATAAAACAAGGGTAAGAATAATATTCTCTCTTAAAACTACATTTTACGCAAAATTTGCCTTGTGTATTATATGGGCATCAAAAACATTATACGCCAAGTAGATGACAATTCCCTTGATCCAAATTAGAGAAATTTGAAGAATTTTTCACAAGCACTTTACACTACTGACAAAATGAAGCCAGTGAATATAAAGACTTTAGCTTTTGTCATCACATTCGGCAAAACAGTTTTTGTTTGACAAAATATAGGTAATTACCATTAAAATCAGCAAGCAAGGACAAAGGGCACTATGGCTTCAGACTTTTAATACCTTATTAATTATATACTGCATTTCGACAAGCATGGTGTCTGATTTTCTTTGGTAAATTTTAATAAGAAAAAAAATGCTATAGAAATTTATTGGCCCAGATCAGTAGTTACGATAATGTATTTATATAGAGACAAATATTTCTGTAATTTCAAATGTATCAAGATATTTTGCATGTTATAAAAGACAGGTGTACGAGATAAAGTAAGATAACCGGTTATTGTTTACTTTTCGGCGTTCAATATCTTGTATGGAAATATACTTCCACAGCTAGACATTCGTAGTTTTCTGTTTCTTGCAGATCTTAGAACTGTCACTCTGATTGATAACAATCAAGTAGCAAAGGTAGGCATGACGCTATATAGGCTTATTCGATATACATGTATTACAGAGAGAGGAGTAGACGGGAGAGATACATCAGCGAGAGGAGAGAGGGGAAGAGAGAACGAGGGAGAGAGAGAGAGAGGGAGAGAGAGAGAGAGAAAACGACAGAGAGCGAGAGAGAGGGACAGGGGGGAAGAGAGAGAGAGAGAGAGAGAGAGGAAGGGGGTTGGATCGGGGATGGAATATTTGAGGTAGGTATAATAATATCATGAAAAGGGAAGGATATATGGGAAGATTGTGATATCATATTTGGAAGAAATGGGGGGGGGGCATTAGATCGAGAAGGGAGTGATAAGGTAGAGGGAGGGTATACGTTGAATGAGGGCATGATGTCAATTGTTACGTGCGCCAAGTGGAAAGTGTACACACCTGTATGAAAGAGACACACAGAAAGGGAGAGAGGGTGGGAGAAAAAGAAGGACAAACCTGCAAAAAGTAAATATTACCCATTCGACGTACAGGAATGCAAGGGCTTATTGATTTAAGCCGAGTAAGCTAGAAATAACCGATCTAACGTTGACATAAAGCTGGATTTTGAAATACCAAAGTGTGTGTGGAAGATATAATATATATGATTCAGTGCCAATTCAAGCGAGAATAACCGCGGACAATGAGAACGGGGTGCGCTGGGCCTTTGTTACTTTATACATTGGGGAGAGTCGCAATTTTTCCTCGCTTTTTGTTGTTGTTGCGAGAAATGCGACCACAATAGCAAATGGTTGGATGAGTGTTCTCATGTTCCCACACTGCACATAGCTTAGCCAACTACTTTAAAATATCATGTGTATGGGAGAGTTCGTGCTTCTCTAATCTGTCAAGATTATCATACAAATAATTATGTCGACGGCAGATTTTATGAGAGAAGGAGGAATTTAGGGCTTGGTATTTGAAGTCAGATGTGCATTGCTCGAGGCCACAATCAGCAACTGATGCAAGAGTCTTTATCATTTTAGGGTACATTGTCCAACAAGCTATGTATTTGAAAAATTACTGCAAATAAAAAAGAAGAAATTATAGAAATGTAGAGAAAATATGTTGACAACATATTTATCATAGAAGGGGGATTTAAGGCTTGGTTTGAATTGAAGCCATAAGTTGCTCGAGGCTACAATCAGCAATAATGCAAGAGTCAAAATGATAATGGTCTTTAGTGTGTGTGTGTGTGTGTGTGTGTGTGTGTGTGTGTGTGTGTGTGTGTGTGTGTGCGTGCTTGCGTGTGTGTGTGCGTGTGTGTGTGACTGTGTGTATAATTGGGTTTTTAAAGACGTGTATCAATCAGATATGATTATTTACGTCTGGGGACCGACCTTTAACGTCTATCATTTTAGGGTATAGTGTCTAACAAGCTATGTTTTTGAACATTTACTGCAACAACAAAAAGAGAAATAAATGATAGAAAAAAATATGGATATATAATTCAGATTAGTCTCTATACGTTTTGGAGTAAAAATCCACTTAGAAGGAGTCATTTTTACAGATTATATTCAATTGTCATTGTCTGGAGTGGAAAGCAATACTCAAAAACCCATTCCCAAAAGCGGAATTTCAACCACAACTTTGAAGGGGATTCCGCTTTAATTTTGAACGAATTCAACTTCAAAGGCAGTATATATTCCCCGAAAAGACTCTAAACATGTGGATTCCCTTTACTCGATTTCAAATCTCAATTTAAAGACGTTTATTTTCATTATAAATATACAAAGTAATAAACGAACAAATAATGTAAATATATTATTTGAAGGAAATGTACAAAACATACGTTCTTAAAGATACAAAACAATTGGAGGACACACCTCTAAAAGTTAAGTTTAGGGCCTGCGAATTGTACGACTATTATAGTGGCCCATATTATTGTCACATTTAATTTGCATATCATGCACTCCTAATAGTGAAGAAAAGACTAGTCTTGCAGTGGATTATCTGCATTATCAACTTGAAGTGTCCTCAATCAAATCATTTTCAAATTTTCTTGGTAAAACGCGATCGTGCTGGAACAAAATTAGACATATACGATTACCAACACTTTTAGAGTAGGATATCGTGGCGTAGCGGGAGTCTAACCATCGGGGGCATCGGTCTTACGCGGAAAATGAAATGCGAATTTACAAGGCTACTCGGATTCGGGGAGGGAGCGGAGGTTGTCCAGGCTTTTTTTTTGCCCTCTTGCACTTTCTCTTTCTCTCTCTCTCTCTCTCTTTTCGCTTTTCCTTGTTTTGTTTATTACATTTTATTTTTACAAAATGCCAGTCCTTCTGTAAAAAAAAATAATAATAATATGATAATAAAGACTCAGTATATTACTTGAAGGAATGCGCGTGTATAGAATTAATACTTCAAAATCATCAAGGTTTTACTGATCGGGTTTAATACAAAATCTGATCCGGTTTATTCACGTTTCTCATACCACGGTTTTATTCCCAAAACAGATGGATGCAAATTGAAAAGAAAAAAGAAAGAAAGAGAAAAAAGCAACAAAAGGTTGTACGTGATGCTATTCTAACCGCCTCGGGACCGACTCCATTCGGGTGCAGTAAGCCCTTGTCAAAAGCAAAATCTCCCAAAGGATCTTTCTCTTTTCATTCAAATTTGAAGAAGAAAAAAAGGAAAAGCCGTTACGTACTTTAGAATGTTGACAGTAAATCAAAGTCCGTTTTAACATGTTTTAATGTGATTTTTCTTTTCCTTCTTCAGCGTTGAGTATTTAAAGATGACAAATCGTTTCCTGTTTAGACCTAACATCATGAACATGTCTAATATGTTATCTGTCTCAAGTGCCAATGTCGGAAGCTTATTTTGTCAATAACCGTGGTAGATTATGTTATATTAACGAATCTTTAAGGTATGTGATCAAAGGTTTGTTTTTCAGCAAAATGAGCACATAACTTGTCAGACCGCAAACAATTTTGTTTGACTTCCATATCGATAGTTGCAAGATCAAATGTGGGATAATGACTATTGACTTTTAAGTTTAACCCAGCGCAAGAAAATCATAGAAATATTTTAGAAATATGATTAATGTACATTTTCATTTTTTTCTTATGAGTAATATTGATTATTAGATGCAATTTACATGATTTAGGCCATAAAATGTCCATAGCCAAAAACAAGGAATGAAATCGTGGCAGGTTATTGAATGATATTGACATATTCATGGTAAAATAGCACATCGATAATCTAATGTAGAATTTGACATTTTCTGTATTGTCATGATAGAGATTGTGATTGATTTTGTTTGAATGAACACTTAAATATTTGTTTTTAATCTGATATTTTGAAATTATTATGTTTACGAACGGGGTTGGGGGAAATGCGTGCGTGTGCTAGGTGATATTTATATGTTGTGCAAGATAATCATCTATATTGCAGTAAAATAATATAATACCGTCCTCTGAAAAAAGAGAAAATTATACGAAGACACATTTTGATACCTATTGATTTATGCATGTACATGTACACATTCACAATAAGGCCCAAACATACGAGCCCTATATATCCGCCAAAAAAATGTACCACCGCCGCACCTTTAGAGGGTGCAATAGTGAACCCATTATAGAGTGAATTTCTAACATTTTTTGCACCCTTTATCTGTTGAGGATACATTATCAAATCGTCACCTTGAGGGTTCAATGATTTGATGTTCAATTTGTTTGGTAATCACGTTTCCAGATTGTTTGATTGAATATTAATTTACAGGCAGCTAGCTACTGATGTTGCATCGTGTTTGGGCTAATACCACGAATACCTTAGTCACACCGTCAAACCGACAAGCACACAGACCGATTAGTAAGTCATTGGGAATGATGTAATTTATTGGTCGATCTGCAGTCGGTCTGTTGTAAAGTTTAGCTGGTGTGACCGGGGCATAAAAGTGCGCGAATTCTTGATGGAGGTTGGTTTCAAATTCAGTCGCCTGTATGTATACACGTGCAAGTATGTTTTTCTATCCGGTGTCGTGTCAAATATCAGTCGATATATCATCACACGGTGTTGGTAACGCGTTGGCAACCGAGACTGAGAAATCACATTCAATTATTTTCCTTCTACAATGTTATGCCGAGCAGGCGAATTCGAAAAGGACCAACGGCGGTTTAAAGGGAGGCAAGCACTGACAAACTTCGAGAAAAAATGGGACTCTGTCAACAAGCGCTATACTTCTGGAATCTCATCTTTTTATATTGTTTGGCATGCCGATTTCAAGTCAAATGCCTAACTTTCACCAGGGACCCAAAATATACAAGGTCACACATTTCCAAAACCAAATATCATGAATATCAACCACAGTCATTAACTATTATTTTTGCCGAATCAATTCCAGTATTATATGCAAACTTTTGAGAAATTGGACAATCAAAGAAATGCACTACAACCCTTCCATAAACACTGACCCACACAAAATGAAATTATATTGAAGTATTTACCATCATTGCACCCTACCCAGCCTGTTAAACATCCTCTAGCCCTAGGGGTGTTGGACAGTATCCGAAAGAAGAAGAACAAATGTTGGGATAGGACTTACAGATTTATGCAATCGTTTACATTGTCTTGAGATTCATTCATATTCACACTGTAATGATGGTTCTGCATGTCTGATTGGCAGAAAGTTTTCACATTAAACCAAATGATTTGCGAAATGGTGTGTTTACAAAACTGCCTCAGAAAAGGAGAATAATCTGTACACAATATAATTGTTTGTCTTGAGTATTTGTTGTGTAGAATGCTCTGGATTTGGGGTCGACCCCTCCCCGCCCCACCCCCCAAAGAGAGAGAGAGAGAGAGAGAGAGAGAGAGAGAAAGGAGGGCAACTGTGTGTCTGGCACCATACAGTATGGTGATCATAGATAAATTAATAAACTGCTCTCATGTAATACTTTTCGAGAAACATACTTCATGCTCAAACTGTGCAAACAACTTATATGAATAAAATGGTACCGGATTTCGCAACTGCAATATTTCACATAGTTTTCGAGCAGGAAGTATTTGTGGTGGCATATAGCGGCGCCACTCCTTCGCTGTATTAACACAATAGAAATCCTTGTGGTTACGCCGTGTGTACAGTTATGTGCTAATTATGGGTCTAGAACTAATTGTAGGCCTGGAATAACCTAATCAGAATCTCACCTTTATCCATCGCGCTGTCTCGGCGATAGCCTCGTCCAACATCGCCTCAGGGTCGGGCATGAATTCCCCTTGCTCTTCGGTAGAGTCCCACATAGCGGCTGACAAGTGTTTGGGGTCCGTTCACTAAATTAAAGTACGGCGCACATTTGCCGGGCCGAAGTTATGAAAAAGTGTGCTACCGTGTACGTCGTCTGCTTGGGACGATTTAGCCACGGAAAAACTTCGAAATAAATCCGTCTCTAATCGTATTCCCGTTTTCAGAGGAGCTTTTGTCCCTCTCCTCTTCTCTTTTCACGCTCTCTGCCCATTGAATGCCCTCTTGAGCGTCAAAGTAAACACAGGATGAGCTAGTTGCATTGAAACTGTGTCAAGAAAAATTCGTTAACACAAAAATAGGGTCTATCATTAACATGTAATTATAGTAAAAAGAAATAACTGATATCCAAAAGTAGGCTATACGGTGCTTATTCGTCTATCGTCAAGTTGAGAAACCGCGAGACAATGTTTATGCCACTGTTAACCTATTCTTGTCTGGTCGCACTAGTCAGTCGCAACTCGTCAACCGTTTTTTCGTGTTTGTTCTTCTTTTCCACAAACTTTTGGTAAAGAAAACGACGGGTGACACACGACCACAGAACTATTCAACTTTTCAGGCTTCAGCGAGTACGTTCTTATGACGTCACAATTCATAAGTGGGAGGTGATTGGTTGCATGTGCACGTGTATCAGGATGACACAAACAAATATATCCCAAGTGGCATGCTACTTTGCCAAAATTATCTTGTATCTGACAAAAGAGTTATCACAGGGCTGTGATTCAAGTGATCTGACATGGTATTTAGGATCCGTGTTGAGATTGGTCAAAAGAACTCAAGAATAGGCACGCTATTGAAAAAGTTAGGGAAATGTTCGAAGATTATAATAGGGAGAGAAAATGAAAGAGAGAGCAGGAAGAGAAAGGGAGGGAGAGAGATAGATAGATAAATCGATAGAGGGAGATGTGAGTTGGTCTAGCGGCATGTTCACTTGGTCAGCTCTCTGTCTTCGCCTACAAACTGGCTCAGACGGACCGCGGTTTGAAACTGAGTCACGTCTTTCGGATGGTGACGTTAAAGATACCATGTCCCTTTTGCAGCCAACATCAAATTCTGTAGAACTTTGCAGGAATTATGAATATGTCATGTATGTCCTATCAGTGAAATTTAAACATTAGCAGTGTCCTAGTATTCAAATTATGCAAGGAAACCCGTTTACCTTCTAGACTTCACTGTCAGACACAAACACTATTGAGTGACTGACTGACACCCTTTTTTTTCTTTGGTAATAACACATACATGAAATGAGCTGTAACAGGTACATGAGCATGTGTGTACATCAATAAACCATTACTTGTAATGGCCAAAAATTTAACTGATTGAATCTTTGTGCAGCACAAAACGTACGACCATTCGGTTAAAGGGTATGAAAATCAGACTATTACTTAGGTGATTGCAATCACTTAAGTCGATTCGACAACTTATGGTCGTTATTTTCCCACTAAAGGCCATTTTCAAGCCCTTTCGTTTTGAAGGAAGTTCTAAATTAGTATTGTCTTTCAAATGCCGTTGGAATTTAACCTTTTCATTTTTTGGGCCTGCAAATAGGATATAGTACCTTTAAATGTCGGTCATATCTGATTTATACACGTCTGTAAAAACCCAATTACACACACACACACACACGAGAGAGAGAGAGAGAGAGAGAGAGGGTGTGAATGTAGAGAGGAGGGGCTGGGGTAAGCCTATTATGACATCAGAAAAGGAAAAATATTGTAAGGCTGAAATACTGAAAGGAAAAAAGTAATACAAAAAAATGGGCCTACTCTCCATTACCTTTAACGTGTTAAGTTACATTCGAACGTCAGTTTTATTTATCTTTATTTATTTGTGTTTTTTACTTCCATAAGTATATCTTTGACAAGGCATGTCACTCTCCGAATGAGGTGATTGATTTTCGAAAAAATGTCCGACTTAACAGTGCTTCTGAAATAAATATCCAACGTAATATTTTGTGTGTAATATGGACAAAAACTTATACCGGTAATTGAAATAAACTGTATAGATATGCCTTTACTCCAATATCTAAGTTTAGCAAAGTTTAGCAGTTTTATTAGCACATCGTGACGACTATGTTTCTTTTCAAATCATAATAACTGGTTGCTTACTTACATTACATGTTTTCTTAGCAGTCAGGTGAAAAAAAAAAAAAAACAACCTTCAAACTTCTTCACTTTTTCTCTACCCCTCATTGCTTTTAATACTAATATTGACTATTCAATTACAAATAATTGTAAACAATCGTAAACATATATTTATATATATATTTTAGTTGGTATTATAAAAAACATAAAATGCTATTAATAATTTTTGTAATATATTTTATGTATTTTATAGAATTAAGTTTAAGTTTTGTGGGTGAGTAGTCTAAAATCAAACTAGAAATTAATCTGAATATTAATTCAAATCTTATATTTCCAAGACAGACTTTGACAACAGACTGTATGCAAATATGCATACCGCATATCGCATATCGCATATCGCATATCGCATATCCCATCTTTCCAACAATGACAGTCAAAAAAAAAATGCATGAACGCTTAAAAATACAACAAAAGAAAGAAACAGAATATTTAATATTCTTGTCGTAGATGGCACAAGACGAAATCAGGCAGTTACATGATTGAGGACGTTAGTGAAAGGTCGGAGAAAGATAGAAGAGAAAGGGAGAGAGGGGGATAGAGAGAGAAAGAGAGAGGGAGAGAATGAGAGAGAGAGAGAATGAGAGAAAGAGAGAGAGAGGGGGTAGAGAGAGAGAGAGAGAGAGAGAGAGAGAGAGAGAGAGAAAATGAGAGAAAGAGAGAGAATGAGAGAAAGTTAGAGAGATAGAGAGAGAGAGAGAGATTTAGGAACGGGGGCAGGAGATGGTAAATAATGAACATCACCCCTAATAATAAAATATTTAAAAAATCATAGAACTTGTAAGAACAAACCGCGTCAATACGACATGCTGAATGTATGATGTTGCTATTATTTATTATCAATATTTTTCCGGGCAGTTTCCTACTTGTATAACGTTTATATCGTGATTAAAATATGTTTTTACAATTTTACAGGATGCATAGCTTGTAGACATGATATACAGAACAATAAAACGGAACGTAACTTCAGTCTTTGAGCCTAGAAGTGACTCGAATGCACTCAAATGCAATCGTTGCTGTTTCTGAACGGTTATTCAACAGTCGGTCATGATTCAACTTTTAAAAAATAACCATTAATTTGTGAGTTTATATGATAACAGCTTATAAACATGAGTGGGTTCATTATTATAACACCTTCAGTTTCGTTCCATAATTATTGAAGTCGGCCGTTGTACAAAGTTTTGACGTTGTAAACCCATATCAATAATCCTGCTGACGTCACGTACTCTCCGTATTCAAGTCTGGTACAGCATAATAATCAGAGAGGAATAATGATATTCATGGAATCGCTAATGTAACAAGCGGACAGAGTGTAGCTGAAGCGGTGAAAAAATTAATCAATACTGCCAGGATATTTATAATCTCCTTAGAACTTAATAATTAACGTGAGCCTTCTTTAACATGTTTAATCACTGTTTTATTTCCTCCTCTATGTAACAAAGCGGCACACTGCAAAATACGATGCTAGCTTATGTTTCAGATCACATATTCTTATATTTTAAAAGCATCTATCATCACCTGGTCATTGTGTTATTTTGTCCCGTGTTTTAATTTCATCATTTACTTGTACAGTATTTGGTAATACTGCGTTCAACAATAATGATGTGGGGCCCACTTTTATCTAGTTTTTTTAGAGAGTATTTAAATCATAACAGAATCCAGCACTTTCAAGAAAAATGGGGGAAAATGAAGAGAAATGCCGCCTGTTGCTATGACAGCTTGATTCTTGTTTCATACATCTCTGCATAGAATGGCATGGCATCGTCAACGCATCTAATGACGTCAGGGGTCATCTGGTCACGTCTCGGCATCTCTTTAGCTGGTATAAATTGAGTTGTTGTCATGGCAGTATTGTAGAAATTAACAATATTCATGAGCATATCATCAGCTCCGGTGACCCAGGAGTTCAGTGATTCAATCGAAGGGTCAAAAGTCAGGAGACGCTCGTCGTACGGCAATCCGACAGCTTGGCAGAACTTCGGCAACAAATCGGCAGGATTCGCCAATAAATCGTCACCGTCGATGACGATTGGGGAGTGATCCATATTCTCTCGAACGAACTTCCAGATGGTGTGCACCTCCTTGAAGTGGAATCCGGAAGCGTAGTGGGGATTGTGCTTAACGATGTCAAAGGTCGCTTCGCTGGCCGCCTCACCGTCGAGTTTTCCTTGGTCGAGGAGATGATGGAATACCGATGTCCGAAAGGAAGAGATCGTACGAAGAGGATGACGAATCAAAAAGGCGTGTCGGTAACCCCGAGGGAGAAATCGCAATTCGTCCAGGTAGCCATTGGGGATCTCTTTTACAAAGACATGGGGACTGTCTGCTTCTTCCAACTTACGTTTGATGGATGGGTACCTAGTTTGATCCGAGATTAAACAAAGTACTGTATAAGAGAGAGAGAGAGAGAGAGAGAGAGACAGAGAGAGAGAGAGAGAGAGAGAGGGCGAGAGAGGAAGAGGGCGAGAGAGGAAGAAAAAAGAAAGAAAGAACTCGTAATATTTCATTGGCAAATAAGGATGCCTAAAGATTCTGTGTATTTTAGTTGGTACGTCTCACTTCCTTTATTGTAATTATTTCGATTACTTGAAGTTATTTTATTACACACGGGGCGGCCACATACATCCCCTCCATGTCAAGGAAAAATAGCGCCCCCCCCCCATACCCGATTCGAGTCAGTCAGATAATTCTCGATACGCCATTCTCATGTCACAGGCGGATGGGCAATGACAAATTCCAACAAGACTAGTTTCCAAATATATAAAGCGAGGGAAGCGAGCGAGAGAGTGAGCAAAAAATGAATGCTTGGTACACACTGTAATTTCGTCTTAAAATATTCTAGATAAGAGATATCACAATATTACTGACAGACCACTTGGCTGTCCAGATTTGAGATGGTGGTTGCCTGTATGTGAGGTAGCTGCAGTAATTGGCCCCTATCGTCCCTAAACCTACAGCCCACGCCTCTGCCTCCAACATAATTATGGCTAGCATTTCCCTCCATAATCCACAACGATATATTGTCTAAATTTTGTTTTTTACTTACGATATGAAGTCGGGTTTGAAATGGGATGCAGTCAACTTTTGCAGGATACTTGATGCCTCCTGGAAGGTTACTTCATTTCCTCGGATGTCCTTGGGTAGTTTCCTGCCCGTGATTCGCTCAAACTCCACCTGAGCAAAGTAACAGTAGCAGAAGGGTTCGAACCATATCTGATTGTCGTCGATGGCGCTCAGGCAACGTGCTAGGGCCGTGGAAACAGATCGGGGAACGCACCACAATATCGTCCGACTCTGTGCATGAGGTTTTCCCGACATATTGCGTCCTCGCGACTTGGAGTGAAGTTATCCAATGCACTGAACCCCGGGCGATGCAATTCACCAACACGTAGTCAGCTTATATAATGTGATCAGTCGCAACTCGTCAACCGTTTTTGTTCTTCTTTTCCACAAACTTTTGGTAAAGGAAATGACGGATGACACGGGACCACATAGCTATTCAACTATTCAGGCTTCACCGAGTACGTTCGTGTGACGTCACAATGCATAAGTGGGAGGTGATTGGTTGCATATGCACAGGGGCGGATCCAGCCGGCGGCAAGGGAGGGGGCCTAAAAAGGGGCCCACTTCGTGCGAAAATTTGAAAATCGTGCCGGTCGATTTTTCGCTCAGTGGGGGGTAGTGAGCAAAAAAAAATTGGCACCCGAAATTTTTTACCCTGGAAGGGTAAATTTTTCCACCACCTTCCAAGTGAGCACAATTTTTTTTAGCACCCGCCTACGGAAAGGGTTATTTGGGCGCCAGGGGGGGCCCAACTTTTTTTTCTTCAAAAAAAGGGTGTTTTTACCTATTTTTTTCTAGGGAGGCCCCACCCCTGGATCCGCCACTGCATGTGCACGTGTATCAGGATGACACTAAAAAATATATCCCAAGTGGCATGCTACTTCGCCAAAATTATCTTGTATCTGACAAAAGAGTTATCACAGTGCTGTGATATCGTCCGACCCGATCTGCGCACGAGGTCTTCCCGACAGATTGCGTCCTCGCGACTTGGAGTGAACTTATAAAAAGCAATGAACACCGGACGGTGCAACAGATTGGATTGACTACACTAACACGTATAGGCATTGATTGTTTCGTGCAGCCAGGCATATAAGCTGGCACCCGATTATTTTAATTGACAAATATGATCTACGGAATACATGTAGCTGCGATTTACAAGGCCATATAAATGATATAAAGATTAATATAAAGAGTCAATGAAGGCATTTGGAACTGGATTTTGATTGACTGTTCTGGCAGTCCAGAGTGTTTTGTTGCCCCCCTTTTTTAACACTTAATTTTATTAGTTTTAATTTTGCAGCATACGTACGCCGCATCGCTGCTGGGGGAGGGGGTGCATGGGCACAAGGTGCACTTGTCCCTCTAGATTGAATGGCTAAATAGATAAAGAATGAAAAGAAAAGGTAGAAGAAGGATCGAGAAGAAGAAGATGAAGAAGAAGAGGAAAGAAAGAAGGAAAGAAGAAGAAGGTACAGAAGAAGAAGAAGAAGGTGGGGAGAAGAAGAAGGAGGTGGAGGTGGAGGTGGAGGTGGAGGAGGAGGAATATAGCTAAAGATTGAGAAAGAGAGAGAGAGAGGGGGTTTAATACTACAGTATGCGCAAATTAAAAAGATCAATTTCCACGCCACACCTCTATACCGCATCGATGTTTTTTCGGCCACCTAACAAACACTTCCCGTCCCCCAAACGACTGGATCTGCCTTGCTTACTTGAATTACTAGCACAGTGCACATGTACGTGTAATTCATTTTTAAAGCGATTTTGGCATTACGATTATTTAGGCCAGTCGACCAACCTCTATTTCAGAGGGCGAACAGGGCCTACAGCAACAATGTCCATCCATGCATTTTTGAGAGGGAGTTAATTTAAAAAAAAACAATCTGAACTGTTCAACTTTTCTGTGGGATGCCGTCTGGCCCTCTTTAAGCCCTTTCATTGGAGGCGGAGTTTTTCCCCTTTTTTATACCACCAAGCTCTTAAATACATATTTGAAATATTTTCTCCTCCCGCCCCCCATCCCGCCCCAATACCCACCCCACTCTCTCAAAAGGGGCCACCCTGATTTTTAAAAAATGTAAACTGTTATTCTTTAATTATGAATAAAGCTATGGAAACTTTTCGTGATCAATGAAACCAGGCGCCAGAACTTCGATGCCACTTTTTTTATACCACCAAGCTCTTAAATACATATTTGGAATATTTTCTCCTCCCGCCCCCGCCCCCCACCCCGCCCCAATACCCACCACACTCTCTCAAAAGGGGCCACCCTGATTTTTGTTAAACTTTTAAACTGTTATTCTTTAATTATGAACAAAGCTATGGAAACTTTTCGTGATCAATGAAACCAGGCGCCAGAACTTCGATGCCACTTTTTTTTTATACCACCAAGCTCTTAAATACATATTTGAAATATTTTCTCTCCCCCTTTCGACCCTCTCTGGGATGACATCTTGAAACCTTTGAACTCTGTTACCGGTAATAACTTTATTTAAACTGGTAACCTTATGTAGGAATATATAAAGAATTCCTAACGTGCGCTGCAAAACCGAAGAAATGACAATATACCAGTCTCTCCTTACCATCGCACGATCAAGCGTCTGCTGCAAGTTTACGACAAGTTCTGCAGTGTCTTGTATGATAGTGATACTGATAGGGACTTGTATTTATCCTCAGAGTAAGTGGAAGTGAAATAAATGTGCCAATAATGTCTAGCTATGATTAAGTTCTAGTTTATACCATTTTGTATTCATAATTTGTCATGTTTTTATGTGAATTATGTACGAGTCCGACAGAATTGCGCCCCATGCATGACCGCGGAGCGCGAGCTGTGCCGTGCAGACCGAGCGTGGGGTGGCGGTTGAGCTGAGCTGAGCAATGGCTTGGCCTTGAGCGAGCAAGTGGCTGTTGCCCAACAACTGGGCTGTTCCCCGTGCCGTGCGCGAGTGTGCAAATATTCGTTGTACTGACTTAGTGTGTCTGTAAGACTAACATTTCCGTTTGTCTTCGAATTTCAATACGTTTATGCTTTCTCACTTTAATCTGAGATTGTATCATGAATTCAAGGTAAACAAATCATCACTGATTTTTTTACTTGGAAGTTGTTATTTGTCATTGGTCTGTATGTACATTTCACACCTAACTAAAAAAACAAAGCACTTTGGAGTTTGGTTTGGTGTGAAATCAGTCAAGAATTTAACCCAAAGTGTGGACATATATTACCAGTCATACCAGAGTGATAGCACTTTGCTTACTTTCTACATGTTCCTGATGATAATGAGCTAACACAGTAACAGGTGATTTACATTACAAAAGATGGTGACCTCTGAAGAGAGTTCACGATGTTGGTTCAGAGGTAAATACACATTCTTTCAGGATATATATTGTATATAGCTGGGATTATGCCTGGCTTCAACAAATTCCTGAGTGTAATGAAAGCCAAAAGATGTTTAAAAACTCCTCCAACTCTGGCTAGGGCTCCAAGGATTTTCCTGTCTACAAGAAAATATGCACACCAGGGATGAGTGGTTGACACGTAGCACCTGGCCATGATACTTGTTAGGCATTTCAGTGCACAGTTTGATCTCATTCTCCCTTTCCTCAACATCGATACAGGCCCAGAAAAGAGTCTTCTAAAGCACCATGCATTGTCTTGTGATTGGAGGGTGTGGTTTCCTGGGCAGACACATAGTGGAAGCTCTGCTGGCCAAAGGACACACGGTCAATGCCTTTGACATCAGAAAGACCTTTCAGAACGAGAAGGTCAAATTCTTCATTGGAGATCTGTGCAGTGTACAGGTATTGTATTTTGCTGAACAATTTCATTAGGATGGTTTGGATAAGTAGAAAAAAGTTTTATGACGCAACCAAAATTATTTACCTCTGTGACAGTTTCGGTGTCTAAGTCCAGACAGCAGCTAGCTTCAATCTGCCTGTATACATCTGTGGGAGGTATTGGACTTGGACACTGAGACTGTCACACAGGTAAATAATATTGGATGTGTCGTAGAAGTATCTTCTATCCAGACTTGTATTTACATTTCTATATGTATGAGGGCATGTTCAAGCTAATCCCTTGTCCCTTTTTTTAACATACTAAATCTCAGATATTTGTACATATCTATCTAGGATATATATATTTATACCTGATGATTTTATTCATTTGCATTGCAACCCCTGCTAGAGCTTTGATCAGAACACATTATATAACTTGAAATATTTTGGCAACAATGATCTTAATTTCATACATGTATATTTTATTCATGATTTGTAAATTTGTTTTTTCTCTTCAGGATCTGAGGCCAGCCCTGAAGGATGTGGAGGTGGTTTTTCATGTTGCTTCTCCGTCCCCTCTAAGCAATAACAGGTAATTATAAGGAGCTATGATTTAGTAGTGTATCATTGACCTGTAGTACTTAAGTTGCACTGGAATAGTGATAAGATTGATGCCACTTGTTAAACACTGCACAGCTGTGTGTTCACTGGATTAAGATCTGTTCTGTTAAATATTTTTAATAAAATCAGTGAAATTCCAGGAGCAGGAAAAAATTGTTCTCACCAATTCTTGAAATTTCTTAATGAAGGCATCCAGGGGGGTACAGATTCCCCCACCTAATTAGACATGACTTTATCATGACTGCCGGAGATATGTGTTGTTATCCATCCGTCTAATATGAAATTTCAAAAACCGTTTTCCCAACTGTTTTTATAACACTACAGTCTATTGGGGAAAATGAGTATGGTAAAACCGGTCACTCAAAGATTTTTACTTTTTGGAGGCACTTCATGATCATTTTGAAGCGCAATTTTTTTAGGGCTTTAATATTACACCATATCACAGACGCTGATGACATGTAGGACCATGCATCTCAGATCTGGTATTGTTAAACAATGCCTTTAAGAATACGGACTTCATAGAATATGGACTTATCCTTATATTTTCTTCCTTGATTCCATTTATTTTCAGAGAGCTGTTCTACAAGGTGAATTACACAGGAACTAAGAATGTGATTGGTGCTTGCAAAGAATCAGGTGTCAAGGTATGACATTTCGGCATTATTCAACAAGCACAAGCTTGCAGATAGTAGTGCATAGTGTCGAAAAGCAAAAGTGCTGAGAAAAAAATTTCTTTTACCCTCCTCGTATATGCTCTTTAGAGCTTATTAAAACAAACCATCTGATATTAACCTTCTTCTTCTTAATTAACCGTTCTTGTATAGCGCATAACACATAGTAATAAAACATGTCCCTAAGCGCTCTAGAGAAAAACACAACAGAATACAAAGACAAGATGTACTGGGTAACAGACAAAAATGGATGAATTAAATGTTAAATAAGTGCGTCTTTAAAGCAATCTTAAACTTAATAATGGAGTCAATGTTTTTTAGATTTTCCGGGAGATTGTTCCATAAAGTTGAGGCAGTGTGAGCGAAGCTGCGTTCACCATATGACCTGGTCATCACTGGTCATCATCTTCTTCCAAGGAATGTGCTGCTTCAAGGACTTGAAGATTTCGCACTGTGTGTGCTTGTGAGGAGCCTGTGTGAGCCTGCTGGCCAGGATCCTTGTGCATGTATATACAGGGTGCAAGTACAAAATACATCTGGCTTTGTCAGACAACTGACCTCCTAAGGGTGGGTGGGGGCTGCAAAACCCCCTGATTTCTGCCAAAAAATGACTTACAAGTATAATTAAGAAATTTGGCCTGGATGGAGTGGCCTATGTAAAGAACAAATAAGAATGATTGTGAGATTTTCAAGGTTTTATTTTTAAATCTGTGAATTCAGGATTCTGTCACTTTCTTTTTCCGCCTGCAGAGGTTAGTACTAACAAGCAGTGCCAGTGTGGTGTATGAGGGTGTAGATATCAAGAATGGTGACGAGTCTCTACCATATGCCGAGAGTTTTATGGACTCCTACTCAGAAACAAAAATACTCCAAGAAAAGGTATGTTAACAAAATTGGACATACCGGTAGTCCTTTTTAGAATTGAAGTCATGCCATTATTTATTAACCTGCTGATGATACGAGAATGTCACTTTTTCAATAAGAGGATTTTGTTGTACGAACAGTCCATCTTAATCGCATATTTGAACAGGAATGAAACCATGCAAACTTTAGCACTTGGGTGCAAATTAATTCTGGTGTGGAACAGTCCATCATAACCGCATATTTGAACAGGAATGTAACCATGGAGACATCACTTTCTGCATGCTATCACAGGAGAGTTTTCTGTAATTGTTACGGGTATATACCCCCAGTAGAGATTTTTGTCTCGCCTGCATAGCAAAAAGCGAGACATTGGCGCCACTTTTCCGGTGACGGCGGCGACGGCGTCAACATCAGAAACTTAACCTGAGGTTAAGTTTTTGAATTTTTAATATAAACTTGGACTATGGGGTTATCAAGTATCCCCAATCATGTGAGGAGAATTTCAGGTCGCAAAGTCAAGGTCAAAGGTCCTTTCAGGTCAACAAACTTAGACTATGTTGTGGCATCATCATCAAAAACTTAACCTGAGGTTAAGTTTTTGAATTTTTAATATAATTTTGAAAGTATAAGTTATTATTCAACGAAACTTAGACTAAAGGGTTATCAAATATCCCCAATCATGTGAGTAGAATTTCAGGTCACTAAGTCAAGGTCAAAGGTCATTTCGAGTCAACAAACTTAGACTTTGTTGTGGCATCAACATCAAGATTTTGAATTTTTTAGCATAATTTCAAAAGTGTTTGTTCAAATTCCATGAAACTTATACCCAAGCGTTATCAAGTATCACAAATCATATGACACAAATTCCAAGTCACAAAGTCAAGGTCAAAGGTCATTTTAGGTCAGTAGACTTGGATTATGATTTTCATGAAAGTTATCAATCTTCGTACAAATAATAGTAAATAATACTTCTGATGATTCTTAGTCAATATTCACTTCAAAATCCTGATTATATTCAGAGGATTTCATTTTTGGGGGCCTGCTAATGGGCCACCCTGCCTATAAATAATGTCCCAACCTCAATTTTTCAATATTTAGAATTGTGCAATGCAGGCGAGACCGCCTAGAGCGTTTCCCTTGTTAGCATTTGAATTCCCTTTTTCTTCAGGTTGTGTTGGAAGCAAACAACCCAGCTGAAAACTTCTACACAGCAGCCATCAGACCTCACTCTATCTTTGGACCTGGTGACGTTCACATGGTGCCAACATTGGTCCAGACAGCCAGAGCAGGCAAAACCAAGTTTATGATTGGGTGAGTACATTTGTCTTAGAACCTACCCTGATCTGGTAACTGGAGGCTGACCTTGTTAAAACAATATTTTTTTTATTGGGAAAAGAGCCAAATAACAGAAAGATAATGGTTAGTTAGTGGTACTGGGGGTGTTTCACAAAGATCCTAAGTTGAACTTATCTCTAAGTTGGACTTAAAAATTATGGAAAGCTGTTAGCTTCTTTGAAAATATTTTGTAAAAGTTTTTTTTAAGGCAGAAAATGTTGATTCATATCATTCATATTTTCTATTATCAGGGATATTTCATGTTCTTGATGTGGAATTTATGAAAAGTCTAAAATACTTGAATTTTTGCTTTTGAATATATTTTATTTTAAGGCTACAAATGGCTCTCCATAATATTTAAGTCCAACTTAGAGTTAAGTTCGACTTAAGATCTTTGTGAAACACCCCCCTGTACCTATACTTATTCAAGAGTCTATTCATAACAGGCCGCTGGAACAAACTTTCTGGATTCCTGAGAAATAGCACTTCAGTCGACTTCTTCAAAGCCACCTGACGACACACCTCTACCCATACTGAATTTGCAGCATTGCCAATTTGAAGTTTTCAGAGTCCATTGTGCCTGAAACATTCGCGGCATCAATTCAAATTCAAATGAACATTTATTTTCCTCCATTCAATTTGACAACATATTTGACATCTGTTCAAACAATACAATTTATACTTAGGAACATAAATATAATTTAAGAACTTGTATTACAAGGAAGAAGGCGCGAATCCCGGTAAGCAAAGCTTGTAATGGGTACACCCGAATACACAACTACATAATATACATTATAAATAGAAGAAAGGAAGAAAGGGATAGGCAAGGAGGAGGAGAGGATAGAGGGCTTGGAGAAAGAGAAAAAAAGAGGACTGCAACATAGTAGCAATGGAGTGTATGGCATGCACAAACAACATAATGGCAAGATATAGGTGAAGGGTATAATGTGGAAATATTTGACTGCATTTTTATAGGATAATACTGGATTTATCAGCTCTACTTCTGTATATTTTTATAGTTTTTAGAGGATAAAGATATATTTTTGATATGTTTTAACAAGTGTTTTTGAGATTAACAGGATATATCAAACAATTGGTATCGCAACAAAATTAGGATCAAGCTGTGCAGATTTTTTTGTAATTTCTGTTCTTGCATGATATATTTTTTCAGAATTGAATCAAATTCAATCAGGCATACCACAGACTAAAAAGACGTAGAATGTTGTCCCTGATTGTTTAAGTATGTGCTTTATGTGTTCCTACAGGAATGGTGACAACTTGGTTGACTTCACGTATGTAGATAATGTCGTCCATGGTCACATCCTGGCAGCAGAGAAGCTTGTATCAGACCCAGACAATGTAGGAGGCAAGGTAAGGTGCAGCTTTGATAAATCTGATTGTTTATATTTATCAAAATTTTGACAACTTTAGAGCTGTCTTTGACAGTCTTTCACAATGGTACCTAAAAAAGACAGAAATTCCTTCACTTAATTTTTTTGCCCAGGCCTTCCTAACTTTCAAGTTGGTTGTGTGTCCATTCATGATTAACTGATCAGGCTGAGATTTAAAGGTTGGGCCTAGCTTGAAATGTGGTCTTGGGTTGAGGTCATGACAAAAAATACAAAGTCATACAGAAGTAAAGGGAAATTTTTAACTGAATAGTAAAAAATGCAATGAATTTGTATTTTATAGATATGTTTATACTCCAGAATCATTTGAAAAAGTCTTTCGTTAAATGTTTGGGGAAGGGGTACAGTGCATCTTATTAGTGGTTTTGCCAGGGTAGAAATGCAAATTTCTCTTTGAGGGTCTAGAGTGTTCTACAACCTGTCCACTGAGATTACAACGGTTTTTCTCTTCTTGAAGCCAAATTGCTGGCAGCCTGTCTTAAAGCCCAAGTCCACTCCGATTTTCAAAAATTATAACATGTTGTAAATAAATCAAAGGTTAAAACTGCCAAATATCACGGGCGTACTTCAATCAGGTGATTTTTAAGAGCGATTTTTGTTTCGGGTATTTCAAGCAAAACATTTATATTGCTGTACGGATGTGACGTATGCTCCTCACAACGAAAGTGCCAGCGGTATACATTCTGACAATATTTTCATGTAACCAAATTTAATGCATACGTCTTTAGAAGTGCCTCTATACAAAATATTTCATTCACCTGATAAGAATAATAGTGTTTCATTATTCTTATCAGGTGAATGAAATAGTTTGTATCGAGGCACTTCACAAAGACGTATGCATTAAATTTGGTTACATTACGAATCTGTGTTGTGAGGACCCTACGTCACAACCGACTCGCTCATTAACTTGTTTTTGCTCATTAAAAAAAATTATTAAAAATAAATCTGAGCACCATTTTCCAAAACCAAGTTATATTTGGGCTTTTTAGATTTTTGTCTATCTAATCAGCTCAACTTTTCAGTGGAGTGGACTTGTACTTTAAGTCTCATCTGTTTAGCATCCAGACAAGAAACAAACAAGTGTTATGTCCGTATTCTTTTCCAAGGCATTTTTCATCACCAACGACGAACCTGTCCCTTTCTGGTCCGTCATGACCCGCTTCCTGGTCGGCCTCGGCTACGACGCTCCGAAGTACAACCTGCCCTACTTGCTCATCTACTTCATCGCCCTCGTCATCGAGTTGATCTGCACTCTCCTCAAGCCGTTCACCAACATCAATATCACCTTCACCCCCATGAAGGTGGCCATAGCAGGGACCTACCACTACTACAGCTGCGAGCGGGCCAAGAAACTCCTGGGGTACAAGCCCATCGTGAGTCTGGATGAAGCCATCCAAAGGACAGTACATCATTTTGAGTACCTGAGAAAAGGAAAATGATTTAAAAAGGAGTAATCATGATGGATAATTTTGATTGATGCAGCTTGCTATTTATGATATCCGTAGATGGAATTGAGCAAGCAAATCTCCATCCAGCCAGCATTTGGAACTGTTTACTTAAATAAAGTGGACAAGGAAAGAATGTTGTTGACTAAATTATTGTGACCAAACCTACATTCAAGATCATATTGGGTCATTCCATGTCAAATCACCCAATGGTTTTAACCCGACCATTTTTTATTTTGATGAAATTTAGTGTACTTGTTGAGTGTGATCTCACAGCACCAAATCTCAAATTTTAGGTCAATCGGGTGAGGGGTTGGGAGATGGCCCACCAAATTTTGAGATTTTTGCAAAAATGGGGGTGGCGGGCCTACCTTTGAACCCTTGTATCTCAGGAACTAATGGGTCAATCTTCACAAAATTGGTATTGTTGGAAAGGGTATTCAATAAGGATTCCAAATCTGCCATCATTTTGAAGATTGATACATGTTGGGGTACCTTGACCTTTTGACCTAAGATTTGACCTTGAAAATGACCTTGTGGATCACGTGACCTTGACAACATTTTCATGAAATGTAATCTCTGACATGTTCACTAAAACATATAAAAGTTTCAGAGATATAATATTTTTGTTTAGGAGCAATAAGGATTGAAAGTATCCATACTCACAAATATTCACAATAAACCCTATTATAATGTATACAATACATGCAGTATGCACTGTACAACATACATACATCTTCCACATGCTTTTTGTTCTAGTCATATCCATCCTAAATGTAAGCAGTACTTAAATAGAAATATAATGAGAAGTTCATATAGGCCTAAAGGGTTAACAGGATGTATGGCTTCAGGCCTCTGAGTCAGTTCTAGGACAATTACCCCCTGTGCAATCACCCCCTGGAAAATTAACCCCAGGAAATGTCCCCCTGAGGACAATTACCCCCAAAAAAATTACCCCAAGGACTATCACACCCAGAGGACAATTACCCCAGAAAATTACCTCCTAGGACAAGCTGTCCCCCCGAGGACAATTACCCCCCGGAACATTACCCCCTAGGACAATTACCCCCTGGAAAATTTCCCTCAAGAATAATTACCCCGAAAAAAATCTGCTTTGATTAAAACCAACTTATCAGACTGGACTTCCCTTTAACGAATAGGGGGAACTTGTCCTTAGAGGGTAATTTTCCAGGGGGTAATTGTCCTAGAACCGACTCAGAGGCCTGAAGCCATACATCCTGTTAACCCTTTAGGCCTATATGAACTTCTCATTATAATTCTATTTAAGTACTGCTGACACATAGGATGGATATGACTAGAACAAAAAGCATGTGGAAGATGTATGTTGTACAGTGCATATTGCATGTATTGTATACATTATAATAGGGTTTATTGTGAATATCTATGAGTATGGATGCTTTCAATCCTTATTGCTCCTAAACAAAAATATTATATCTCTGAAACTTTTATATGTTTTAGTGAACATGTCAGAGATTACATTTCATGAAAAATGTTGTCAAGGTCACGTGATCCACAAGGTCAATTTCAAGGTCAAATCTTAGGTCAAGAGGTCAAAGTACCCCAACATGTATCAATCTTCAAAATGATGGCAGATTTGGAATCCTTATTGAATACCCTTTCCAACAATACCAATTTTGTGAAGATTGACCCATTAGTTCCCGAGATACAAGGGTTCAAAGGTAGGCCCGCCACCCCATTTTTGCAAAAATCTCAAAATTTGGTGGGCGTATCTCCCAAACCCCTCACCCGATTGACCTAAAGTTTGAGATTTGGTGCTGTGAGATCACACTCAACAAGTACACTAAGTTTCATCAAAATCAAAAATGGTCGGGTTAAGATTTTCAGATTTTTTGGGTGATTTGACATGGAATTAACTTATTAAGCTTTATTAAAATCTATATGTAATCTGAAGTTATTAATTTGTTTGTTATATCATCACTTATTACTGGTGGCTAAAATGGGTTTAAAACTATAAGTCACCTGATTTGTAGCAGATTTAGCTGTTCATTTGGCTCATAAATTTCATTGACCAAATTACCATTTGATTATGTTGCTCCCAAACGATTATTATAGCTCACAACACTTTAGCACAATTAATGAGTCTGGGGATTAACGTTTAAATTGAGGGGACATGAAACTTGAATTAACAATCTAATTTAAAAGTGCTTTATAAAGAATGAGGATTGTTTTGCACTTGTATGTTACAGGGTAAACAGGTAATGGCCTAATAAATTGTCATTACTTAAAATGATAATCATGAATGATTAGGCTTTGAGTTATATCTCTCCTTTGGTCTCTCAAATTCAGCCCCCAAAAAAAATTAAATAAAAATAAAAATCTTAAAATGGTCTCCATGAAATTTTGCTTATTTATGCTTTCGAAAATGTGAGACAAGCACACAGGTATCAGGTAGCAGGTGTCAGGTATTTGGTTTTAAATGACACTTCTTGCAGGGAGTATTCATATGAATATGATGATATCTTATATGATACATTTATTTGTATAATTTTTCAAATCAATTTTAGGAAAAGAGTATTATTCAACAAGTTTAATAGTTCTGGATAGGAAACATGTTTTCAGGAATTTTGGTGAAGTGCAATGTTGTTACAGTATGTCTCTGTTTACATCTTGTCATAGAGGATATTTTCTAAGGCAGCTACATATAGATAAATACAATGTCATGATCAAAATTACTTATGATTTTGCATCTGTTTATATTCAAAATGTCGGCTCTCAGCTCACAATTTCCTGAAGCACATTGGAATTGGAGAATAGCTTCCCTCCCCTTTTCCGAAATGCTCCATCCCAAATTGCTCAAAACCATGTTAAAAACACACTTATTCAAATCCCGCTAAGCATTTCACATTTTTATATCAAAGCTTTATATTTATATTATATACGATCTAACTTTGGTGCTGTTGCCCTCGCTCTCTTTTCGGTATAGTTGTATGCTTTGCTTTATAGCTGCAAGGACTGCAGCAGCATGGCGCCTTGAAATGCAATATTTGGCACGTTAAAAATATGCATGATTGTTACTATTTTCATTATTATTATTTCTATTATTTTTATTATTATTATTATCATTATTTCTATAATTATTGTTATTATTATTATTATTATTATTATTATTATATTGTATTTATTATTATTATTTTTATTATTATTAGTATTAGTATTATTATTATTATTATTAGTAGTAGTAGTAGTAGTATTATTATTATTATTATTATTATTATTATTATTATTATTATTATTATTATTATTATTATTATTATTATTATTATTATTATTATTATTATTATTATTATTATTATTATTATTATTATTATTATTATTATTATTATTATTATTATTATTATTATTATTATTATTATTGTTACTATTGTTATTACTATTGTTATTATTATTGATATTATTATTATTAGATCAAAATGTTAGAGTAGAGAAGTCAGCCAAAGGCCCTTGTTATCTGTGTATTGTTCTAAAAAGAACCTGATTATTGTCCATTAAAAAGCATTTTCAATATATATTTTATATGTTTCAAATGTCGTCACACATGATTAAAAAAAAGAAGAAATTATCATCTATTGATCTTGGTCATTAACTAAAAAGACTTATGACTTGAATGCAAATAACTTGGAGTTCTTGTCATCATTTTGTCTAAAACTCTTTATTTTATTATTTGTTGTTGTTGTTGTTATTGTTTAGTTTTGATTGCTGAAATGATCCTACCAATTTTGTTTTAATAATTTGCTGATGTACATATACTTCTTAATTTAAGTAGATGTATTTAAAGAGCAGTAAACACTTTGAATGAGAAATCATAGATCGAATATCCTTTGGACACCCTATACTGTGCAGCTAGAAACGGGGCAGAAACACTCTCCTAATTATAAGCTGGTTTGAGCTCTAGCTTCAATCTCAAACAGGAATACCCAGTCAAAAGTTTGTGAACGGAACATATTACAGAGTAAAGATCAACTTATCAACTTTTATTTCATATCCGTCATTATGATTATCTTTTTTAATTTTTGTAAATCAAAAGTCTACGTACTGCATAAGATCTCGGGGGGGGGAGGGAGGCTTGAGTTCAACTTCAATATAGAACAGTAAGATTCAGACAAAAAACTTTCAACATGTGACATATGTGGGGGTAAAGAAAAACTATTCAAATTTAATATCATATCACGTCTACTGCCAAGTTTCGCGAAACGTTGTTTTTCCTTTTCAATTTGACGTTTTAACGACAACATGGCTAGTTCAGGAGGAGCAGAGACAGTCGCCGAGACGCCAACAAAACTATCAAAATCAGAAAGGAAACTCGCTAAAAAGCAGGCTAAAGCCTGTCATACGTTACTTAAGCATGATGGAATTCACACAGTTACCCGTCCAACGCCTGTAAGTATCTTAATTTAATTATATCAGAAAATATAATCTGGTCTAGCCTTTTTTGGCCGTTCCCACGTATTCATTTTTATGTCGTGAAATATGGAAATATGTGAGATTTCAGAATTCAGTCAGTGTCGGTGAGTGAAATATTTTGTGTGTGTTCCAGTGTGAATGCAGGCCCGAACTTGATTGTCTAAAATTTTAACATTTCTGCGATCTTTCGAATGTGTACTGAGAATCCTAATTTGTGTCATAATACAAAAGCATGAAATGGACCCTATTATTTAATTTTCACTTTCAGTAAAAATATTTTTAATTTTTAAAAGTTTTTTGCTGAACAATTAAAATCTCAATTTGTTTAAATTTAAGAGCGATGACGTTTCTTAGTATGTTTTTTCCCCCAGACTAGCTTTCCCTTACTAACTTTCTATGCAAATCTAAAACTACTTTCAGAAGACTTCATTTGGCTTTTGGATTAGAATTTAGTTTGCTGATGAGTGATGAGCCTGATGTTCATATTCATACTGTACATCCAATAATGATATGGCTAAGATTTTTTTATTTGAAGATAGGCAATATAGGCTATTTGTTGACTGACAGAATTTTTATTTTTTCTCTCCTCATTCCCTTATCCTTCATCTTCACCTACCTCTCCACCTCTTCTTCTTCATGTATATCCTTCTCTTCCTTTTTCATTCTCTCCTTTCTTCTTCATCCTCTCCCTACTTCATCCTCCCCCTTCTTCATCCTCCCCCTTCTTCATCCTCCCCCTTCTTCATCTTCTCCTCCTCCGCCTTTCTCCTCTTCATATTCTTCTTTATCTCCTTTCTCTCTTTGTTTCTTCTTCAAATTAATCTTTTTATTTCACCCTCTCCCAGCTTAAAAGCAAATGAGAGGATGCTGAAGTAGTAAGATGAGGAAGAAGTTAAAGGAAATTATAAAAATCAGCCTTTTCTTGTTACCTTATTCTATATGTTTATAGATTCTGCTGGTTGCCAATGGCGGTCTTGGGAATGGAATTCAGCGAAGTGAAATCCACAGTATCTTCAGCACTGTAGGACCAGTGGAAGATGTTGTGATGCTGAGGGAAAAACCCTACTGTTTCGTGAAGTATGGTGACACCTCTCTCGCCACATCTGCCATGCACAGACTGCATGGTCACCGTCTGAGGGAGGGCCAGGGACCATCCAATGTCACACTGTACCTTTCTTTTGTTGAAAGTGGTAAGTTCTCCTGTACAAATAGAAAGAAAGTGCCTGCAAATAGTATAGAAATCCAGAAATCTTGTTACCACACAATCAGTCTTGCATCCCATCACATTTTCGACTATATTTTGAAGAGTTAAACACATGCAGTACTTCTACCATTGAGGGCCTTCTGATCATGTAATTGCATATCTCATTATCTATCCTTTTGTTTTTTACTTCAATGCTCCAACCTTCAAAAGTGTTTCTTTTTCTAATTCTGAGCGTTTAATTTGCTCTAATTTTTGCCAAGTTATAGCGGTGTAAATATAAATCGTGCATGTCTATTTGGCTGGATAGATGTCTAGATGATGCAGTTTAAAGTGACTCAGTAACATTGTTGAAGGTTGATGAAAAAAATTGCATAATTTTTGTATAAAATGTTACTTATTATATTCCTTCTACTGTACTAACCCTCTGACATGCAAAAAATCCTGAAAAAAATCCCAAACCACAAAGATATCTATGGTTTTCTTTGAAGGCGTCACTGGTCAACACCCTCTAATAGTGATTAACAGTAAATTCTCCCAACCATTTTTTAATTTTTCCAACCGTTTTTCCATGAAAAAAGACATAAAACAGGCTATTAAAAATCTTTCAACACTTAAAATGTCTGGAATGGTATATAGAGCCAATTTATTGCTTTGTGACAATTTACATTCACCTAAAATGTAATTAAATTGTAATAATATAGTCGCCTTAGTTGGGAGAATTAAGGAATCGATCAGATCAGTTTTTCCCAATTTGTATCATTAATAATGGTCCGTTTTCACTCAAATTTTCAGATTATCTTTAATTGTACATCTAGCATTGAAGTCACTACCTTAGTACCACTTTCTCTCATCTGAACAATGTTACCAAGTCCCTTTAATATAAGTGAGGTTAATTTCTAAATATAATTATCATTCTGTTGTCTTGTTTTTTTGTGCACAGTGCCAACAGACAAACCTCAGTCCAGTGTACCTCCACCAGGTCTTGTGATTATACCTAATTTCATAGATGAAAGCTTGGAACAGAAAATAATTGACAGCATCGAGTGGGCAAGTCCTTCAGAGATAGGTAATGAGTTTATCCCTGTGTCCATCTCCCTTTGCTCTTTCTCTGCTTTTCCTCTTTTTTTTTTGTCCATTGGGCTATTCGAAGGGGAAATTTTTTTTCACTCTTGGATGTTTGCCTGTAGCTAGGCAGCTTTTTATCAGCCAATAGTGGTGCATAATTACATGTTCATTGAATTATACATATTTTTTGTTAGAAGGAAAGAGTATTCTCAACCTCAAGTATGGGTGCTCTTGTAATTTATCAATTTTTTTTTTCTTCTGTGAATTCAGCCACATGATTGACTGAACCTGTTTTCGCTTTTCAAAATAAAAATGAACTGATGATTGCTGAAAAAATGCTATGTTTTATTTAAGGCAGTCCTGTAATTCAGAAGTCTCTAAGGTAAATTTCTTAACACGATAATTTGTAAGACTTGGAAAACGAGATTTAAATCAAATTTTAAAAAATCTTTTGTGCCAAACATGAATTAGAAATTGCTGACGTTATGACCAGTTCTGGTCATGTGATTGCATTGTGAAAGAAACGTTGAAAAGAAAAGAAAAGGTTGATCATCTTAGCATATAAGTATTGGTGTGTACTGCAAGGTTCTGGAATCATCAAAATGATAAGAAATTTGGCCCAGTCTTGGTAAAGTTACAAGCACTGTACACAGAAAGATGTATATGGGACTACGCGACCACGCGCGATATCTATTTGGTCCCAATAGATATAATAATTTACCAAATATATCAATTAGTAGGCGGTTTCCCGGCAAAATTTTTATCATCACGTATTAGTCAAAATATATTCTTTCACATGATTGGTAATGAGAGCTTCCATTTCATTTTTTGAGAGAGGGGCATTTCCAAAACTGGTTTTTACCTTTAAATGTTTTGATTGATTCACAGTAAACCAGAGTTTGAAGCATCGGAAGGTGAAACACCATGGCTATGAATTCAATTACTCCACCAACAATATAGACAGAGATAAGCCTCTGCCAGGAGGTATGCCAGAACTATATGGTCAAGTCATCAACAGGATCATGGAAACTGGTCATGTCCAGTTCAAACCGGATCAGCTCACTATAAACCAGTATCAACCAGGCCAAGGTGATTATGTGTGACATTAAAAAAGTCAGAAATTGCTGTAAGGCCCAAAATTAACCCTGTAACCGACAATCAGATCGGGGGCCGATCGCTGGCCGATCAGGTGAAATCGGATGATAAATGAAAATGATCGGAAGAAAGACAAAAAAAGGCCCAAAATTTTCAAGTTTGTGGCTATCAAATACTTAAAAAACCTGCCTAGCTGGAATTATTTTGTCATTTGGAGTTCTTGTAGACCATGTTCGTTGATATTAAGTGCCTTTTCAGGACTCTGAAATTAATAATATTAGTCTAAGAGAAGAGGCATAACATGCGAGCGGCCATTTTGGATTATAATGACAATGGGGAAAAAATGTGTGTAGTATTTGATAGCCCAAAACTTGAAAATTTTCGGCCTTTTTTTGTTCTTCCAATCATTTTTCAATTTTTGACATTTAACGGCATGAAAATAGCTTTAATCATGGACTACAACAACTTCAAATGAGAGAATTATCCAAGGTATTAGTGAATTTAGGTATTAGAGTGCTCAAAATTGTCAAATTTTGGCAATTTTAAGAGGCAGATTTGGGAAAAATATTCATCAGATTTCCATCCCGATCTTCCAATCTGATACGGATATCGGGAGCCAAACCGCCGATTTGATCATCTGTTCCGATCATAGCTCTAACTTACAGGGTTACCCAAAGTAGTGAAAAATATCGTTTGTTGATAGGGGTAATGAGCTTCATGGTTTGGTGTGATGCAGGATTGATGATATCTGCTCCGTTTTGGGACCATCTCAGAACAGTAATGCATGAAATGATCTTTTAGAGGCAACATAATATGCATTAAATGAAATTCTGGTCCTATTTCTCACTTTGGTAGCACTAGAATATTAATATTTTGCTTGTAGCTTGAACTACAAAGAAGAGCATTTAGTATACTTCTAAATACACCTCTAACAGAGAAGCAAGTGAACAGAACGTGAAAGTTGTTCATACGATAAGTATGTTAAAGCAAAATTTAGCAATGGACAAAAATATAATTATATATATATTATATATATCCATATTTGACTTTTGACATTTAAATTCGATAATCCTCTGCAACTTAGTGGCATTTACAGGATTGATATTCTCTCATGTTATGGTATTCAATTCTAATGTATTTTGTTATCTTTGTGTTCCCAGGTATCCCACCTCATGTGGACACACATTCAGCCTTTGAAGATGCTATCATATCTCTCAGCTTGGAATCACAGGTAGAGTTAAGCCTCGTTCAGATATGACAGGCAAAACCCCAGCTTTTTTTTCTTCTTATGATGACGTAAAGTGTAATATGCTTCACATTCCTGTATCTTATAACACAGAGCTCAGTGAATGTAAGCAAGTCCTTTGTTGCGCACAGTTGCTATTCATTTACACATTAAAATAAAGGGTGCTGCATGTTTTTGCGGAGGTTGACTCCGCCATATATGAATGGGCCTTTTAACCAGTTGACTTCTGAATTTTCTGTTTTCTGTAACACTTTGATTGCTATCTTCGCCTCTCTGCACAGTCATTCATTTGCGACACGCGCAGCTTTGCGCAAAACAATAGGCCCTAATTGACAGAAGGATTGCTTTGTGCAGCACAAAGGCTTTGCAAAATAACCCATTTCCAGTCTTGATTAGGTCTATGATAACCCTTTTAACACCAGTGTAGATTAAGCTTGCATTGGAAGCTGTTAGATAATCTTGATGCCTTTGGTATTTCTGTCCTTTGTGGCACAGGGAGATCGTTTGAGAGTTGAAGGGACCAAGTACCAAAAAAATCTTGTGCTCTTTTTGTTTTGGATCCCATTGGGTTACAAGATTCTATGATATCATTTTCAAATTTCATTTTCAAATACTACTGTACTGTAAAGAGATATTGCAAGTTTAAATATAAGTTAAACACTCTAGTAATCGTGCCACGGTGACTTGTATATAATAGCACAACGCAAATCATTCTTCATTCTTCATTCCCATGCATTTCTACCCCAGTCAGGCTAACATGTACATTCAAGCCTGGTACCTTTCATGTTGTTTTTTCTGTCAGGTTGTGATGGAGTTCACCCATCCTGGAGGCCACCAGGTCCCTGTTGTGCTTCCTAGGCGTAGTCTACTCGTCATGACAGGAGAGGCAAGATACAAGTGGACACATGGGTAAGAGACTGGTGCAAGTTAGGGCCTATTCAGACAAGAGGTGTATAGACACATAGAAGTGGGCTCTCTTGGCGAATTTGACACCCTTAGTGTGTTTACCCAATAACAGGTGTTGTCAATCACCAGGATTAGCCTTCAGTTTTTTATGACCAACAGGCTTTATGTAATGCTCTGTCTTTTCTCCATTTGGTAAAGTCCTTACCTGACATTTGCATCACCCAAAGACTCTCTGAGAGACGAGGGGGTATTTCTTGATTGGCCTACGGGTTTTGCTGTTTGTGAGAATTGTACACCCATTAATGGTGCTTCCACCAAGTCTGGTGTCAGCGAATTATGAAATTCTGCTCATGGAAACTGAGGACCCACTCCCTATACGCTTCTTTAAAATAACGTTGCAAAATGAAATGAGATTAATGAGTGGAATTCTGGTCATGCAATTGTGTTGTGGAAGACTCTGTGGAAGTGATTAGAAATTGTTCATCATGTAGCACAGAAGTATTGGTGTATACTGTGAGGTTTCGGAATCCTCAAAATGATAAAGAATTGGCCCAGTCTTGATAAAACTCGCATTGACTTTACACAGAAATGTGCATGAGCCTTCACAAACATGTGGCATGAAAGTGAATGAACCACTACACCACGACACCTTGACCCTTTATTATATTGGGATGTAGAAACATTCCTTACATGTGCCAAATTTCCATTTACTTCACTCCCAGTGGCTGTTGATTAATGTGGCCTGCTGATAATACAGTATTTTATTATTGCCCTAAACATACCTTCAGTTTCCATATAATTGGTAGGCTTCAAAATGTAGCCAAAATATATATTTTTCTTTCAAATAGGATGTCCTTTTAATGTTGATTTTTGTCAGAATCACTCCAAAGAAGACAGATGTTATACCTGATCCAACCTCCCCTGACAACCTAACCCTCCACCAGAGAGGGCAGCGCACATCTTTTACTTTTCGAGCTTTGAGAAGGGGACCCTGTGACTGCAGTGAGTAACGCTTTGTTGAACTCTTTTAATAACACATAGCTCTGTCTCTTCATGCTGTGTCACCCCTTTTAACCCTTTCAAGACAATCATTCCATATTTTGTGGTTTTGCTCTATAACTTTCGATTCAGAGCCCTGAAAATTATACCTGAGAAAGGGCAAAAACTCTGCACAATATATCCATTTCTGTTCTACGACTATATTGCGTTTGATTCCAGGAATTTTACGGAGGAAATTAAGCTATAAAATTGGCAACACATTGAGAGATTCAAATCATTGTTTTCCAATAAAAATTGACAATTTGTTCATCTTTTTCACAACATTCCTGCCAAAAGTAAAGCATTACAAAAAAAAAACACTCTAATATCATGTTGAAAAGAATTACATCCATTAGTTCTTTTTACTTTTTGTTCTAAAATGGCAGCATTTTATGTATGGCCATGAAAGTTGTTTCATTTCATAATGTTTCCAATATACATGCCTTGCGCTTTCATCGACATTATTATGGTTTCGAGAGAAGAAAGAAACTGGCTATTGAAAGAAAATGTGGAATTGTAAACAAGCTGGAAGAAAATAAGAAAGGGGGGGGGGCGGGGGGCTGATAAGTGACGAGACTCTGCCAGAAAGGTCTGAGACTGCCAAAACTTTTAAAGGACTGCATAGCGTAGGTTCATATTAGGAAATTAACGTCCAACCCAATTGTCTGAGGAAAAAAATAAGGATGATAATGGAAATATGAAGTTGATGGTGATTGAAGAATGTATATTGTGATGGTGACGTGGTATAGTGGCTCATTCACTTGACTCTCAATCCAAGGGTTGAGGGTTCAAATCCCAGCCCGTCACTAACGTCCTTTGGCAAGATGTTAATCTACGTTTGCCACTCCCCACTCTGGTGTAAATGGGTACCTGGCAATCGCTGGGGTGTTAATAATAATTGCAGGGCCCTAAGGTATTCCTTATTTGCCGGCGATAAGGCCGCAGCGCCGCATAGGCCGCACCCCCGATTTTGACATTTCATAGACTAAAAAATAAATAAAATAAAAAAATAATAATAATAATAAAATAAATAATAAAATATTGCCCTCTCCGGCCGAAGTCACAGTAGTGTACTGCGACATAGCTAGCTGGGCTCGCGCGGGCTGCGAGGATTGCTTTAGCGATGGCACAAACTTAGATCTAGATCTACGGCCAGCAGTTTTTGTTTGGTAAGTTATGCAGTTTATTTACGAGATTGACAAAACTTTGCCCTTCATGTCAACAATATAACACAAAAGTATCGGTAAGACATGTCTAGAAATGTCCAGTACCATTGCACATTAACTGGTATAGTCATTGTAGTCCCATATGTACGAATTGACTTGCGATTTTTTACTGTTGTGGCGCATTGGCCGCACCCAGACTTTTTGATATTTTCTCTTCCAAAAATACTGCGGCCTTTACGCCGGCAAATACGGTAGCAGCAATGAAGCACATGAGGCTTCCCTGGGTAACCATAATTATCGTTATTGTTGTTATTATTATTGTTGTTGTTATTATTATTGTTGTTGTTTTTGTTGCTATCATCATCATCATCATCATCATCATTATTATTATTATATATTTTTCTTTTGTAGAGTACCCAGAACAATGCGACAGTCAGAAGTCAAAAGCGGAAGTGACGGCACCACCACAGGTATGATATCTTGTTCAGTTTGTATACACTCATCTTGTTCCGATTTCAGAGGCATTCTGAAACTAACATTCAAAAGTTCTGTATCAGAGCCTAGCAGAAGGGCATTGCATTAGTAAGAAAATTCTGAGTCTTTTGATAAGGCCTCACATCGTAATACTTTCGATGATGGGCAATTGGGAGACTACAGTAGCTTGCTGATGACATTAGCTGTTCGGCCTTTACAAATAATAGATACTCTACCCTTTTTGTAGATGTTTTTTTTTTTATTGATACAATTATATGCATATATGAGTATGCATATCTACATGTTACTAGAGAAGAGGATCTAGTATGTATAGAACAGCCAATGCCAGTAGAACGTTAGTCTCCTAAAGCCAGTCATTTCTGGTTTTTAATTGTGAGGCCTTCATTAAAGGGTATGGAATTATTGATACATTAATCTATTAGCTACCGCCCCCCCCCCCCTGCTGACTATTGTGTAAAGCAATAATTACTTCATATGAGTTATTGTTTAATTGAAATGATATGAATCAATCAAACAAGTTCTTCTTTATTTTGATCGACAGGTGGTCTACCCCAAATCGGAGAAAGAAGCAGCGAGACTTGAGGCCCAGCAGGTCCACGTCGTATACAACAACATTGCCCAGAATTTCAGTGGGACTCGTTACAAGCCCTGGCCTAAAGTGGTGGACTTCCTGAATGGACTGGATCCAGGCTCTGTGGTGTTGGATGTTGGTAGGTGGTCCATTTAGTGTTTCCTTACTGGTCCTCACCAACCAGCTTGATCCAGTTTTGAGAATACTTGATAACTCAAATGTAGTTGCTGTGATTTAATTTTGATGTAATGCTGATGTAATGCTGAGTGCTGCCAATTGTGATGTTCCAATATTTTTTCAATGAAAAAAAAATACTTGTAATTCATTATGTTATGACGAAAATGTCCTAGCGTCTTAAAAGCTGCCAAGAATTCCTGCATTGCAAACAAATATAAAGCCAAATTGTTGTTGGTAAGCCTCCCTCCCCTCCCCCCCCCCTCCCATGAAAAAAAGCTTGTGGTTTCTTTGATTTTACTTTAAAGATAGCAGATAATTCACAAGTTTTCTCTGGCAAAAAAAATAATAATAATAATTAAGTAATTAAAAATGAAAACTTTTTGTTTACCATTTTTCTCTTACTTAGGTTGTGGTAATGGCAAATACCTAGGAGTAAACAAGAACTTGCACATGGTAAGTGAATACTGTGGTAATTTTCTCAATTTTTATATAAAGTGAGATATTCAGATGTAAGTGGATTAAGTTTTCTCCACCATCGAGTAAAAGAGTAAGGGAGTGAAGGGGTGGGGAGATAGATAGATAGAGAGAGAGGGGAGAGAGGGGGAAGGGAGGGAGGGAGAGAGACAGAGAGACAGAGAGAGAGACAGATAGACAGGCAGACAGAGAGGGGGAGGAGAAGGAGGGGAAAGAGAGGGAGAGGGGATGAGTAGAGAAGAGGGACAGTAGGGACAATATTTTCCCTCAGCGCTGCGTGCTTCGGGTAAAATTTAACAACAGGCAATATCTGTTTTATTATATAGCCTATATAGATACGACATTTGTGTCAAATAGATCTAGATCTAGGCTTACACTTATTCAAAATACTGAAATCAAGAAGTGCGGAGCTGTATAGGCGCAGACAGGGCGCAGGCTTTGGGCGTATGTTGTCTGCATGCAGCGCACTGCACTGGGCGTGCGGCAGCTATGCATTATGACGTAGGTGATGACGCTCCTCGGTCCAATATAACGGACCGAGGTGACGTCGATCGGGCAATATAACGTTTGAGATCCTTGCAGCTCTAGTCACGTGATGGCGCTTTGACCAATCACTAATCAGTATCTATATAGACTATATAATATTATTTGTTATTTGACCTGATGACTCGATCAGACCACCAATACATCTCAAACAAAACAAATAAGATAAATAACAACAATTTCTCTTTAACGACTCTTCTGATTTTGCTTAGTTTTTGTCTCGCCTGGGTAGCAAAAAGCGAGACATAGGCGCGGCTTTTCTGGTGGCGGCAGCGTCAACATCAAAAACTTAACCAAGGTTAAGTTTTTGAATTATAATTTTGAAAGTATAAGTTCTTATTCAATGAAACTTGGACTAAAGGGTTATCAAGTATCCCCAATCATGTGAGGAGAATTTCAGGTCACAAAGTCAAGGTCAAAGGTCATTTAAGGTCAACAAACTTAGACCATGTTGTGGCATCATCATCAAAAACTTAACCTGAGGTTAAGTTTTTGAATTTTAATATAATTTTGAAAGTATAAGTTATTATTCAATGAAACTTAGACTAAAGGGTTATCAAGTATCCCCAATCATGTGAGTAGAATTTGAGGTCACTAAGTCAAGGTCAAAGGTCATTTCCGGTCATCAAACTTAGACTATGTTGTGGCATCACGTTAAGATCTTGAATTTTTATCGTAATTTTGAAAGTATACATTCCTATTCCATGAAACTTGAACATAAGGGTTATCAAGTATCACCAATCATGTGATTAGTCTTTTAGGTGACAAAGTCAAGGTCAAATGTCATTTCAGGTCTGCATATTCTTAGTCAATATTCACTTCAAAATGCTGATTAGATTCAGAGGATTTCATTTGGGGGGGCCTGCTAATGGGCAAACCTGCCTATCAATAATGTCCCTACCTCAATTTTTCATCATATCGAATTGCGTAATTCAGGCGAGACCGCCGAGAGCGTTTCACTTGTTTAATGGAGTAAACATGCATCGCACATCTTTGGAAAGCTAGGAATCTCAGAAATTACAAAACAAAAACAAACGAACCAAGAAAAATTATAAAATAAAAAGATTTTGGCGATTTTTGTGGTAGGGCTGAAAGTTAATATTTACTGTAGTTGGCTCAGGCATCCTGTAGCACAACCTCTAGCTTGTTTCTTTCAATGCTACATGCACACATGTTAAACAAATGATGCCAAATTATGTATCAATTTTGGTAAATTAGCTCAATTTCCCCCGGATCCAATAAAATGTGTTACAATACATGTTTGTATTTCTAAAAACCATTATGATTGAACCTACGTTCGTCTGCGAGAGAAATAATAGGTTCCTTCATAAAGTATAGAATAGGCCGACTTGGCTACTTTATTACAGTAACTTTGGTAATTGGCAAAAATTGATAACATTGTCTCTGTATGATGCCAGACATACACTGTATATATATATACATTAATACAGTCAAACCTGCTTTAGTGACCACCTGTCTACAAAGACCACCTGTCTACAAAGACCACATTTTTTGTCTCCCTTGAAAATGGTTTCTCATTGAAACATGTACTAAAGGAACCTGTCTACAAAGACCACCTGTCTACAAAGACCACTTTTTGTGTTTCCCTTGGCCGGTCGCTATAGACAGGTTTGACTGTATAATTATGCAGATAATTTTCCTGCTTCCTCTTAAGCTTAATACATAATACCCCTTTGACGTACACTTTTGAAGTTTCTATTGTTGATGTAAATGGGATGACTTTTTGCAATATTGAAGTCATGATCCGTTGCTTGTTCCAATTTCCTAATTGCCAAAGTGGTATTTGTGTCATTAGTAATAATTGTATTGTGCGTTAGTCTGAAATGAATGTTTGTCTGAAGGGAGTAGATGAATACTGAATGATTGGTTTTATACAATTTGCCATCGATTTGTTGCTAATGATGTTTAATAGTAATGACCTTCTCTTAACCGCCATATCGAGATGCGATGAAGAAGACCGCTTTCATAGAATACCAAAGCGAAATGTTGCCAATTACTGGTAAGGGTTGTTACTTTGGGAATATTAAACTTTCAAGTGGTGTGAATAATTTATTTGTTAACTGTACATGTGTCATAAGATATAGATGTATGAACATTTAATTGCTTTTGGTGGCTGGTTTTGTGTGGGTGGGCTTATAAAGCCTGCGATATCGTTTCCGTCCCCAAGCCTAGAGGTGTCGCTGTTCCATGTGATATTGCTCTTTGCCACCTTTGTTTCAGGAGATCAGGGCCCTGTTTCATGAAACTTGTTATCAATAACAAATGCTAAATTTCTATGACAAATTTGCTCTCCGCCAATTAAATGCCCCAATTTCAGTAGCTTATAAAAGTTATTGTAATTTGTTGTTGGTAACAAGTTTTATGAAACAGGGACCTGAACAAACAAGACACTCTAAAATGTCTGTTTTGTCATTATTGTTGTATCAGGTAGTGCCATTTTGCTTTGATGTAGACTTCAATGTAAGATAAGAAGAAATTATTTAAGATGAGAAGGCTATTAGAGGAAGGGAGAGAATAAAGAAGAGTAGGGTAGGGTAGGGTAGAGTAGAGGAGAGGAGAGGAGAGGAGAGGAGAGGAGAGGAGAGGAGAGGAGAGGAGAGGAGAATGGAGTAGAGGAGAGGAGAGGAGAGGAGAGTAGAATGGAGTAGAGGAGAGGAGAGGAGAGGAGAGTAGAGTAGAGTAGAATGGAGTAGAGGAGAGGAGAGGAGAGTAGAATGGAGTAGAGGAGAGGAGAGGAGAGGAGAGGAGAGGAGAGGAGAGTAGAGTAGAGGAGAGGAGAGTAGAGGAGAGTAGAGTAGAGTAGAATGGAGTAGAGGAGAGGAGAGGAGAGTAGAGTAGAGCAGAGTAGAATGGAGTAGAGGAGAGGAGAGGAGAGGAGAGGAGAGTAGAGTAGAATGGAGTAGAGGAGAGGAGAGGAGAGTAGAATGGAGTCGAGGAGAGGAGAGGAGAGTAGAATGGAGTAGAGGAGAGGAGAGTAGTGGAGTGGAGTGGAGTAGAGTAGAGTGGAATGGAGGAGAGTAGAGGAGAGGAGAGGAGAGGAGAGGAGAGGAGAATGGAGTGGAGGAGAGGAGAGGAGAGGAGAGTAGAATGGAGTAGAGTAGAGGAGAGGAGAGGAGAGGAGAGTAGTGGAGTGGAGTGGAGTGGAGTAAAGGAGAGAGAGAAAGGTGGACAGAATGGGAGGGAGAGAGAGAGAGTTACCATGCAAGGAGAATGTTTCCTGCACAATTGAAAATGAACACTGCAGCTACATTACTTCAATTTGTTTGAATCCTACAAAATTACAAAATTTAGGGCTAGGTATGTAGATGGTAGAAGCAAGATTACACTATTGTAGTTCACGATGCCTGTGATTTTATGCTTATTTGTTCTTTATTTAAAGAATTATTACTTTTTAAATGAACATTACTGTTCTCTTACAGAATTTTGATAACTTTTCTGAAATTAAAACTTTAAGGGATATTTTTTTTTAATTACACACAATGAAAACTGTGGAAAAGTTCCAACTACCATATCAAACTGGTAATTGGTATTCTGGCACTCTGCAAGCTTTATTTCAAAGGAGACTGAAATCATAATGATTGAAAAGGTGATTTCTATGAAGATATAATGAAGCCATAACATTCCTGATTCCTGACGAGTAGTATGAAAGATTCTCCAAGGGATACATGTATATAGTTTGGCACAAAGGTCCAGGATTCAGGAGGGCCCTTGTACTATCATGACACAGCCCCCCCCCCCCATTTTAAATGTGATTGATTCTTTAGTAAAGGGCAATCCAACCATTTTAAAGCCCCACTGCACTTCTTGTAGCTACTTGCTCCCTCTATATATAAAACAACGCCTAAGCGGTGCCTGTTGGTCCCCATGATCCTCTTTTTCTTATTTTAATTGAGAGCTGAGTTGAACTTGATGAGATAACCACCTGTCAGTGACCACACTGGGAGGTCTAATCCCTCCTGGCCAAACTAGTGCAGACAGGCTTTAATAGGTTCATTTGTATGAAAACAGACCAATAAGATGAACAGAAAGGCAAAAGTTTGAAATACATTGGACCACTAATAGGAAAGTTATGAATGTTTGAAATATGAGATCACTTTATGCAAATCTCAAATGGGCAGTTTGATCAGTGGATTGTGACGTACTCTTGGATAACTCTCCCGTTTGTCGTATACAAAAATATCATTAATTTCTGTTTTAATCTCCCTTGGGGCATTGCTCAATATACTAATGGTATGGGTCCTCTAAAGAGAAAAGACCCTCCTGAGTCGAACATTTTTGAAAAATTTTATTTTATTCTTTGATTTTGCATTTGCTTGGTCCAGAAGATTATCAAGTAAAACAGATGTTTCAAAACAGTGTCAACATCAGGATAATGTTATAGGTCGCGTTTATCGACCAAATTTTTGCCTAGAATCAGCGTTTTCAATCGTCTTTCAGGCAAATTTTTAAGGCGATAAACGCAAAGCCCTATTTCAAACGTCTTTAGATATGGGCATATTGTAACACCGAAAAAGGTGCGTTTTGAATGTGACATACAGCCAGAATCACGTTTCTGAGACACGATAAATGCAAAGCTGTTTTGAACCCCACATACAAATCGGACCTTACCATATAGCTCTATGGACCTTCCCAGGCTAATCTGCTTCCCGGGTCAAACGGCGCAAAGCAGCTGCGCAGAGACAAGGCCTTTATTTTGAATCGTGAAGAGCCGATAAACGCGACATCCCGAGAATCACGTTCGTATAGTGGGGTTCCATAGTGGGGTTCGATAGTGGGGTTCGATATGTACATATCTGACGGCAAGACCCGATAAACGCACCCTTAGTGACATCAATTTTGATGTTAATACACTATCCAAGTATTTTAAAAATTAAATTAAAAAAAATATTTCCTAGGTACATGTACAAGTGTACAACTGTGTCTGTAACTTCAAACATAAATTGGTCAGATAATGTGCTCCTTGAGAGCTGTAAATCTGTCTGTTGATATTAGCATCCTGGGATTAGTAATGGAGCGGTGGAGGAGCAAGAAGGGATGTATATATTATGGGAGATGTGGAGAAGGTTGATGATTTTTGTTATCTTCGAGAATCAAAGGCAAGACCTACAAGGCGTGAGTTAGAAAATGTATGTATGTGGTCAAGAAACTTGGAATGTGAAGACAGCAGAAGAAGGTATCTTGAGATGAACAGAAAGAGCCATGATAATGGATGCTGTGTGGTGTGAAACTGTCCTAATAGAAAGAACACAAGTGAGCTCATGGAAAGATTGGGTCCGGAAGAAACTGTGGTTGAAGTGGTAAAGAGAAGTGGATTGAGATGGATGGGTCATGGGGAGATGATGAACCTGTGAAAATAGTATGGGATCTGGAAGTGGATGGCATAAGAGGGAAAGGAAGACCCAAGATTTCATGAAAAGACGTGAAGAAAGAAAGCAGTAAGGTTGGTCTGCATGAGGAGGATGCTTGAGACAAGGAAAAGTGGAGTGAGGGAGTGTCATCCTGACTTTCGCGCCAGGAACCCCTATTAAAGGTACTACGTCCCATTTGCAGGCCAAAAAAATGAAAAGGTTAAATTCCGATGACATTTGAAAGATAATACTAATTTAGAACTTCCCTCAAAACAGAAGGGCTTAAAAAGTCTTTTTGTGGGAAAATTTGGACCGTTAGTTGTAGAATCCAATTTAGCGATCGCGATTGTTTAATTAAATAGTCTGATTTTCAGACCCTTAAACCGTTTGGTCGTACGTTTTGTGCTGTGCAAAGATTTAATCACCTTAATTTTGGACATTACAAGGAGTGGGTTGTTGATGTGGGCAAATGCTCATGTACCCTTTACGGCTCATTTTAGGTATGTTATTACCAAAGAAAAAAAGAAGTCAGTCAGTCAGTCACTCAATGGTGTCTGACAGTGAAGGCTAGAAAGTAAACAAGCTTCCTTGCATAATTTGAATACAAGGACACTGCTAACGTTTAAATTTCACCGATAGGACATACGTGACATATTCATAATTCCTGCAAAGTTCTACAGAATTTGATGTTGGCTGCAAAAGGGATACACTACCTTTAAAGGTACTATGTCCCATTTGCAGGCCAAAAAAATGAAAAGGTTAAATTCCAACGGCATTTGAAAGACAATACTAATTTAGAACTTCCCTAAAAAAAAGGGGGCTTGAAAATGTCTTTAAGTGGGAAAATAACGACTATTAGTTGTCGAATCGACTTAGGAGCTATAGAGCCAGTAAGTAATAGTCTGATTTTTCAGACCATTGTACCGAATGGTCGTACGTTTTATGCTGCGCAAAGATTCAATCAGTTTAATTTTGGCCATTACAAGAAGTGGGTTATTGATGTAGACAAATGCTCATGTACCCTTTACAGCTCATTTTATGTATGTTATTACCAAAGATGAAAAAAGCCAGTCAGTCACTCAATAGTGTCTGACAGTGAAGTCTAGCAAGTAAACGGGTTTCCTTGCATAATTTGAATATTAGGACACTGCTAACGTTTAAATTTCACAGATAGGACATACATGACATATTCATAATTCCTGCAAAGTTCTACAGAATTTGATGTTGGCTGCAAAAGGGACATAGTATCTTTAAGAGGCAGAATGCTGACATCAATAAATGATGATTATGATGATGATGATGATGATGATGATGATGATGACATGTAAAGTGGGCCGTCATGACCTTGTAATATGTACAGCTAGGCGTTAGATATATATAGACATTTCTGTGAATGGAGAAGCTGTGAAAAATAGGTACCCCAACTTTATTGTAGGAATTCATGAACATGAATTATCCAGCTTTCCTTTACTTGTAAGATTCATGCAAACCCAGCATCAATTTTGCGCTGTGCGACTGGCAGAAGGCCCAAAGTGCATTGCACTCTTCTGCTAAACACGGACACACACTATTGTGTTTACACAGGAGGTGGTTATTATTAAAATGCCTGTAACTTCAAAAAATATGTGCTTATTCGATACGAAACTGTTTCAAGTAGGTAGTTACATTTGATTTTCTCTTTTTATTTGTTGAAACAGAGAGTTCAGTTTCAGTTTCAGCTTCAGTTTATTTTCATATTACACATCTTGTATAATACATCGTTACATTTGGCATGTTACATTTTTTTCCATTTTGTTGTGTATTTATACAAACGAAGAGAATAATACATAAGACTAAGACCCCGTTCTCACTCACTTTGAAAGTGGTCTTAGTTAGACCGCTCCAGAGGAACGGGTCTTGAGGAACGGTTTGCGAGGGTTCACACTCCGAGCAGTTTTTTATGGCTCAAACCGCTCCACGAGTCAAAGTGGTCTTGTTGCTATGGCAGCTCAAGTCAGCGGGTAATTTTTTTCGCGCGCGGAATACTAAGCGTATGTACCGTACTACATGTTTTGCGCGGAACGTCACTGGCTCACTTCCATTCAAAGTACGCTTCCGTTCACACTCGCACGTTAGAGCGCTCCAAACCGCTCTTAATAAGACCCGTTCCTCAAGACCACCTCCCGAGGTGGTCTTCTGGAGCGGTCCAGAAGTTCACTTCCTGGACCACTTTGACCGTTCTCACTCACCCAAGAACCGCTCCTGAGGAACGGGTCTTAGTTAGACCGCTCCAACGAAGTGAATGAGAACGGGGTCTTAGTTAAATAAAAGGAGAAATATGATGGAGCCTAAAGAGAAAACAATGCTTGTAGGTCATAGGCTCCGGAAGTTATAACAATAAAATAGTCTTGTGCTTTTTAGATAACGTAATGGGATTATATTGAAACTTATTCTGAGGAAAACGTAAACATTGGTCATAATTATTACTTAGCAATACTTGTATGACATTTTCACTACCTGTACGCAATGGCAATTCACATAGGAATAATCCCCATCATGTTTTTAAAAATGGTATAATATGTATAGAGTAATCCAAACTCCAGTAGCGAGTAATCAGATATTTGCTTTGTGGCATGTGTTCAGAAGGACATACCATCAGCACGTGATGATATTTGGAGTTAGATCCGATGACGAGACTTCACTTAATACAGGAAAGTGAAAAAGAAAAAGAATTTGTTTTTCTCCATTGGTAAAAATATAAATATCTTATATAATATTTATTCATTTTCTATACCCTTGATATTTCACTAGGTACTACTATGATGATGGTTATGATTTTCACATTTCTTTACAAGTAATACAAAAATCAACAAAACAACAACAACAATCCAAACCTAACAAACAAATAAAAACACAAGAAAAGAAAAATCTGCAAATGATGTAGACAATATGCAATGTCATAATAGAGGAGAAATGATAAGTTAATTCCGGAAATGTGAAATTAACCTTGATAATAAATCTTCTTAACTGGAATAGCAGAGATGGAAGGCAATAATAATAATTATCCAAATTAATATCCCTGAGGATGAATTATTACCCAACTCCATTATTAATATGATAATCACCTTTCAATGAATACCATGCCACTTAACAGTCTCTCAAAATAATATGTTTTACTTTGGAGAACACCGCCGCTTTAAACCATTATCAACTCTGCGTGAAAGGCGATACTAGAAAATTTGTGAACGAGCATTTGACTCCCATGGGGTGTTTTCATTGTGCATGAACGGTGATGTGATATTGCTCTACCAACAATGGTCATATTGAAGTTAATTTAGGGGTTTTACTTTGAATACCAGGTGGGAATTGAAATGCAATTATCCATATGCTGTTCCCCCTGTTCAGGGAAGGATTAATAATTATATATATATATATATATTAATGTTTTGTTGGTTTGTTTGTTTATTTTATCTGTTATATGATACCTGTGTAGTCATAGGTACGTATATGTAATTTCCGGGAGCCGGCAGCAACAGTGTAAATGAATATCTTATTTGATTACTTAGCAAGGAAAACAATCCTCCCAAAGTTTGCAATTTTCTTTCTAGACATTCTATCATGGTAGTTGCCATCTTGATTAATATAGTGATGTCAGAGTAGTTCATTGACCTGCATAGGATGGATGTGGTGTTGCACAATGACTGCCTCTTTGTGGTAGCCATATTATCACACCTGCATCTCAAACAGCTGATTTCTGTGGGCAGTTCTATCACTTCTATGTATGTCTTTGTCACTCTTTTGAACTACATGTATGGGCAGAGCTTTGTCTGACCAAGCAACAACAAATGCATGTGAAATGTTGCTTAACGAAAGAAACTTTTCAGCTGTTCTATTAAAACAAGGGGGTGTTTCACAAAGACTAAGATCAACTCTAAGTTGGACTTAACTATGGCAGGCCATTCATGCCACTATTTGCTTTCACCATTAGTCTCTCAATTATGATCTTTAGATAATATTTTTTCCTTCAATAATGAACTACCAGTATCAAAAAAGGTAAATTCTGTAGATTTGCGGCCACAATCTGTACGTCCCTTGAGAGACCAATGTCAGTAAATGGTGAGAGCAAACAGTGGCATGAATGGCCTGCCATAGTTAAGTCCAACTTAAAGTCGATCTTAGTCTTTGTGAAACACTCCCCTGATGTCATGTCACAAGATGTGATGAAAGAATATTCATTCATCTTTATGCATTACCAGAATGGTCTATTATTAGAGAACCATTGAGTCATTTCCTATATTCTAGCTAAATAGTCCGGCAGCCAAATCCAGATTATTGGCCTAACCTTGTTTTAGGGTCTATAGTTTTTTTTTCAATGGATTTTGATTGCCTAAACCTTCTTTTTCAAGAATCCAATTGCTGACACCCTGTCAGCCTTGAGCAATTTAAGATATATGACGTCATTCAAAATGGCCGCCAAAGTACATTATTTTCCTTTAAAAATGAATAATAAATATATAATAAGGATTTTTCTACAATTTTGGGCAGCCAAATGTCTGCGTCTCTAGGACCATCACTAAAAATTGTTTTGTGATGTTGCATGGCCATTGATGACCAGCTAATTTGCATATTTTGAAATAGCGCCCTCTATAAACATATTAATTTGAATAAAATATGTGTGCCAGCCAAATACCAATGTCTTAAATCTATGTAACGTTGAAATCATATTAAATACTTTGTTTGCAACAATTACAGGTGTGCTGCATTCATCTTTCATCTTGTTTGGTCTAAATTTAGATACATATGTCAAGAAAAAGAAAGGGCTATGAAAGAATTTATTTTTCATCAAATCGGTGAGAAGTGGTTTTACGGCACACATTATTGTTCGATTGATAGGCTTTATTTAGACCAGCATTGCTCCAGCTTTAGTGAATGTGGATAAAGCAGTTGACATCGGTACTAGACAGATGCATATGAGTTTCAAAAGAAATTACCTGGTGGATTCTATGACACAATTTCCAAGAAAGTTCAAACCATAGCAGCCATGAAGAAGTCAATTAATGTTGGGGGTACGAAAGTCTATGAAAAGTTGATCTACTCCAGAGTAATAGGACTGCAGGCAAGTTCAAGAGATGTCAATGTCAAGGACATTTTGTCATAAGAGCTTTCACCAGTCCCAACAGCACTCCTTGATGATTCTGGAAACGAGCACTCTCATGTCAAACGCGGACTTATAGAATTTGACAAAAGTTGAGATGTCGGCCAGGCATGAGACACTGGAACAACCTTGTACAGTCATTGATGGTTGTGCTCTAATGTTGATTAAAATCTGATGATGTTTGCTTGGTGTTTGACAGATACAAGAGTATCTAGAGGTCATGACGGGTCATATCTCTCACTGTTCGTTATCGTCGTTGTCATACAGATCATGGCTGACCCTTGTGACCCGTTTGATGAGACCTTTCGATCGGCATCTGTCTCCTGCAATCCGGTAGAGTGTATTTAGTATTTAGAGGGGGGCTAGTGATTTCCCTAAGACCGTCACTCCATCTGAGCTTGAGTCTTCCTTTGTTACGTGTTCCTTCAAAGGTACCTTGAATGATAATTTGTCAAGGTTGTCTCCTGATCTTCTGCTAACGTGACCAAACTATTGTAGCTTGTACTTGTCAATCCTGGTAGCAAGTGGCGGTTGATCTCCGATGATGGACATTATGTGTTCATTGGTGATGTAATATCTTCATGATATGCCAAGTAGCTTCCTCCAACACCACATGTCAAAGGCAGATATTGCTCCCCTGTCTGCCTTTCCTAATGCCCATGTCTCGCAGCCATAGAGTTCCTACTCGGAAAACCAATGCATTCATTGCATTACACGGATCTTAGTGGCCAAGGTGAGGTTCCTGTCCTTCCAGATATTTGACAGTGTTGAGGCCGATGTTTTAGCCATGGCCAGTTGTCTCTTGATATCTACCGAGCTTCCCCCTCCTTGACAATCATTGACCCAAGAACATTAAACTTGTCCAATTGATCAACTTCTTCTCCATCAACCACCATGCTCATTTCCATCAATCATGATCTTGGTCTTTTTTTACATTGAGGTAGAGTCCAAACTATTCACTTGCATCCTTCACACTTTTTTTAAGGAGTTCTAGTAGTTCTTCTGATTTTCTTGTTATAAGTGTTGCCAGTGCCATAATGAGCGAAACACTTAGAGGGGCAGACAAACAATCTGCATCACCACCACTCATAGATGTTACATGCAGGCCCCGCGGAACGTTTTTTAAAGTGGGGTGTGGGGCTAAAGTATTTACGATCAGGTAGAGTGGAGCGCAAATTGGCTTGGGGTCCAGGGGCAAAACCACGGCGGGTGTCAAGGGGAGAGCCCCCGGAAGCTCAGGGGTTTTAGGCATTTAATTACTGTCAGATGAGCATATATGATACCTTATTCGTGACACTGCAGGTCACTAATTGGCGTGGGGTCCAGGTGGCAGGGCCCCCGGAAGCTCAGGGGTTTTAGGCATTTAATTATTGTCAGATGAGCATCCATGCAGGGGCCTGCCTTAGGGCCCTAGGTGGGGTTCAAGGGGCACAGCCCCGGAAGCTCAGGGGTTTTAGTCATTTAGTTATGGTCAGATGAGCATCCATGCAGGGGCCTGCCTTAGGGCCCTAGGTGGGGTTCAAGGGGCTGAGCCCCCGAATTGAGGGGTTTTAGGCATTTAAAGGTAAAGTCCAGTTTTGGAAATGCCCCTCTCTCAAAAAAAATGAAATGGAAGCTCTCATTACCAATCATGTGAAAGAATATGTTTTGACTAATACGTGATGATACAAATTTTGGCGGGAAAGTCGAGAAACCGCCTACTAATTGATATATTTGGTAAATTATCTATTGGGACCAAATAGATATCGCGCACGTGGTCGCGTAGTCCCATATACATCTTTCTGCAGTGCTTGTAACTTTACCAAGACTGGGCCAAATTTCTTATCATCCAGAACCTTGCAGTACACACCAATACTTATATGCTAGATGATCAACCTTTTCTGATCGATTCCACAACGTTTCTTTCACAATGCAATCGCATGACCAGAACTGGTCTTTATGTTTAATAACTGTAAGATGAGCATATTTTGATACCTCATTTCACTTCGGGTCACTATTAATTTCTTTCTTTCTAGTTCTCTTTAACATACTTTATCAAAAAAGTAAGGGGGCTCGAGTCCCCTGAGCCCCGCCGTTTCGCGGACCCTTACATGTAAATTTGGGAATTTGTAATTTTCTAACATACGCTTAACAAATTATAATTTACAAAAAAGTGAGAAAAACCCAGGAAAATCATGTCATTTCAGCAACATTTGTAAATCACTGGTATCGAATAAGAAGAAAAAGAACAGTTTGAATTTTATTATGGGAGTCAACAGCCCCAAGCCCCCTCCCCTCCTCAGTACGCCAGTGAGTGTTGTATTGTCGGCGTATCTTAGGTTGGTAATTGTTCGTCCACCAACAGAAACTTGACCATCAAAAGCCTTTCTCATGATGAATTCAGCATAGATGTTGAAAAGGTATGGTGATAGGATGCAGCCTTGACGGACAACTTGACCAATAGTGAACTATTCGGTGTAGCCATTCTCTGTTCTTACTGTTGCTTCTTGATCTTGGTAGAGCGACTGGACGAGTTGAATAATATGTGCTGGAAAGCCCATCTCGCTCATAATCTTCCATATGCGTTTATGTTGTACGCATGTCAAAAGCTTTGGAATAATCAATAAAGCTAAGGAGAGAGGTTGTTGGAATTCTTTGTTTTTCTCCGTCAAATTTCTGAGATTGCCAATTTGGTTCCTTGTCCCTCTTCCTTTTCTGAACCCGGCTTGTTCTGGTGGTAATTACTATTCTAGGTGGTTTCTAATTCTTTCAGCAATTAAGTGAAGAAGAATCTTACTGGCATGCGGAGTACTAGAAATAGTGCGAGTGTTGGCACATTCATATACAGCTCTATTCCAGTCTTGTGGCCATATTCTCTGTGTCCATATTTTGTTACACAGCTTATGCGTGACCTTTACGCCCTCCTCTCCACTTTCTTTGAAAAGCATCGCAGGGAATTTTAATACCAGGTGATTTCCAAGGTCTAAAATGATTTATTGCTTACTTCACTCCATTTTGTAAGATGTCAGGTTCAAGCATGGGCTCGTCCTCGACGCTTACTCCTTCATGAGTATTAACTTCTTCAGTTTCTTTTGCAGCATACGGTTTTTCACAATCTTACTCCTTCCACCTTGCCTTTATATCTTCATCCTCTGCTAAAATGTTCCCATTTGCATCCTTCAAGACATTTAGTTTGGGTGTAGGTTTCTTGGTGAGTGACTTGATGTTTTTAAACATGTCTCTAGCATTGTTGACTTCACTATCCTTTTTTTCACTGTTAGTGACAACAAACTACAGTTGATCGGCACCATTATGCGCGAGTCTGCAGAATGATGAATTTTTCACAAGCTGGTCAATACCGTCAAGATGAGGTTCCTGTTGAAGTGATTCCAGGCAGTGATGTCATGCCAAGGAAAGGTCTGTCCACAACATATATGAAGAAGCAGGCAACATCATAGTACAGCAAGCGATTCGAATTGCTGCTAATGAGAAGAGGTATGTTAGGGTCCTGGTGGATTACACAGACGTGTACGTACTACTTTTGCATCATTATCTACATGACGGACTTATAAAACGCCAATGACCATGGAGTCGCCCATCAACGAGGGATATGTTATTGATATTCCTGCCACTGAAGACAAGTTAGGAGATATCATTCCATCGATGATGGCAGGACATGCGTTGACGGGATGCGACACTGTTGGGGCATACTTTGGCATTGGAAAGGGTACAATGCTAAAAGTGATGAAGCAGAAGATTCGACTCCCTTAGGACTCAGTTGGCAATGTTGATGCAGCATGGTCATATGTCATCACTCAACCTACTCAATTCTTTGCTTCATGTTATGAACAGTCAACAACCAGCTCAATGTCAGAGGCTCGTATCAACGTGTGGCTATCAAGGGTCTGAAGACTAGGAGCTACAAATACCCCAAACCTTGCCTCACTACCTCAAACTTCTGGAGCATTTGTATAAAATGTTAAGAGAGCTACTTGTAAACATGTGTGTGGAAGCACGCCTTACGGTCACGACCTCACTTGGAACACATTTGTTTTGAATATTTTTGCAGAATTAAGTGTTAAATGACACCCTCTTCCGCATGGAATATTTAGGGTTCTCAACACTTTAGAGGGCCTTTAAACAAATTTCAAGATTTTGAAGCAAACTTATGAACAGATATAGTCATGTATCATATTGGTAGTTCGTAATTTTTAGGTTCATATAATCTAGTACCTTAAAATACAAATCTAGTTTCTTAACGCTGTCACTGAAAACGGGCATTTATCCCCATATGCCACCTCATATCTATGGGACAGAGAGCATAAAATTCAATTCAATTGTGTTTTCTTCGAGTTTTAAATTACAAAATAAAAAAAAATGTGCAGCGCAACTTTTACTCACTGTATCCAGTGCATCTGACTCATGACATATGATAATCTCATGTAAGAAATTGGCATTTGGCCATCATTTTAACCTATGCAAGTTAACGTGTCTATAGAGGGCGCCATTCTGAATTATGCAAATTTACATATCATTTGTGGTCATACAACATCGCAATTTTTATTTAGTGATGATTCTAGAAAAAAATCAAGATATTTGACTGCCATTTAATGTAGAAAAATGCTGTTAACACATTTTATGTCATTAATTTTGGTTAAAAGGGGGATTTTGGCGGCCATTTTGAATGACGTCACATATTTCAAATTGCTCAATGCTGACGGAGTGTCAGCAATCGGATTCTTCAAATTGATGGTCTAAGGAACTATAATCCCCAAAAACAAAAACTATAGACCCTAAAACAAGGTATATCGAGTTGGCTGCCGGACTAAAACAACAGGTCAGTGGGTATCTCACAGGTTGTACTACTCTAGGGGCATTTACACTGTCATCCAAACACGCCAAAAAATGCCAAACCGGAGCCTGACCGCGATGTTTACCAAGGCAACTACCCTTTACCGGCAAAAATGCCAAGCCCGAAACATTCCAAAACGAAGTGTGATCTTTTGGCATCTTTTGGCATATTTTGGCGTGTTTCGCAAGTATAAACGCCGCGCTTGTAAAATCGCGATTTTAGGTCACGTGACTTTAGGAACGTGGCTAGCTTTCGCCTTGAAGCCTTAGTTGCATGAAGTGAACAACTTGTTTACGCTGTACCGCTACGAAAGAGTCTCAGCTAAACTGTAAAACCTCGCTTTAGAAACCACCAAATGAAATGATTGAAATGTCAAATGGAAGAAGAAGGGTTGTTCTAACTCATAAATATTGCAAATAGTTGTCAAACCCTGTTTTAATATGCGAAAACTGAGCGAAACAAAGCGCAATCCTTTTTGTATTATTTTATCTGAAAATATTTCAGTATTTTTCATATTTTCCGTCATTACACCAAATCTATACTTTCGTATGTGATAAATCAAAGTATATCAAAGCTCTCTTCCAAATATCTTCTCATAATTCTATGTCCCACGGTTGTTTCGGGAATAAATCAAAGGCAATGTCATCAACGAACCCATGGCGAAACATTCACGGAAGCGTATATGTAGTCCCATCTATAGGGGTACGTGCGGTAACATGTAGTCCATGTAGTCACACGCACCGCTATACGTGCATGACTGTTCGTGCTGGACTCGCTGTGTATGATTGAGCATTTTGCATTGGGAAGACCGCGCATGCGCATTACCAACCAAAACACGCCAAAACATCACTGAGCAGCTCAGTCGGTGATGTTTCGGCACAAGTGTAAACAGGTGCACGAAAAATCGCGATTTTTCAAAATGAGGTATTTGACAGTATAAATGCGCCTTCTGACATCACTACTGTAATCAAAATGGCGACACCCATGGGAGAATGGCTAGCAAGGAAGATTTTTTAAAGCTGGCTGACAATTTCCAATGAGATAAACTGATCAGTGAAAGTTTGCAGAAAATCTGACGAGAATCTGGTGAATAATAAGAAAGCTGCCTGAGAATTTTTAATGAGATATCTGCTGATGTGTGTTGCATTTCATTTCCTATTTAATTAAATCTTAATAAAAGCAGGGAAATGAGATAAACTGATCAGTGAAAGTGTGCAGAAAATCTAATGAATAATAAAAAAGCTGGCTGACAATTTTTAATAAGTTTATCGGCTAATGTTTGTTGGGTTTCATTTCCTTTTTAATTAAATCTTAAAGCCCCACTGCACTACTTGTAGCTACTTGCTCCCTCTATATAGAAAACAATGCTTAAGCAGTGCCCGTTGGTCCCCCATGATCCTCTTTTTCTTATGTTATTTGAGAGCTGGGTTAATGAGATAACCACCTGTCAGTGACCACACTGGGTGGTCTAATCCCTCCTGGCCAAACTACTGCAGACAGGCTTTAATAAAAGCAGGGAAATGAGATAAACTGATCAGTGACAGTGTGCAGAAAATCTGATGAAAAATAAGATCGTTAATTTAAAAGTTATAATCGATCAAAAACAAATTGCAAACTCTGCATCATACCATTTGAACACAACTTTTCTTTTGTTTTGATGAAGGACTAGGTTTCTTTCATAAAGTGGTTCTGTGAAAACATGTGTAATAATGATATCTGTGCAGTGCCAAATATCTTTTCCTTCAGAGAAATTAGAAATGTTATGATTTTTCATTGTTAGTAAAGAGCAGTGAGAGAAGTACTTGCAAGGCGTGTCACAACTTTAATACTACATAACTCTCTTATTCTTTATCCTAATTTCTCCAAATTTCTCCAAATTTTCACTGATCAGTTTTTTTAATTTTACTGATTTATCTTAACCCAATATATAGAGGTGGACTTTCTGGATGTTTCATTTGGCATGACATACATGGGTCTTTAATGGGCCTGTCATAGTAGCCAAGTAGCCATTGCCCTTGGGAGCTGTAGGCTCTCTTGTTTTATCCTTGAGTAATTGGATCGTTAATCAGAAGATATTCTCTTTAGTTCTTCATTGTGAAGGATATCTAATTCCACCTGGAGTCCTCATCATCGATTGTTATTGCATCGTGTGTTTAGTGAAAATAATTCAGCTCTCTTTCAATGGCTTCTCAATGGGGAATCAAATTATCCACTGATTTTCCATTTTATATATATACGTAAATCACATACCGGTACTTAGAAATGTCTGCACCTTGTTACATGTTCTCTAGCAAAATGGAAGATGAGAGGAGTACTTTTTGATCAGGACCATTGGCATAATAATTATCAGGTATGCATTTGGGGGGGGGAGGGGATGGGTCTATCCTCACCCTTCCCTTAGTTTGATCCAACTCCACCTTCTTTGTCTCCTTTCCAACAATTACTCTCCTTCTTGCCATCTCTTACGATAACACCCCATCCTTCCTGTGCCCCTACCGCTTCCAGCATCATCCGTCCCTCAACGCCCTCTTTATTCCATTGTGAGCGAAGTCTCGGCGGGCTTGGTGTCATTTCTTCCTGCATGACCAGTGAGGGTTAATCTGCTTAGACTGCGCAGTGCGGGCATCCGCTGCACAGGGTCACTGTCACATGTAGGGCCTGTTCACATGATGGGGAATATCGTTTTAAGAAACGTCTAACCAAGAGGCACTTTTAGTAGCCTACTACTAGTAGAGTAAAAGCGTATACTTGCAGCTAGTTCTTCTGTTTGGAAATATTGTAGAAAAGTAGTCCGATTATGAAGGGAAAAAAGGCAGCTGTTTACCCCACATTGTGCTTCTCAGGTTCTGAATTTCATTTTAAGTCCAGTTAAGTGCCCAGCCTACATGCATCATCAGCCCAGTTTATACAGTGCTACATGTTACAGCACAACTAGACATGTCCTCTGTTTAGCCATTTATAGCTCCATGGTTTAGCTACACGATGTTAACCCTTCACACACAAACAATTCTAAATCATGGAGTTTCTCCTGTCTGAACAAGGGGTTACACTCAGTTTATTGCTTTCTCTCTCTCTTTTTATAAGAATTTGTTTTTTCTGAGGGTAAATATCTGAGTGATGTAGCCTTGATGAAATTTTAATGATATCTCCTCAGGTGGGAATCCATAACCTATATTTCTCTAGTTCATTACCCTCTATCTGATGTTTAATGCATTTCATTTTCTGTTTATGTTTGTGTTTGCTCAACACCAACAAAATAGGATTTTCTTTTGCAGTTTCATGCAACACCTATCTTTTGAATTATAGTTTGGTATTTTTCTTTGTACTGCTTTTCTTTCATTTGTTAAAACAGGATTACATAGACTTTCAAGATATGAACCTAAATGTAATTTCAGGGGAGTATTTCACAAAGACTAAGAACGACTTTAAGTTGGACTTAAATATGGCAGGCCGTTCATGCCACTGTTTGCTCTCACCATTATGATCTTTAGATAATATTTTTGATTTATGATTAAATGTAAATTCTGTAAATTTGTGACCATGATTTGTACGTCCCTTGAGAGACCAATGCCAGTAAATGGTGAGAGCAAACAGTGGCATGAATGGCCTGCCATATTTAAGTCCAACTTAAAGTCGATCTTAGTCTTTGTGAAACACCCCCGTACCGGTATCCTTGTGCATCGTATATTGAATTTCCCAAACACTAGAATGAATTCTTACCTAATGATGATGATCCACAGCACTTGTATGGCGCCATTTATCTGTTTCAAACATTCAAAGGCGCTCCCTCATCCAATAGTCATGTACTACACATTTGCTTGAAAAGATGGGTTTTGAGGCCTGACTTAAAGGCATTAATTGTTTAACAATGCCTAATCTGAGATGCATGGCCTTACATGTAATCAGCATCTGTGATATGGTATAATATTGAAGCCCTAACAAAATTGCACTTCAAAATGATCATGAAGTGCCTCAAAAAATTAAAAAATCTTTGAGTGACCAGTTTTACCATACTCATTTATAATTATGATTGCAGCATGAGCTAAATCCAGGATTTTCTTTAGAATCTGAGACAAAGATACCCAATCCCTTTAAAGCTTTCTAGCTTGTCGGTGTCGCTAAGAATAGGAGGGGGGAGTTTCAGAGGCATGGAGCAACTGAAGAGAAGGCACGATCATCTAATCTGAACATGACTTTCTCTTTTGAGCAATAAAAATATGGTATTGTATTGATATTGCCCCGAGGTTGATTTTCTGAATGTCTGTGTACTGCATTTCAATAAGAAAGATGAAATTACTGAAAGCAAGGGAATGCATGATTTCTTTATTCATCTTTGCGGTATTCCTTTTCTGAATATTGTTTTTGGGCTTGTAAACTAACATTCACTCTCGTAATTATGTTATCACATTTTGAGCACTTTTGTAGAAAACATGCTACCTGATCTACGATCTTTGGTTACGTGACCCAACATTTCATAGAAATACCATTGTAAAACACGAGCAGTGACGGTACTTGACACAAATGTTAACAAAATAAATGTAAATGATCACTGAGAAAAGACTAACACACAAGAAACATGCATGATTTAGGGCACCTCCATAGAGTACCGAAGCTGTGACGTCATAAAAATCTATTTTTGGAATTTCTCAATTTTTCTTCATTTTCGAAAGAGCACCAAAAATAATGTCCAAATGTCGAAAACCAATTGAATATGTTAAGTATTTGCCGAGATATGACCATCTCAATAAAAAGATTGGGAACTCAGTGTTATATTGCTCTGGCTCATAACATTAGGAGCCAGAGCAATATAACACTGAGTTCCCATAGGCAATCTTTTTATTCAGATGTAAAATGAAGAAAAAATTGAGAAATTCCAAAAATATATTTTTGATGACACTCTATAAAGATCAACTCTCTCTGAAAGTCAGTTGCCAGATTCCCTTCCTCATCCCCCCTTCATATTCAGTGCTTCATAATAGACTATATGTATATTGAATATGTATGGAAAATAAGAACAAAAATCTGTATTTACTATTTTTAGAAATTAATTTCTGTGTTTTAGACATAAATGTAGTATGTTGCTAAAATTGCACAAGTTTTCTCCAGTCATTTTCTTGTCTGTATTTCTTTCTTGGGCTTATTTCCAATAAGTTTCTGTCTTTTACCTGTGATATTCTTTCATAATCTATTTCTATAACTAGTTAAAACTTTGTCTTGAATTTTCGGATAGACGTTAAGAAAAAAAATTGGATGCTTTTTGAAAATCACTTTAATTATTTATAAATTATTTGTTTATTAATTTATTCATTTACTTACTTTACTTTGGTTTACTTTGGTGTTGAGGCTTGAAGCTTCAGCTTATGTGCCCCTCTTTACTGCATTGGGTTTGCATTGGTATGGGTAGTATTTCAGCAGGTGGTGCTTCCAATGATTTTCAAGTTCTGACTTGAACTTATTGATTGATGAGGCGTTAACGGCAATTTTAGGAAGGTTATTCCAATTATTAATGCTCCACACTGAAAATGACATCTGCCTCATCTTAGATTTGCAGTGGGGCTTCCTTATTTTGACCCTGTGTCCTCTTGTTCTGGATTCTTCAATGATTTCAAACATGTCATTCTTCTCTACAGCCTCAAGTCCATGCATGATTTTGTATATTTGAAGAAGATCAGCCCTCTGTCTACGGTACTCTTGTGTTGATGCATGTATATGTATGTTTGTATGTATGTTTATAATGGTGTATGCTGCTCCCAAACTGGAATGGCCTATCCATATCTCTTCATAACCAACAATCTGTCAATACCTTAAAAAAATATCTCAAAACTCACCTCTCCTGTTAACAATATAACTGTATAGCACATTTGAACATGTATATGGAAAATGCGCTATATGAATACATTATTATTATTATGTGTGTAATTATATTTGTACGTACATGTATGTTTGGGGTCTAACTGACTATTCTTTCTTTTCTATCACAAAACATGCATGTGAATCTCCTTTCATCATGGTCAAAGACTGATATTTAATGAGAGAGCATTCTTGACTTTAAGTTAGATGTTTCAGTATGTTGAGAGGGTCGTTCATCCTGAAACCTTGAGTAAAACAAAAGTTGTTGAGTGGGCCGTACTTTCCCAAATTGGATATTAGTTAACCGGAAAAATAGATGATGCAGATTTAGGAAAACTAATTCACCCACCAGAATTGTCAGTCATACATAGTGATTTTTTTTTTTTTGGGGGATTTCCTCATCCCCCACAAATTTTGATGTCTCCTTTCCTTCCTAACAGTCAAATTTGTTTGTCTATATTCCACCCCCGTATGTATCATTAAAGCATTTCCAGCCTGTTTGTTGTTGTAGGAATCCTGCATTTTTTTATTTTTTTATTTTTTTAATTTGATGCCAAATGAATAAAAATCAGTACCTACATACAGGGAGAAAAATGCACCCTCTTACAAGTTCGTAACCAAAATTGGGGGAAACCAGCTTTGTTGAGAAAACAAGTAGAAAACGTCAATATCTTATGTGTGTGTGTGTGTGTGTGTGTGAATTAGTTGTATACAGGTACTGTCCTATTTAGAGCTTTCTCTTTCATGCATTTGATCTCGGATGAAAACCTCAGCAAAAGTGAAAATATACTGCACTTAAAAGAAATAAGCACAAAATCATAGTTTTAAAAAAAAATGACGACAAATTCGACTGCATCTGCAACAAGCTTTCTCCTAATTTCAGATACATGTAAGTTGATGGCTCAATTATTTCTTTTAGTATCTTGGATGGACAGACATAGGGACAGATGGACGGCACCACGGACTGATGACGGGTGGACAGACAACCCCAAATGCCTCTGGCACCGCCTTTGGTGGGCAGAGGCATACTAAGAATAATAATTTTTAAAAACTCACAGAGCATGGCTAAATTTCTCTTCATCCCAGTGTACCTATGAGTGATGATCCCCTTTCACGCTTCTTTGATTTTGTAGATCCATTTTCAATTTTCATTACAAAAAATCAAACTTTTTGCAACAGGCTACCATTTTTTCAGATAATAATGCCGTTTCTTCTTCATTTCATTTCCCCCATCCCTTGGTAATAACTCACCAGAAAATGTTGATTGCATGATGCCATTTTTTTTTTGAATTTCAGCAATGAATTTGAGTGATTTGCTCTAGGGGACTGGGATCGTAAAAATGGATTATAAAAGTCCGAGTGGAGCCTTCCCCCCTGTCTTTTGTCCCTAATCTCTTGATCTCCGAGGATGCCCTCAAATGAATTTCTAATATTATAATATAGAGCAAGTCGTACATGATAGCCTCAAAGCCAAAGGGCTTAAATGGAAGCCTGTTGATTTCTGACGTGACATTTTGAATTTTGAATTATGCCTGATCTGAAGTTTTTTAGTTACATTCAAGTACATGTCATTTTAAAACGTTCAGTTAGTCCAAAGGCACTGGATTTTTAGGTGATGTTATAGATGTTATTTTATTTATTTATTCATTCATTTTATTTAAATAGGGTAACTCGAGAAACTGTTTTCCTGAGAGGCCCTGTACAAATCCTAGGTTACAAATACAGAGGAAATTGAACAAAGTTTACAGACATACATATCATTTCACGGATTATTTGTTTTGTTTTTGTTTTTTGTTTTTATACACCATGATATAAAAAATATAAAAAAAACAGATATTCTATATTGGTTTGTTTAAAAGCATACCGGTACATTCATTTGAAAGCGTAGATTTATTTCAGAAAAAAACCCAGTAAATAAATGATAATTTGTTTATTATAAATTAAAGTAACAGTAAACACTTTAAAGAATGGAAAAATTTTTGAGTTCATAACCTCATTCTCAGCCTTTAGATTAAATACTCCAAAACATTTTATGTAATCCTTAAAGTCGTACTTTTTTTCTTTTTCCTTTTTCCTATAAGATACATAAATATGAAGAGCAAATTGCTTGTTGCTTGTTAAATGTTGTTTTTATTATGCTGCGGTTATTATTTTTACATGGCTTACCACACCATGTTTAAACAGGGCCTTTTTAACTGCCACCCCACCTCCTAATCCACTCCCACTTTCGTTGTCACATTTCTTGCAATTCAGATCGGCTGCGATAGGAGCAATCAACTAATCGATATCTGCAGGGCCCGTGGTCTGGAGGGGCTGGTCTGCGACTCGCTGGCTCTACCCTTCGGCGATGGCAGGATGAATGCTTGTATCTGTATCGCTGTCGTTCACCACATGTCTACTAGGGTAAGCTCTATTTCTCAAGGCGCAATTCCGCTGAAGCTCCGTTCATACACAGTACATTAGACTGACTCAAAAGAAAAAGAAAATGCTATGGTAGAGTTGAAATTTCTCTTGACATTGAAATCACCTTAATCGATATGGATAATGGATATGCTATTTTTCGTAATAAAATCGAATTAAATGCATGAATCTTTGTTAAGTGCCCCGTTACAAAATTGTTTCATTCACCTGTTATAATTAATTGTATTTCATTAGTCAGAATGTGAATTGCACACCGTACGTGTTGTTAGGTAGGGCAAGCCATAATGTTTATCGTTCCAATCAACAACTATGCAGTTTGCATTCTTACAATTGAAATACATTTATTTGTAACAGGTGAATGAAATAATTTGCAATGAGCACTTAACAAAGGCTTATGCTTTAAATTTGATTACATTGCAATAATGATCTATATTTGTGTGAGGAGTTTTGATCTGACAAGAAAATCAGTAGATCATATCATTTGCAAAAAGGCAAAAAAGTACCTAGACGATCATGCAATATCATTTTGATATCTCATGATTTGCTTCTGCCAATTGCATAAATACTGTTCAAGAATATGCACTCAGATGCAGGGGGAAAAAATATTTAAACATTTTCGGGGGCTACTTTTCAAGCTTGCTTGCATGAAAATAACACTCTTTAATTTGTTTTGCATTGAACTCTATGCAATTTTTTTTTTTTTTTTTGGGGGCTCTTTATGACTTTGGGGCTTTTGGGGCATTTTTCCCTGCTCAGATGCATATTACAGCTTACACCATGTCCTTGTAGCATGTAATCTCTATCATGGAAGTTACTGTAAAGTGACAGATTATAGAAATAATAGATGTCATAAGAGTGAATGGTTTTCTTTCATGGGACACAAGAGTATATTACACTTGCTTTTGCTTGTTGTGCTATCTCATGAATTATTCTCAGCTTATGTTGTTGGTTAAATTGATCCTTTTATCCAACTTTACGCCATTCGATGTTGTATAAATAGCTGTCCATAAATTTTGAGGTATCTTGATCGACTTGATGTAAGCCTATAAATAGAAAGCATTAGATCATCAGTGAGAAGGGACAATTTAAAGCTAAACTACACTAAAAGCACTACTGCAAAATCCCCTCTAGCGCCATCTCAGGTCAGCTGTAGCAGTATGGTCCTGTAAATCGCTGATTCCCTTGCAGCGCTGTTGGTTCTCACATTGAGTACTCTGGATGCAAAGTGGATATTAGGTATTGGGTTACACAGTGTTGGCAAGTTATCCATGAGATGGTGCTGTGCAACAAACAGTATGCTAAAGCAGAAAGTTTATCAGTTCAGTATCGCTTTAACATGATTTAAAGGAAACCCGATTTAGCCAGATTATGAAAGATTGTGTAAAAATGGCCCACATTAGCTCTAGGCATGCAATGCAAAGATTTTAACCAATTGATGATTTATGTATATCAAGAATGAAGTGATAATTTCAGATGCAGATGAAGATGTAAAAAGAAGTGTTTTTACTATTTCCTCCCAACAAAACTTAAAGCTTGCAAGTGTAAACATGGCCTCCATTTAGCTCTAGGCATGCGATGCAAATATTTTAACCAATTGATGATATTAGCTGCATTTACACTGCAGGCAAAAATCATCAATTTTTCTTACATTCTGGTGTTTCGTCAGAAGTTGCTAAGCAACTACCAGTAAACACGACAAAAAGAAACAGCTGTCGAATGTTTTTTTTTATAGCAATGGCAGAAATTTCACAGGTTTTGGCAGTGTAAATGCTTGCTCTCAAAACATGAATGATTCCACTTTTGGGTCACGTGACTCTCCTTGCTTCCATGCTAATGCATGCAGGGGGGTGTTTCACAAAGACTAAGATCGACTTTAAGTATAACAGGCCGTTCATGCCACTGTTTGCTCTTACCATTTACTGGCATTTGTCTTTCAAGGGACGTACAAATCGTGGTCTCAAATCTACAGAGTTTACATTTTTTTATAGTTCATTATTGATGGAAAAAATATTATCTAAAGATTATAATTTAGAGACCAATGGGGATAGCAACCAATGGCATGAATGGCCCGCCATACTTAAGTCCAACTTAAAGTTGATCTTGGTCTTTGTGAAACACCCCCCAGGTCAGCAACAAGTGGTGCATGCGCACAACTCCCCCCTAAACAGAATTATCAAACACTGACGGTTTCTTTTGGGTTTTTCAGTAGTGTAAATGGCAGTCCCAATAAGCGATGGTTTTTCAAAATGGTTGTTGGGGTGTGTTAATGGGCCTATTGCTGCACTGGAAAATTGCACCAGGACATTAAAGCCCAAGTCCACTCCAAAAATAACTTACTTTCAATAGAACCAGAAAAATCAGACAAACCAAACAAAAAAAGTTTGAGCAAAATCGGATAACTAATAAGAAAGTTATGAATTTTTAAAGATAAAGACCAGTTCTGGTCATGCGATTGCATTGTGAAAGAAACGTGGAATCGATCAGAAAAGGTTGATCATGTAGCATATAAGTATTGGTGTGTACTGCAAGGTTCTGGAATCATCAAAATGATAAGAAATTTGGCCCAGTCTTGGTAAAGTTACAAGCACTGTACACAGAAAGATGTATATGGGACTACGCAACCACGTGCGCAATATCTATTTGGTCCCAATAGATATAATAATTTACCAAATATATCAATTAGTAGGCGATTTCCCGGCAAAATTTGTATCATCACGTATTAGTCAAAACATATTCTTTCACATGATTGGTAATGAGAGCTTCCATTTCATTTTTTGAGAGAGGGGCGTTTCCAAAACTGGTCTTTACCTTTAATGACATGAAAAACTTTGAAAATCACTTCACAAATTGGCAACTCACTCATGAGTCTGTGACGTAAGGTCCTCACTATCCACTAATTATTTTCTTTATATTGATAATATAAATTTCCTATTTTCCCCCTAAGAATCTTATTTCTTCACACCAGCATCCAAGTTAGATTGATAGTAATATGTTTTTTGTGTGAATGCACTAATATAGAGTAATTTTTTTCCAGTTAAATAATGAAAAATAAGAATTTTGATAAACTATTTATATAAAAATCAATAATTATGAATATATAATATTCAGAAAATAGTATCAATTTTTCAAAGTTCATAACAAATTTTGTGAAATGTCATGCAAGCAATTTGATACAAACCATATAACCTGGGCAAAGGCATGGGGAAATCAAGTTTTGAGGGATAAAAAGGGAAATTAATGGGATTAAACTATATACCGGTAAAGCAATTGACAAATAGTGAGGACATGACGTCACAAACTGATAACCAAATTGTCAATTCGTGTAGTGATTTCCATTGTTTTTTTACTTTTACATACTTTTTCAAAAATTCATAACTTTCTTATTAGTTATCCGATTTTGCTCAAACTTTTTTTGATTGGTTTGTCTGATTTTTCTGGTTCTATCAAAGGCAAGTTATTTTTTGAGTGGACTTGGGCTTTAACTCTTGCTGCGTTGATGTCTCCTCCATACATGATGAGGCAAAGGCTACGAAAAAGGGGTTTAATCCTCCTAACATTTACAACCTCTGTCACGTTTCGAAAGCATCTGTCGAACTTTTAGAAATGGCTAATTCACACAATTTATGTATATCATGAATGAAACCGTAATTTCAGATGCAAATGATGATGTAGAAAGTGTTTTTGTGTTTTAGTGTTTTTGCGATTTCCCCAATACAAAACATAAAGCAAAGCTAAGCTAAGCAAAGCACAGCAGTGCAAAGCAAAGCAAAGCAAAGCAAAGCAAAACAAAACAAAACAAAACAAAACAAAAAACAAAACTAAACAACACAAAACAAATGCAAGACACAACACATTACAGCAAACAAAAATTAAAGCTCGACACAACAAGACAAAAGCATGACAAAACAAGGCAAAACAACAACATGACAACCCCCTGTCCCCCCCAAAAAACCCCAGAACAAAACAAACATATGTAAAGAATGTGGCAAAGCACAAGCTTGTTTTCTATTATAGCACCTGTATTGGCTGCCACGTCAATTATGTGCATAAATAGGGAGTTGAATGTAGATCTAAGTAAGTACTATAGGTAGGAACATGATTGATTTATTTCCAACCACAATCTGGTAGCTACTTGAAACACCTCCCTCCATATTCAGTGCTTCATCAGTATGGAAACATGTAAAAAGGGTCTGACCAGTGTCCATTTTAAGGATTGGATGTCTGGATTTAGAACGTAGGATAATTGGCTGCACTCACCCCTGTCCATTTTCCAGGATTGAATGTCTGGATTTTAGAATGTAGGATAATTCGCTGCACCCACCCCTATCCATTTTCCAGGATTGAATATCTGGATTTAGAATGTAGGATAATTGGCTGCTCCCCTGTCCCCCGATGGTATTGGGAGATGAATGGTTCCATCTTCTGATGTGTCGGTCACATTGCACAGTCTAAACATCAGCCTCAACGATGGAGACGTCGTTTAATTCCATTTCCGTGCATGTCTGATAGGCTTTCACAACTCCCCCAATGCGGCTCATTTCATCTCTTCGTTCTTTACAGATGATTTTGGGTGCTCGACAGACTGGAGAGCATGACAACGATTCTTTGTGAAATATTTAAACTGATTGGTTTTAATTGCTAAAGTGATATTATCACCATTAACAATTTGTATAATGTATGGAGTGCAATGTGTTGCATAGATGCAGTAATAAAAATGGTAAAATTATTTCCATTCAGATTCTTATGATGAATCTAGTTTTACAGTAATAAAATAAGAAGAAGAAGAAGAAGAAGAAGAAGAAGAAGAAGAAGAAGAAGAAGAAGAAGAAGAAGAAGAAGAAGAAGAAGAAGAAGAAGAAGAAGAAGAAGAAGAAGAAGAAGAAGAAGAAGAAGAAGAAGAAGAAGAAGAAGAAGGAGGAGGAGGAGAAGAGGAGGAGGAGGAGGAGGAGGAGGAGGAGGAGGAGGAGAGGAGAAGAAGAAGGAGAAGAAGGAGGAGGAGGAGGAGGAGGAGGAGGGGGAGAGGAGGAGGAGAGGGTCTGAAAGACTGAGAGAGAGGTAAAGGGGGTGGGGGGAGGGGGGAAAGGGAGATGAAAATGAGAGAAATCTGAGACATAGAAGGTGAAGGATGTGCAAAAATGGCAAGAAAAGATAATAAACAAGAGCAGTAATTGTGCAATTACTATGTTGTTATTTAGTTTGCTGTAAATGGAGACCACATAATTTGAACTTGATTCTTGAACCTAGGTCTGCTAATCTTCTCCAGAAACACTCTAGTTAGGAAATGAGAAAAGTAGTTTTTGATTGATGTGCCTATATGATCAAACTATTACAACACTGGGAAGCTAATGCCCCTGAGAATTTTCATGATGCCAACCTTTATAGGCACACTTAAACATTTTTCAATTTCTAGCACGGTTCATTTAGGACGCAACCAAGTATCTATGACTGTTGGTTATATCATGATTCACTTGATAACACTGTCTGGTAATGGAATATTAATAATTTGAATGATCTTGAATTGCACAAGGCTAATACTAGTAATCCTTTTTACCTTGATGAGATAATGTTACAAGCAGTGCTGAATAAAACATGTTTGTGATTCACTTTTCTTCCTTTTTCTTTTTGCCAAGCTTGAACCATCTGCCTCATTTAAATTCATAAATCAGTAATGCATGTACTCGGTGAAAGATATGGCTTTCTTCATTGGCATTGTGCAAAGTGTCATGTTTCAAGTTGAATTTTCACTCATGAAAATAAGAATACATACACATCGATATATACACTCTTATACTTATACACATGCATGATGTATTAAAGAATGAAGTAAATTGAGAGTGGAGGAACCAATGCTGTACATTTCACTGTTTGTATACTTTTGAATGAACGAGTCCACTTGCTTTCTGGGCTTACAAAGTAAAAGATGAAACATGCAAATTAGTTTCAAGCAAAGCATTTCTGTTTATCTTTCCTGCGATTCCGTGAATTTGTTTGCTTCTAAGGAAAGTACGATGCTAAGGATTTTATTTTCTGAATACTCTATTTCCATACAGGCTCGCAGACTACAGGCTCTAAGAGAGATCACTCGTGTCTTATGTCCCAGTGGACTGGCTCTCGTCACTGTCTGGGCAATGGAACAACAACACAAGAAGGAGAAATCCAAATACATTTCAAAGAAGTGGGAGACTCCTAAAAATATCTCCAACTGTTTGTTGTGTGATAGAGGTGATAACTCGGGCGATGATAAAGAAAACAGGAAATGTGGTCCTTCTAATGAGGCACGTGAAGACAAATGTGAAGAATCAAAGAATGACATAGATGATAAGAGAGAATGCACAACTCATGGAACTAAGCCTCAAAGTGGCCTTTGCACCAATCCTTCAGACCGGACACCCTATGACCGTGATCATGTTCATGGGCATTGTTCTGATCTTAAGTGCAGGCTTGTTGATGATAATGGTGTCAGGAGCAGGATAGATGATGATAATGATGTCAGGAGTAGGGTAGATGATAATAATGATGTCAGGAGTAGGATAGATGATGATAATGACGTCAGGAGTAGGATAGATGATGATAATGATGTCAGGAGCAGGATAGATGATGATAATGATGTCAGGAGTAGGGTAGATGATAATAATGATGTCAGGAGTAGGATAGATGATGATAATGATGTCAGGAGCAGGATAGATGATGATAAGGGTGTCAGGAGCAGGATAGATGATGATAATGGTGTTGGGAGTAGAACCTGTGATAAAAACAGATTATCTACAGAGATACAGCAAGAAGGGCAAGGAAGTTGCAATGCAGGTCATGACCAGCCAAGCTCCTGGCCAGAGGCCACCAATAGTCTACAACAAGGTGCTGCAGATGGAATGAGCAACAACGATGAACATTCTGCAGAGAATTTACCAGGAGAGACCATTCTTGTCCACAAGAACAGAACTCAGTTCGAGCAACAGGATTTACTTGTTCCTTGGCACTTGAGGGATCAAGCATCCAAGAATCCTGAAAACCCCAGGGATAATTCAAAGAGCACCGACAAGGAGAAAGTATTCTTTAGGTACTATCATGTCTTTGTTAAAGGTGAAATGGAAGAGTTATGTCAAACAGTCAAAGGTGTGAGAGTCAAGGAGACATATTATGATCAAGGTAATTGGTGTGTTATATTTCAGAAATTATAATGACATTCAAATTGTATGAATTAGATATGTGGCAATATCTATTGAATACTGTAACAGTTATTGTTTAGAGCTTATTGAGCATACTGCAGCCTTTTAAGATTGCATGCTCCAAATGATATGTCTTTTTCTGATGATTAAATTTAAGCAAACTGTATTTCCCAACTTGAAAACTTTTTCTTCCTTATCTCTTGGCTTCAACTTCCAGCCTTTATGGTAAACAAGGATTGTGAATTTATTGAATTCTTATAGAAGAAAAGCATGTATTTTTTTTCAACAGAGCTATTTTGGGCTTTGGTACGAAAAATTGTTTCTCTGAACACACCTCAGTTAGAAACATAATATGTTGCTGTCCCTGTGGTGTCTGATCTCATGCCATATGATATTGCTAACCTGATATCCGACTCCATAGCTTCTGCAATGTCGATTATGATAACCATGATTTGTTAAGCAACTTGATAGCTATGATCATTATGAAGATGATGAGGTAAAGCATCATCAGTGCATCCACACTTATTTTATGGAAAGAGGGTCTGGATGTATTTTTAGAGTCTGTATGCATGGGCCCTATGTAAAAAAATATTCAATTTGGGGTGTCTGGGCTGAAAATTTAGGCTCCCATGTGTCCTGGGTGCCCTGGGTGCCCTGGGTGCCCTGGGTGTCGAGCCCTGGGTTGATACATAGATGTATACTTCATTTAAACCATATACTGCCGCAGTTAGATGATGTACAAATCAAATACTGTCCGCAGTTTTGTAGGTAACTGTTAAACCATTTAAAATTCACAATTCTAAATCAGTTCTAAAGATGTGAAAGCAAGGTTATATGAATGTCGAAAAATGGTATGGAACTTGACTATTTTCCCCTTTAAATTATACAATTTATTACTTCATTGTACAATGGAATGATTAGAACTCTTATTATCTTTATCAGACTATATTTGACTTCTATAACATTGATGTTTTTCTCAACTCATGGATTTTTTGTTTACATTTTAAGACTGAATGAATAATTCCAACCACTTTCACAACCTTGAAAAAATAAAGTAGAATTATTTTTAAGAGATTTCACAGAGTTAATTCACAGGAACATGTTGAAAATGATGATCCACCTGTGCTTCCGTTAGGCACCTACAGTACATGTATATGTATTTGTTGCCAAATTAGTAAATATTTTAAAGAGAATTTTGTTGTTGTTTTGTTTTGTGGTGCTCTTTGATGATGTAATTACGCTTAGAATGTAGATCGATCTTTCTCTTGATGAGATAAACCCTTCTAATGAGCCTCATTGGAAACAATTTATGGATTTTATTGTAATAGGTTACTATACCTGGGAGAGAGAGAGAGGGTGGAGACAGGGTGGAGACAGATGAAGAGAAGAAGTGGGACCAGGGTAAATGGCTCCCTACAGTAAGTGTGAATAACAGATGAGTGGTTGAGACGAGAATTGGAGCATAGAGGGAGAAAAATGAAATATAAGAGAAAGAAAGAAACAGAGGTGAAAAAGGAGTATAATAGAGATTCAGAGACAATGGAAACTGCTCTTTAACGAAAAGTATGGATAACAGAATGAGATAAGCATTCCGAATTCTAGATGAAATGAAAATTAGTAGATAGAAAGGAAAGTGTGAGAATGAAATAGAAAGAGAGAGAGAATATATGTTTAAAGTAGTGAAAAAATAGGATAATACAGATTTAGAGACACTAAGAAACTGCTCCTTAAAGGTCGGGTGAAATCCAAATATAAGTTGATGTGCAGGGCTGCATATAACTCATATTTTGTTATTCAAACATTTAAATATATTTCATAGATAATTTTTTTTTTTTAATTCTCGGACCTGCTTAGCTCCACCCGTAGGGAAAAATTTTTTTTCGGGTGCCGAAAAAAAAAAATTGTGCTCACTACCCCTGGCGCCCAAGGGAGGGTGGCGGTGGAAAAATTGCCCTTCCTGGAGGAATTTTTCGGGTGCTCACTACCCCACTGAGCGAAAAATCGACCGGCACGATTTTCAAATTTTCGCACCTGGTCCACACACAACATTTTCCGTGATTAGGCGTGATTAGTTATACCGTTTCGCGATAGTTATATGATGAAATTGTGTGTGTGGACGCTTACTAACGATACGTCGTATAACGAAACGCAGGTTTGGGCATCGTTTCGAACTAGAACTCGATAACTAATCACGCCTAATCACGCTTAATCACGGAAATTTGTGTGTGGACGGAACTAGTCTAACTGGGCGGGGCTTAACGTCGGATCGCGCGCGAAAGGAGACCTGACCTCTCATTTCCGCTTCCATTTCATGACAGCAGTAGCAAACTGCGCACCTATACGACATTTCGCTGTAGAGTTTTGGGATTACTTTCTTGTGTGTGTGGACACCCTGGAATTTATACGATGATTCTTTATACGACGTATCGTTATAGAGTTTCGGGATAAATTGTTTTGTGTGTGGACACGCTGACTGTCACCCCACCTTTGACGATAAGTATGGATAACAGATTTAGATGAGATTTAGATGAGATGAAAATTAGAACATAGAACACAGAAAGGAAGAAAGAGCGATAGAGAGAGGGGGAGGGAGTATGCGTAAAGAAGAGAAGAGATAATGATATAGAGATACAAAGACGAAGGATATGGCTTAAAGAAGAATATAGATATTACAGATAAGTAGTCCGGATGAGATGAACACAGAACACAGAAAGGAAGTCTGGTGAAAAAGAAAGATAGAGATAGTAGCGGTGAATTTCTTTCCTTCTCTCGCTCTCTCTCTCTCCCCCCTCTCCTTACCTTTTTATTTTCTCCCTTTCCCTCTTTCTCTCTTACCCCCTCTTTTTTCTCTTCTGCTTCTTGTACGGTTCTAGCCTCGTTGCAATCTAATATGCCCCCCCAATACACAAAAAATGACAACGATTGAGAAAACGCCTCTGCCGGGAATTGAATCATGGAACCCGTTTCACAAAGCCTTTTTTCAATGACAAATTACAAAAATCAGTGACAAATCTGGTGATAACCAATCAGAAGCAAGGATTTCACTAGCTTAATATATCAAAAACTGTCATCTGTCACTGATGACAAGTTTTGTGAAATGGGGCCCTGGTCTCTGGCTTAGAACGTTAAAGCCTACCCATTAATTGAAATCGTTCATGTTTACCAAAGACAAAATCAAATTCAATTGACCGTCAGATTGTTCTTGCAATCGTTGAAATTGAAAACCCCAAATCTTAATCTTGATTATTCAATTATTCAGTGTTTCGCGTTGGTGTGATCACCACGCCATTGTTCAGCACAAGAGTGTTGGCGACCAGCAGCCGTGACAACTTTGCCAGTATAACGTTACACTTCGGCACTCTATTCTTTCGTGTCCTTTCATTTATTTCCTTCACAGGGTGGGACACCACCAAAACACATGATAAATATCATCAAACACAATTATTCAGTTCAATTATTTGGGAAGTTAGATTATATCTCATGACAAGATATGTCTTGAGATTAAAAGAAAGCTAGAGTTCGATTGCAAACGTCTCTTCTTTCTTAAACATTATTCATGTGCACATAGATCGCCATGGTAACGAGACGGACAGGGGTACGTGCTACTCATATCGGGACTCTGCTGTGTATGTTCAAGAATCTAGCGCAACTACAAACCAGAACACCCTGGACTTCTCATATATGAAATTCCAATAGAATTAAAGCCCCTCTAAAGTGTTGGGAGCCCCGAATTCGCCAAAAATTTGATGGCAAAATTTCACTTAAATTGTATCATAATGTGAAAGAGGATGTCATTTAAGACACACTTCTGCTAAAATCCCCCCCCCCAAAAAAAAAAGTGTTTGAAGACTAATATTGCTAAATGAATACATAATTTGGGTTTTCTGTTGTACGCAGAAAACCTAAATTGTGTATTCTTTCATCAATATTCGACTTTAAACACATTTGTTTTAAAAATCCTTGCAGAAATGTGTCTTAAATGACATCCTCTTTCACATTTTGATACAATTTAAGTGAAATTTTGCCATCGAATTCGATTTCGAAAGAATTCGAAAAGGATAAGAACAAATGTATGGAATTAAAAATAAATATCTATATCATTTTTCAGTCTGTTTAGTTTTTATAATAGTTATACGCAATACAAATAATGAAAATGTTTGGTATTTAAAGCCCCACTGTACTATGTGTAGCTACTTGCTCCCTCTATATATAAAACAATGCCTAAACGGTGCCCGTTGGTCCCCCATGATCCTCTTTTTCTTATGTTAATTGAGAGCTGAGTTGATGAGATAACCACATGTCAGTGACCACGCTAATCCCTCTAATCCCTCCTGGCCAAACTAGTGCAGAGGGGCTTTAAAGCATTCCAGTTGACGAGAAGCGGCGCGCTGTGGGACCATACTGCTACACCTGACCTGAGATGGCGCTAGAGGGGGTCCCTCTAGTAAAGTATGGCTTTAAATTGCAGAATGAAGATGGAGGCCAAAGATGGAAGCATCAAAAGTACATTTAATACAAATGACAATGATATTGTGTGTACAGCGCTATATTAATCACACAACACACTTTTGACCTCAGCCCTCACCCTTCTTGACTAATACACAACACCACCTATAGTGCCACACAATGTTGTTTTGAATAAGGATATTAAAAATAAAAAAAACAATGAATAGCTTTTTGATAAAAATCAGTTATTTTGAAATGAAAAAATGGGTCGTTGCCAAGTTTGATGTCCTGGAACACGTTGATCATTCTTAATATGGACAAGATGGAGGAAAAAAACCAAGACATAAATATAATAATTCTCTCATTATGTAATTCGTAATACACTTAATAAACTTGAACGTGTTGGTATAGCAGGCCTTAATCTGATTTCGCTGATATACGATCAATAAAGGTGCGTTAAGGAAGAAATTCCTTGAATGCTTGAGCGCCTTTCATGGTAGCTCGGCTAAAGCCGGGGTAATAATAATTGCAGGGCCCTCAGGAAGAACAGTATTCATACTGACGAGGCTACCCTGGGTAAACAAGACATATTATTATTATTATTATTATTATTATCATTATTATTATTATCATTATTATTATAATTATGATCATCATCATCATCATCATCAACAACATCATTATTCTTAATATTATTATCAATATTAGTATTATTATCTTCCTGATTGATGTGAAAGGGCACACTAATCTTGATTAAAAGCAGACGACAGGCAAAACATTTTGTTCTTGAATACTGGGGTGGCATCCAGCGCCTGACCTGTGCCTCCCAGAATCTATTAAATCATGTTGCTCCCTCTACTCATTTAAAGCCAATGTTAAAAAGATGTTGTTATCAAAATATTCAAGATAAAATTTCTGTGTCAACTCTTCATTCTTTATATAATGTCATCTCTTCTTTCATCATCATCATTATCATCATCGTCATCATCATCATCATCATCATCATCATCATCGTTATCATCATCATCATCTTCATCATCATCGTCATCATCATCCTCATCATCATCCTCATCTGCATTGTCAATATCACCATCATCAAAGTTTGTATTTTAAATTACCTATCCGTTCTGCTAAATAAATGTGTTAATCTATTTCATGAGTTTTTTCTGGGGCTGTCATATTATCAAGCAAATTGCTTACAATGACAGTCCTTCTTCCGCAAATATCTTTTATAATATTTTATAATGTTTGAGGAAATTTAGTATCTATGACAGTTTATCATTTCGTTTTTGAAAATAACAATTTTTTATATACATATATTTGCTTATTTATGATTCATTGTCAGAAAAATACTTATTGTACTTCATATTATTATTGTTATCGAAAAATTGTGTACTTACATGAATGCAGAAGAAAATAAAATCAAAATAAAAAAATCATACCCGTGCGTTGCACACGCTGCGTCATTTGACTGCGCTATTACCGGCGCTAATGAAGCCTGTGAAGACAACCTTGCCCATACGGCAGTAATGATCATCACGTCAAAGAATCCTTCTGAAAAAACGTTATCCTTTTTTACCCCACCCATTCTCCGAGTCTCTCTCTCTCTCTCTCTCTCTCACACACACACACACACTCTCTCACACACACTCTCTCTCTCTCTCTCTTCCCCTCTCTTTTGTTTTGTTCTCTCTCTACCTCTGTCATACTCCCATACGCCAATAAGGGTTCCAGGACAATAATATTATCCCCTGGGGATTCACCCCCGGCCAATTACCAGCGGGACAATAACTCCCAAGGACACTTACCCCCCCCCCGTAAAATTACCCCCGAGGACAACCCCCACCCGAGGACGATTAACCCCGGAAAATTACCCCGTGGACAACCCCCTTGATGACTACAACCAACTTATTATCAGGTTGGACTTCCCCTTTAATGAACAGGGGGTAATTTTTGGGGAGGGGGGTAATTGTCCTCGGGGGTGGTTGTCCTTGGTTGTCCTGGGGGGGGGGGTCAATAATATTTTCCTAGGTGGTTATTTTTAGGGTGGGGGTAATTGTCCTTGGGGAGTAGTTTTCCGGGGGGATAATTTTCCGGGGGTGATTTTCCAGGGGGTAATTGTCCTGATACGGCCAATAAGGCACATCACAGTGAGTGTCCTGCAATTATTTACTTTTTGAACGACGTCATCTTCAAGGCGCGTCGTCAGAGAATCCTAAAAACGTTATCACTTTTTCACCCCACTAATTCTCTCTCTCTCTACCCCTCTCTCTCTCTCTCTCTTTATTTCTCTCCTCTCTCTCACTAAATCATTCAATCTCTTTTCAATAAGAATTGGTTAATAAATTTAATAAAGTGCAATGTCCCTTGTCATTTCATTATTTTCACGTATAGTAATATTATGTGTTTCGTGTTCTGTATGATGGAGCTGAACGAATAAAATTATGGGAAATTACTACAAGTAATATTCTATTCTTGTTACTTTTGGCTAATGAATACACTAAAAAAACATAAATTCATACCATCTACACGTAATTCTGAAAGGGGAGATATGTGGACTTGTGCCCCCGCCAGCGGAACGGGGAAGGGGATGGCAATGACACACTCAATTTTTATACATGTATTTATTATTTTGAAGTCCCCCTTTCAATTTTGGCAATGTGGGTGTTTTTCTTTTTTTAAAGAAATTATAGCTCATAACTAACATAAGCACGTACAAAGTTTTTAATGTACCTGTCACGGCCCACATACTTTCAAACTCATTATACGCCTCCGTTTGGTCGGCAAATACCAGTCGAGGGATAAGAAATTCTAAATTACCCTGTAGCTTCCACAATCAGGTATAAAGTCTTTCTCTGAATGATATACACGTAAAGGCCTACTTAAGCCAGACGAATTTTTCTTCTTCAGATAAGAACGATTAAATCTACCCGATCGGGTATCACGAACATTGATGAGGTTATTTTATCATGTTCATTGAGCACTCCTCCGTAATGTTTTGAAACGCGGTATATCTTTTTCAATGGCTTGCAGCATGGTGGATCAGTTATCGAATATTAGAAGTATCTGCAACATTTATTTGTATGGACACAGCTTGCTAGTAACGTGATTACGGCGTAATTGCATAAATAGCCCTAGGAGGGTACGTGAATACGTTACACGCATGGTTTGCGAAATCGGATTGGGTATGTATTCCTTTGTTCAATGCCACGGTTTAATGGTAGATTAAAAACTACTATATACAATGATTTGTAACGTTTCCATATTATATAGAAAAGGAAAGCAATAGCAATAAGTAAACTAAACATAATATGACGAATGGTCGGGCAAAGATATACATTTCGATTACTTGGAAACCGTGTTATAGTATACAACACTAATTAATTAGCAAATTGAATATTTGCAACGGATGTGATCTGTGCGGGGTGGAATATCCCCCTTCTCTCTCTCTCTCTCTCTTTCCAAATGACATGGTAAAATCTGTGCGTTTTTAGAACAGTAGCGTAATCAAAGCACATTGCATGGGGGGTCTGTCGCACCACAAGTTCAAACGTGCAACATAAAGGGGGTCTTCGTACTTTTAGACATAATGGCAAAGTTTGACAATGACAAAATTGCCGTCAGTTTTTTCGAATGGAGTGTCACTGCCCTGCATCCAGTGTAGCCCCTGTTAAAGAGGGTGATTATAGTAGTAACGACATTTTATATTCTCAATTAGTGTTTGATATTTAAAACAGAGTTGCAATTCCACGTTTCCCTCAAGTTCCAGTCTCCGCTGTTATAAAAGCAAAATATATCTTCCTCCTATAGTGTTATTGAAGATTATGGTTAAATAAAGTGTATCAACCTTCAAATAACACAACTTTTATTTGAAATGAATTAAGATTGAGCTGTCGAAAGTGTAAGATAAACCCTAAAGTAATTGCAGATTTGGATAAAGCCTCGGCGGACATTGGCCTTTCAAAGATTATGTTGATATTTCTATTGGCATTATTCCATCATTACTGGCCATGATCATGAGTATAACTACATCGCTTTCACAATATTACAAGGATAAAAAAACATTCCCTCATTGCCAGTCAATACACTTGCTTTTCAATCACTTTCTTTTATCAAAAAAAAATATTTGTTGTTCTGTAGTTGACAAGTTTTCCTGGCACACATGCTTGTATTGCATTAGAAATTTGAAATAAATGAATCTATATTCAATCAAATATAAACGAATATGACATTCCATTCATAAATGTTTTGCTTTTATAGTTCGTAAAATTGCAGCTTGGTGGCCTATCGCTATTTCAGTTCAAACTTGATGTAGACCAAATTTCATGTGTCAGATATAGCTTAAAGTTGTAAACACTCATCATGTTCATCTTAATATTGTAATGTATACAGCCATAACCACAGCATTTACATTGATTCATCTCTTTCTTTTTGGTGTCCATTCTACGGTAATCTTGTTTTTCTTCGTAATCTGATAAAAAATTAACAGCATTACGTAAGGTCACTTACTATATTTGGATCCGACTTTCAGATATTTGAAAACCGCGAATATCGATAAACTATTCATAACCCCATTTGTATTAGGGCTGGCGCATCCCCCATTTGGAAGTGCTTTTGAGCTTTGTCGTAGTAATTTCTTGTACTTATGCTTTTAGTTTTGCATGGTTAGTCTACTTGAGAGAGACTTTAAATCTCGATTCAAAATTATGAATGTTGTGACATTTTGTTTTTGGTCGCTCGATTTTCATTTTCAATTTTTGTATGATGGTGTGACCTTCTTTTGATTGTGACGTGCTGTGACAAACGTTTTTTTCCCTTCGTTCTTGGAAGCTTCTACTGTAATCGAGACAACCATTTGAACAAAAGGTAATGGTTGAGCAGTCCTGTGGCAATAACTTCTTTGGTAATTTATACAAATTATCGAGTCTTTTTCATAGGATGTGGTTTGTAATGGTTATTATTCAGAAGGAGCCATGGTGTGACTATTACGTATGGCAACTGATGTCCATGTTTTTTTTCTTCCTTTCTACTATTGATAACTAAGACCTTTGTTTTTCAAGCGTGCTTTGAAAGTCTGGATATTCCGTGCTGTGAGAATTATTTACGACGTCTGAATGTTATCTTCGTAATTTTGCATCCTTTGCTGTGATTGCTATATAACCCTTTGTTAAATTATATGTGATAAGAAAAGGTCAACCGTGCTATGGCAATTGCTAAGGACGCATGGGCCCCGTCTTATAAATAGTTACGATTGATCCATATCAATCGTAAGTAATCCAATCAATCGCAATTTTGCAGTCTCCTATTATATCTCTTATGTACATAGTTGCGATTGATATCAACTCTTTATAAGATGGGGCCCTAGTGTTCAAAAGTAAAGACAGTTCAGACTTCTCCCATACAATATCCTTTGTAGCATTAAATAGTGTGACTTCTAACAGTTGCGGATGATGCTTGATTTTCAGGCCTTTTGCCACCAATGTAATTATAAAACATTTCGTTTTTACTTTGTGATTTGAAAGGGTTAATCTGTGAGCAGTGCTGTAAAATTTGTTTTAGGCCCTCGTTTTTAACGACTTTTGCAACCGATATAATTGATGCACCCTCCTCTTTGCATTTGATATGTGATTGAAATACCTAATGAATTGGCTTTGCTGTGATCATTTTCTAGGACGGTCGATTGTCATGCTGTCCTTGCCATTTATTACTTTGTAATTGATACCACCTTTTACTTTTGAAACGTGATCTGAAAAGGTTGAATGTGCCCCCACTCTTAGTGGCGGACGGTACAGTGGCGGATCCAGGGGGGGGGGCCCGGGGAAAAAGAAAAAAAACAGGTAAAAACACCCTTTTTTTGAAAAAAAAAGAAGTTGGGCCCCCTCCTGGCGCCCAAGGGGTGGCGGAAAAAAACCCTTCCCGAAGGAAATTTTTGTTTTCGGGTGCCAAAAAAAAAAATTGTGCTCACTACCCCTGGCGCCCAAGGGGTTGGTGGAAATTTTCGGGTGCCAAACTTTTTTTTGCTCACTACCCCACTGAGCGAAAAATCGACCGGCACGATTTTCAAATTTTCGCACGAAGTGGGCCCCTTTAGGCCCCTCCCTTGCCGCCGGCTGGATCCGCCCCTGGGCGGACCAAGTGTTATATGAACTTGAGGAAGTTCGACCCCCCTCCACCTCCCAAAGAGAGACAAAATTGGGGAAAATATCCTGCATCACCATCTGTAGGCGTACGTGCAACACTATAATCGGTCTCTCGACCGTGACAACTGAACGCCGAATCGAAGTCATATTATGTTCGGCCTCTCCTTTTTGAAGGCTCAACATGCGGCGAAATATTAACTCGACTACCTGTAACACGAGTAAAAAAGACTTTAAAAAAACCCAAGGCAGTTTCAGTGAAATGTGTGAACATACGATAACGTATTGAATAATCCGAACAATTTAGTATTTCTCGAAAGTATTTGCAATCGTGTTGTATACATCCGTACTTTTTCAAACATTTTTATGTCTCATGAATTATCCTCTACCTACAGTGCTAGTACTTTCCGACTTTAGTCATTCAGGATTTTCTTGTGCACTTTTAACTGGTTTCAAAGTTAAAAGAAATCACGATGGACCTCACACAAAATCTTTCCCTCAAGGCCCATACTTATAGAGTTGAAGGTAATATATCATATTTTCTGAAATCATCGCAAAAGTAATTAGCTTCCTAAGACTGCTAAGAAAGCTTGGAGCAGTGCCACTAATGCCATTTAAATTGTGCTCTACTTTGATCCACCGAAGCTCTATCTTGTAACATTATCTCTTGGGAACAACAGTAGTGAATTTTTAGAATAAGACTCCTCGTTTTTATCCTATATTTTGTTTTTGTTTGTTTGGAAAGTTGATATTTTCATTTACAAATGTGTTAAACGCAACTATTTTCGTATATTTTCCTCTTTCGGTTGTTGCCTTTACATATAAGTGGTGTGATTACATTGTGTTTTGAGGATCACATTCTCGTTCAGTATGATAATGCGATATTTTTTTTTCTTCAAAAAGTTATAGACTCAATAACTAAAACTTTTGAAATTCGTTGTGGATTTCTGAGGAATAATCGTTGAAATATGAATCCTTCAGTACAAAAAAAAATACCTTATTTCATGAGGATACCAATTAATTTGTATTATACCTGTTTATATGCTTGTGTATTTATTTGTTTTTGTTTTTGCTGCTGTTATTTGTGCCATTCTAACCAAACAGGGCCTCATGGAAGACCATCAAATTGGTGATATGTACCACCTTGTATAAATATCAGAAATAAATAAATAAATAAATAAAAATCATCACATTATTATTATTATTATTATTATTATTATTATTATTATTATTATTATTATTATTATTATTATTATTATTATTATTATCATTATTATTATTATTATCATTATTATTAATATTATTATTATTATTATTATTATCATTATCGTCATCATAATACTCAAGTGATCATGCTAATCGTAAACATTAATACTGTAATCAATAACTTTGTTTGGTCGATGACATCGTAACTATTTGATATTCATGGCAAAACAAATAACAAGCACTATAAATGTTGATCAAAGATAAATCCAATCTCGATAAACAACTACTCTAAAAGGAAGCAAGAAAAAGAGAAGTAGACAGGTGAAAGTTTGAATGAAATCGGAAAATAACAAGTAAGATATGAATTTCAAAAAGTTTATATCACTATACTTGTGGGCACTTAAACATGGTTGAATCGGTAATGTCACTGTGACGTAGAGCCGGACATCTTTCCCATTTGTTTCCACACACAAAAATAAAGAGTAACATTTTCGAAATGTGTGACTCAGGAGGTTCTTCTCTTTTTAGATGAACTATAATAATATGCTATCTATATTATAAATATTTCAGTAGTGCCCTAAGTGAGAACGCACTTAGCAGAAAAAGATAAATGATGATATCTTTGTAAAAGGCAAACGGGCGAGTTGTCCATGACTTCGTTACAATCAACCAAACCATTGCTAAATTGAGATTTAGTGATTCCATATTTCAAACATGTAACTCTCTTTAATATTGTTGATCCGATTTTTTTTCAAACTTTCACCATTCTCTGTAACCTTTACATTTTTTCTTATACCATGTCTGGCTGGGAAAATGTGACCCAACACTATTTTCGCCTAAAATGCTTGATTTTCATGAACAGAAACTCAATTCTAAAACTGTCTTTCAAAGAAAATCTCAAAAGAGCACGAGACAAACAGCGACGGAGATGCCTATCAAATTCAATATAGAGATGTACATGTACTATATTTTGATACTTGCTCGGGGTGCAATTCTTTTCTTTGACAAACACAAATCTTGATTTTCAAGTAAAGCGAACGTTACAGGCCCACTGCATCAAATATGATATGGCAACCTCCTTCAGTCTCTATTTCATTTTGATGGTTCTTTTTATCGATTGAGACCGAGGTACAGCCATGGGGTGAGTATTGAATGAGTTTTGAAAGATGATGTTGTCATGCAAATCTAACAAAGCACCTTTTTATTACAAAACTTTTGGGGTGAGATGATTTTCAGTTTTATTTTGAAAGAGCAAGAGTAGCGTGACGTCAGCAACGATGTAAAAGACAATTGCGTAGATCAACCTAAGGTTATTGTAATAGCGTTGTTCATCGCCTATTGAAATGTGCGAACACGACTGACATATTACGGAATATCATTTCTACAACATGTATTGGGCATACCATAGCGTATGCAAATCGCACTTGAGTTGCTTTCTCGAAAGCCTTTGCGATAGTGCTATAAAAATATTTCGTTTCTAGATTTTTCTGCCATGTTATGTCTTATTCATTTTTCAGGTCATTTTTAGTGACAAATGAGCATGACAAATAGTCTGTTGAACACTGTGTAAATGCGTGGAAGGAGTGAATATGGGTGGGGTTGGGTGTGTGTGGGGGCGTGGCAGGGTTGTCTGAATGCCTCCTTTTACAGTTTATTACCTGACTGTTAAGAAAGAAAGTTTATGCATGTAGATAGACAACCAGGGGACCCACTGATTTGAGTCCTATCCGAAGGACTTTTTAATATACCAAATGGATTTTGAAAATCAAGAATGCCAAAATTAAGGTGTCTTTTCTCATCATGTTGCTAGCTTACGTTACTATAATGAGCAGAGATCCATGCTACATGAGCAGATGGTGAAATATTCTGTTATTTACCATCTACATTTTCATCGTTGTAATCGTCATCTTGATTAGGACTGCCGGCAATGATGTAAATCGGGAATTCAAAAGAGCTTTGTGGCAGATAAGAAGATTTTATTATACAACAATTTTTTTTCTCAAGTGAATCTCTTGAAGTAGAAAGCATTCATTTATTCATTTCAGCTCTTTTGTATGATAGAACTTTAAAACTGAACGGAAATCGGCAGAGGATATTAAACTGTAAAAGAATGTATCTCTTACATGATTGCTTATCCCCTGTGGATCTTGGGTATATCTATTTTCGAACAATATCCCTTGCGCTATTTCTTATCTTCTATTATTTCTTTTTTGTTGACTTTGTTTCATGTTCTGTTATACGATATTACTTTAAGAACACTCCTTCATCACCCCATCTCTCACAAATCTCATTGTTCTCGTCTCTTTGTCTATCTCCCTCTCTTTCGCTCCCTCTCTGTCTCTCTTCCTCCCCTTTCTTTCATTTTGCTCTCAATTTCTCCCTCCCTCTCATTTGCTCTCCCTTTCTTTCCTTCCCCCTCTCTGTCTTCCTCTTTCTGTGTGTCATACTGGTACTTTAGTTTTTCATTTCTTTTGCTAACTTCTATCACTTATTATTGACATTCTGAGCGTTTTATTCATTCACTTAAATAATATGGCAATTTCTAGATTTTACCTCTTTTTGTCTCACCCTCTTTCTTCATTTCCTCAGTGAGTAATGCAATTCGATGCCTTATCTAATTATCTACCATTCCTCAACTATGCTCCAAACGTCAAAACATTACAATTAAGTTGTGCAATATTATTATCTTGAATTGAACTTAAAAAGATGAAACAGTCAACCCAGCCTAGCCTCATTATGTAACAATTTGTTCAAAAATACTTTTCTTATGCATCTCATGTCTTTAAATTTAGTATGCTTAAATTTCATTTAGACATTTTGTTTTTGTTTTGTTGGTTTATTGAAAAAACACATCAAACAAGCAGCTCGCAGGCTGAAAATGTTCAATTTACAGACAAATTTAGAATATAGAGAAATATCGAAATATAAAAAACTAAAATACATATTGTAAGTCAACTTTTGCAGAAATTATGTAGCATTGGTAAGATGAAATCAATATAGCAAAGTTATTTGTTTAATGTAGTAATACACTTTTATGTTGAAAGACCAAGACAGTGAAAAGGAGAGAAGGGAAGTTATTTGAGCGAAAGAGTTCGGAAAGTATTTAAAGGTAAAGACCAGTTTTGGAAACGCCCCTCTCTCAAAAAATGAAATGGAAGCTCTCATTACCAATCATGTGAAAGAATATGTTTTGACTAATACGTGATGATACAAATTTTGCCGGGAAACCGCCTACTAATTGATATAGACCCTCTATTTGGTAAATTATTATATCTATTGGGACCAAATAGATATCGCGCACGTGGTCGCGTAGTCCCATAAACATCTTCCTGTGTACAGTGCTTGTAACTTTACCAAGACTGGGCCAAATTTCTTATCATTTTGATGATTCCAGAACCTTGCAGTACACACCAATACTTATATGCTAGATGATCAACCTTTTCTGATCGATTTCACAACGTTTCTTTAACAATGCAATCGCATGACCAGAACTGGTCTTTCTCTTTAACAATTGCTATAAAAATATTTCTATTACAAAAAATGAAATCAAGCATTAAAAATATATATATATCTCCCCATAACACCACTACCCTCTCTCTCTCTCTTCCCCTCTCTCAATTCTTTCGCTCCATCCTGTCATCTATTCTTGTTAGCCCATCGCCTGTCTCCTTCTTCGACTTTTCTTTCGAAATCGCCCCCTCTCTTGCCCTCTGATCTTGTTAAATACTTACTGTTATTGTTGCCTTTATCATCGTACAAAAATGTAAAACAATATATCTTACAATGAAATCTAGTTCATCGCCAAAAGTACTCCTCACCTCACTTGCTATATTCAAAGGAATCGAGTGCTTGCGTCTCGAAACTAATAGTTCATTGTGTCAACCAACAGAGAACCGAATACTGAAAAGAAAAATGTGAACAAACTAGTCTAAATATTCCACATCTAAATGTATCTAGAGCGGATTAGCCGAATTATTAGCCGCATTATTAGCCGCCTTATTCAACCTTAAATGCAATCTCAACCCCTTTATTTTTCCTCCTGCTTTATGAGATAGTTATGGACGACTTACGAGATCCGTATCATTTTGTAAACCCTCTATATTAAGCACTTTGTTAAAGGCGATCGTGAAGTTTAGAACTTCAGGTCAAATTAAGGAAAGCCATCGAAGTAATCTGCTATTTAATCATAGGACACTAAATGTTTTTTTTTGTTGAAGCATTAAAGGTATGGCAATCTATCAAAAATATTACACCATTATGACAGTAAACATCCTGAAAGGAGTCCAAATAATATATATGCATTGTAGCTGCTGCCAGTACTACTCCTAGTACTCCTACTAATACTCCTACCCCTACTCTTCCTAATACTACTCCTACTACTGCTACTATTACTACTACTACTACTACTACTACTACTACTACTACTACTACTACTACTACTACTACTACTACTACTACTACTACTACTACTACCACTACCTACTACTACTGCCCACTACTCTTACTCCCACTACTACTACCACTACTACCACACACTACTACTACCACTACTCCTACCAACTACCACTACTACTATTACTACACTACACACTACTACTACCTGCTACTGCTACACTACTACTACTACTACTACCACTACTACTACTACTACTACTACTACTACTACTACTACTACTACTACTACTACTACTACTACTCCTACTACTACTACTAGGCAAGGATCCAGGATTTCTTAGAGGGGCACAATTTTTTTGCTCCCGCAAATTTGAAAATTGCGCCTGCCGAAAATTTGCTCAGTGGGGTTATTCAGCATTAATTTTTTGCTCCGCAACTTTGAAAATCGTGCCGGCCGAAAATTCGCTCAGTGGGGGGTAGTGAGCACTAATTTTTTTTTTTTTTTTGGGGGGGCACGTGCTCCCTGTGCCCCCTGGATCCGCCACTGACTACTACCGCTACTACTACAACTAATACAACTACTACTACTACTACTACTACTACTACTACTACTACTGCTACTGCTACTGCTACTACTGCTCAGGGGCGGCGATTTCTTTTCATGACCGGGGGGACGAAATGCGAGGGAGCAGTGTCGTAATGACCAAAAACGTTTGGGGGGGGGGAGGAAAAAAATCCGCATCACCACCATTCTTACATGTTACATGAAGGCACCGCGGAACGTTTTTCAAAATGGAAGGTGGGGGGCTAAGGTAGTAATGATCAGATAGAGCATAGCAAGTAGAGCGTAAATTGGCGTGGGGTCCAGGGGCAAAGCCCCGGCGGGGGTCAAGGGACGAAGCCCCCCGAAGCTCAGGGGTTTTAAGCATTTAATTACGTTCAGATGAGCGTATTTTGATGCATTATTTGTGTCACTGGCATGCAGGTCACTAATTGAGTGGGGTCTGGGGCGGAGCCCCTAGAAGTTCGGGGTTTTAAGCATTAAATTACGATCAGATGAGCAACCAGGGGCTATACCTAAGGGCCCTTGGTGGGGTCCAGGGGGCAGAGCCCCCGGAAGCTCAGGGAAAAATCATGCCATTTCAGCAATATTCGTAAATCACTGGTATCGAATTAGAAATAAACCCATTCTTTAATTTTATTGGGGGGGGGCCAACTGCCCATAAGCCCTCCATCAGTATGCCAGTAAGAGGGAGCATAGTGAACGAGAAGGGTGAAGGTGACAGAAGTGACTACCCCTCACAGTTTTTAAAGTTTGTTTGTATTATAACAACTATAGTATAAGAACAAGCAATATACTTTTTGCACACTTCAGTTTTATACAATATCTACATGTACATTTTGAAGGATATTATGCGAGGGAGCGTATCTTCCGAGTGAGAAGATTTTTGCATTTTTATTTGTCTAAACGCTGCACTCTTGGGCCCTCCAGAGCCTAAAAGTGTGTTGCAGCCAGTATTTGCTATTCATTTTTTTGGGGGGCACTTTTTCAAATTTTCAGGGGGACGATCCCCTACAAAAATCGAGGGGGGACGTGTCCCCCCCCCCGTCCCCCCGGGATCGCCGCCCCTGCTACTGCTACTACTACTTCTACTACTTCTACTACTACCGCTACTACTACTGCTACTACTACTACTTCTACTACTACTACTACTACTACTACTACTACTACTACTACTACTACTGCTACTACTACTACTACTACTACTATACTACTATACTACTACTACTACCGCTACTACTACTACTACTACTACTAACACTACCACTATTATACTACTACTACTACCACTTTTTTTTTGGCCGGGGGCACGTGCCCCCTCTGCCCCCTGGATCCGCCACTGACTACTACCGCTACTACTACTACTACTACTACTACTACTACTACTACTACTACTACTACTACCACCACCACTACTACTACTACTAATATACTACTATTACTACAGCTAATATACTACTACTACTTCTTCTACTGCTACTACTATTACTACTACTACAGTCAAACCTGCTTTAGTGACCACCTGTCTACAAAGACCACCTGTCTACAAAGACCACATTTTTTGTTTCCCTTGAAAATGGTTTCTCATTGAAACATGTACTAAAGGAACCTGTCTACAAAGACCACCTGTCTACAAAGACCACTTTTTATGTTTCCCTTGGGCGGTCGCTATAGACAGGTTTGACTGTACTATAATACTACAAGTTATACTGCCGCCGCTGCTTCTACTACTACTTCCACCACTACCATTTTCTCATGAATTCCGGACTGTGCCGAACATGGAAAAACATTTTCGTTTTCGGTTGAGACACAGAGTTTTTCCAACGATGTTGAGGACAACAAATCCGAAATTTTGACCTCCACAATTTATTGTATTCTTTCAATTTAAAAAAAATATTTTTGAATGTCTCTTAATCTGTCCTCAAGAAGTGGACTTTCTCTCCATCGGTGAAACGTCATAGCTAATCGAAATACAGCCACAAACTTGCATGGCCGGCTCAGGAAGTTAATTAGGATGTTTGCCTAAGGTTTTATTCTCCTACACTTCCAATCAAGAAAATTGCTTTCAGCTCATCTTTAACCAACGAAAAGCATGACAATTGTCCTACTTGTTTTCTTAGCATTCGCTCTTATAAGCAGGTGTTGCCATTGGAACTGACAAAAAGTGGGCCACTTTTGAACACACACAGAAACATGATATAACTGTAAAAGGGAGTATACTGCATTTCTACTAAGACCCCGTCGTAGAAGGTGAGTTTAACCATAGGTCCATGGTTTAACATGGGTGGTATGAGGGTAGGGGATGGATGTGTGTGTGTGGGTGGTGTGTGTGTGTGTGTGTGTGTGTGTGTGCGTGTGTGTGTGTGGCAGAGAGGGAGTGAGAAAGAGAGAGAGGGAGAGGGAGGGAGAGCGGAGACTGAGAAGGAGGAAAGAGGAGACAGGTAGAGATACAGACATGAGAGAGAGATTTATAGAGAAAGAGAGAGAGAGAGAGACATACACACACACACGCGCGCGCGCACTCACCCCCTCATTATAGAGGGGGAGACAAAGAGAAAGTCAATCGTCAAATAATCAAATTAACTTCATGCTTCCTATATAAATTAAAATCGAAAATTGATTTAGCCCTCCATCAAGATCGGTAAAAAAATAATGTTTCAATCACATCATTCTGATTACTGTATAGGTCATCGTTAATGACATCATTTCTTTCTCACGCAGAACTTTCAAATTGCCTGGATTAGACATTCAAAAGGTTCTGTCAACTTTGATGCAAACGTGATAATAGAATGATTACTTTTTGATTACATCATGGTCAGAAAAATCATCCTTGTATAACAATCCCAAGCCTCATTCAAACGTGATGAGATAAAGTGGATATAACAATGAAAGAGGAAATAAGAGAGAGAGAGAGAGAGAGAGGGAGGGAGGGAGAGAGAGAGAGAGAGAGAGAGAGAAAGACGGGTGTGCGGATAGGGGCTGAAAAGATAAATTACCTGTGCACAACAAAGCCCCTGAGCGTTGTCACTTGTAGGTTGTTGCAAATAACTTACAGTGAAGCGCACTACACGCGTGTCTAATTACTGTTTTCTCGTTGGCGTTTTTTTTGTGGCGATTTATCGCATAGCATGTGAAACGAAGCTTTCAAATTGCAGTTTCAACAATTTATTGGTGAAATTGATAGGGGCGCATTTTTGCGAGGGGGCCTGTCGATTTTTGTTGCCTCAATATTAACTCTTTGGTTTTTAAATTTTCTGCCCGCGAGCAAAGCGAGGGCGCAATAGTTTTGACGCCCTTTGGGAATGAAAATTACATACATTTTGTATTTTGGGCAGATTTCAAATGTGTAGCTAGGACGATCAGAAGGGGACGGACGATCGGGGCACCCAAAAGTAACACCCACGAACCCAAGAATCGTATACCTACTGCAGAATGATATTATAGGCTTATTAGGATGGATGTACACCGTGACGAGATGTCATTTGCTGCTGCGTCAGCGGCTTGTGCCAACTTTGAAGCACCATGTGTGTGCGTGCGTGCGTATGCGTTGTGTGCGTGTGTGTGCGTGTGTGTGTTTGTGCGCGTGCGTGCTTGTGTGTGTGTGTGTGTGAGAGAGAGAGAGAGAGAGAGACCGTACAGAACGTGAACGCAAAAATCAGTGTTCAGATGTCCGGGGAATTACTGGGCAAGACGTTTCCGCCATGGGTTGGATTAGAATAGGTAACGCTTGTCGAAGTGACGCCTCGTGTACATCGGATATTAATCTATCATAAATGCTAATATTTTGTATCCCGCGGCTATTATAATTCTACTGCGCTTAATACAAAGTATCATGTTATTACTCTGGCTGTATACGTCGTTCTTCACGATTCCTTCTTTTACCCCTGCGTATAAACTTCACTATGAACTTGTTTATTGTCTTTACATGTCTTCAATTTTTATCTTCTGCTTCCTCCTTTTCTTTCACTATTTCCCTTTACTAAGATATACATTTAACGTTCTTTTGCATGTGGTCTTAGTTCTCTCGCCTTTTAATCCTCTATAATGAAACAATAACATACACAATGTTATTCATTGTTCTAAAGTAACATCAGTTGTGTTTGCGCCGTTTCCTTAACAGGCCTGTATATTTCTGCGTTTTAAGTTCTTGTGGCCCCATCGAGCATATGCTAGCCAATAAATTGTTGAAACTGCAATTTGAAAGCTTCGTTCACATGCTATGCGATAAATCGCCACAAAAAACGCCATCGAGAAAACAGTAATTGGACACGCGTGTAGTGCGCTTCACTGTAAGATGGATTTTCTCTTGAAGAAACAAACTCGGAGGAAATCTGAAAAAGTATAAGATGAATTCATGTACATGATTGATACAGGGTGATTACAAAACTAAGTTATAACACGTACCATCATAGTTGCACATCCATGTGGGCATTATTTATGCTTTTGTAACAAGCTTCTTTTACTATTTCTTGAACCCCCGCCCCCGCGCCCCCCACTCATAAACAAAAAAATCTTGGAAAATAGATTTGAAAGGCTAATTCGATCCATACCATTGATCTATATCCTCTGCGAGTTTACATGAATGGCACACTGACCTTTATCGCGTTAAAGAATAAACTGTTAAGAGGTGCCCCAAAAGCTGTGAGTTTCTTACCTGCCCCATCCCAAATAAACGGCCTGTTTATTGAGAACCATACATGTCATTTTGTCTATGAGTGAGTGAAACTAAAACTACAGATCCTTAATTCCTTGCTCCTGGTATACCCCCTCCTCCTTCCCTTCGTACTTTCCCTGCATTCCTCTTCGCTACTGTAGTAAGTCGAGTAACTAATATGAAGCATCAACATCTGCCCCTTTCTGTAGTGCGTATAAAATCATGTGACCAGGGTTTGTAGAGGTGAGATTAATGATTCATTCATAAGTCGAACTTAATCTGAAAAAAAACTATAAAATCTAAATAAAACTATATAAAATCATCTACCTTGTAGAGTTATCATACGCGTCTTTCACAACATATTATTATCTTAAATAAATTTCAGGCGAGATAGTAAGAATACATTGTCTTTAAAAGCTGTGTATCCAATACATTTATGTTGCTATGGTGATACTTCAGTCACAACGCAGAACCGACCCAACACCGAATCCAAACCGACCAAATTTTGGCCATTGGTGGTGATGTAATTGTTTGTTATTTATGTTGTTGGTCTGGTGTCGCCGTGTCGGTCTGGTGTCGGTCTGGTGTCGGTCTGGTGTCGGTCTGGTGTCGGTCTGGTGTCGGTCTGGTGTCGGTCTGGTGTCGGTCTGGTGTCGGTCTGGTGTCTGTCTGGTGTCTGTCTGGTGTCGGTCTGGTGTCGGTCTGGTGTCTGTCTGGTGTCTGTCTGGTGTCGGTCTGGTGTCGGTCTGGTGTCGGTCTGGTGTCGGTTTCATTGGCGTGACTGAGGTATTAGATCCTAGTTCGATATTTTATGTAGATTATCAGTTAGCACAGAATAGAAACAGGAGCGACTGGCATCAAGCAAAGTCAGATTTGTTACCGGCGTGTAGATTATGTTTCCTGTAACGTATATAATTATATACAATCATCTCTAGTCATATGCTGCTAACGGCTACACCTACAAGCATTTCCGTTCCTTGCAAATTAAAAAAATCAAGAGGAAAATATATTTGCCATCATAGTGATTGTAACTGAGCAAAAAATGTCCGATCATCGGGTAAGGATGTAATATTTATCAGGGGGGGCAATCAAATATATTGCTGTACACACGCGCGACAAAAACACGCGTGGAAATTGTGGATTTTGCTGGTTAAGACGAGTGACGTGAGTGACTTATTACGAAATGTTTAAGGTTTAAAATAGGCCAAACATCAGGAAAAGAAGTACGTTTATCGAGTTTTTTATAATCGCATTTATAGGGTACCCTTACCTGGACTTTGTGTATTCATACACTGTATGATTTGCAGTTGTTAATATAAATAATATATATTTTTAGCAATTAAATTTTAGGGGTGATCATTTTAAGACCTTCTTTAGGGGATTTGTTCGAGGGGGAGGGGGTAAACTTGTGTAGGGGTAAAATTTTCGATAAAAAGCGCGAAAAAACTCGCTGAGGGTGTGATTATGACCAATGGATAAAACTCGTCTAGGGGGACCTGTGGTCACGCGTTTGTACACGGTTCTAGGACACCTTCCCCCTGGACAACCACCCTCCGGATAACCACCCCTAAGATAACCACCCTCCAGGACAACCACCCTCCAGGACAACTACCCCGGACAACTACCCCCAGACAACTACCCCCTACGACAACCACCCTCTAGGACAACTACCCCCGGACAACTATCCCAGGGGATAGTTGTCTGGGAGTAGTTGTCCGGGGGTAGTTGTCCTAGAGGGTGATTGTCCTAGGGGGTAAGTTGTCTGGGGGTAGTTGGCCGGGGGTAGTTGTCATGGAGGGTAGTCGTCCTAGAGGGTGCTTGCCCTAGGGGGTATTTGTCCTAGGGGTAGTTGTCCGGGGTGTTTGTCCATTGGTAGGTGTCCGGATACGTGTGTACACAGTGTCATATTATACTGACACAAAAGTCAATGCTATTAAGAAAGCGAGATTAACTTATAGGAAGAGAGAACAGGGAGAAAATTGGCTGAAACAAGGAGAGACGGACAAAATAGAGGAGGAACCTGGGAAAGATAGATCAAGTCAAGGGAGGAAGGCCAGGGAAAAAGGTAGAGAGAGAGAGAGAGAGGGGGGGGGGGTGGGGAGGAAGAAGAGGAAGAACATACATGCAAACAGTTACATTATATTTTTTTGTTCAGACTGCTTTATCGATCTATATGTTCCCGGTGTCCCTTGAATGGACATATTTTCGCGGCTTTTTCTCTCTGCTCGTTGGTTTTTCTTAGTGTTGTTATCTATTCTAGATCATAATTCACACCTTAAGGGGTCCATGTCGGCCCCTACCGTCTACTGATAGCCGGATAGATGTTTGCCTTTTCTCTCAGCACAAAGTGTCATTTTTCTTTTGTTTAAAATTGAAAGCACACCAATGCAGAAGAAATTTCGTATCACACTCAGATATGGAAAATATCATATAATTATGCCTACCCAGAAACTGGAATATTGAATTTGTACCATTTTGCTTTCAAGTAAGTGGCTGAGTAACTGAGCCGCCATGTTTAAAGCGCTAAAGCGTTTAAGTCATTTATTTCTACTGGGTACCCATTTACTTCACCTGGGTGGAAAGTGGCAAAGGTAGATGAATGTCTCTAAGGAAATGATTGCCGGGGCGGGACTCGAACCGCGAACAATGCGATCCACAGTCCAGAGACGTATCCGCCGACACCAGCCTCTACAATGGCGTAGCGAGGTAGATTCATCTTTCTTTATGCATTAATCCATATACTGTCTGCCTTGTCTGCCGTTTGCGTCATTTTTTTCCCGATAATGTTTAATTTTGTCAACATCTCAAAAGCCTCATTGCTATGCAATATCCAGCAACCCTAAAGTTACTAGACCATTACTTACCTCTTGCTTCCTCAACCAAACTGCTCCGTTTTCTGGCGTGTCTGGGGAAAAGTTGGAATTGTATTACAGCTCTATAGATATCAATTGATTCGTGGAAAATCTCAAGGGTGATATAAATATCTTTATCCTCTTCGTTTCGGAAAAAAATAAAATACTGAGGGTAGGGAACAATGTGGGCATGATTGGAAACTGAGATAAAAACAAAACCATCCCACTCCCCCCCTCTCTCTCTCTCTCTCTCTCTCTCTCTCTCTTTCTCTCCTCCTCCTTTTCCTTTCTCTCCCCTCCTCTCACTCCCTCTCCTTCTCGCCCTCCCCCTCCTCCTCTTCCCTTTTTGGGGAGGGGTTGTCAAATTATTGTTTAAAATTGTTCTTGACAAGGTATGAAAGTCCACGGAGAACACAAACTTTTTCTAATTACCTCATTGATATCAATTATCTGAGAAACAAAGAAATATATATTTATAATTATGGGAAGTTGGAGAAAAATATGAATAGGCCTAGGGCATTGACGATGTCGTGGCGGAGGACAGCGTCGACAGACATCAAGCAGAAAGGAATTTTCTTCCTACAAAATTAATAGGATCGATTTGATTAAATGGCATCTTTCTGTTTTTACTTCGAAATAAATCAAACACCACTACCTATTGCTATTCTTGGAAGGCCCAGTTAAGGCTAGCATGACATTATTAATCATAATAATGGTTTGAATTCCCGACTTTAAGAATTGACTGGTCCAACGAACATGACAGAATCGGCTGTAGTACCACTGGGTGAGTAAACCTCTTCAACCCTCTCTTATTTCATCTCAGTAATGGCAATTAAGGGTCAAATTAAAATCAGCACGAACTATCAAAAAAAAACAGAGAGCCTAAGTTTTTCCTGGATTTTCATGTTCACATTGACGAACAACCAATTACTTGGCAGATTTTACAGGAATTCAAAAGACTAAAAACTTAACCAATACAGCCAGGTGTTTTTGAAAAACATCTTTGCTTTCTAATTCAATTCCTTGATATTGGGTTAATTTAAAGACCCTATCCGATGAAAATACAACTTTTTATTAATGGAAAACTGAATGAACATAGAATACAAATATAAAGGAATTCGAAATATTTTCCCTTTCAGTATTGCACAAAAGCGAATTAAAACCTTATTTTCCGCATCTCTCCAAATTACAGGTCAACAGGGGTCAAATTTACCGCAGTTACAGTGACGACATAATATGTGCACCCGATCGGCTCGCCTAAATAGCTGCGGCGATGAGCCGTGCTTAATTAATGCAAAGTCATTGTGAATATGAGTACTCCACATAATGATGATGTCATCAATTCGATAGCTAGTTTTTAGGTCGATAACTCCCGATTTTCAAAGCTTTAGATTTCGAGTTTTCAGAGAGCCGTTAGGCTAGCCACTCGTCTGACAGGCACTATAGTAGCATATAATTGGTATCATTGTAATCTATGGCTTGTATTAAACCTTTCCTTTGATATATTATTCATCTATTTAATTTTTCACTTCCGACAGGGTCTTTAAATGAAAGTAATATACAAAATAATTTAAGGCGCTAATATTAACCAACAACATAATATCGGATTTACACTGTCCCAATAGCATTACGCATGCAATAAAACACCATAAATTTCTTTGTCGTGAGCGCCCTGAAAATCCTCTTTCTGTTTATTCTCGCATGACGTTTGTTGTCCCTTAGGCCACAATGCTAGTCAGTCACAAAAAGTTACAGACTATTCTTCTAATCCCATGTAATCCCAAATTCTCAAAAAGTAGATGTCCCGAGGCATTGTAGCCAATCAAAATTCCAGGGTCAATAAAAATTCAGTCAACAAAACCAATCCCTACAGGGGTCGTCAGGTTTCGACCAACACCCCCCGGCCCCCGGCCCCCTCCTCCCCCTCCTTCCATTCTTTCTTACAGTCAGTGTTTCCCATTACTTCAAGTAAAAGTTGATTCAACAGACGGGTGAACTGATTTGAGAACATAGGATTTAGCGATCGCATCTTATATCATCCACAGATTTTCTGCTCCTCATTTTGTCAGAATTTTGTCGACCCTATACACCAACTTGTTCTTCGGAGTTTTGTCTGCATTCATGATATTCTACTTCTTACAAAGGTTTGACAGCTTGATATCATATCGTGTGAGACAAATCCCAAGTGAACAGGCCTTCCCATGACACCAAAGAAAATAAGAAGAAAAAAGAAGAAGATACACTGATGTCATGAAAGGAATTTTTTCCAGGCGAGAAGGGAATTCACTGGTAGGAAATGTACTACTCAAAGGTCAGTTAGAGGTAGCCAAGCGTAGGATGCATTATTGCATACATTTGCATTTAAAGATAAAGGCTAGTTCTGGTCATGCGATTTCATTGTGAAAGAAACGTTGTGGAATCGATCAGAAAGGTTGATCATCTAGCATATAAGTATTGGTGTGTACTGCAAGGTTCTGGAATCATCAAAATGATTAGAAATTTGGCCCAGTCTTGGTAAAGTTACAAGCACTGTACACAGAAAGATGTATACCCAGATAACAATACGACATAAGGCCAACGTGGGGCCAACGTAAGCTGTTACGTTGGTCCAACGTCGCCAACATGATGTTGGGCCGACGGCTTTCTTGCCGGCGGGCCAACGTCGGCTCGTTAGCGACAAAATGACATTAAGCCAACATCGGGCCAACGTTATGCCAACCTCTATCCCACCATGTGCCGATGTCCTTCCGACATTGAACCAACGTTATGCCAACCTCTTTTCCACCGTATGCCGACGTCTCTCCGACATTGGACCAACGTCATCCCAACCCTTTGTTTACCATGTGCCGACGTAGGGCCAACGTTATGCCAACCTCTTTTCCACCGTTTGCCGACGTCTCTCCGACATTGGACCAACGTCATCCCTACCCTTATCCCACCATGTGCCGACGTCTCCTCGACATTGGACCAACGTTATGCCAACCCTTTTCAACCATGTGCCGACGTAGGTCCAACGTTATGCCAACGTCCCCGACGTAGGACCAACGTCATGTCAACCCCTATCCCACCATGTGCCGACGTAGGACCAACGTAATGCCAATCCCTTTTCCACCATGTGCCGACGTCCCCCTGACGTAGGACCAACGTAATGCCAACCCCTTTTCCACCACGTGCCGACGTCGGCCTAACATAATGCCAACCCCTATCCCACCATGTGCCGACGTTGGATCAACGTTATGCCAACCCCTATTCCACCATGTGTCGATGTTGAACCAACGTTATGCCAACCCCTTCTCCACCATTTGCCGACGTAGAAGCAACGTTATGCCAACCCATTTTCCACCATGTGCCGACGTCCCCCCGACGTTTGACCAACGGTATGCCAACCCCTATCCCACCATGTTCCGACGTTGTACCTACCCCTTTCGAGTGCATGCCAACATCCTTCTGACATTACCAACACCAACTCAAACAACATATTCACACCAACATCAGTCATCCGTTCATAAAAACATCGTCAAGATCATACTACATCGGACATGTACAATCATTCAAACACGTGCATCACAACGTGACAAGGAAAAGGCCAGGTAATTTAAAATTAATAAAATAAATAAACAGAGCAAAATCAATAAAATGAAATAGTAACAATTTCATCAAAATCGGACAGTAATAAAAAAAAAAGTTCATTATAAAACTCGACTTACATCCCTCTGGAACATATGTATAATAACAATATTGCAGCAAGTGGACATGTTATTTTAATTTCGTCATGTCTATTTTCTGGTACATTTTAATAATTTAATCACTATCAAAACTTGATAATAACTTATTTGTCCAATTTTAATGAAAAGTTCACCGTCTTACTTTTGAGGATTTGCTCTGAATACATCCCCCCTTGCAAAAAAAGAACAAGGAAAATAAACTGATTTTGTGATAAAACATACTTTATTTTTTGTGTAATAAACAAACTGTTGTAAATATGAATACAATTCTTGTACATTTTTCTTTGGTACTTTCGCTTGAGAACAAAAAAGATGTAATCATAGTTTCAAGTTCAAGGTATATCACTGTGTCATAATATACTGTCAATGAATGCTAGGACGATATGAGCTGTTATAAAATGAAGTGTCGCTTACACTTAACACAACCAAACATACTGACATACATTGTACGAATATTATAAACAATCCTCACTACTTCCCGAGTAAAACAAAACAAACTTTCTGGCAGACGAACACCATTGTTTATGACAAGATTCCCTACACTGCTGGGTGGTTCCAATGTCCTTGTTTCAGGAGGATTCCTCTACATATGTACAACACACAATATAAAGAAATTAATAAGTGTTCACCATTTGTGTATCAGGAACTAGGCAATTAATGTAAACAAGTTTTCATAAAAAATAAAAATAAAATTCAGAGAAATTGCCAACATTTTTGTTGCTTTGGCATTTCAGAGATGCTGATACATTTTGTCACCAAATCTATTGTTAACACATCTATAAACCTTTTTTTCCAGGACCTGAGGAATACATTGCTTGAATGTGTGAAGTGAAGCAATTGCTAAATGTTTATATTAGAAGAGTGGAAATTTGAAAGAGAAGAAAAGAAATAGAAGAGCTTGAAAAGGGACAAAACACAAGTTTCTTTACTGTAATAAACCACTTTCAATATTTCTTTAAAATTAAGAAAAAGGGTGTACGAAAAAACATTCAGTAACTAAGATATATGAAATATTGTTTTCTTACCTTTGGAATTCGTTATGGCATGCATTTAGTTGACACATTATACAGGCATTCAAATCAATTACGACCTTCTTTGGCTCATAGTATGGCTCTCTTTTTCAAATGTGGCCATTGGTGAAATTTCACCACATCAAGTAACAAGTAAAGATGTATAGCACACTTTTTAATAAAAAAGTTAATGTTTATGTTTGTGTACAAAACATATAAATGCAGAGCTGGCTAGCAACCACCGTAGCTCGCCTAAACGGAGATCGTTCTCGATATGACATCACAAATCCTTCGGTCAATCATTCCGAGGAACTCTGAGAATTTTAAGGGGCGGGGTCCACCATTAAACGAGCAACTTGGAGAGCTTTTCAAAAATTTGTAAACAATATAAGGAGGCGTTTATTTATGAAACAATTGTTATTATCTTGCTTAAAAAATGTCTCGATACAAGACATAATAGCTTAAAATTTCCCAAGGCAGTCGACCTTTAAAGAATGGGTTAGTCGGAATCAAAATCTTGACTAGCTTGTGGTGGTACAACTTCGGCATCTGTGGCAGAAAAAAAGAAGGAAGAAACCAAACAAGATTTAAAACCAGATCATGGAAACATCACCTAGAAATAGTACGATATTAATCAAATAGTACGGCATTCAAAGAAAGTAGTCCTGATTGGCACATCCTCCCTAATTTTGATGAAATTTCATGGATAGAACTTAGAAGTACTTTGTCATGAAAATAAATTTGATCAAATTTTAGAGCAAATTAACCAGTAGTATGGAAATGAGAAAGGAATGGATTTCTTTTATTTTTTGTTTTGTTTAATTCGAATACGGCATCAAGCACTCTTCTTAACAAAGAAAATATTCACTTTAAGCAAAATGGCAGTGATGAGTCAATATAAAGTATCTGCTTGCTCAGTGTTAAGATGTTTGATTGATAACAGTTTAAGGCCCCTCTTAAGTGTTGGGATCCCAAAATTAGCCAAAGAATAGATGTCACAATCTCACTTAAATGGTATGATGTGAAAGAGGATGTTATTAGCAACCGGGCACTTTTGCAAATATAATTTTTCCCAAAATATGTGTTTAAAGAAGAATATGGATGAAAGAATACACAATTTGGGTTTTCTGCATACAACACAAAACCCTATTTAAGTTAGTATTAACGTTTGTATTCTTTTATCAATATTCGTCTACAAACACATTTTAGTGGAAATGTTTGCAGAAGAGTGCAGTGTTCAATGACATCCTCTTTCACATCATTATAAATTTGAAGTGAAATTTGAGGCTCCCAATACTTGAGAGAGGCTTTAAAGTAAAAACAAAAACAAAAATATATAGCGTTATACAGTTGCTTATACAAGAAACAGATCAATTAACTGTGTTTTGTTCTTTGTGGCACCCTGCATTCAGAATTTTCCCCAAAAAATTACAGCTATAAGCACTATTTCATGATTTTTTTTTTAGTTGAAAAGTTTTGTAAGTGATCACATTGCAGTTACTCAATATAATGAGGAAAAAATACTTACATCCTATGTCATACATAAACGTACATTGATCCAGTACATTTGTAACTTTGTGTGCAGGGCACCACTATAAGGAATAATAAAAAGTGCATTATCTATCCTGTCTACATGTATAACTATTAAAAACAAAGTGAATAAAATGCCAAATGACATACCCATATTTCTGAATGTTGAGGTCGATGGGGTCGTTGGGGCTGTTGGGGTCGACAGTGTTCTGGAGGTTGATGGGGTCGTTAGAGTCCATGGGGTCGAGGTCCTCGAGGTCGAGGGTCCTTGGTGCTGTTGATGGTGTTCTGGAGGAGGTAGGGGTACTACACGTTAATAGGCCTATAGATTATCTATATGACATGACTCGAGATTAAAGTTAAACTGGATTAAATCTCTATGTGAACACACCCTGCATTGAAACTATGCAGTAAACTATCAAACAGTACACACAAGCAAACATGATTATGAGTGTGAACAGAGCCACATTCCGACGCAGTCCGTCACTTCGGTTCCTATGCTAAATAAGTAACTAAGAAAACTGTTTCTCTCCTACTTACTTCTGATCTAAATTTCACATGAACTATATATAATAAACAAGTAATCATCTATATACATCGTTGCAGAATATTTGCTACTTCAAAATACACTAAAATGTGCTGTAATTTCTGCTGACAAAGACAAAAAACTCAGCTTTCTACACTATACATTATACACACTCATCTCTTTGTCTACTCCTAAAAGGTACATCTAGTATCATCTTTACGAAACTCATATCAAATTCTGCCAAACTTAACTGAAATTATATTAAGATACATCCTAATTGCATTCTATAGTATTATATCAAGTAACATAATATAGAAATGGATATATTGTATTCTTACCGAATTGCATGGGCCTGTACTTTGTTCCACAAAATTCCTTAATTTTTTTTGCTGCAATGTTGTAATTCGGACCTTACTGCATCACTTCGACATTCAAAATGACTGGAGTCTGCTCCTCCCATGCAGAACACGTGGTTGGAGAGAACAAAGAACTTCCTGTCTTCGTGACTCGGAGTATAATCTTAAAGTAAACATCAGGCACCAAGATGCTGGTAGTCTCATAATAAGACTATTAAAAACTAGTAGAAATATATATTTCTTCACTACATATTTGTGACACGTTACTCACAGGCAACTAGCTGATCCAGACGAATTGACAGGAAATGGCTGACGGTGACCACATGGGCATGCGCGCGCATGCAATTTCTTACTCGCATGTAGGTACTAGGTCGTATTTGTTACGTTGGCCCAACGTCATAAGCCAACCATGTATCCATGCACTATTTATCCGTAAAGATGGAGACGTCGATGGAACAAAGTTCAGCCAGCGTTGGGCCATCGTACGTCGCAAATAGCCAACCAAGCCATCATTTATCAGTAGAAATTGATATGATGGACCAACGTTCAGCTAACATTGGCCCAACGTCGAATAGCCAACCAATAACCACCATTTATCAGTAAAAATGGCGACGATGGACCAACATTGAACCAACGTTAGCCCAACGTCGAATAGCCATGGCAGCCAAAAACAACCATTTATCAGTAAAATTGAGACGATGGACCAACATTGAGCCAACGTTAGCCCAACGTAGAATAGCCATCCAAAATCCACCATTTATGAGTACAAATTGAGACGATGGACCAACGTTTAGCCAACGTTAGCCAAACGTCGAATAGCCAACCAGAATGCACCATTTATCAGTACAAATTGAGTCGATGGACCAACGTTTAGCCAACGTTAGCCCAACATCGAATAGCCAACCAAAATCCACCATTTATGAGTAAAAATTGAGACCTAAACCAACATTGAGCCAACGTTAGCCCAACGTCGAATAGCCAACCCAAAACCACCATTTATCAGTCAAAATTGAGACGATAGACCAACGTTTAGCCAACGTTAGCCCAACGTCGAATAGCCAACCAAAATGCACCATTTATCAGTACAAATTGAGTCGATGGACCAACGTTTAGCCAACGTTAGCCCAACGTCGAATAGCCAACCAAAATCCACCATTTATGAGTAAAAATTAAGACGATGGACCAACATTGAGCCAACGTTAGCCCAACGTCGAATAGCCAACCCAAAACCACCATTTATCAGTAAAATTGAGACGATAGACCAACGTTTAGCCAACATTGGCCCAACGTAGAATAGCCAACCCAAAACCACCATTTATCAGTAAAAATTGAGACGATAGACCAACGTTTAGCCAACATTGGCCCAACGTCGAATAGCCAACCAATAGCCACCATTTATCAGTAAAAATGGCGACAATGGACCAACGTTCAGCCAACATTGGCCCAACGTCGAAAAGCCAACCAATATCCACCGTTTATCAGTGAAAAAATGGCGACGATGGCCCAACGTTCAACCAACGTTAGCTTGCCGACTGCGACCGTGCCGACCGTGGCCGACGTTGGCCCAACGCCGTATTGTTATCTGGGTATGGGACTACGCGACCACGTGCGCGATATCTATTTGGTCCCAGCTAGATATAATAATTTACCAAATATATCAATGAGTAGGCGGTTTCCCGACTTTCCCGGCAAGATTTGTATCATCACGTATTAGTCAAAACATGTTCTTTCACATGATTGGTAATGAGAGCTTCCATTTCATTTTTTTGAGAGAGTGGCGTTTCCAAAACTGGTCTTTACCTTTAAGACACACAGTATATGGGGTTTTGGTTATGCATGCTTTTGGGGTTGGCTATTGAATGTAAATAGAAATAGAAATAGCTTGCATACCTAGGAGGTTTTGAATGTTAAGGACCTGGAAAAGAAAGGGTAAAGGGAAGTTGCTTTAGAATAATGGGCAGAACGCTTCAAGTCAGTGCTACGGTGCAGACGTTTAATGCACGAGGTAGATTTATTTAGGAAGGCAGCAGAAACATTTTTCTTCAGAGAGATCTTCACGTCGGGGCGAGATAAGCTGTCAAGTCGACGGGGATTTCTACGCAGTCTAGAGACTGGCCAAGCGACCAGGGGAGTCATCGACGGAGATAGAGATGAGCTGCCAAGTCGACGAGGTTATCTCACTCCAGCAAAGCATAGAGAGTCAATACGATACTGCGTATGGACCTCTAGCGCTGTACCATGTGCTGCAATTTCACACGTGAATAGTCAATAGACTTACAACACACAAATGCACACAATCATGCCGATAAAACTGTAAACAAGTTTGACGGTGGACTTACGATTTTAATTTTTAAATTATTCTTTCTGATATCGGTGAGTTGAAAAAATTGTATTTTACTGCTATTTAGGTGTCATCAATTGTCACTAAAGTACCGATTTTGAGTGAAATCAGTTTAATTTTGTACAGTGGTGTTTGAAATGTTGAGATCAATAAAACGGGTTTTAATACACAGCCAGGATAGCGATTCAGCTATGTGTGGGTTATCTACGTAGTTTAGAGACTGGCCAAGCAAGCGATCAGGAGCTGGGACCATGGAGGGACTCACGAGATGGAAACTGCCCTGTAGTAAAGTTATGTACTAGTGAATTGTTTATGTTCTGTTGATTTTTGACGCCACGATTTGTAGGCTGAAGATTAAAATTTCATTATACCTTTATACAATTGTGTTCTGAACATTGTGGTTTCTGATGAGGTAGCAGTTTAAATAATTAAAAAAAAGTCACTCACGTGACAATTTGGAGGTCCCACCGAGACCCAACTGCTACTTTATTAGAAAGGATTGGAAAATGTTACCCTCAGTACATATTATTGTGATTTATGTGAAGTGGTTCTCCCAAGGTGTGCATTGAAGCATGCATGGTTCAAGCATTGGTACATTTATCTTGCTCTCTATACTTGCATATTAACTCGGCATCGACGTTGAGTCAGGCAAGGCTTTAAGCTATCGCAGTTAGGATAGGACAGTTAATTATTGACGGATTTTCCGCGCTGCGAGGATTAGGACATATAGGTCGTTTGTCGCTCGGAAAGACAGCGTTTAGGTAAAGGCTAATATACAAAAAGCTTTACAGGGCTGTTGGTCGACGGGATAGCGAATATGTCGGAAAGAACTATTGTTCTTATTTAACATAATTACTGCCTGTTGTGTAACTGGTTGATTAGCATGATGGCTAGTATTGAGAAAATCAAAGAAAGTTTCGTGTCGGCTCGTTGTAATGAATATATGAGCGCGAGAGCGAACGAGAGAGCTAGAGCGCGAGAAAGAGGCTCACGAACGAGAGAGAGAGCGCGAGAAAGAGGCTCATGAACATAAGAGAGAGCGGGAGAAAGAGGCTCATGAATTGCGCTTGGCTCAAATCAAGGCAGAACAAGCGAAAACGGAAGAGCGCCCTCTTGAGTTTGGTGGACTACGGTTGAAAGTTGGCAAATTTGATGAAAAGATAATTTTGATTCGTATATTACGAAATTTGAATTGATGATGGAGAGCCAACGTGTTCCTATTCATTTGAAGTGTTTGCATTTGATTGCCAATTTGACTGGAAAATCACTTGATGTTGTCAATAGGATGACTAGTGTTGATCGCACTAATTATGGAAAGGTAAAGCGAGAGATTATGGAATATTTCCATTTGACTGAGGAGGGGTATAAGCAAAAGTTCAGGTCGGCTAGGCCGAGTAAGGATGAACGCCCCAAACAGTTTGCTGTGAGGATGAAGGGTATTTCGACAAGTGGCTGGAAATGTCGAGTATCGAAGAGAATTACGAGTCTTTGGTTGATTTAGTAATACGAGAGCAATTTGTAAATTGTTGTCCCAGAGAGGTAGTCGGATTCTTGAAAGAGAGGAATTGTGGGAAGTTGGATGAGATGATTGAAAGTGCTGAAGTGTACGTGCATGCACATGGATTGCACACTTTCTCGAGTAATCCTAAAAGTGATAGATTCCATCCAAGTCAAAACCAGAAACAAAACCAAAGACAAGATCCTAAATCAGTCTCTGTTCCACAAACAGACAAGAAAACTAAAGTCTGCTATATAGTTCAGTGAGATATGGTGGTAGTGGTGGTGGTACAGAAACAAAGCGTGGCTGTTATAAGTGTGGTAGTCGCAATCATTTGAAGAGGAATTGTCCGATGATGCCCATAGCTCATTCTGGTCAGGCCATGAGTGTGGAGGAAACTTATATTCCATCTGAGAATGTGAAGCGTGATGTGTCGAGTTTGCCATCAAATGGGATAGACTATTCAGGGTCGATAGGAACTTTAAGCCCCAGTCCCATATAAAGCCGGACCAGCACGGACGAGCACGGACCACTCCGGACCATCCCGGACCATGGTCTGGGGTGATCCGGGATGGTCCGGGATGTTTTGTTCAAAAAATCGCAACCGCCGACCGTCTCCCCGGACCCAACACGGTACCACTACGGACCGCCCCGGACCGTCCGGGCAAAGCCCCGGCAGCAGTACAGATCATTCCAGACCCAGCACGGAGCCGCCACGGACCGTCCCGGACCACCCCGGTGCCAACACGGTGCCAACACGGATGACACCGGACCATCCCGGTGCCAACACGGATCATCCCGGAACGCCCCGGTGCTGGTCCGTGCTGGTCCAGGGTGATCCGTGTCGCCACCGTGCTGGGTCCGGGATCATCCGTAGGGGCGCCGGGGTGATCCGGGGTCAATAACTCACTCCCCGACTGCCACGGATCAGCACGGACCGCCCCGGCGCCACTACGGATGACCCCGGACCCAGCACGGTGGCTACACGGATCACCCCGGATCAAACTATTGTCCCGGACCGTCCCGGACCACCCCGGCAGTTTTTGACCGTCAAAAACATCCGGGGTCGACTCCGACCGCCCAGGACCATCCAGGACCATCCAGGACCACCCCGGTGCCAACACGGTGTCAACACGGACCGAATCCCGGATCACCCCGGATGGGGTCCGGGATGGTCCGGGACGGTCCGGGACGTATATGGGACTGTAGCTTAACGTTCAGACAATAAGAACCCCACTGATGGTCAGTCAAAGTCTCTCGGGCAGGTCGAGAATTCTGCGGGTTGTGCTTTGGTTGGTGTACCATTGATTGAGTCAGAGAGTGATTTGGATGTGGAAACACTTGGTATGGTTTCTGATGAGGTAGCAGTTTAAATAATTTTTAAAAAGTCACTTACGTGACAACTGACTTAGTAATAAAACTGAAATGAATAAGCGGAAAGTAAATCTGATATCGAGATTTCTCAGAATATGTCTTGTCGCTTTTCTCTCCATTCAAGCTCTGCAATAAACATGATAAAAGCGAAGACTATAACTTGTCAACCCCCAAAACAATATCAGCTTAGCGTTTGAGTGGAAATCCCTCAAATGAACTGGTTTATAATGACATCGAATACAATGAGAATGACACAGCAGCATGGAAGTTACCACCGATCAGACCTCTTGTCTTTCTTAGCTCTTCTTTTTTTTAACGGAATTAAGATACAAACTGATATGTATAAAAAATGCCCGACATCCATTGAACCCCTTCTGTCAGACTGTTTTCCAGGTCCCCTCGCCACAGATACGGGGAGGATCATTTTGACAGATTGTATGGCCAATGCTTCGGGTGCGTTCACACAGGCAGCGGTAAACCGCCTATGAAGGAATGACAATTAAATGAATGGATGAATAAATGAATAATTGAACAAATAAATGGATGAATTAATCATCATTTAAATGAATAAACAATTAAATGATTTTGAATAAATAAACAAATGAATAAATGAATAAATAGATGAATAAATAGATGAATAAATATTGGAGTAAAGAAACAATCGAATGAATGAATGTATACATGAAGATGTTGAATAGATAAACAAATAACTAATAAATGAGTCGCGTGGCAAAATAAATGCACCGACATATTCGTATTTCATAACAGCAGATACATTTTTTTCTTACCCTACCCTCCCCCACCCCACTTAATATAGTGTTGGGTATAACAAATACATTGGCAAAAAAGGCTCTTAGCGTAAAGATACCGAATTGAAGCGTACATTAACGCTTATTATGTCATGGAATGATTGCCCCTGCGGCTTTTTGTTTGTTTGGGTTTTGTTTCGTTTTGTTTTGAGGCGATTTATCGCCGTCAATATGCGAACGGGACTATATAGGGATCATATCACCCCTACGCGTCCTATATAGATTATCGAGCCTTTACAGTCTATTATTCAACGAATCGGAGTTCAGTTCTTCAAAGAAGATCCCTTCCCGCAGTTTCAAACGGTACTTTCTCCGACATACATTGTGTGCATGCGATTCTATATTTCTGACTTGCGAAAAGGATACGATGTACACGGTAAATGTAGAACATAAGAGCGTTTCCAATGGAAGCAAAAACGTGATGAAACGTGACTACTCAACCCTTTCTCACTTGTCTCCATTACGTCTTATCAATTATTCAGTATGTCTTTTCTTTTCTTTTCATCCGTAATTACTCTTTTAAGAATGTATTGCAAGTAAATGCGAGCTTCTTGGGTTCCCGGTGGAGACAATTTTCTGGATTTATATAATATGAGCTAATTAATTCGAGGGATACGGACAAATTCTGTCTTCTCTTCTTTCAATTTCATGCTTAGAGTATTATCTGCTGCTACGTGCATGCATGTATTGTTTTTACAATTAGCACACTTACTTGTTCATCCAAGTTGGTGTATTCAGAGACGCGTTAGGCTACCCCGGTATAATATAATGAATAAAATATTGTAACAGAATCACGATTTCTTGTATACCTATGTTTTTACGCACCGAATATACTGATTAGTTTATGATGACGTCATACATTTTTTTAAATTCAATTTTGTTCATTTTACTCGCCTTTTGATTTAAGATTCAATGTTTTTCAATATATACAATTATCTCTCTTCATTTTCGACAGGATGTGGGTACTACTAATTACGTTCAAATGCCAGATATCTTATCTTTATTCACTGGTTTTGTCCATGACGGAAGTATTTTTAGTAATCGAACTATAACTATATTATTTCTGTTTATAATAATACATTATGTTCGAGTCAATATTCAAAGTGCCCAAACTTACATAGCGGTTCCATATATAGGACATGTTCGTTGTATTGTTTCCAGTGTATGTTTGTCTTGGGTTTTTTTAATGTATAATACTATTATGTGTATAATTTTTCCGCCTTGTAATGATCTGTGTATTAAGGAATTAGCCTAGCCTTGAATGTTTCTTCTATATAATAAAATTAAATGTAGTGTTTACAAAAAGTACACAATGTACAATAAACAATAAACCCCGGTCGTAAACAAGCATGTCACATGCTGGTACGCGAAGTATAGGGGCTTCTTTATGTGTTTTTAAATTAGCAAGCTGACGTAACCGAAAGTTATAGACAACCGGCTTCCCGACCAGCTTTTAATTGGAAGCCGGGATCTAGAAAAATACCCCTAAACGCGTACAGCAGGATTTTGAAAAAAGTACTCTTTTTTCTAGTAAATTATATGGGCAAATGATTACCGTGTACCACACCGTAATAATTACTTTCACTAAATATTCATTTTTAATAATTTCCTAACGAAACATAATATTAAAGAACAACAGAACCGCTGGGAAGCGAGAGAACGCAACCATTGTTCTCTAATTTCATATTTCTTTCGCATGTTTATTTCACAAGAGTTGCCAATGCTGTTATTTGGTAATGTTATTTTCTTATACTTATATACGTATGTACATGCAAATACATACATACAGACATGTATAAATAATAGTAAGAACTTAAAAAAAACACAATTAACAAGATATTGCATGTTGCACTATGTATATTCATACATGCCGTCCAGGGGCGGATCCAGCCGGCGGCAAGGGAGGGGGCCTAAAAAGGGGTCCATTTTGTGCGAAAATTTGAAAATCGTGCCGGTCGATTTTTCGCTCAGTGGGGGGAGGGGGGGTAGTGAGCAAAAAAAAAATTTTTGGCACCCGAAAATTTTTTTCCATCGCCACCCCTGGGGCGCCAGGGGTAGTGAGCACAAATTTATTTTTGGGCACCCGAAAAAAAAATTTTCCTACGGGAAGGGTGATTTTTTTCCACCGCCACCCCCCCTTGGGCGCCAGGAGGGCCCATCTTCTTCTTTTAAAAAAAGGGTGTTTTTACCTGTTTTTTTTCCTAGAGAGGCCCGGCCCCCAGGATCCGCCACTGATGCTTTCCATTATTCCCTTAAAGGTAGTATGTCCCATTTGTAGGCCAAAAAATGAAAAGGTTAAATTCCAATGGCATTTTGAAAGATAAAACTAATTTAGAACTTTTAGGGCTTGAAAATTTCGTTTTGGGGGAAAATAACGACCGTTAGTTCGTATCGAATTTAGCGAGCGCGCTCGTTTAATTAAATAGTCTGACTTTCAGACCCTTGAACCGAATGCTCGTACGTTTTGTGCTGAGCAAAGATTCGATCCGCTTAATTTTGGCCATTACAAGAAGTGGGTTATTTATGTGTACAAATGCTCATTCACCCTTTATAGCTCATTTCATGTATGTTATTACCAAATAAAAAAGAAGTCAGTCGGTCACTCAATAGTGCCTGACAGTGAAGTCTAGAAAGTGAACGGGTTTCCTTGCATAATTTGAATACTAGCCTACTAGCAGCCTTTTCACACACAGCTAAAATTCTATAAACATGATTAGTATAAACGTGTTTGAAACGTGTTTAAACTAATCACGCGCCTTTCACACACAGAAATTTCGTTGCGATCGTTAATCGTTTCGTGATTAACTACTGCTTGTAAAATGCGCAGTAGTGCCATTGCGCATTGAAGGTCAGGTCATATCAAACAGAGCGGTCGCTCCATCCAGTTTAAACACGTTTAAACACGAAAACCTTTCACACACAAAATGTCAAGCTCACTCGAAACGAACTTCGTATCCGCAGCCTGCTTTTAGGGGCGTTTGCATCGCGACTTCGTTTCTTTCCCAACATCGTATAATCGATGTTCACACTGGGAAAATTTTCTATAAACATGTTTAAAACTGTTGAGTTAAACATGTTTATACTAATCATCTCTGGATACGATGAATTTTAGCTGTGTGTGAAAAGGCTGCTAGGACACTGCTAAAGTTTAAATTTCACAGATACGACAAAATTACGTGACACATTCATAATTCCTGCAAAGTTCTACTTAATTTAATGTTGGCTGCAAAAGGTATACACTACCTTTAAAGCCATATAAACACCGAAACCAGAAAAGAATTAGATCAAATGAAACGCACGCAAAAATAAGCGGGTACATTCATGGCCTCGTCTTTTTAACTCGAAGTTCAACACCAAAAATAAACTAGACAATTTTGATGTAAAGGCTATGCTGTTCAACCTGGAAGATGTAAATGTCTTCCTAAATGTCGTTTTGATCATGTTGCTCGAGATATAAATATAAACTGCATGTCGCATTAAATTCATATAACTAAGACCTTTTTACTACGAAATGTAAAATCCATTTTTATTTTAATATGCATCTTCTTATTGTATTACTCCTACTAACAATAATTATTGGATTTCATGTACTAGCCAATAGTTCACGTTAGTTGTTCATGTAGTACACAATGATTACCAATACTGGGATTTTTTTATAGCTTGATCTGGCTATTATACTCGTTTTTAGGGTCACCCTATTGTATATACTTATGGAAATAATTTTCATAACAAAAGTGCTATAACCAAACAGAAGACAAACAAATATATATACTACAACTAAGTTATCTTGTTTTTTCTTGGCCAACTCTATAAAGAAAACTTAGGAATAAAATATCATGATCAAGTGAATAGAGCCAGGATTATTAGTTCAATGGAATTGCCTAACCATTTAAGTGTTCAATTACTGTGCCTGCAATATGTAATGCATAAATTCTTCGCAATTTAAATGCTCGTCTACTTGGGTATAGAAAATACTTGCATCATAAAGTACTATTCTATGCATATCCTGTATTAATTTCTAAATTCCTCCAACCTCCTCGATCTCGAGGAGACTTTGTGCACGTATACGTACTAGCTTATTTAAATATTGTGATTCCATTATTCAGTGGATACACACATTCACCGCACAAATTATGTTCCACTAATATTATGAAAGAAGTGAATACGCACTAAATTGAATCGCAAATGTACAGTCTATAGTTTTCAAAACACACTATCCAAAAGCTGAGACCCACAAACGTCGAGCAATCAAAACAAACTACCCTACCGAAGTGTTACGTCGATTATGTAATACTCATTTGAGTTCTACATTGTATGAACAGGCAGTGGTCCATTTTCGTGATGCATTCAGCTTTAAACACCTTTTCCTATTGGCGAAGTATTACGAATATCATGTGTATGGCTATACTCGTACTGTTGCGGGTTGCAGTGTCCTTCGGTAGCCGGGGTGCAGATTCCTCGCATTGGTTGTTGCTAGGACACGTAAACATTATGCCTTGTCCGCCCTAGCAGCACGCAATGTATCCAGCTTGCATTCCGGCTGTTGAGTTGCGTTGCAGGTGGATGCATTGGTCTGCTACTCGAAAACGAAAATATATGAATCAAATCTGAATGCATTACGAGGTTGTTCCATCGCGAACCTGAACCAACATTTTAATACCATACAAGTGACATCCATATGCCCCGTACAGGCAAAGAAGTCAATACACCTGTTTTCACTACTATGTTAAATGTTCCCTAGACATTACCAAAAGAAACTGAACATGTAGAGGTGTCGTGGACGAGTGGATATGACATCGGACTGTGGATCACAAGGTTCGCGGTTCAAGTCCCAACGCGTCACTTATGTCCTTTGGCAAGACATTGATCTACATTTGCCACTCTCCACCCAGGTGTTAAATGGGTACCCGGTAGGATGCGAAAGCTAATGTGCTTAGATTAGCAAGTGTGCGCTTATAAAAATGACGCCTGGCTGGAATGCTCCCCAGGGAGTGGAGAATGTGCATACATTGTGTGCGGTTAAGCCTGAATCCGATGACCGGGGTAATAATATATATATATATCTGTAAAGCGCTGTGAGAGGGCCTTCGGTCCTGAAAAGCGCTATATAAGAACTAGCTATTATTTCTTAATAGTGATGTTTTCGTTGAAATAATACATTTAATTTCATTAATTTTACTTTTTTTAAGCACGGGTGGCCTACCTCAGCCCGAGGCCTGTTCTTCCGTATAGGGCCGTGCATACATATCAAAAAGAACATACAACATTAAGGTAACATATATACTAAATAATAATAATGATTACTAATGATATACAAAATAATTTTGTATAAAGAGGAGCTCTATTACCATCACAAGCCATGCTTTCCAATAAGCCCCTTATTTTCACATGTTACGTAGAAATCCTCTCACCTTCAATGACGTTCGAACTGTCATTATTTTGTTCAATTGTCATTAATGTAACTAAACTATTACAATTTTTATAATATTGTTTCTAGATATAATATCCTCCATTTCGTTATGTTGCTTGTTTTCTTTATACATTCGATCATGTGAAATAAATAAATTCAATAAAAAAAAGAGAAAAATACGTTGCCCTGCGGCCGCGGTGAAATAACATCATTCGGCAAATTCTGAATTTGTCGGTTCATATATTATTTTATATTAAACGCTGGAGCATACAATATCTCTAAAATATTCATTATTCATATTATAAAGAGTACAGGGCAATACGCACGTCCTGTTGGTTACATGCCACTCCCCCCCCCCTAATGTTCGTGAATTCAAAGGTTCATTAATCCGAATATTTTTTTTATTATTTCGAAGGTTCATCATTTCTAAAAAAAAATTAGGGGTTATAATAATTCATCAATTCTGAATTCCGAAAATGAAATGGGATTCCAATTTATTCCCGGAATTATGAACCCTACTTTATTATCAGAGTTACGAACCTTCGGAATACTGAAGGCTAAATAAATTCCGGCTTTAATTTATGAACGTTTAAATAAAAGAACCTTCGGAATAACGAACCTTTGAATGTACATGTACGAAAGCCCCCTCCCATCTCATTATGCTGCCTTGAAGGTCAAAATTTCAAAGTAAAACATTTATCATATCTAATATTTGGGCAGTTCCTCTGAATCTGACACTGATAATGTGTAGTATTAACATCACCTCAACAAATATTGGCCTAATGTGCCGAGTTATTTGCATTGATGATGAACGCGCTCTCAATTGCGTCCCAAACTGTCTTCATTTTTATACTCGATAATTCTATCATAAAGTAGTCATTGTGAGGAACTAGCGAATTCGGCATTGCCGTTTTGACAGAGTGTCGTTGTCTATACCAGGGTAACTTATCCGTTATGGATATCCTAGTTTTCTGGAGCAGAGCACCCATGTAGACATCCTCCCATGGTACAGGAGGGGGTACTTCCTTGGAAGCTTTGAAAACCCGAGGTACGACGTCCCTTGAAATGATGTATCCATACCCCTGCGGGTATGTCGGGTACCTAGCCTGAGGGTACAATGTCTTTGGAGTGTAGAACTTCTTAAGCTTGCAATTTGGGTCTCTGAATGGAACGGCATTGTACGTCGCCTCACCTAGTACGAATTCCGAGTGATGTTTTGGGTAAGCCTTTGACAGATCTTCGACGAGGGTCAGGATGTCAAACATGACATCGTCGTCTGTCAGCATCACGAAGTGGCTGTTGCTGCAGAATGTCATGGCCCATTTGATTCCCATGATGACCTTGATGGTAAGGTTGTGGTAAGAGTCTTCGAAGTCTTCCTGGATTATGTCCCCATTGGTCTCAGCCTCCTTGACGATATCCGTTTGGTTCACTTCACCATGTGCACGGAATCCAAGGAGAAATAAGATCCTAGCGGACACGTTGTACTTGATGGCTCCTTGCATGTAGGTACTCCTGATGGCATCCCTCAGTTCGGAGTTACCGGGTGCTGATTTCACCAGGACAAGCAATGTCACGTTCCCGGAGATATCCACCACCAGGCCACTGGAGTTGCACTTATCCTTGGGATTAATCAGATATTGATACATGTGGTAATCAATCTTAGACTCCCAATGTGTACGTTCTAGCCAACTGCTAGGGTCCTCATTCGGTGTAGTGTTCTGAGTTGAGTGGTCTAAAGGCCGCATGGGTGTTGTGATATCAGTAGATAATATAATTTTGTCAGTTGGTAATGTCCCATTCCGAGTCAAGCTTTTCGGAATTTGACTGGTCTCGGGAACGCAGATGAGACGGTACCATAACGCCACAAAACAGATAAACACGATGATACATCCTCTTTGAAGGGTCCGGCATACACGAGCCATGAGAAATGCAGGTTATTGCAGGTTTAATATGCTAGTTTTGAAGGTAGAAGTCTGTTGATGCATAGGAAAATCCGGACCTTTCCTCCACAATGTGCTGTAATTAAAACAGATAGCCCACACGTATTGATTAATCCACTGTCTTTTAAGTAAGACTCAAACAGATCGGGAGGCACTGTGTAACCCTACTTCAAAGACCGCACCGAGTGCCTTTTCAAATATTGTAAACATAAAGTGTGTTGAATTCCGCTTGCCTTATGAATTATGAAAGTAATGAGGGTATGCCTCCTGTAGTCTGTCGATGTACATACACTGAGAGAGAGAGAGAGAGAGAGAGAAAGAGAAAGAGAGAGAGAGAGATCTGAGAAAGGCGATTATCACGAAGTCCGAAGGGCAAAGGGTACCAGGTATTATAACGATTATTACATGGCCTTATAATGTCCGGTTATTTTGTGGGCTCAAGTGACAAAAACAGATTCGATTACAAGCTTCACCCTAATTAAAGGAAACCTCGCCCCAAGATATAACTTTTGTTATTCTGAGATTATTTTTTTGTAACACTCACAATTATCTCGGTATGCAGATGATACAGTTATATTTGATTTTACTCAAGTTCAGAGTAATTACAAGATGATTTTAATCTTATTGATAAATGGTTTGAAATTAATTGCATGCATAATCTATTCCCCCGGATAAAACAAAGGTACAATGTAACGGCTTT
>CP137680.1:17600043-17671739 GCA_037976565.1 Mesocentrotus franciscanus | reverse complement strand
CATTATAATTCAGTTTGGGCATTTTCCCATATATATATTACGATGATATCAACAAAATGAAAATACTTAACTCACACAAAAAAAAATCGATTACATGATATATGGTAGCCTAAAATCAGCTTTGGTCTTTGTTTAATATAGATTTCATAGTCAAATGTCTTTATGCCGAAACATATATAACCGAGATTATGAAATTATTTCCACACTTTCTGGATTTCATGGAAGTAAAATGAAGAAAAAAATCAATAATTAAATAAATACTGGAGTATTTTTTTTTACTGAATCTGATTGCTCAGTTCTCTAATGATTTTTTCTTTTTTTAGTTGCATGAATTAACATCAAGTTGAGTCAATTGCCAAAAGAAGAAAAAAGGCATTTTGAGAAGTGATGAAACTTCCAATTTAAGTGAATTACATATAACATGTACCTTGTTTTGCCCCACCTTTAAACGAAAATACGGCAAAATGCTGTGTTTCTAGCGAATCAGAAGGCCATATTTCAGACAAAGAAGTACTCTAAAAGGAAATATTTGGTCATTTTATGATGGCCGATTCCCCTGACGGATCACAAATAATAAGTTTACAGCGGACTATCGTCCTTTGAGAAAAAAACGTAATAAAAAATGCATGTTTAAATATATATATATATATATATATATGCCTATATTAGCCCAAATCGCAAATAACCTTTTGCGCTAAGCTCCTTAGCTTCTCCGCCCGGCGCTAGATTACAGACTGCAATAAAATGTCCCAGGAGTGCACCTGAAAATATGCATTGGTCGAGCAAAATTCAGATTAGAATATATTGGTTTATTCCTTTCTTCCAATACAGCGCCTGTCTGTCACCCCTCCGTTAAGTCATACAGCATTAATTCTCCTAGAAAAATAGAGTTACTTTTATATTATATTTTATATAGTAAATAATATATTATTTTATATAATAAATAATAATGAATGAGAAAGGCGTCGAAGACATATAAAGGATTACGAGTGCTCCCTCCGCTCCTATCAAGGCATCATGCTGAGCCATGTGTCTCGTAAGATGCTTCCCAAACTATTGGCACAGCATTTTCCAACTGCTGCTCCCAAACTGTGGAATAAACTACCCAGATTTCTTCACAACCAGCAAATCTATCAATACCTTCAAAAATACCTGAAACTAACCATTTCCGTTAATTTAATATTGCGAAGCGCATTTTGAACATGTAGATGGAAATTGCGCAATATAAATACTTTATTATCATGATTATTAGGTCTCTCTTTGACTATAAGATTGCGGCAAGCGTACTGTATACAATACTTCAACGTGTTTTATCAAGTATCATTGCAACTGATCAAAGAGGTTTTATAAAGAAGAGATCCGCAGCAGAAAACATACGGTTAGTACAAGATGTGATTGATTATTTAAAGACATCCAATAGTTCAGGGATTATATTCTTTTTAAAATTTTAAAACAGCATTTGACAATGTATCCCATTTTTTCCTATTTCATGTATTACGTAAATTCAATTTTAAAGAATATTTCATCACTTGGATAAAGACCTTTTATACTGACGCCATTGGTCGTGTGATGAATACTGGATGGATTTCAAAAAAGTTTATTATTGAAAAGGAGTTCGCCAGTGTTGCCCATTATCAGCATTATTTTTTAACATAGTAGTGGAAATACTAGCATGTAAAATAATACAAAATAAAAACATTAAAGGCACTGGTATATTCAGTGTTCATTTAGGTATCGATAGTTTAAAAATTTCCCAACATGCAGATGATACGACATTATTTGTAAATTATGTTAATGATGTACAATATATTATGAACGAAATTCAGGAATTTGGAGACTTTGCAGGTCCGAAAGTAAATTGGAATAGGACAGCAGTTATGAAACTGAATATTGTAGATATAATTTTATATGATAATGACATTATATATATACGGATCAACCTGTTAAATATAGTATATGTAGGCGAAAATTATAAATTGTAAGAAGATTTAAACTGGAATGCAAAATTAGATAAAATTCGAAATGTATTGAATATGTGGAAAATGATTGATCTTACTTTTTTATGGTAGAATAATTGTTTTGAAAATTTTAATGGCGTCACAAATTGTGCATACCGCAACTGTTGTACCAGTACCAAAACATGTATTACAGATATTGAATAGACAATTATTTAGTTTCTTATGGAATTCCAAAAAAGATAAAATTAAACGTAATGTAATTCTAAATGATATTGAAAATGGTGGATTGAATATAATTGATGTTGCTAGTAAAATATCTTTACTTCGTTTGGCATGGCTATCTCGTTTCTTTGATGATAATGGCTCTAATTGGAAAAAAAGTTTAGATACTGATCAGAAAAAATAGGGGGTTTCTCACTTTGTTTACAGTTCAATTGTAATATAAAAGAAATGAATTTATTATGCACTAAACATAATTTTCCAGAATTTTATGTAGACCTTTTTTTGTACTTGGTCAGAACTTAAATTCATTGATATGTTTAAAGTAAGAAATATTCCTAATGTTATTATTTGGAAAAAATAGTAACACTACCTTTAAACAAAATATTGTTTTATCGAGAATGGCAAGATGCCAATTTATTGAAAATTCTTAATTTGATTACAAATGGTATCTGGAATGATTCTATATTCATCAATGAAAAAGTGAACGCACAACAGCTTTTATTTGATTTTAAATATACAAAATTAAAGATGCATTTCCGCGTTGTTGGTTAGATAGAGTAAGTGATGTCAATGATTTTGAGGATGAATGTGATATTTCGAATCTTATAGAAATAGAAACAGGGGATAAAGTAGATATTTTTGTTATGAAAATGAAAGGTTACTATCGTTTAGTAATACGGAAAAAGTCAAGAGAACCAAGTGTCAATTATTTTTGGAATTCCTTTCTAGATTTAGATAATGACTTTGTTTGGAAGGATGTATTTCCATTTAAACTAAAGCAAATCCGTAATAATAAATTTAAACAATTTACTTTCAAGATGATTCACAGGATTATTGTCTCAAAAGAAAATTTATATAAATGGCAGATTGTGAATTATAATTTATGCAACACTTGTAGAAGAGTAGATTCAACGTTTCATTTTGTTGTATTGCAAGGATGTGATTATGTTTTGGAAAATAATCTGTAACTTTTATATTTCACCTATTCCAAGTATAGAACTACTAATAAACCAAAAGATATTAGTTGTAGGTAAGGACATAGGAAACAAGAGATATATTCTCCTGAATATTATTTTAAATTATGCGCAATATGCAATGTATAAATGCTACGTTAAAAAGAATGTCAATGTCAATGTCAATTTACCCGCATGCTTGTTTTTTTAAATTCAAGTCGTTGCTAAGATTGTTTTTAAGGTATGAATGTGTTAACAAAGAAAATTATACTAAGCAGGAAGAATTGTTGAATTTCCTTTAATTTTTAGCCAATGTTAATTTTCATCTAATCATTGAGTAATTAATGTAAATATGTATTGAAATTATGGTAATAAAAACCTCGCTTGAGGAAAAGAGAGAATTTGTTTTTATCATGATTATTATCATTAAAAAGGGAAGAGGGTACAGAATAGTAATTGTGTCATGAAAGAATTCATGTAGTAGGAGTGAATATCATGGGAGATGTAGATAAATGGAAGGAATAGAGATAGGGGATAGAGAAAGAGTGAGAGAGGGGGAGATATAGAGATGGAGAGAGAGAGAGAGAGTTAATACCATAGAAGAAAGGAGAGAAATTACAATTTCGTAGAAAGGAACGGTAAGGTTTATCATGGACGAAACTATCGTCACTATCTTGTTTTATGTTCATCCCACCGACTGAACGAGATGGACTCTCCCCCCCTCTCTCTCTCTCTCTCTCTCTCTTCTCTTTCTTAATATGTGCATGGATCTCTTTCTGTTTGTCTCTGTTTCCCCCTTATCTGTCTTATCGATAATCCGTGTATTCTATCCTGCTCCTTTTTTTCTCAAAATGTCATCAGTTTGGCGCAGAACTGATGACGTCTCACTTATCCCATTTAGAAGGTACGGATTTGAGAGATCCATCTTGCTTGTCGTTTTACATCGTCCTGCGGGGTCGAACAAGCTTTGCGGTCAACTTTCGGAAATCAGCGACCGAAAAGGTCCCCATATTGTTCCCGGCAATGACGAAACGATAACCTGAGAAGGCAAGACCATATTGATTGGTGAGTGTGTGTGCGGGGGAGGGGAGGGAGGGGATTGGGGGAAGGGCTTGCTAACATCGCGAACCTGAACAAGAGTAAAAACCTGACAAGGAGGTCCTAGTTGTGTGGGTGTTTTTCTTGGAAATCTTGTGAGCGTTAATTCCAGATCTGATCGGGGAGGTTCTGTACCCTAGTTAACCCAGGGATTATCTGAACAACTGCCCCCCAATACAAATACCATTCAAAAGGACGAGAACCTGGTGTATATTGCCTCCGTTAAAATATTATGTTGTCATTTGAAAGGTGAAAAACTTAACCCATAGGGTGAAGAGGGTCCCAGGAATATCAACGTGCAAACAATTACCGTAGTGTATGATTTTTTCCAGTAGGAAAAGAGAGGCCAATTCCGTTTCATAATAAGAACATAACCACAGGCGGATCCAGTTCTTTTACGACTGGTCTGACGTTCACACAATTTGCTGCCAATTGGACCGATATCAACGATCGAAATGTTTACACACTACCCTATAATTTCAACTTTTATCATTTGCAACATTCAAATTTAATGATTTGTATTTTGAATTTGGGTCGCGATCGGATGGTAGCGGCGGGCTTTGATGGTAATGATGATAATGTTACTTGTAATGGTGCAAGCATGATGATATAACGTTTTCCAAATGGATTTGGATTTTAAGTAAGCCGATTCACCGAATGGTTTATTTTTAAAACTGTTAATATGATGATATAGGTATCTGCCACCATGTGCTTACTATCGGTATACGTAACATCTGCATGATCTGAGGACTCGTGTGGGGAGTCACCGATCAAACACTGTCGTAGGTATTGGGTATGCACCTACTTTTTCCGCATGGCGTTGCTAGCAGCAGCTATATTTTTTAATCAGATGATGAATTATGTTAGGGTTGGCAACTTGGCATCTAGAGAAAGAACAAATGACCGCAATGATATTGACCTCGGAGTGTTATACCGTCACCTGTTGTGAAATGAAATGACAATATTTCGATTAATGAAATTAGTGAGGAAGAGAAAAAAATATGTGTAAACTAAATTTAATAGTTTCAATGCTGCCTTTATAAAATGCATAAGGGTGAAAGCAAAGAGATTCCATATTCTCGTTTTCCTCCCCCTCCCTTTCCCCACGCCATCTCTGCCCCCTCTCTCTCTCCCTTTCTCTCTCTCTCTGTCTTTCTCGCTCTCCCTCACACACATACACACATACACACGCGCGCGTGCGCACACCTACGCACACTTTCTTCCTCGCTCTTTCTCTCTCCCCCACCCCCTCTCTCTCTCTCTCTCTGAGCAAACTAAGTGCAAAAAGTGCTTGTGGGGATTGGAAATTCTCCAATCTAAAATACACACTCGGAAGCGGGAGGTAAAAGAACCTTCAAGATAAGTCATCTTTATTATGATTTCTATCAATCGGCTCAAAAAAAAATCTCTATAACCTTTTAAAAAGAGCAGACTGGCGGTGAGGTGCGGGGCGTAGTCTTTAACTACCATGTCTCGGGGGAGGTCTCACTGGGTACCCTCCCTGGATCAAAAACTACTTAGATGAATAAGTATAGAGCTCTTTAAAAACAATTTTTTTATCATAGTCTGCCCCCCCCCACCACCACCACCACACCACCCCTCTCTCGCTCTCTTTCTCTCTCTTCCCCTCTCTCTCTCCCTCCCCCTCTCTCTCTCTCTCACGCTACTTCTTTCTCTTTATTTCTCTTTTATTCTTATTTCTATTACATTGAGGGCACGTACCGGCCCAAGGTTAGCATTGTCATATCATAATTATATTCATGATTATAACATCTTTAAAAAATTGCAACTCCTCGCTTCCTGTGACGCTTTCAGTGAATTACGTCAATAACTTCTCAGGAGAATCGCTTTTTATTTTTCAAACGTTATATCACGCTTATATCATGCTTGACAGCACATTTCAGAAAAGCAAATGTAATTATAATAATGTAATAAAATGAACATGGGAAGAAACTTCCTCGACTGGAGAGATATCCATCGATAAAACGAAATCTGACGGAAAGGGTGAAATGACAGGCATGCACATGAGAGAAAACTGCCATCAACAGGATAATATCTATAGAGAAAAGGGCGGGCAATATAAGGAATGGAGGTGGGCTCCAAAGTTGTTATGCGTACGCGTGTACTTTTATTATTCATGAGTCAATTTTCAATATTATTCCGCCTTACCAACTTTGAATTAGAGATATAATGTTCCCTTCATATTATGCCTTATCATCATGATCGTGGTGTTTAAATTAAATCGCTTATTCCAGATGGTATTAGGACCACAGTTATTCATCATACGCTTCGGAAGACCCCCGGCGAATCGGATCACTTTGTAATTTTCCCTTTCGAGAATCGAAAGGCTCCATGTATTTCTACATACAGTGCGTATGTGCGTGAGAAAAGGTGTGCGTGCATGCGTGTGGGATTACTTTTATTTTCGATCGTTTAAAATGCTGCTTCATAATGAAAAATTGACATAATTATGAATCATATCACCTAGAAAATATTCATTCATTCTTATTATTATTATCTACATAATCCATCATTGCATTTCCTACACTCTAGCCGGTAGTTATAAAAGTGTACTAGCTTTAGTCCTAGTTTACCAAGTGGGTAGATTTACTCTACTAATATATTGGTCGCAAAATGTCATATTCATGTTACTGTAAAATTACTTAAATATAACCAAAATGAATAAACAATATGTTTTATGAAATCCTTTTAACTTTTTTAAATTTCATAAGCTGGATTCATTTCAATCATTCATTTTGTTACGACAACACATTTATTTGGTCAGACCGAAGAGCTTGCCAATTGGCGCTTCATAGATCAGTGGACGAAGACAATGTAAATTTAGCTGTCTTCATGAATCAGAGCCTAATTATCGTCTATATATTTCGAAGATTTCATTTTAAATAACCCGATGAAGAATCATTGAAAACTAGCCCTATTTAAACACTCTGTTTTCCACATTATTTCTCTCTCGTATCTGGATGTCCAATTGAACACCTAAGTCATTTCTTTAAAAAATAATATAGTTTTACTTGAAGGTGAAACATGACGGGAAAAACACATAGAATCCTGTCCATTACCTTTTGAAATGTCCACATCAAAATGATGTATTAGGCATAATCTCAACATGACTTCGATGGAACATACAATAGGGTATAAATATTGCCCTTGACTTTTCGAATGATAATTTTCATAATTGCTATGATAGCGTCTAATATTCGATTCATCAGCAGGGGATATGGTGAATAAAACCTAACTGTGTGGTATAATTGATACTGCATGTTGAGAAAATTACATCCATTTCGCTTTAAATTGCTTCGTGATCTTTGAAAAAAAATATTGGGGAAGGTTATGATAAAGCTAAAACATGTCTTGAAATCAGTATATTACAATTATACAAAAAAAATCCAGATAATAATGCGTTATTAGACTTGTTAAGCGAAACATTTACATAACTCAGTGATATTATTGTACAAGGAAATGTGCTAGCACCAAGGGGTCTCGTTTGAAAAAGAAAATACAAAAAGGGTGGATTATCGCCCCCATTTTATAGCGACCTCCAGGCTAGCCCTAGCATAAAAGGTGAACAATTAGATTATTTTTCCTGGGCGTTGTCAGTTTGTGATAATGATGTGCTTCCTGTTGTCAAGTCTTCACGTACAACAGAAGAATACAAACATGAGATAAAACTGGGAAGAAGCGCGCCGTTTAAAACAGACCGTACCCCCAAATTAAGTTATTTTTCAAAGCAGAAAAGCAGAAACTACTTTAAGCGTTTGAGAAAAACAATTTTGTATAGTGGAGACTATTATCATTGTGTATTACGTTGTCGAGATCCAATTTCAAGCGAAGGAAAAGATACACGAGGTAAAACTGTGAAGAAGCACACCGTTGAAACGGACCATACTCCAATTCAGGTTATTTTTCAAAAACAAAAAGACGAAAGGTAGTAAGTAGTTAAAACCTTTGAGAAAAACAATTTCGTTTACTGGAGGCAATAATTTCAAGCGAAGGAAAACATACATGAGATAAAACTCTGAATTAGCGCACCTTTAAAATCCACTATCTATTCATATTATATAATACATTATATCTATTTTTTGTCTATTATCTATCTATCTATATATCTTTCTATGTTTCTATCTGTTTATCTATACTACATATATATATATATATATATATATATATATATGTAGTATAAATAAAAAGATAGAAACATAGAAAGATATATAGATAGATAGATAATAGACAAAAAAGAGATATAATGTATTATATAATATGAATATATATATATATATATATATATATAAACTAACCTGTTTAACTTGCTGATCGGGTACTGAAGTTGAACGGCTGCACGCTGCATTCAGTACTGTACCCACCTTTAAAACACGTTTTTACAATATCTATTGATATAAAGAGAAAGCAATAGGGGCGTTCACACCTACAGAAAAAAAGTGAGATCTAAAAATCGATTTTTGCATAGCGATCCAAAATTCGTTTTTTTTTGGCGTGCTTGGACAGAATAATTTCACTAATTTTCGCGATTCGCATCGCGATCCAATTCGCAGTTAGTTTTGCGATTTTTCAGAATAATCCCGATAGTTTGCCGGGCGTTGAGTGTGTAAATGGTATTGAGAATCAAAAATCGATTTATTTAATCCCAGGATTCCAAGCGCGCATACATCGTCGAGATTCACATCAAATCATGTTAGGAAAAGATTTGCATGGATGCCCTACTACATTCAGCAATAAAACGGAGCTTTGGGCCCCCAAAAAAAAAAAAAAAAAAAAATTTTAGATTAAAAAAAAAATTTGCTAGTAATATTAAAGGTCGGGTGACATCCAAATATAAGTTGATTCCTGTTGATGTGCAGGGCTACATACAACTCATATTTCGTTATTCAAACATCTAGATATATTTCAAAGATTTTTAAATATAGGTTTTCCCGCCCAACTTCGTAAACTTAGCATCCGAATTAACGTTACGTTCATTCAAGTTCGTGCGAAATTGAATGACTATGACTATATCAACATTCAAAAAGCTAATTGCGTCGTTCAATTTCATTTAGTAGCATGCGATTTCATACTCTTGTCACGGAGACGTGCAAAACGAGCATTCAATTTATAAAAGCGTGCACAGAGCATTCAAATTCGCGCCGGACAGACGGTGGTATGTATTCCAGCATTTAATTTCGTGATTAGGCATACATATGTGACATTTGTGCATTGTTTTTCATTTGATGTAAATTTGTCACTTCTGTTTGAATAATTTAATGCTAAGTATATTGTAGGAATGACATGCGTATTTGTTAGCAGATATCTGTCATTACACAGGTAACTGTCACCGGAGAAGGTTTTGATTTGATTTGATTTTATTTCAGCATTTTTCCAAATATAATATAACTGAATTACAAAGAACATATAGATGTATAAGGTATAATACAACATAGACAAACAATAATTACTTCATGTCAAAATGTTTTGTTTTTTTTACATCTTTTTTACATATGTACATAAAATAACGAAACTTTATATTTCCATAACATATTATCATAAATTTGAAGTATAGGATTTCTCGGTCAATTTCGTAAGTAGGCCACACAAATTCATTTTATGTTCATTCAATTTCGCCGATTCTGTCACCGCAGCCGTTATTTTTCGTTCAAATTCGTTTTTTAGCATTTAAATTCATAAAACGATCATTCAAAAACATTTTATTTTCATTCGAATTAAGGCGTGTTTTTTGGGGGTAAAATGTTCATTCAATTTAAAGCGAGACGATTCGCGATTACCTAATAGCGTCTTCCGTGAATTCAAATTCGTTTCTTTGCATACAATTTCACACGTTTTGCAGACAAATTAAACATGTAAATCTTACCCAGTATGATCATATAGAGAACCCCGCAAGCTTAGTTCCATGCTAAATCCATTTCAAATTGTATGGGTTGGCAAGCAACAAACATGTTATTTGTCCTCACTAGAGGTGTATACCCACTAAATCATCACTATTTAGCAACTGAACGATCATATGTTAAGTAGATATAACCTAGCCACATCAAAAAAAATTAGCATGGAACGCAAAAGTGTATTTTTATGAATATGCAATGATATAAGTGCATGCAAAGTGTGTGTTTACAGACTACAGTTGTATTTATTGGAGTGGCGTACTATAATGGTGTGGGGGGTATTAATACTCTATACATTAATTTATTTTTTATGTTTTGTTTCGTTTTGTTTTTGATAATTTATTCGATGTTCGTAATCTCTTTGAAGCCATTTATATTTGTGTAAATTATATTTAGTCTGTATTGAACATGTTAAGAACAATCTATGAGTATCAGTTCAATCACAATCATAATCACATCAAAATCTAAATCACCATCACACTGAATCATAATCACGATCGTGATCACAGTCACAATTACCAATAACTCATTTGTTTAATTTAGATGAGAAAAATGTGCATATACCATGTATACCATAGGTTTGTAAAGATAGGCGAATATGAATGAAAACTTTGTTATTTAGAATGACTCAAATTGAAATTGAATGGTACGGACGTCCGATTTGTCATTGTTGACGAAAACGAATGCAAACTACGTATTTGTAAGCGGTTGTTAAATTGAATGAAACAAGTGCTAAATCCATTACCGAATAAGTAAATCAAATGAAAAAAGTGTTATTTTGAATGAAATTTACACACCGGCAGCTTTATTTCGCGAATTTGAATGAACTTTGTATCAAAACGAATGAAAAGCTTACGAAATTGACCGAGAAATCCTATATTATCCGAACTATTTGTTGAAAAAGTGCAGGAGACCGCAATCATAAGCGATGCTTGACGAGGATGGCGTCCTAAAAAAAAAAAATCTTAAGGTAAAACTTATAATAAAAAAGTGTTTAAACATTTGTGTATGAGTTTGTGAGTGTGTTGTGTAAGTGTATATTATATGTGTGTGTGTGTGTGTGTGAGTGTGTGTGTGTGCATGTGCGCGCGAGCGCGTGTGTTTGTATGTGTGTAACGTGTGCATGTAGCTTTATGTTGTATGGTGGAGTTAAAACAAATGTAGCCTTTTCAATAAATATATCCAAGAATACGAAATAGAAAACAAAATTTCCAAAAATGAGTTGCAATGTGACCAAAATTTGAGATATCAATGATAATTGCCTACTGCATGTTGAAATCAGTTATGTAGATACTTCGATATGAGAGTTTTTTAAGAGATGCTTTAAAAGAATAGAGAGATGAACAATGCCTCATTGAATTTGGTAAGGAGTTCCAAACATCTGGTCCATGATGTCTTACTGACTTTTGGGCTAAAAGTATTTTAGGATTTTCTAAGTGATAATTTGTTGAAAAACGGGTGGGATATGTGTGAATGTTTGAGTTTAAACTGTTAATGTTGTGAAATAGGGATGGTAGTTGATTATGAGAATATTTATACATAAAAATGCTTGTCTGAAAAATATGAATATCTTGTATTTGTAATGTTTTTAAACGATGAAATAAAGGTTCCGTGTGTGATATATAATTTGAGTTAGTGATCATGCGAATCGCTCTCTTTTGAAGTAAAAATAAGGAGTTAATTCTTGTTAAACTACAATTACCCCACACAATATTACAATATATCACATGTGATAGAATTAGAGAATTGTATAATATAATCATAGATCTTTCAGAAAGAAATCGTTTTAACTAATATACAGTATTCCAATATTCCTCGATACTGATGTAATGTATATGTAAGTATATGCTCATTAAAATTGAGATGAGAATCAATAGTGACTCTTAAAAATTTTACAGATTGTTTTTCAATGAGAGGCAAGCCATCAATCTCAATATTACAATTTCTTATATCATGTACGTTAGTCTGTTTAAAATAGATGAAATTTGTTTTACTAAGATTTAATGACAATTTATTAGATTTAAACCACCTAGAAATGTTCATTAATTCACAATTTAACCGCGTCATGAGCGTATCCAAGTTTTTATGGGAATAAGAAATACTCGTATCATCAGCAAAGATGATAACATTTGAGAGTGAATAGGTTTCAATAATATCATTTATATAAATAATAAATAACATTGGACCCAATATAGTTCCTTGCGGTACTCCACATTTAATAGTTAATTTTGATGATTCATGATTTTGGAAAGATACGTATTGTTGTCTGTCTTGTAAATAATTAGTAAACCATGAAAGAGCTTGACCTCTTACGCCATAGTATTGTAATTTATGAATTAATATTTTATGATCAATCGTATCAAAAGCTTTTGACAAGTCCATAAATACTCCAATAATATGTTCACTGTTCGCAAAAGCCTCAATTATTTTATCATACATATGCAAAATTGCGTAATCGGTAGAATGACCCATTCTAAAGCCGAACTGGTTAGGAATCAATGAATTATTTTTTTGTAAGAAAGTGTTAAGTCTTTTATATATTATTTTTTCAAGAATTTTAGAGATACTTGGTAATAATGATATTGGCCTATAATTACTTATTAATGAGGAATCGTCCTTTTTTATAAATATGAATCACTTTAGCGCCGGATTTTAAGCAAATTTGGGTATACACCCGTTGACATTGATAGATTAAATAAATATGTCAGGGGGGTTACGATAGACATGGACATAATGGAAACAAAATGCAATGGTGAAAAAAGAAAAAGATGTAAAATGAAAAGAGAGAAAGATTACCTACTCAATCATGATTGATCAAAACAAACCATTCAAAAAATAACCTCATTTATAATGAAAAATATGAAGACATGTATAAACAAAAATAAATATCGAAAGAAAGAGAAAACATTAAATGCAATATAAATGTATCAGACAAATAAGAAGATTGTATAATGTGAAATCATGTCAGAAAAGATCATAGTGAAAAAGAATAAATAAATGAACATGAAAAAGTGAATATCCGAATAAACATCGAGCCTCATACAATGATTATGAGGTCTAGTTTTAATTTGAATGACCCGATTCGAAAGAGGTTGCCCATAGACGAAAATGAAACCGCAATTCGCCAAAGAATTCTCCTCCCACTCAACATTGGCGAAATTGAATGACGCTTACGCATTTCCAAATTGACTGAACCAAGCTTTAATTTGAATGTGCATGTTTAGAAAATTCGGTGACTCGAAACGAAATTGAATGCAAAAAGTTTAAAAATGAAACAAGGGAGCAACGAGTGGAGAAAATTCGCTCGAACATGAATGCACGTTAGTGAAATTGATCGCTGCTTTGACGAAATTGGCCGGGAAAAACCTATATTTAAAAAAAAAGGTGTTCTCAGACCTGCTCAGCTGCACCCTAAGCGAATGCTCCAGGTCTCATTCATCTTGTGACATCATCTGCCAATAATTAGTGGGCTAACATGAGACAGTGGTATGCAGCTTCACCGGAGCTGACCACCTGTTTACAATACACCATACGATACCAACATAGGAGTTGCTATGTCAGACGTGCTGTAGCATCACCAGGAAAAGAAAGGTAATGTGGAGGTATTATATGAAAGAATGCAATTTTGTGAGCATGTGCTGAGTTGGGGGAAGTTACATACCAATGTCTCTTGTTACCTCACTAATGATTGACAGATGATGTCACAAGATGAATGAGATCAGGAGCATCTTTTTAGGGTGGAGCTTTAAAAATATTAAATATATTTAACTGTTTGAATAACAAAATCTGAGTTTGATTTTATTTGATTTTATTTTATTTACCAAATATAAAAAACATATAAATAACAACATACATGATAACATAAGAAAATAACATTGGATAGATCGCCCTGCTCAGCTGTGCCAGTGCAGCACAGCTGTTCTACCGACGGTCCAGTTTACAATACAAAACAAACGAGAGAAAATGAATATCACAAATTAAAATTCTTAATATATTGGTATAATATTAAAAACAACATCGTTTACACAGTATCATGCCCCACCCACCCAATTATTGATCAATATTAAAATTCTTCTATTTCAAAGGGAGATAGTTTTCAACGTTTGTTTATTTAATAACCTTATGAATTCATTGTAATTTCGGGATGATTTTAAAGTAGAAGGTAAGACATTAAATTGTGATGCCCCACGATATGAAAACATTCTACGACATGATTCGGTATGTGGTTTAGATAAAGATAAATTTCCGATGGAACGTAACGAATATTGGTGAAAGACAAAGTGAAAGGAGTCATTTAAGTAAGGGGCACTGAGGTCATGAAGGATTTAAAAAACCATTGAGTTTGTATGTTTTAAACGACGACAGGCCAATGATTCACAATTTAACATCTGGTGAATATTACAATTTGATATGTGTTTGAATGGACTTTTCCTAAGTGTAAGTTCTACCTGCTCTATTTTGTAACTTTTGCGATTGAGTGTCATATCTTTTATTACTTGAGTCGTACACTACACTAGCATAATCAAATATAGGAAGAATAATGGATTGATAGATCAATTTTAGGCTAGGCTCGTTCAAATAAATAACTCCAACAAATAACTCCAAGATGTTTTACACTTTCTCGAGGTTGTATGCACTTACCCTGTATAAGTAAGTTAAGTGTATTACGCTTGATTAACATGTTACGAGACCCAATCAACAAACTTTCTGTTTTGTCAAAGTTTAAACTAAGCTTATTAGAACATATCCATTGTAAATATGATTTAACTGAGTGTTCAGTGTACTTTCTATAATTAATATTTGTATGGGAAAAAATAAAGAACTGTGTCATCAGCATACAAATGGATAGTACATTGATCAACATTATTGATAATATCATTTATATACAGTAAATAGCAGTGGCCCTAAAATTGAGCCCTGCGGCACACCGTAGTGGATTTCTGAAAAGTCAGACATAGCAAGAGCTGCTGTATGCAGCCCTGCACATCAACAGGAATCAACTTATATTTGGATGTAACCCGAACTTTTAATCCATCAACACGATTATCTAGTAAGACAATCATCTCAATATTCTCCGCATGAACTATTGTGGGTGTCATGTGATCAACGGCGCTGGAACTTTCTTGCATTTTCTCATCTACTAAAAGGGGATTGAGAGGACATTGCTTTAAATTCGGTGGGTGTTGCCAATTTGCCTGATGCCTGCTTTATATTCATTAAGGATGTCCATTACTCAGACATGCGTACCCCGAGGTTTTGTCTTGTTACTGTCACGTGATGGGTACCGTTACGGCTTTAATCCGACACCAAATGAATTAAATATCACGGGGAGAATGAATATGTCCGACTGTCTTGGAATATCGATGAAGAAACATCTGCTGATGTACAGATATTTAAAATGCAGTAAAAAGACAACCATTTTAATGTTCTTTTTTGTTTAAGTATAATTTATCCAGACTGTTCGATAAAATAAAAAGGTTCTAGTAATATTAAACCATCTTCATGATAAAAAAGACAACAGATTTTTTAAATGCAGAAAGACAACCATCTTAATATACTCCGCATGAACTATTGTGGGAGTCATGTTATCAACGGCGCTAGAACTTTCTTATATTTTCTCATCTTCTAAAAGGGGATAGAGAGGACATTGCTTTAAATTCAGTGGGTGTTGCCAATTTGCCGGATGACTGCTTTATATTCATTAAAGATGTCCATTTCCCAGACATTGTCCTGTTACTGTCACGTGATGGGTACCGTTACGGCATTAATCCGACACCAAATGAATCAAATATCACCGGGAGAATGAATATGTCCGGCTGAATACATGCGTGGAATATCAATGAAGAAACATCTGCTGATGTATTAAGTTCCAATCATTGCGCAGAATTGGCGGAAGGATCGGGTGTCGCAGAGGTTCCCGCGCACAGACCAAGTTTTAATCCGAGGCGCCAATATATTACTAACATATTGAAATGTATGGATTTTTCTTTCCTGGGAACCTAGTGAGGAGTTAATCCATTAACCTGTTATTGATGAATGAACTACAATATTTGGAATCCAGTCTGCAAACGTTACTTGTTGCTATGTCGGGCAAGTGTCGGGCAAGCTTTCAGTTTGTTAAAAACAACCTTTATATAGTATATATAACATTTGAACGTGTTAGAAATCATGTATATCCAGGTGTATCATGGCCAGTCTAAAGGTTCAGCATGTTCAGCAGTAGCCTCTAGCATACAAAAATGCCGCTCAAATGCAACTCAAATCGTTTAACGCATGTCCCAAATGCCAGAGCTGATTGGTTCAAAATCAAGTTGCGTGTAGTTACGTTTTAACGCAACTTTTTTTGCCAAAGGCCGCGTATTTCATTCGGGAGCCTAAAATAAACAAGTTTTGCTTCTTAATATAGCTAGGTTCCCCGTATTTCATATTATTATTTCTCTAACCATGTTACAGGTCTAACAGTGTTTTGATTATTATTTCTCTTGTGAAATCTTGGTATATGAAATGTGGAACAATAAAACAACCATACAAACACACTTCTTGATGCAAGGGTACAAGGGCCTGGCGCTCCCTGGCAAACAGGGGCGATGATACCGACAGACGAGATCACATTTCATGGGGGAATTTTATGGGGGGTCCCCCTCGCCCCGTCTTTTTGAATAAACAAAACATGCCCAAATTGCTTTTGCAATCACCCTTATTCTCGTAAGGACCCCCGCCCCCAGTAATTCAATATAGAACCTCAAGGAGTTTAATCACTGATTACCAAATAGCGAATTGCCGGATGTACAGTTAGCGATATCTTGTTTATAAACTATAGTGACGTTATTGCTATAACCACCACACCAATTTTATTCTCATTTAATGAAAAACATGACAAGGGCTGCGATCTTATAATTCTGTCGAAGCCGCATTCTTTTCTCTCTCTAAATCTTACAGTCCATAAGCTGAGAAGTATCTTCCCCGTTCCCCCTATATCTTCCCTCTTTCTCCTCACCTTTTCTCGTATCTCTTCGCCTCTCTGTCTGTCTGTCTCTCTCTCTCTCTTGTCCTGGTCTATTACACATCCTTTGTCTTCCCGCCACGTTTTGATTTCTATCCCAACCCGTTCTTATTTTCCTCTTTTTCGTCTTAAAAAATAAAAGCCCCAAAACAAGTTTTTTTTTAATCCAAAATATAAAAGAAAAAAGGTGTGATGATAAAAGTCTTTAAACAAATAATACCGAAAATTCAATGGTATTAAAGTGACGGGTCTTTTTAAAAACAACACCTACGGTTACTCAGGAGCATGACGGCATGAACATAAATAAGAACATTACAATTATTGTCCAACGAGAGAAATAAACCAATGGCATCGCAGTGCTCATATATAATCAAGTTTAGATCCTTCACTTATGGACATTTGAAGCAATTCATCTTCAATACACAGCGGGTCTTCATCACATCATATCGAAATTGAACACCGTCTCCATAAAGTTTTTCTCGAACTTTTGTAACTTTTTGATATGTTGTTTTGCCTGTTTTATTTCTATAGTTTGTTTCAGAGTTGGACTCGCTCTGTGACGAAAACACAACCAGCCAGTGTCTCAGTCATTTTCATAGTCCATAGTCACATTGTATTTACCGAGCAGCACGTATTCGTGGTGTTGAAAGGATACTATGTCCCTGTCGTTGAAGATAACGTTTCAGAATAAGAACTAAGCTTGATCAAGGCGCGGTATTCGGTGATAATATACATTACAATTTAAATGTACATGTATACCAATATACCAATCTCCCCCATTGTCCTACATGTGTCATAATTCGTAATAATCTTCTCAACGGTCCCAGGACGTTTTCGCAGGTCTTCATTTCGCTTCTCCTCGGTACAAACTATTGTTTCGATTATTTTCTTCACCGGAGAGAATGTCCTCCTCCAATGTTGTACGACCAGGGGTGTTTCACAAAGGCTATGATCGACTTTAAGTTGGACTTAACTATGGCAGGTCGTTAATGCCACTGTTTGCTCTCATCATCATGATCTTTAGATAATATTTTTTCCTTCCATAATGAATTATCAAAAAATGTAAATTCTGTATATAGATTTGTGACCATGATTTGTACGTCCCTTGAGAGACCAATGCCAGTAAATGGTGAGAGCAACCAGTGGCATGAACGGCCTGCCATAGTTAAGTCCAACTTAAAGTCGATCTTAGTCTTTGTGAAACACCCCCTGATCCAGTATGAATTATATCTAGGGTCGTACTCTTGTCGATAAAGTACAGAGAAGGGAGAGCCCACGCATACTACTCAATATAACATCGTTTTAAAGCGGGACTGCACTACTTGTAGCTACTTGCGCGCTCTATACAGCCAACACTACCCAAACGGTACCCGTTGATCCCCCATGATTCCCCTTTTCTTGTGTTAATTGAGAGCTGATTTGACGAGATAACCACCTGTCAGTGACCACGCAGGGAGGTCTAATCCCTCCTGGCCAAACTAGTGCAGATAGGCTTTAAGCGAAATGATGTATGAAAAGTAGAATGTGCGCGCCCGTAAAAAGGCGACTAGCTGGAATGCTCCCCAGGGAATGGAGAATGAATCCTGCAATATGCAGAATAGTAAATTGAATACAGTGACCGGGGTAATACTAATACTGTAAGCGCTTTGGTCAGGTCATGGAAATGTGCTCCATAAGGAACTGGTATTATCATCGTTAGTAGTAGGCTACTATTTACACATTAGTAATACGTTTCATTTATTTAAAACTTGTTTTCCGAATGGAGATAAATAATTGTTTCAAATACGCCCAATTTGAGTCCAGGGACGTGTCTCGATATGTTTACGGGACTAACCGGAGAAAAGAACATGAAAAAATACTTAAAATAGCATCACTTTATAATTATTATCAGTAGGAAAAAGACGAAACTATATAATTACTATACGTGTCATACGTATGAATGGTAGATCTACTGTCATTAAGACATCTAAGAGAATATTAAAGGCTTGCGGCCTCATGACTTTGTGTATTGGACGCGAACTGTACAACAGTGCTTTTTATGTGTATTTTGTTTCGATGCAATACGTTATGTAATCATGTTAAAATGTCTTTCATTGTATAGTTTATGTTGTCCTGTATAACAAGCAACCCGGACTTATTTTGTCATTTCCCTTGTTTTCGTACAGGAAAGGTGATAATGAAAAAGAAACCCCATCCAGCCATCGTTAAGTTTGTTTTAGGTCAAACCTCAAATATTTATAATTTACCAGATAATATCAAATATCATGAATATGTAATTGTAAGATAATTACATTAAATAAAGCAAATAAAATTTCGTGGAAAATTGAAAGTGCGATAGATATACGAACATACATGTACAAACAGAGGTCAAGTAAAATTGGTCACGCACGAAACAACGCAAATCAAATTCGTCATAATAAATTACAGATCAACGAGATAGATCTCGTTCATATGACCGAGATGATCCATCAACACATTTCACGCGTGAATCATGGGGTATAGTACGTTCTACTTATTTTCATCTACTTTACTAAGTAAAATAGTCTTTCTCGCTCCAGTTGACATGGATTGACCCAGCCTTGAGTTTGAGACCCAGTCCCACCTAACCGACATTATAGAGGTCCACACGACACGTAAGTGAACTTTAAGTGTAGGACATGATTTTAATCTGCGTTATTGTCTTGTAGTTATATGGACCATGCAGACGAACTTGGGGTTACGATCATGTACGTGAAGTTATAAATCACGAGGGATCTTAAAGGAACCCTCACCCCAAAGATAAGTGAGGTATTCTGAAAAACGAGATGCATTCCTGCCCTTTGATGTACAATATTACTTACGAAAATGTACAAGAGATATATAACTGTACTCGGAAAAAGTAAAGTTATTTCTTGGGGTGAGGTTTCCTTTAAAGAGAAGGTTGAGTTCTGGGAAGAGGTGAAAAATAATTTGTGAGCGTTATCATTGTTATTATGCAAGTGTGGAAGAACATCAGATAAAAAATGTTCCCTGAAAAGCATGGCTCTTCAAATGCCTTAATATTCTAAATATGGCATGTAACAGCATAACAATCGGGACGGATATTTATGCCACATGTTTGTGTAGTCCCATATACATCTTTCTGTGTACAGTGCTTGTAACTTTACCATGACTGGACCAAATTTCTTATCATTTTGATGATTCCAGAACCTTGCAGTACATACCAATACTTAAATGCGAGATGATCAACCTTTTCTGAACGATTCCACACCGTTTCTTTCACAAAGCAATCGCATGACCAGAACTCAACTTTATCTTTAAGGTTATAGCGCGATAACTACGAGCAGCGGGGGGGGGGGGGGTGTAGTGAGCCCATTTTTGTTTGGGGGGGGGGACCAGAATTTTTTTTCCCTCCTCGAAGGGTTATTTTTTCCACTGCCACCCCTTGGGTGCCAGGGAAGGGGGCCCATCTTCTTTGTTTTCAAAAAAGGGTGTGTTTTCGCGCGCGGAATACAAACCGTATGTACCGTACTACATGTTTCGCGCGGAACGTCACTAGCTCACTTCCGTTCAAAGTACGCTTCCGTTCACACACTGCACGTTAGAGCGGTTCCTCAAGACCACCTCCCGAGATGGTCTTCTGGAGCGGTCCAGAATTCCACTTCCTGGACCACTTTGACCGTTCTCACTCACCAAGAACCGCTCCTGAGGAACGGATCTTAGTTAGACCGCTCCAACGAAACACAAATTGAATACTCGCTCTTTTGGTTCCATGTGAACCCCTGTCATTGTTAGTGGATCGTTAATAACTTCGAAGTGTCCCAGACTGAAAGTTTAAAACTCTAATGGTCCTGCATCCCCCCCATTTTTGTTATAACAGTGAGCACCACTTAACTATTACTGATATCTGTGACGTCGGAGGGATACGATAACATATTTTTCATATGATTTAAGCTTCTCGCTTGCGGAGATCACTATACTGTGAAGCCGACCCCTCGACGAAAACAAATTTGAGTGGTAAAGCGAATGAGAGGAGAGAGATTTTAAAATAATGAGATAAGAGAGAGAAAGAGAGAGAGAAAGAGAAAGAGAGAGAGGGAGAAGGAGAGAAAGAGAGCGAGAGAAAGAGAGAGAGAGAGAGAGGGGGTGAGATAGGGAGAAGGGGATGATAAATTGAATTGAATTGAACTTTATTTGATTCCAATCACAGTAAAAATGACATTATACATTGTTGTAATACATAGGCAAAGAAAAATACATTGAAATATAGATATATATATATACATTGAAAAAGAAAAAAAGAAAAAGAAAAAGAAGACATGATTAAATCTACTAAAAGTATAGGATGGAAAAAGGTGCATCCGTAAAAGCCACAGGGGCTTGATGAATGGGCGCACCCTGAGCGCGTCATAATATAATTAACAATAAAAAGTTCAGTCAGCCGGAGAAGAGTAAAGGGATAAACAACGCTTACAATATATCATTTAAGAAGAACTATACAATGACAAGAAGTGCTGCTTAAGTTTACGTTTAAATGGTTTGGTGAACTGAATTGATTGTAAAGAATGTGGTAATGTGTTCCAAACTTTAGGGCCATTATGGCGTAGAGAAATTGCAACAGTGCTGGAAGATACTTTCCACTGGTGAAACTTAGAGGCATTTCTTGTATTGTAATTGTGTATTGTAGCATTCGTACAGAACATTTCATTCAAAACATCAGGTAATGTATTAGTAGTAAACCGGTGCATTATCAGAGAAGTTTGTAATTTGTGAATATCGTAAACATTGAGGGTTTGAAATCTTCTAAACAGAGGTTGTGACGGGGCACGGTAATCAGAATGAGAACAAAAACGTAAGGCACGTTTTTGTAACCTGTGTAGTTTCAATAATTTAGAGTGATCTTTAGAAGCCCATGCAGCATTGCAGTACATTATGTGTGGCAAAACAAAGGCATTATATAACACAAATAAAATACAATAAATAAAGGGTAGAATACATATGAAACTGGGTTTCTTTTAAATGTTATTTGCACCTCTGATTGACTCCATCATTATAGCGCTCAAAGACCAGAGGAAATAAATAATTCCCCCCCCCCTCCCAACTCCCCCTCACTGATCGCGTGAGCAGTATCGATGTTCACCTCGTTATGTATCATGGGAAGAACAATTAGATGTAAAACGATATATCAGGAGACTCTTAACAATGAATCAATAATCCATCGAGACATTGACTGATTCCTTCATTCCGTAGAAAACGTAAACGAAACCGTTCAAAACATCCTAAATTACACGAAGATCGTTGTCTCGTCCGGTTCTTTCCCCACTATAAAACTGTCTTCGTCACCGCAAAGGTCTGTACTTACCCCCATCGAGAATAGTTTGCAACATCTTGAGTTTTTTTTATTTTATTGTTCTCTCTTAACAAGATGAACATTTTGCCATTTTGTTTTCGTTTTTCAGAAATGTCTTTTTATGTTTTCCCATTGTTTATGATTGTTTTCACCCCGGGCTATCACGCTATCAAGCAAGCGCTTACCATGATAAAATAAGGCCTTCTTCTGCAGATTTCTTATTGATTAATTCTTGGTAGTGTGGTATCGGTTACATTTTGTTTTAATGTCAAAATTTCTGTTATCGTTATTATTGTGTACACGTTTAAGAAAATCGTTATAGCTTGCATATGTTGTATCACTGAAATGTTTGATTTGTATGTTGCAGAAGAAAATAAATTCAATTCAATTTATCACCATTGCGTTCGTAGTCGTCGTAGTCGTCGTAGTCGTCGTAGTCGTATAGTAGTAGTAGTAGTAGTAGTAGTAGTAGTAGTAGTAGTAGTAGTAGTAGTAGTGGTAGTAGTAGTAGTAGTAGTAGTAGTAGTAGTAGTAGTAGTAGTAGTAGTAGTAGTAGTAGTAGTAGTAGTAGTAGTAGTAGTAGTAGTAGTAGTAGTAGTAGTAGTAGTAGTAGTAGTAGTGGTGGTGATGGTGGTAGTAGTAATAGTAGAAGAAGGAAGAGGAGTTGTTGACCAAGTGATTGAGTGTGTTTGCTATTATTTTTTCTTCATATTTGTTAGTTTTCTTTTCATTTCCCATTGTCAGTGTCGTAAAAACGGGGTAGCCCTTGATTTATATGAAGGTTAGATCTTTATATCCATTGTCTGCTAGAATAAAGAGTTGAGTTGATGTGAAATCAACGCTAAGCAAAATGCCCCGGGTAACAGTAGGTATCATTGTTGACAGAATGATGTTCAGAATGTATCTTTATCACCGAAACCGCGGAGCACTGATCTATCGCTCGTATCCTCTTTCGCAGGTCTATGGTAGGGTAAGTGATGTCCTCCCACAGTTCATTTGTCTTCTAAAATGTAATGTACGATACCACGGAGTAAGATTCAGTGTCGATAAACTCTAGACTAGTGGTGGGTCTATACGGACTTTTATAACCTGGCTGGATTCGATTTTCACTTATATCACGGTTTGTTATCCATATAGAAGGCTATCAAATGAGAGTAGGAGCCAAACGTCACAATTTTTTTCGCGGTAAAATACAACACTAACTGAATTCGTAACATAAGCCCTGGTCCAAACACTAAATCTATTCATAACCCAAACCCTAAACCCGACCTAGAATTCAATTGCAACCCTAAAAAAGTAAGAGGACGTAGGAAGAAAAAGGAGCAGACAAAGAAACATTAGTGAAAATTCAGACATAATAATTTAATGAAACGTCAACTTCGCGCGGGAGGTGGGGGAGGGTAAACTGAATTCAGACAAGGATTAAGAGTCGAGAATGGTACAACGAATCGTCTCCTTTCTCGAATAATTTAATGAAACGTCAAAGCTTCCGCCCTTCGCGCGGGATGGGGGCACTGAATCCAGAAAAGGATTATGAGTCGAGAACGGTACAACGAATCGTCTGCTTTCTCTAATAATTTAATGAAACATCAAAGCTTCCGCGCTTTCGCGCGGGAGGGGAAAAACTCCCCCCCCCCTGCACCCACCACCTAGGGAGCGCGTTACGCGCGCTCTGTAAGTGATTCGCCCGATTCGCGGGCTCACTACCGCCGCCCCTAAAATAAGATCCTGGCTACGCGCTTGCGGATTTGGGAGCAATCGTCGCTGGAGCAAATGTCGGATCACCCATGTCAGCTGTCATGCGATCGTATCCGGACACCTACCCCTGGACATCCACCCCCCAGATAACCATCCCCAGTCAACTACCCCCTTGGACAATTACTCCCTAGGGCAACTACCCCCTAGGGCAACCACCCTCTAGGACGACTACCCCCCGGGACAACTACCCCCCGGACAACTACCCCCGGACAACTACCCCTAGGCTAGTTGCCCGCGGGTAGTTGTCTTAGAGGATGGTTGTCGTAGGAGGGTAGTTGTCCGGGCGGTAGTTGTCCTAGGGAGTAGTTGTTCTAGGGGGTAGTTGTCTGGGGGAAGTTGTCCGGGGGTAGTTGTCCCGGGGGGTAGTCGTCCTAGAGGGTGGTTGCCATAATTATAGGGGGTAGTTGTCCTAGGGGGTAGTTGACTGGGGTGGTTATCCGGGTTGGATGTCCAGGGGGGTAGGTGTCCTAGAACCGTCATGTGATATATCTCGCACGCGGTCCGGTGACTTTAGATGATATTTCGCTGTCCATATAAAATGAGATAATATCGAAGTGCTTGGAGACGCAGCGAAAGATCACTACCCGTAGGGATGGCATAGTGGCTGGCAAGGTTTCATAATAATTGGAAAATTGGTTGAAAGACCTATATACAAAGGAAGTGATTTGCTTTCTGCCGCAAGTGCTTGTGAATAAAGAGTAAAGAAAGAAAACGAAGATACCACGATCACCTGGTTACAACGCTTCATCCTTTACGGCAGTTCTGAAAGGCAGAGCGACCGTGTGAAACGGTCCGAAACACTGCCCTCGCATATACCATTAAGGGAAAAGGAAAACTATCTCAAGGCGATTGATTGGGTATAGTTGGTTGGGTTTTTTTATCCGGGAATAATTGTCCTAGGGGTTATCCTAGTTAGTAAATATGCGGGGGCGAGATAAGTGTCCGAGGGCGAGGGTATAGTTGTCCGAGGGCGAGGGCATAGTTGTCCGGGATAGTAGGCCGGAGCAGTGGCGGATCCAGGGGGCCGGGTGCTAAACAATTTTTTTTTGCTCACTACCTACCCCCCACTGAGCGAAAAATCGACCGGCACGATTTTCAAATTTTCGCACGAAGTGGGACCCTTTTTAGGCCCCCCTCCCTTGCCGCCGGCTGGATCCGCCCCTGGTCCGGAGGTTAGATGACCTAAATTATTATGATCTTAGAACAGATGTCTGTTTCGGATGACTTCACAATGACCCGTTTCGTTATCTTCAAATGTCAATCATACAAGAAAATGTGATGTAAAATGGATCTTGCCCGTCACGGTCAGGCTACGAAGGCACACCATTTGTTCTGATTAGCTCGAAAATCAGCGGCCAAACTGTACTCCTGAAGTTCCATGATAAATTGCGACAGTAACTACAACTGACAAGCATGACTAGACAAATCAAGCACGTATTGATTGGATGTATTACTTTTTGTAAATGAAACAATGAGAGAATAGAGATGAGTGAATTTGTTATTGGAAGCAACAGGAGGGGCCGTAAAGTTAAGCACTCACAATACTTCTCCGTAACCATTTTATGTACATTAACGAATATAATATATATAAATTAATTTGTAAATGTCATTACAAGATGGCGTGCTCTCCTCCCCCCCTTCCCTTTTCAAACAGAACGAGCTTTTTATTTCAAGTTGCCTAAACATTCAAATTGTCATTTATGATAAGATTAATCAATTATACACATTCGAGAATCGTTCTTTTTGAGAAAAAGGACGGATGCCTCCATTTTGTTTGTATGGTGCCTGTCTTCATTAGCAGTCACTTTAGCTAGCTTCTTCTATGCTTGACATGCAGGAGAGGGATACAATTATTATCCCTCGAGACCACTTACTGACGTACATGTACATACTGAGGTAAAGGTATTGTATTTCGACAAGTTCACGAACGATTTAACATGTTTTGCGATGTTCATGTCTAATCAACAGAGACCAATATTACCTAAGTTATTAGCTATCACCTCTCTGTTTTCCACTCTCCCCCTCTCTCTCTCTCTTTCTATCTCCATCTCTCCCTCTCACCCGCTCTCCCTCTCTCTCTTAGCAGCTTTAAACGTTCAAATGTGCTTAAATTAGTTCTGCCTAATTAGTGATCATATTTCCAACTACATGAGAATCATGCATGACATATTTTACCAGGGGAGAATTGTTATTGCATAAAATTCCACCAACTCCCCAATGCAGAGCGATGGCAATTTAGATTCAGATGGGGCCCCCGTAGTGCTCAAAGAAATGATGTGCTTCAAAATTTAGTACAAACTTTGAAAACATATTCTATAGCCCATTAACAAAATATATAGAGAGAACGAACATTAAAAACTAACAAGCTCCAACTCTACGTAGAATTTTTAAAGATAAGGATAACTACGGGTCATTTACCCCATTTCAACACTTTTTGTTGTAAATTTTTTGTTAGGCCTTCACATTCCTCCTATTAATATTTAAATGCCCAAGGGACGAGGCGCAATTATAAGTGACATTTACCAAGAGTACGAGACGTAAATAAAATAAACAGATACGATTCAAATATTTGACCCCATCTCAATAGATCTGCTGTTTCCTTCTTTTTGAACTCCCCCTTCAATTTCTCCCGGTTTAAATATATTTGCCCCTATTCATAATAGAAATGCCCATCGAAGGATGTAGAATCGTGTCAATAATATATCTGTGCCAATGTCACGTATCAGAGGCAGAATCGACACCGATCATCATCAAACTGGGGTGCACACCCGTTCTTAAAGAGAAGGTTGAGTTCTGGGGAGAGATGAAAAATAATGTGTGAGCTTTATCATTGTTATTATGCAAGTGAGGAAGAACATCAGATAAAACATGTTCCCTGAAAAGCATGGCTCTTCAAATGCCTTCATATTCTAATATGGCATGTAACAGCATAAAAATCGGGACGGATTTTCATGCCACATGTTCGTGTAGGCCCATATACATCTTTCTGTGTACAGTGCTTGTAGCTTTACTAAGACTGGGCCAAATTTCTTATCATTTTGATGATTCCAGAACCTTGCAGTACACACAATTACTTTTATGCTAGATGATCAACCTTTTCTAATTGATTCCACACCGTTTCTTTCACAACGCAATCGCATGACCAGAACTCAACTTTATCTTTAAAGATAAGTAAGCCTTTTAGTCATGCAACTACACTGTGAACGGAACTGCATGAAAGCGAATCGAGAAAAAGAAAGTTGATTATGTAGATAATAAGAATCGATTTATAGTTGGAGATTTTGGAATCATCAATATTATAAGAACTTTGACACAGTTTTTCCAAAAAGGTCACATGCACTGTACAAAAAAATATGTGTATTGGACTACATAAATAAATGTGGCATGAAAATTCGGTCCCCACGCTTCGGCTATTTCTCTGCAGACTTCGAATATGAGGACATTTTTAAAAGCCATTCTTTTCAATGGACATTTTTGTCTATGACTTTTTTTCACATTAACCTAAAAAGAATGAAAAGGGTCACAAATTATTCTTCACCTTCGCCAGAAGCCAACCTTCTCTTTAATAGTCATCAAGAAAGGAAATAGGTCGGCAATAATGGATGAGGATTTAAAGGTGCTTTATGATTCTCCATGGGCATCACATCGCATTGGAAGACGAGAAAGTAATCATAGGATCATGACTGGAATAAATATCGGATCTCAACCTGAAGCGATGGTCCATCTCAAGGTTTGGATAAAGGGGGGTAGGGGGCAAGAGACGCAATGATCGGAAGCGCGCATGGTTTAATGCCCCATGCAGGCACACGAGGCGTCCTTTTGATTGCGCTATTTCTTGCGCCAATCAAGCCTAGAAGGGCAATAAGTACATGTGGACGTATTTCTATGTTATGTTTTCATGGTTCATTTTCTGTCACATTTTCTGCGATCTTACTCTCTCGTATCGCATTGAATATACCGTGCCAGTTGGTGACGCAGCCCTACGTCACCAAAATGACGCCTCGTGTGCAATGGGCAAAAGCATGATACGATGCATACATAATTCGGAGATTATTCTGGTGTGTGTGTGTGCGTGTGTATGTGTGTGTGTGTGTGTGAGTTGTGTGTGTAATTGGGTCTTGACACACATTTATCAATCAGATATGATTAATTACGTCTGGGGACCGACCTTTAACGTCATAATCCGAAATGCGTGACTTAATTTCGAACTGGAGCCCGTCTAAGTCAGCTGGTAGGCGAAGACAGAGAGCTGACGAAGAGAACGTACGGCTAGACCAACTCACATCTCCATGTTGGGTGCTTTCCCTTTAATACGGCCTATGATAAACACCCCCCTTCGAACCAAGAGAACATAATGATTCAATCCAAATCAAATGGGTCTGTAACAAATGGTCTAATATAATTTTGTATACATCATTTTCAATCATCCATGTAATCTGATCATCATGATTGTTTTAATTTCAGTTTGATCTAAATATAGAAATAAAGAAAAAAAAACGTCCATGGGCCTTGCCAATATTCTGTTCTTTGGACCAAATAGGACCAGTAAGATCAATTCAGACCATACAAGTCAATTAGATTATAGACAAAACGAGCATTAGACAAATAAGAATTAGACCAAATGAATAATTTACCCAAATGTACATTAGACGAACTGCTAAATGTACAAAATCGAAAATGGGTGAAATGAACATTAGTTCACATAGAGAATAAATAGACGAAGTGGATACTGAAAAAGTCAGACTCTGATGAATTGCAATTGGACCAAATTAGACCTTTAAAAATATGGGTCAGGACAAATTTAATGTAATAATTTGCAAGATGCACGAAGGAATTTCTTTTCCCACTGCAATCCTGATGTGATTCATGAACAAAACAGATGGCTCTCCAAGGCCGGATAAATTCGTCAGTTTCAGCAAATTTTGATGATGCCCTCTGTCTTTTAGCCGTTGCCATGGTAACGACGCTATCATGAGGCTTTTAGAGCAGGAGCAAAATCAATTTCAAATCATATTTCTGGCACGGGTGTTGAATACGAGAGAGCTCCGCGCCCTTGAGAGTAACATCTTGTATTGAATTAATTGTTGCTCTCTTGCAATGTTTATAGGTTTAGAAAAAAATATCAGAACTAAAGGCCTATCCGTGGTAAAAAAAAATAACGAGATGCTGACTACTTTGGGATAATACGACTAGACGGTCGGCGGGAAAATGTAGCATGCCTTAATGTTCACCGTAAAGTAGTTGTTTATTGGTGAGCGGTATATTTCAAAGTTTGGTGACTTTTGAAAGCTTATGACTTAAGGTTAAGAAACATGATAAACTGAGACGAAAATACCCGACGGACTTGCTATAAAAATGAAATTGATGATTGATGATAACATCCATAGGAACCACACCCCCGCATTTAGTTTAGAAAATGAATGTCACGATTCTTCACTTGTCCGCAAATTGTCCTCGGATGTCCAGAAAATGTGTCCCAACTTCTTCAAAACCGTCAAGCGTTCACAGTTTAATGAGGCCGAGTCAACCCATCGTGGGAATAACACGCGATCAGAATAGCGATTTTTACCTCAGTCATACCTCCAAACCGACTCCACCGATCCAAAGCCAAGCGATTATTTTCCATTCGAAGTAATGTGATATTCTCGTCGGTCTATGGTCGGTCTGTGTTCGGTCTGGGGTCGGTCTGGGGTCGGTCTATGGTCGGTCTTTGTTCGGTCTGGGGTCGGTCTGGGGTCGGTCTGGGGTCGGTCTGGGGTCGGTTGACTATGTACTACCTAATTCACTGATTTTCCACACTCCACTCCACTCCACACTCCATTCCATACCAACCCATTCTTTTCCATTTTCTTCCCTACGGCGTATTCGAGAAAATTTTATATTTTGTTCGGTCTGTGGCGGTTTGATGTCGGTCTTGTTTGTGTGGCTGGGGTATTACCTTTTGGCACAGTGAATCGTGAGCGTGTTATATGCACGTGCAGTGAGCTATGAATCAATTTTCAAAGAAATGGACAAACAAAATGACTGTTTGTGAGTATTTGTCTCACGGGCAACGGCAAGAGTGAATTATTATCATTAATGCGCCATCATCGGCAGATTGACCTTTACCTCCGTCGTGTTCGGGGAAAGAGTCACAAAGGAATGATGGGTCGGAGGCGTGCTCGAAACAGAAACACCATGAAACCATATGCATCTTATCACGTGCCATGCAGTGGAGTAGGAACAGGGGAAAACCCCTACACCCCACACCCCAAAACACACACACGCACACACACACACACACGCACAGAAACACACACAGAAAAGGAGGGGATCGATAAGAATGGAAGAAGAGAAGACGAGAGTGGGGAGCGGGAAAGAGATACGGAGAGAAAGAGAGAGAGAGAGAGAGAGAAATATATGCATAGATGATATAGAAGGAGGAAGAGAGAAAGAGAGAGAGAGAGAGCTCGCAGAAAGGGAATGTGAAAAAGAATATATGTCCCCCTCTCACATCATCCCTGTAATCAATGGCGCCATCAACTCACATTTTCATCCACCTGTTTATCCAATGCCCCCCCCCCCACGGATAATGCCAGGGCCCTCTAAATGGGTGGGCACAGGCTACCCCACTGGCCAGTTTCTGCATGCATGTATGTATCCTTCTACCAACTCAGAATACAAAACTATTTTTTCTTGGATAATGATGAGGATCATTCGATTGGAGGATAAGTTTAGCAATCACACGATCACTAATTGTTATTCAACTTTTGTCTTTCGAAACTATCATCTCGTGATGACGGAATCATTCTTCAGACGAGTGACGCTGACTCAACAAAATAGCCTCGAATGGGGGTATATTAATGACAGTCCAACCTTTTCCCAACAGAAATAGTTTGAGTTCGAGTGTCGTATCGAGAAATTGACATTCAGGGCGGGGGAATTCCCCCGATGTAGATACACTCATCGAAATGTATATGGCAGTTGTCGGGCGTGAAGTTCAGACCTACTAATAGTTCTATGGATTTTCTTCCTTCAAAAGGGGATGCGTACGCTTATACCGGACGGGCAACTTCTTTTGGAGCAAAAAAGAACGATGAATTATCAGATGAGACTGTTTTCTTTAAAAAAAAAAAAACGATATTTTGCTGTCTATACAGTAATGGATGAATGCCATGGTAATTAGAGAGAGAGAGAGAGAGAGAGAGAGAGGAAGAAAAATGCTGTCCATACGGTGTCCCCAGGACTAACAGAAGGAACACATTCACAGGCATATTTTGTCAAAATATTTTTTTTTAGGAGACACCCCCGGGATGCTGTATAAAAACAAATATTTACTGCTAAACTTTCGGGTCACGGTTAAAACTATAGCTCCTCAGTGATCTCAAGCCTGTACTGTCCAGTACAGTCTCGATATCATCTTGGTTTTAACCCCCCCCCCCTCAGAGCAGTCAATATGTCTATAATACAATATTAATATTAAAGACAAATGAGGGGGAAGAGGACTTTGTTACCCCCTGTTGGATTTTTATAAACCTTCCAATATTCTCCCCCCCCCCCATATTTCGGCTTTTGATAAAAGCAGCTTGATATTGGGATGGACGCCCCATACGAACAATGTGCATGTGTTGCGATTACTCGTCTGGTCTGGAAGCAATAAGGTTAATTACGTTAATTAAAAAGATTGATGAATTATCAAAAATGAAAAGACATTGACCTAATCTTGCCGAAGATCTCATGCACTGCACGTAAAGATGGGTATGTAGGACCTCACACTTATGAGGCATGGAAGTTTCGTCCACATATTTCAACTATTTCTCATCATATTTCAAATACGAGGACATTTGAAGAGCAACCCTTCAAGTTCAGGTTCAAGTTCATTTATCGACTATTTTTGAATAAAAGTGTATAACATAACAGAAATACATTTCTGGTAACAATGCTTAACGTAGATATCAGTAAATAATAAGTGAACATTAGTAACTTAACAATAATTATTCACTTGTAATGACCTTCGAGATAAAAGATTGTTGTTGTTGTTGTTGTTGTTGTTGTTGTTGTTGTTGTTTTTTTTTTTGGGGGGGGGGGTGAAAATAGTGGAACGTGTTAAAAAGCTATGCTTGTATATTACATGACCCAAAACTGGTTCAAAGTAGGAGTGATAGAAAGGAAATATCTTTTGATCAAGATATTAATTTTCTACTTCATTGAATTATTCCCATCTGACATACGAAAAATGAGAGAGAGAGAGTTCAGAAATTATTTTTCATATTTTCCAATAACCTTCACCATGTCTTAAACACCATATAAATCTATTAAACTTCGGACATGTACTCTGTTAACACAGTCGCATACACGTCACTTTGCCCTAGAATTCAAAACCAATTTGATTTCATTCAATATTCAGTGAGGGAAAATTAATTTCATTTTGGGTAACCCATGAGCTTGACAACTTTGTCAGTGTACTCAAAACACAGTTTCGACATGTCACACATGTTTCTTTCACAGAGATTTTGTTTTTCCTCATTTTTTAAAAATCTTATGAAAGGCTGTCTTCGGTTGTGGCGATGATATAATGGTGGAATTTTACATAATCAAAGAAAAAATACTCGTCGTTTAACAATGCCAAATCTGAGATGCATGGCCCTACGTGTTATCAGCGTCTGTGATATGGTGTAATATTGAAGCCCTAAAAAAAATTGCGCTTCAAAATGATCATGAAGTGCCTCAAAAAAGTAAAAATCTTTGAGTGACCGGTTTTACTCATTTTCCCCAATAGACTGTAGTGTTATAAAAACCGTTAGGAAAACGAAAAATGAAATTTCGATTTCCAATCATAAATATATTGATAATCAGACAGGCGATCAGCTTGTAAAAGTCATGAGATTCTTGACTGACCTAAGGGTTTATAATTATGATTGCAGCATGAGCTAAATCCAGGATTTCGTTTCAGATCTGAGGCAATGTTACCGAGTCACTTTAAACATCGCGATAAAGTCATGTCTGGCCTACGTTACATAAAACCTAGCCTTGACGGCAACAGTCAATTTGCTTTGCGTTGCACTATTTGTACAGAGTGAAACCTCGGGGAGTTACTTAATCATATCAATACCTTACGCGATGGAATATTACTGTGATGAAATATACGAATTCGTTTTTGTTCTTTTAGTTTTTCTTCCTTTCATGAAATAACATTGCGCATTCATTTGTAAAACTACTAATGATGTAATGGATTGAATTTTAAATTTATTTGAATGTGTGTCAACATACTAATTACAATGCAAATCAAGTTTAATATAATATTATTTTATTTCTTTTCTTTGCCAAATATAAGTAATTTTTTCTCTTTCCTCTTTTAAAATGGTACACTTTTACTACCTGCATAACATGTAACAGTTTTATATTCATGATCTCATGATTTATCTTTTGCTTCTTGGTATTAAATCATATATATTTGATGTTATTATGTATACATTTATGTATATTTATGTATATTTATGTATATTTATGTATATATATGTATATATATGTATATCTATGTATATTTATGTATAGTTATGTATATACATATTTATATTTATGTATATTTATGTATATTTATGTATATTTATGTATATATATGTATATTTATGTATATTTATGTAAAGTTATGTATATATATATTTATATTTATGTATATTTATGTATTATACCATCAATCATGAGGAAAGCCTTCTACAGAAACTCAATTTCTTTTGGTACTCCACAGGCATTAGTTCATGTTTTCCTTTCTTTAGTTATTGCATTTATTATTGTACTTCGTTTTCTTGTATTATTTGTTATTGTTATACTCCTTTATGTTCCTGGAAATTAAAAAAATCAACAACAAAAATCAACTTTGCCATCAATAACTTCCACGGAGACCTTGATTTGATCCATTCCAACTTCCTGATTTGATTGAGCTTGTAACGACCACTCACGTAATCACGTGATCACATTTGTTTTTGAGTAATTCCGTAGAACGCGGTATCTGATCTAAAAAGTGTTGGGTTACGTGATCCAACATTTCGTTGAAATACCATTGTAAAACACGAACAGTGATGGTACTGGACGCAGATGTTAACAAAATAAATGTGAATGGTCACTTATGATTTTGCGAAAGTCAGTGGCCAGATCCCCCCCCCCACCCCGTGAGTGGTCGTTACAAGCCATTTGATTGGATGTTGAGTGACGTTCCCATTTTAGTAAATATCGATGGCAAAGTTACTTGTATGCAACGGGCCTCTGATATTACGATGGCCCTTTTACGCCTTTTACTCCACATAGTTGGACAAGGTTAGTGCTGCCCCGGCCGACCCCCGTGACAGCCACCTCAATGTCTGGACCCTGTCTATGCCACTAGTTCCATAAAATATGTTGCTTCTTTGCAATTAAAAATATTTCCTTCATCTTTTTAATTCAATTTTTCTTATCTATTGTTTTTTTCGACACTACTTTTCTGAAAGGTATTTCCCAAAACTTACAAACCCAGAACTATTCACCTCAACTTTAACGTATGTAACTATAGAATGACAAATGAAAATGTCAAGATCGAATTTCATGGATTAAACAAAATTATTGGTCCGTCTGCTAAGGGTCAGAAAGACATTGACGATGTAAAATATGATCTACGTTAACGTTCTTCTGGTTCTCAAGAGTTAAACTTTCATGAAGTTATTAGTATTGATATTTTGCCGAGGTTCTGTGGCAAACTCTTTGCCCCAGAAAATCGCTAAAGTGCCAGAAGAGTCATCCAATGTTCAAAATTGTATTGCTACAAAGTGCCCGGGGTGGGGATTATTGTGCCTATCTATATTCAGTTTGCAGAAAATTGATTGTTATGGAAAGGATTTCCATGAAAATCCCTATCGTTAACCAAACTAGTTAAGTTACAGTGAAATATCATCCTCGTTTTCGAACGGATCGTCCATTACGCTGAGTGGCAAAGTTGCTCAGTGGTTTCTTAAAGTGCTAATGTCCATAATCAGGAAACGACGTGACACTCTTGGTACTAAAAAAGGATAACCCGGCTGTTCTGAAATACTTAAGTTTGTAGCGGTCAAGCATATAAGGTATCTAGCCATTTTCACCAGGATGGAGAGTGGTAAATGTATATTGATTTTATGGCTTGTCAGAAAAAGTTAACTCAGGTATGTGATTCGAACCTGCAACCTCTTAACTGAACCCCTAGATGGGCATGTATAGTGTATTTGGAAGAATTGTTTTAAGATTCGTTTGCATCCGATGTGATATTTTTCTTACCAACTAGTCATAGTCAAATAAAGTGCAGTCAAACAACACAAAGAGATATACAACTGAATTCCTCAACTGAAAATAGATATACCATATTGAATTATCTTAAGTTTAAATTTCTAAATATTAAATAAAAAATATTTTTGTATACAATTTCGCGTCTTCTTGCCCGCGGTGAACCACGAAAATGTGTTGTCGTAATCGCAACTGAATTGCTTTTCCTAACATATTTTAAGAATACCCCATGTTCAAAAACCAAGTGGCTGAAAATATATTATATTCATCAATATGTAACAGCTGTTAATGTTTTCCGTTATGTTTCCTCCCAATTTCTGGTTTTCTTCGGGGTATTTAAATGCGTGGAAATGATGAAAATGTGACATGTATATATAGATACAATGGTCAAAACGTGAGGTTTCACATTACAGCAGAACGAAAGGAAGATCGTTTTACAAATGTGCAATATGAGACGTTCTTGTTTGTTTTAACATGTTGTTTGAGAAATCAATATGAACGCCTGACAAGAAGGATATTGGAAAGAGGTGGGAGGGGAGTGGCGAACCAGCACCCGTTGTTATTGGAAACTTGTGTATATGAAATTATGAACTTTCGAATCTAAAAACTTTTGGACAAATCGCCTCCCCCTCACTCCTTCGACGAGATCTCATCAAGCAAGGTAGTGACGAAGACAGAAGATGATGGAATACATGAACTCTGAAAAACACATCAGAGTGAGTTCTTCGGAAAGAAATTAAAATGCAACTGGAAAATTGTAAAGTGTTTTGGGCACAATTTTCTTGTAAAACTTCTCCAGAAAAAAAGGAAACCTCCTCCTGGGGCGCATACAGAGGATGAATGTGGGAACGTGCACTTCCTACGGCAAAAAAAATAATGTCGAATATTTTGAATATATTTTTCTATTTGTAGCCCCCTGACAATTGAGAGCTCAAAAGGCACCTGGAAAATATGAACCGCCACATCCCCACCCCCCCTCTTTTTTTTTTTTTTTGCTAGCTTCTGACAGAATTTTCAGACATGGTCACCTCCTCATCGGCCAAAGTATCCTGAATTCGCCCTACAGTTATTAAAGCATCATTGGAGGCATAGCCTGATGCAAAAGAATACAATAGAGAAGGGGGGACTAGGGAGACGTAATAATTGATCCATTAAAATGAAACAAAATATAAATGAGTGTTAAGAACATAAATATTTGTTTATTCTGCAAATGGAATTATCATCGGTTTGCAAAAATAGTTTGTTTCGTTTGTCAAGATTCCCCCTCCCCCCTTTTTATCTGCATCTACCCCAATATATATTAACCGCAAGTATACAAATGATTCGCTATTACCTATCGCCAGTAGGCCATTCGGCTAAGATCGTGTGCATCATGTGTAAACCTGAGAACACGGATGTCGGGGGATGTGTTCTCTCCCCTCCCCAGCGACTGAAGTCCTTGCCATCGAATCTTTTGTCAACATTAATAGTCATTCACGCCTGTGCAGCATGGCTCACGGGGACCAACTTCTAAGTTTTAACGATAGAAAATAAATTCTCACAGAATCCAACAAAACTTAAACAGAATGTTTAAGATTACAAATAAATGACATATGCAAAACGATTTTGGTAGAAAAGGTATAGGGCTGAGTAATGAGCATAGAAGGATAAGGCAATCAATGTAAGTATATAGGCCCGACACCAATATTGTGCTTAACACAGATCGCTATGTGCAAATGAGAGTTGTGGTTTTTATTGAAGATGATTTCCAGCAAGTTTTCGTGAGGTTGTTTTTATTTTACTAGTTCAAACAATCAATCTACTGCAGGATAGACAATCCATAATGAATTATAGCCACGTTCTCTCGACATATGATTATTATTATTATTATTATTTATTTGACCATTCATAAAAAAGCACAAATACAATACATCATGGCAAGAGACAAGTACATAATAAGAATGAAAAACACATGCAAAGATATGGGAGCAGCAAGTGGGTCAGGGTGCACAAACGTGAAGTTCAACACTGTTGCCCGGAGGCATGTACCCCCACACATGCTACTCCCAGTACATAATTAATGATGCCCATAACAGTGCTCAAGATTAGCTTTGACAAATGCTCCATGGTTTTGAATTATCAACTTGCATTTCATGGAAACGATACCGTTCGTCACCCGTGCATTAAAACTGCTCATATTCGCGCCATTTAGATTGGGTGACTCCTACTGAGTTACTGGTTGATGGCTCAAGTTATACGGTGATATCCTCTGCAAGTTCATCTTCAGTCTGACAATGATTTGAATTGAATTGAATTTATTTTCTTCTGCAACAACAAAAATCAAATTACATTTCAGCGATACAACATATACAACATATAACAAATTTGTTGTATGTGCACACAATATTATAATACTAAATATTGGCACTAAAACAAAATGTAACTGATAACACACTTCCAAGAATTATTCATTAAGAAATCTGCAGAAGAAGGGCTATCACGGTTTAAAACACAGTCTAAGGTACTCTGAAACACCTCACATGTATCAAAGCAAGGGTTTTTTTTGGTCGGTTTTCTTTTGCCTTGTTTCTGGTGCCGATTTAGCGGTCTCTCCGACTAAAAGGTTCGTAACAAGTCGTAATTTAAGGTTAATCATCTAGACGTCAGCTCCGAACGTCAATCATTGAGACTTTTTTTGTATACATATCTTTAAAGGGCAATCTAACCCTCGGAATACGATCATTTGTATGAAAACAGAAAAGTAAGATGAGCAGTATGGCGAAAGTTTGAAGTAAATCGAACCAATAATAAGAACATTATGAATGTTTGAAATATGAGATCACAAAGTCTATGTGAATCTCAAATTGGCAGTTTGGTCAGTGGATTGTGACGTAGTTGCGAATAACTCTCCCGTTTGTCGTGTACAAAAATATCACTAATTTCTGTTTTGCCCCTAAATGCCATTACACTTTGGTCTCTACTCAAAATATGTTATGGAGGGTATATTATTACAGGTCCTCTAATAAGAAAAGACCATCCAGACTCATACAATTTGGACAATTGAAATGTTAGTCATTTTGTGTGTTTTCCGCCACTTCATCACAGAGACATTACCGATTCAGCCAGTTTGAAGAGCCAATACCTACAGCGATTACAACTTTCAGATATGTATAACTTTCTCTTTCTTGTCCGGTTTCATTCAAAGTTTCACTAATCTTCTTCTCTGATTTTTCTGCTTTCCTGTAGAGTAGTTTGCTATCAAGGTTGGTTTACCTTTAAATGTTCAAATCAAATGGTACTATACATTTTCTTCACAATTGGATCACAAACCGCTCGTATAGTGTGCGACGGGATTAAGGAAGGCAATGTAGATGATGCATACTCGTTTCAGGCCAACAGTTTGAATTCAATTGTCAGAATATCCTATAACAAAATGCCCTTCAGAAATTCCCATTATAAAGGCTGAAACCTGCCTCCCCTTGCAGTCATATTAAACTATTCAATAAGCAATTGAATTCAGAAGTTGGTATATCAGCAGGCTTCTAGAACTCTACACACCGTGGCTGTTTTAGAGAGGGACAACGAGTACATTCCCCTTTCTCCAAAACCCTTGGCATTCCTGGATATGCATCTTATAATGTTTTCGTTCCATCCCTTCAATGTTAAATCTAAAACTCATCTAGGACTAACAAATGAGATGAATTTTTCCTTGTTTGCTTGCTTGCTTTTCAGGGATTTTTCAGAATCGTGCCCCCCCCCCTCCCTCGCCTTAAGAAAAACACGTAGATCTGCCCCGAAGATACTTAAAAACCCCAAAACCCAACTTTTCCCATCGTAATTAAGTCATGATCATATTTCTCCTGTGAGTCACAGAGGTGTTAACTCTGTGTTAAATATTTTTAACTCCTTTTTGGCTCTCTACAATATTTGCAGGTGAGGTGGTATACATGTCAAATGCCATTGCTATTATTATGTCCTTATCTTTTATTATGTTGTTATAAAAATTATGCTCAATCTTTGTAAATTGATAATTACTATATTTACTGCTTAGTGATATATAATGTATCTATATTATTGTTCATAGTATATTTTCAGTTTTTTTTTTGTATCAGCGCTTCTGTAAAAGCGTTTAATTAGAAACCGAACAAATATATATTATTAAGAACACACACAGCTAAGCCATGAGCAGGTTGCATGTGTTGACTTCTCTCATTATTGCGACTGTAATACCCCAGTCACACACACGAACAAAACCAAAAACAGACCGACCCCCGAAAAAGACATTTACATTATTCCATCTAGCAAAGAATAGATCGGTTTAGAGTCGGTACGGGGTCGGTTGTAGGGGGTGTGGATGAGAAATAAGCATCCTCGAAATTGGTTAACAATGTCACATATACTGCCTTCTTCAGTTTCTAATGTTCAGTAATACAATAAGGTTTCGCAAGATATCATCGTTATGCAAGATATGCACATATATTGCTGCAAGGTTTTTGTTGTTATTTTTATTTTGTTCATCCTCATTAAAATTACAACACCTAAAACAATGTAAACAGAAAATGTTCACATCATCAGTAGGGTATATTGCTTATCGATGTCGAATTTCCTCGTGTCTTATAACATTTCGAACACGGATACTGGCCTACGAAGCCTATCAGCGACATGATAATGCCGCAAGCAGTGCACGTACCGACGCTACATATATAGAAAAGAGAGGGCCCTCGTCAGTGACACTGCTCCACATTTTGTCATCAAAGATACTCCTTAACGCCCTGGATCCCCCGAGGGTAGGGAAGGAAGGATCTGTCTCGGGCTCGACCGCTTTCTTGGAGGAATTAAACTCATTTTGCATTCATCGTGGTTGGGACTAAAAGATATCATATCACTTTACGTAATGAGATGGATAGAGGAGGGAGTTGTCTGAGTGGAGCTCATGAATGGGAGCATTCATGGCGATGGTGTCTGTACAAACATCCCCCGGTACATGCTGTAGGCTGTACAGGCGATTTCATATTGATACCACACAAGACCACCGTCATGGTTTTAACCTGGGGGTGGGGAGGTGGGGAGGGTGGGGAGAGGGTGGGGGGGGCTTAAAAGATTGTAGCAAAAATAATAGCCCCCCGTCTATGTAATTACAGCCTTAACAATATTTTCTCTCCCGAGGTAATGGTAAATGGTCATTGTTTGTATTTCATATTCTTACTAGAGCGTAAGAGAGGGAGAGAGAGAGGGGGAGAAGAAGCCCCGCCCCTCCCTTCTCTCTCTCTCTCTCTCTCTCTCACTCTAGCTCTCTATAATATAGCTATTTATCTATATCTCATTCCATCTATGAAATCTCTCTTTCCTTTTCATGTTCTCTTACTTTCTTTCTTTTCCATCTCTCTCTCTCTCTCTCTCTCTCTCTCTCTCTCTTTCTTTCTAAAAATGTTCTTTCATTTTCTTTGTCTTTCTCTCTCTACCTACCTACTTACCTACCAATATCTTTTTTTTATTCCATACTTTGTTATAAAGATCTGTTTTGTCTTACTTCTGCCTTGTCTGGGTATTTTATTATCTTCTCCAGGGAATCATGGCACTGTACAGTGTACATCACCAGGGAATGTAATCGAAATTAGTATGCCGTCAATCATTAATGTCTCATTTCGACCTGTTTATTACACGAGCTTAACGTTATCAAGTTTCACAACCAGGGCAATTTTCTTATTTCATCAAACCAAAAAATCATCTTATTTCACACTGCATATTCCGTTTTCGTAAAAGTAATGAAAAGTTTTTGGTTAATGTCGGGGTCGGGGTACGGAGGGAGTGAAAATGGGGTAATTAAATTTCTAAAATTTTCCCATTAGATAAAAATACAACTCTGAATGGTAATATTACACACCGGTCCTCAACAGCAGGGCGTAAAACACCTTCGTTTCAGAGAAATCATTATGATTGTTTAGTTTTTAATTCATCAGATTACATAAATTCTAATATCTTGCGTGTGGTTAATGCGCTCAATAATAAATACATCAAGGATAACAATGTTCCTAAACTGACAATGATTATTCAAAAATTGGTTAAATTCATCTCGAGCAATCTAAAAATCAAATTTCCCTTTAAAACAAAAAAGAGAAGAAGAAAATATCAACATATCCATGACCTTGTCAAACTTTCGACCTTCACCGGATGTATTTCATTCCCATTTGACCATGAGAGAATGGTATTTCTTTCCGCCAAAAAAAAAATGTCAGATAAAATTTGATGTACGGTATTCTTTCTACCATAAAACCTAAAAATGCCAGATTAAATTTCATAAATGACTGGTTTTGCCAGTCCCCATCGTATTTCCACTTTTCTGCTTAATTTAAGAGAATAACAATGAAAGAGGTTTCACTTCTTATTTGTACGTGTCAATCGTTAAACCCTTGACTGCCATAAAGTGGCATTTCTTTAAAACCCAAACTCGACACACCTCCCACACATTCCCAGAAACGTGCTCTCTATATAATGTATATCTTTCTTTGTATCTTTCTCTTTCTCTCTCTCTCTCTCTCTCTCTCTCTCCTTCTCCCTCTCTCTCTCCCTCTCTCTCCCTCTCTCCTCTCTCTCTCCCTTCCATTCACTTTCGGGAGAGGGCAGAAGTGACATCCCGCATTTTAAAATGTCTGCCAAGCTATGTTTACAAATAGCAAAAGAAAAGTGAAGAAACAATAGGTTATTTCTTTGTAAATCTCTTTCAAACAGCATCCTCAACATCCACCAAGATGTAGAGCAGTAATCCCGCTGATTTTCTATCTCTCTCTCTCTCTCTCTCTCCCTCACTCTCTGTCAACATAGTCAATATCATGCATGTGAAAACATTGGATAATTCATCTCTCAGCCGGAGGGTCGGTAGCTAGCATGGCGATTTACTCCATTAACAAGTATTAATTGCCCTGTCATTCGAATATCTGCTGTCTAGCATACGACTAAACCCATGGCTAAAGATTCTACAATTAGCGCCGCGGGATCCCCTTTAGTTTATCTCTAAGTATAAATTGAAGATAGGACATGTTTATAAGTTTGAACTGGCGCGTGCAGAACCGAAACCGATAATTATTCACCGGCATTAAAAAAAAGGAGAATATTATGTATAGTTCTAGCTTCAATCGGATCCTCTAACTAAAGATTTATCGCACCCTGCCGTTTGCGTTTTTTCAAGGAAATTGCTAATTCTGGCAGTCCATGCAATACTTTCTCTCGCCCTAGCTTGCTACACGACCGTATGGTATAATCTGTCAGTTGAAGATATCCTTCCCAAAGCTGTCGTCATTGCAAAATGTCAGAAAAGATATCATAGATCTGCAAATAAGACAGCAAACTGATTGAATCATATCATGTTGGCCCAGGGATGTAAAACTATTCGAGGAAAGACAATATTCACTGAAAGATTTTAAGTCCGGCGGCGCGAAGTGACGTCTTCGACATTCTCAGAGTTTAATCTTGGATATCAGATGAAGATGTGGAAACAGTTAAGTAAGCAACTATACAAGTGGCAAAAAGAAGGAGGGTTCAAGTGAGATGGTGAGAGCGGGGGTGGTGGCGAGAGGGGGATCGGGGGAGAAAAATTGAGTTGATGGGGAATGTGGGAGACAGGATAGAGGAGAGAGGAAGAGAGTGAAAGCGAGAGAGGGGGAGAGGAAGAGACAGAGAGGGAAAGAGAAAGGAGGGGAGGTATTTGAAGAGAGGAAAGAGAGCCGTATTTTCTCGTTCTTCTCCATTTTGCCCGGTCAAGTTTATTATTGCACATTATCTCATGTATTCAAAACAACTACTAATAATAGGTAACGAGAAACTGAGTTTTCTGGTTAATTCCACCGACACACACTGATATTATAAGCCAATCTTGCTTGGGGCGGGGGTTCTGTTTTGTTTATATACTCATTTTTACTCTATCCCCTTGGGAGTTCAATTCTTCCAATTGACAATAGTCTGAAAATAATACTGTTGTCATTAAGTGTATATTACACGCTGAGAATTAGTTCTACGCACGCATTTCGTGATGGATTAGGTTTATTTCTAGTAGAGAACGGTCAGTTATGATGTGTCAGTGGCAGATGATTTTCAAGTGGACACCAGGCTTGGTCAATTTGATAAAAATGGAAAACTGTATCGCCTTTCGCGCTTCCTAAAAATGGCAATTTTCAGGACAGGATATTACGTTTATTTTTTTCTTGGCTATTATAATAGTTGCTTTACTTTACGACAATTTTATTTCTTTGACGAAACATCATTAAAAAAAAAAATCATAAAATGTAGGATCTACAAATAATAACAGCGTTCATAAAATTATACCAACAATAATAACAATGATAATAATAATAATAATAACAATAACAATAACAATAATAATAATAATAACAATAATTATAAATATAATAATAATAATAATAATAATAATAATAATAATAATGATAATAATACTAATAATAATGATAGTAATAACATTTATAAAGATAGTAATACTGATATCGACAGTAATAGTAATAATAATGATAATGATAGTAATAATAACAATAATGGTAGTAACAATAACAGTAATAGTAATAATAATAATAATAATAATAATAATAATAATAATAATAATAATAATAATAATAACAAATCAAAAACGATTATGTCCATTTATAGAGCGCAGCTACTATGTATATTCTACTGCGCTTGATATAGAATATCGTATTATTACCCCGGCTGCAAGTAGCTGAGCCGCCGTGATAAGGCACTGAAGCGTTCAAGGTATTTCTTCCTACAGGGTATCCGTTTACTTCACCTGGATGGACTGCTACTGCTACGGGGACATCCTTTTAAGGCAATGTGACGTCCTTTTAAGGCACACTGCCGTAGCTGAGCCGCCGTGATAAGGCACTGAAGCGTTCAAGGTATTTCTTCCTACAGGGTATCCGTTTACTTCACCTGGATGGACTGCTACTGCTACGGGGACATCCTTTTAAGGCAATGTGACGTCCTTTTAAGGCACACTGCCGGGCACTGCCAGTGCCTTAAAAGGACGTCACATTGCCTTAAAAGGATGTCCCCGTAGCAGTCCACGTTCTCGTCGTGCAAATCTAAAAGTCCCTATAGTACGAGCTGCTACGAACGCCGTACGAACGATTTTCAGACAATGGAAATTTGGGAAGACAATGGAAAACTGGGAGATTCGTACGAAATTATCGTTCGTACGGACCTTTGTGACCGTAGCATTACATGCATACAGTTTGTACATATAAGCATTCACGTAATATTTATTTGCATTGTATCGATTAGCAATTAAACATTTTATTTACATGTGTATATTGCATATACTGTCTCAGTCTGTCACCTACTTCTCTCTCTCTCTCTCTCTTCCCCCTCTCTCTCTCTCTCTCTTTCTTCCCCCCTCTCTCTCTCTCTCTCTCTCTCTCTCACTTTTCCGTCTCTGTCTCTGTCTGTCTCTCTTTCTCACTCTAAGCTCTCTTTCTTCTCACCTTTTGTCTTCCCCCTATTGGTATTCACATCATTCTATCACCCCCTATCTCTCTCCGTCTCCTTAACTATCCGGCTCGCGTCTTATTTTTTCGTACCACGGCGAGCCCAGATTCCTATTATTTCATGAATATTCATTACGCAGGGTCGGGGAAAGTCTCGATTCTCTTGAATATTCATGTATGATCGAGGCGGGAACTATCCTACATACGTAGCATGCGCAGCATCGAATATCGCGTGTAACACGTTGGATTAATGGTATAAAACGACATAAGAAAAGCAATGTCATGGTCATTTGGATAATACAGTCATAAATGCTGTGTTTAATTATTAAAAATGCCAAAAACGAAACAAAATGTCAGTAGACAAGATATATAGCATATATTTCAAGCAAGAGTAAAATGATTGTTCTCTTGATAGGCAATTTATGAGTACTTTTCCGAGGTCAAGTTGAATCTAGTTCTTGTTATGAATGGGAAAATAATCAGTTCTAGGTTCGCTTGTTTAAATATTACAAGCAGAGGTTGAATTTTGGTATTGAATATGTGATACAGTATAAACATGAGTTAAGTTCAATTAGCAAAGGTGAATTTGATAAAACTGGATTTGACTGACTTCTGGTGTGTTTTATTCTTTAGAGGTCGTAGTGACAATTCAATCTGTATAAAAAAAAATAACAAGAATATAATATAGGCCTACATACAGACATCAAGTTAGCAAAAATAAATACCTGTGTATTGCACTTAAATTATTTCTATGATCTATGCTCACTTAACTGCATAATATTACCACTATGATAACTTTAGTGCCTGCATGATGTGTCGTTTCACATATGATGTACCTGTCATAATAAATGACTTATAAAATCAAACTCTATAGCTACGTACTTTATCCTCGTAAAGGATTTATTTGTGACACACAGTGCTATATTTGTTCTCACCAATTCTAACCGGATTAAAATAACTGCTTTCTTTCCTAAGCATCAAATATACACACTTGTTCAATACTTGATAACCAAAGGGACAAAACTAAGTCACTAATCTATACAAGCAGGGTATCAAATTCACCTTTGCTAATTGAACTTAACTCATGTTTATATGAATGTATCATATATTGAATACCAAAATTCAACATCTGCTTGTAATATTTAAAAAGCAAACCGCGAACTGATTATTTTCCCTTCATGAAAAGAACTAGATTCAACTTGACCTCAGAAAAGTAGGCCTACTCATAAATTGCCTATCAAGACTCTTGCTTGAAATATATGCTATATATCTTCTTCTGACATTTTGGCATTTACTAGTAATTGAACACAGCATTTATGACTGTTTTATCTAAATGACCATGACATTGCTGTTCTATGTCGTTTTATACCATTAATCCAACGTGTTACACACGATATTCGATGCTGCGCATTCTACACGCTTAGGATAGTTCCCGCCTCGATCATACATGAATATTCAAGAGAATTGTTCTCTTAATTGATAGGCAATTTATGAGTACTTTTCCGAGGTCAAGTTGAATCTAGTTCTTGTTATGAATGGGAAAATAATCAGTTCTAGGTTCGCTTGTTTAAATATTACAAGCAGAGGTTGAATTTTGGTATTGAATATGTGATACCATATAAACATGAGTTAAGTTCAATTAGCAAAGGTGAATTTGATAAAACTGGATTTGACGTTTTATTCTTTAGACTGGGTCGATCGTAGTGACAATTCAATCTGTATAAAATAAATAACAAGAATAGGCCTACATATTTACAGACATTTAGCAAAAACAAATACCTGTGTATTGCACTTAAATTATTTCTATGATATGCTCACTTAACTGCATAATATTATCACTGAATAATTACTTTAGTGCCTGCATGATGTGTCGTTTCACATACTATGTACCTGTCATAATAAATGACTTATGAAATCAAACTCTATAGGCCTAGCTACGTACTTCATCCTCGTAAAGATACTCTTTCGTATTAAACGAATAAGGATTTATTTGTGACACACAGTGCTATATTTGTTCTCACCAATTCTAACCGGATTAAATAACTGCTTTCTTTTCTAAGAATCAATTAAATAAACACACTTGTTCAATACTTGATAACCAAAGGGACAAAACTAAGTCACTATATACAGTGTATCAAAGTCACCTTTGCCAATTGAACTTAACTCATGTTTATAATAATGTATCACATATTGCAACCTCTGCTTGCATTGTATAGGCCTAATATTTAAAAAGCAAACAGCGAACTGATTATTTTCCCTTCATGAAAAGAACTAGGTTCACCTTGACCTCAGAAAAGTTTGGTAGGCCTACTCATAAATTGCCTATCAAGACTCTTGCTTGAAATATATGCTATATATCTTACTGACATTTTGGCATTTACTAGTAATTAAACACAGCATTTATGACTGTATTATCTAAATGACCATGACATTGCTTTTCTATGTCGTTTTATAGGCCTACCATTAATCCAATGTGTTACACACGACATTCGATGCTGCGCATGCTAGATGCTACACGCCTCGATCATACATGAATATTCAAGAAATTGAGACTTTCCCCGACCCTGCGTAATGAATATTCATGATATAATAGGAATCTGGGCTCGCCGTGGTACGAAAAAATAAGACGCATCCGGCTCTGTACCTTTATCTCTCCTTCTTTATCTCTTTGATATGACGTCTGTAGGCTTACTGTTGCAATATATTATTCTTTGTATTTTACGTTTCGTTTTTTACTATATTCATTTTGTACATTCTATGTTTACAATATCTCATCAAATAAATTAAGGTAGGCCTATAAGTAAATACATGAATAAATAGATAAATGAATGTATAAATAAATAAAAAGATAAATGAATAAATAGATAGATTTTAAAAAATGAACACATAAATAGATGAATAAATTAATCTATAAATAAATTAAATTTAAATAAATATAAAATAATCAGTGGAAGCATTGCGTTGAATTCCTGCTATAATTAGCTTTCTTAACAAATTTTATTACCGCAGGTAATAACGCAAATGAACTTGACGCCTCATGTATACATCAGGCATTAAAAAAAAGGTATGATAATGATCCGTCACGTTTAAAATTTGTGCGTCTAACCCCACACTCCCTGCGCTGCTTGTAATTTTTCATTAAAAAAAAAGAAGAAAAAAAAAGTAGATAGATCCTTAGGTTGGGCACGTACGCCAGTCTTGGCGTGCTCCCATATTGCGATGTTCTATGCTCGGCAACTATGTCGACGACAAAATTCTGTCAATTTGTTCACCAGCATCATGACCAAGACACCCTTCATACCAGGGTCCAGCACCGTTCAGGGATAGCCATATAACTTCTGTTTTCACTCTATTATAGAGCAATCAACATGATTAACCAACCCAAATCCCACTTCCCCTGCCCTATTATTCCGTTTTGTTCTTTCTTCTCGAAGTGATATCGCAGAGGTCTCTTGTTTAAGGGAAGATTCACGAAGTGATGGCATCGTTGATTGCCATGAATCTTTGATATCTGCTCCCCGCTGCTTCAGGCGGCTACACCTCTCCGTTTCCGCTCATTACTCCGCAAGACTTAGCTCCCCCGTACGTGCGCGTTCCTCGGGGAAATGACGGGCGAGGGGGGATCGCCGAGCTAGAGAAACGTAACGCAACCAAGTGGGTGTAAATTATCCTTGGCATATGATAAGAGTTGTCTCATGATGATCTCTGCTTGTGGCGATCTCCGAGCTCCGTTTGATAATAACTAACGCTTCGGGGAATTCCTTCTTGTTTAGCTCGTTCGACTGATTAGACCCATTTCTTTTGGTCATCTAACCCTGCATCTAAAAGAGAGGGTTTGCTAATAGTAACAAGTCTTTGGTGCCAATGGCTCTGGATTTTGCCAGTGCTTTTGAAACTCGTCAAACCTGACCCTGACAGAGTGGATCCAAAAAAGATCGTCTTTTGACATCAACCCTTCAGGCACTTGTAAAAAAGAATCGATCGATAAGGATCTGCCTATAGCGCTAAGGAAATGACCCCTTCGTCGAAAAGGATTGTGTTTCCTTCTTACTTTTGTAGATGGGCGTTTTTGTTATATGAGTCCTGTATACCAACATGGTCAATAAGCCAGTAAACCCGTTTGAAGGTTACTAACCTTCAAATGGGTTTGCTAATCTATGATAGATTAGGAAATGTTAACACACTTCGTCATTGCAAGTCCCAAGGCCAAAAGCGTTGGACATTACGTGATCGAAAGCACTTACTGATGATCAGATGATTTTCTTGTAAAATTCTTATATACCTGGTTTGTGGCACCTCTGAATTGAAAAGAGCAATGTGCGTTATATTCGGTTGGCAATAACTCCTCGCATTAAAAAAAAGATAATTCTTATTTATGAAAAATCTCTCCCTCCATGCAATAGGATGAGTATCATAAAACACGATCACAACACAACTATTTCTGAAAAATCAATTTCAGGCAATTCCAATAGCCTTGTGCTTCACCTATCGGAAGGTGAATACATCACAATGAAGTATTACATAATCCGAAAATGATTTCTATTGGATAAAAGGTATTGAAATTCTCTTTAAGTGATTTTTCGAAAATAGTTGCGATTTTGCTTGATATAAACCTGAAGACCATTTGTCAAAATTCATTTTATTTTAGTTAAATTAACGGCTGCATGCTTCTGAAATGAAACATTGACAACAACAACAAAAACTATATATGCCGCGCTTTAAAATCATCCGGTATTTTCTGTTATTTGGTCTATTTCCACTTCAGGCTTTATACAATCTAAATTCTAATCGATGGCATTTTAGATTTTGTACATCAAAAATAGTGATATGATTACATCATATTTCTGTACAAGTGTAACGCGGTTTTCTGTATCAGTAAACATGGCCTTTACCAAGTTATATATACGCCTCCAAATTTATCCCATTTTGCAAAAAATAATATTTAACATATCAAAAATATGAAATGCCCTATTTTCTGTTGATACTTCATCTGAAGGAGGGGAAAAATCGATATCATATCATCATCATATTTATTCTCTCCTACTTTTGCTCCACTGGAGATGTTATCGCTTGTGACTTCTGCGTTTGAATGGGAAGCAATCTAAACATTTTCCTAGATTTCTCAAAAGGCTGCTTGTCACTTTCTTAGCCACTTGTCCAGAGAAACTTTTGACCTGGAAGAGACTACCTGTTGTCTTTTAATTACTTTCATCTCCTTTTCCTTGAGTAGATCTGGATGGTGTCGTAAAAAAAAAAACCCGAACAACGACTGATATATTTTCCATAGCGTTTCACTCAACTAAATGTTCATTGTCAGTCAACGCAGTAGGCAGCGTAATTAGAATGAATTTGCCCTTATAAAACCACTTGAATATGTCTTGACTATGTTGATTTTCAAGATTATTCTTCTCATAATTTGATATTGCATTTATGTAAAATAATATCTATATTAGAAATGCATGAGCATATAATATATGACTGAGCTCAAAATAAACTGACGCATGTCACAATACGAGACGGTTAGGAATAAGAGACTAACATAATACAACACGGCCATTTATAGATAGCTGCAATGTTTATTTTGATTATTTTTTTACCCCAGTACTGTTTCATAATAATTCTCTACTGCATTAAAGGGATAGTTGAGTTTTTGTTTCAGACCGCAAATGCCTTCAAAGTGCATGGTTATTGCTCTTATATACTTATTTATGACATTTCTAGTGCCCTTTTAAAATCTAAAATTGCTATGAAGGTAATTTTAGACCCCAAAATGTGTGAATTTAGATTGAATACGCTCATACTAATTCAGCTCCACTTTCAAAAAAATACGGTGACCGTTAATTAATTAATTAATTAATAATAACAATACACGGTCCAGCTGGTTGTGCGTATTATAACCAACACGAAAGAGCCAACAAAAAGCCAATATTGGCACTGGCTGGAATAAAACGTATAAGGCGCTATCTCGTTTTTCAACGGCTGGTTCAAAATTACCGAATAAATTTGTGGGGCACCACAAACATTAGAAATGGTTATATTTATGAATATTTTAGCCGTCTCTGAACCAATTTTGATCAAACAAAGATGATTTTTTTTCATTTAAATTGTATATTCTTTCAAATTTGACACTCAGTTTTTCATTATCTCACAACAAAATTATTTTGTGTAGCGCCCTCTGCAACAAAACTCAACTATCCCTTAACTAAAGTGCATATCTGTGTGATTTATTTGTGAAGTGTTTTATGAATTGTTATATAATTTTGTGAGCTGTCGTGGTCTAGTAGATACGTCATCAGACTGTGCATCACAAGATAGATCGCGGTTCGAATCCCGCTGTGGCACTAGTGTCCTTTGGTAATACATTAAAGGCATCGTTTAGCAATGTTAAATCTGAGATGCACGGCCCTACCTGTTATCAGTGTCTGTGATATGGTGTAATATTGAAGCCCTAAAAAATTGCGCTTCAAAATGATCAAGAAGTGCCTCAAAAAAGTAGAAATCTTTGAGTGACCGGTTTTACCATACTCGTTTTCTCCAATAGACTGTAGTGTTATGAAAACCGTTAGGAAAACTCAAAATTTGATTTCGATTTCCAATCATAAATATCTTGATAATCAGACAGGCGATCGGCTTGTAAAAGTCGTGGGGTTCCTGACTGACCTAAAGGTTTATAATTATCATTACATCATGAGCTAAATCCAGGATTTTGTTTCAGAATCTGAGACAAAGTTACCCAATCCCTTTAAACCTAAACATGTTATCAAAGGATGGTGGAAGTTGATTATTAATGTACTTAAACATAATGACTGCTACTTGAATAGTGTTCAAATCGAAATTGTTTAGTGTTTTGTAGTGTATTATATAGTACGAATAAGGTTGCATGGGGTAGAATAAACTTTACCTTGGAGATTATTCCAATACTTTTGGAAATGCACATCTAACGTGGTGTAAATGCTCATTCCAAGTCAAAGTTTCATCTATAAGTAATCCCCAAAACTTGGACTTAGTTTTCTTCTCTAGTAGCATATCATCGATTTTAATATATATCGGTGTATCTGTATTATGAGAATGATGTCTAAAATACATGAAATGAGTCTTTTTTGTATTAAGAGAAAGTTTATTGGACTTAAACCAGTTTGATACTTTGTTAATTTCATAATTCAAACTATTGTTTAAAGAATTAAGTTCTTTATGAGAATAAAAGATATTTGTGTCATCGGCAAATCAGATAAAAGAAAGAAGGGGGATGTATTGATAATATCATTTACACAAAGAAGAAATAATAGTGGACCTAAGATGGAGCTTTGAGGAACACCGCATTGAATTAAAAGAGGATCAGAATCATAACTATTGAATGTAACATATTGTCTTCTGTTTGTTAAACAATCTTCAAACCATAAGAGTGGCTGACCCCGAATTCCATAATGACTGAGTTTGGAGAGTAGAATAGCGTGATTGAGCGTATCGAACGCTTTACTCAAGTCACAGAATATACCTATAACATGTTCTTTGTTAGCTATGGCACTTTTAATTTTGTCAAAAATTTGAATTAATGCTAGGTCAGTTGAGTAATTTTTCCTGAAGCCATATTGATTTGAATTGAGTATTTTGTGTTAGGTGATAAATTTATGTAGCCTATTATAAACGATTTTTTTTCTAAGACTTTGGATATACTTGGAAGTAGGGAAATTGGACGATAGTTACTAATTTCGTGGGGATCATCTTTTGAGAATGGGATTGACGTTAGCTATTTTTAATAGATCAGGGAAAACACCTTGTGATAACGAGTGATTAAATATGTGAGTTTAAGGCTTTGCAAGTGGGTAAATTATTCCTTTTAGAAGAGACATATTTATTTTATCGGACCGTGAGATTTTGAGTTGTTAAGAGATTGGGTAATATTAATAATTTCGCTAGGATTTGTCGGGTTTAAAAAGAGAGACTCTTGGTTTTGATTGGAAATATAGTCTGTAAAGTGAGCGTGAGTTCTGTTAATTTTGCTGGCGAGTTCAGGGCCGATATTCGTAAAAAATGAATTAAATGAATTTGCATAAAGACTATGATGTATTTTAGTGCCATTTAATGTGATATTATCCGTGGGTGGGGGATCTATTTTTTTCCCCATAACCTCTTTGCTGATTTTCCAAGTTGCATTAGTGTTTGAACTGGCCTTTTTAAATTCTATTAGAAAAATGCAATCTACGGGATGTACGGATTAGTTTTGTTAAATTGTTGCGATAAATTTTATATGTGTTTAGGTTAGTGTCAGTTGGAATGCGTAAATGTAATTTGTAGAGGCGATTGCGTGTTTGTATTGATTTCAATAAACCTTTCGTTATCCAAGGATTCCTGGGTTTATGTCGTTTATTTTTAATTTTGCCTAAAGGGATATTCTTTTCATAATAATATTGCAATTTGTTACTAAAATGTTTATATGCGGTACTGACATTATTTACATTATATACATCCATTCAGCCCATCCCTCTAAAAAAAAATCATGTTTCAGCAATTCTATATTACGTTTGGATTCTTTGCGATATATAAGCTCATCAAATGGTTTAAGGCAACATATTTTGCATTCACAAGTTAAAAATATGGGCAGGTGATCGGAAACTTCAGAACTCAATATTCCACCGATGGTTTTGTTATTATGTACGTTTGAAAAAATATTGTCAATCTGAGTTGATGAATGTGAATTTATTCTGGTGGGTTTATTAATAATTGAAAATAGCCGTATGAGTGCATCAACTGCCTTATTGGTTGAGTAAATGTTATCAGATGAGGGGGAGAAGTTGATGTTAAAGTCACCAAGGATAAAAATATGTTTATTTTCATCCCCTATTTTATGAAGATAAAAATCCAGTTCGTCACAAAATAATTCACAATAAGAGTCAGGGGTCTAAATGACATTTTTTAAATTTGAGTTATTAATTTCAATAAATAACGATTCTGCTTGTGTTATCGGAACGGATTTTGAAATTTAGGTTTTGTGCAATATAAAACGCAACACCGCCACCCCTTCTTCCTTTGCGATCTGTCCTTATCAACTTATAATTAGGCAAATTGAACATGTCTGGAGAATTCTGATGTAACCATGTCTCACTTATTCCAATGAAGGAAAATGCAAAATTATTTAAAGAATGTAAAAGGTTTTCAACGTATTCGAAATTTTTGTTCAGACTTCTGGAGTTTATATGTAAAAGTGAAATATTGTCTGGATTGTAAGAAAATTTATTTTTGAATTCTAGGGGTGTGTAATATTTGCTATCGTTTATATCGTCGACAAGAATAGATATATGTAAAGTACCGGAAATTTGGAGGATGAACAACTGCATGTGTGATATCGGTGCATTGACTAGTGGATGCTGGTGCGTTTGTGTGTGTACGAAGTGCAAGTGTGTGGGTAATTTCAATATACAATACAAATGAACATACAATAAGACCCATCTTGATCACAGTTACAATAATAATTGCTTAGGAGCAACAGAGCAGAGAGGGTTTTGACATTCCCGCCCATCAAAACAAGTTCAGTCAATTACAATCAAACAGATAGACTCAAAACAATTGAATGCTATACAGATAATAATTATTGATAACGAGTGAGGAGTTCGGTCTTGATATTTCCAGTCATCAAGATCAAAGGGTAATAAATACTTGTCTCCAGCTCAATATTGGTCACAACAAAAATATATATTAAAAAATGCAGATTTGAAATGAAAGTCAGGCTGCTCAAACAATGGACCCATCGCTCCATGCATCGAGTATTTTTGAGACAGAGCACCACCGCGGACCGACGTGAAGATCGGTCAGCCGTGGCGCAGAGAAGCCACGCCCTGTGCCAATTAACGTCAGACACATATAAACGAAAAGTCCATGTATTTGTTACAGTTTAATAAGCTTATCATATACGAATGGGTTCTGTGATTGACACAGGTGTTTTGCAAAACAAAGAGATTTGTTGGGCAGAGGAGAAAGATTCATGCATGCTAAAGCAGACTCTGACATAATGCTTGATAGCAATAACGACAATTCGGAGTACAACTATTAAATGGCATAGGTCCCCTTTTTTCAATTTATGTTAACAGTCTACCTGAATGTACTCCTGAAGGTATCATAGATATGTATGCTGACGATACGACACTTACCGTCAGTGCAAACTATTGCATTTAAATAGAGTCATGGCATGGATTAAGGAAAATCGTCTCGTTCTTAAAGATAAAGACTAGTTCTGGTCATGCGATTGCATTGTGAAAGAAACGTTGTGGAATTGATCAGAAAAGGTTGATCCTCTAGCGTATAAGTATTGGTGTGTACTGCAAGGTTCTGGAATCATCAAAATGATAAGAAATTTGGCCCAGTCTTGGTAAAGTTACAAGCACTGTACACAGAAAGATGTATATGGGACTACGCGACCACGTGCGCGATATCTATTTGGTCCCAATAGATATAATAATTTACCAAATATATCAATTAGTAGGCGGTTTCCCGACTTTCCCGGCAAAGTTTGTATCATCACGTATTAGTAAAAACATATTCTCTCACATGATTGGTAATGAGAGCTTCCATTTCATTTTTTTGAGAGAGGGGCGTTTCCAAAACTGGTCTTTACCTTTAACACTGAAAAAACTTGTGTCATGTTAATAGGCTCTCGTGCTAATCTCAGGAAAATTGAATCTTTCATCATTTCATTAAATGGCAATTTGATAAAAAGAGTTCAATTCACCAAATGATTAGGCCTTTTGATAGATGAAGAATTGAAATGGTCTAAACAAATCGAAAACGTAAGTAAACTTACCCAGAAAAACATCAGCATGATAAAGAGAGCAAAGAGTTTTTTTGCCTGAACAATCCTTAAAGTTATTTTATAACAGTCTAGTGTTGCCACGATTAGATTACTGCTCTGTTGTATGGTCGAACAGATTTCATTCCCATACAACTAAGCTGCAGAAAATTCAAAAGAGGGCCGCAAGAATAATATTGAACAAGACATATATGACACACCGTCGGCTGATTTGTTCACAAGTCTTAAATGGATGACACTAGACAAACGGTTTGAGTTAAGTCGCGTTATGATGATATATAAATGCGTTCATAACTTAGCCCCTTCTTACCTTCAGGTAGGCTTAATCATTCCTAATGATGTACATGAGCATCATACAAGGCAAATAGACAGTGGATGTTTACGTGTGCCCAGATTTCACACTGATTGTTATAAGTGTAGCCCAATTGTTTCTTCTATATTTGAATGGAATAAGCTAGACAATTCGATGAGAACGACTTCTTCTGTCAATTCATTTAAGAGATTGTTTAAACAAAGTTGTAATTTGTGAATAGCTCAGCCAAACATACACTACGTGCATGTTCTGTAATATTAACATGATTTATTCACATAATTGCGACTTAATCAATATTTTTCTATTGACATTACAGTTGAACTAGGTTAATGATATATAATTATTTTGCAAACGAGTATTCGTTTGTGCTACGTCTATTATTGCTGTGTTATATCTTTCTAATGTACTATGGATTTTTTAAACTGTTCTGTATAAACGTTATGCTTTTTGATGTAAATATGTTCATGTTTATTCAGGGCCCCATGGAAGACCACTACTTATTGGTGAATGGGCTACCCTGACAAAAGATTAGAAATAAATTAAATAAATAAATAAAATACATAAGTCATTGTGAAGTGCCTCAATATAAATTATTTCATTCACCTGATAACAATAATAGTATTTCAGTAGTCAGAATGCAGCATGTATTAAGTGTTGCTAGGTAGGTCAAGCCATAATGTTTGTCCAACCTGGCAACAACTAGGATGTATGCAGTTCGGATTCTGTCTATTGAAATTCTATTATTCTTATCAGGTGAATGAAATACTTTGTATAGAGGCACTTCACAAAGAGGTATGCATTAAATTTGGTTACATTACGAAAATAGCCATTGTCAGAATGTATACTGCTGGCACTTTCGTTGTGAGGAGCATACGTCACATCCGTACGGCAATTGAAATGTTTTGCTCGTAATAACCGAAACAAAAATCGCTCTTAAACATCACCTGATTGAAGTACGCCCGTGATCTTTGGCAGTTTTAACCTTTGATTTATTTACAACATGCTATAATTTTTGAAAATCGGAGTGGACTTGGGTTTTAAGTTGAAGTATACGATCGACCATAAGAATTTTCAGGCGAATGGCATCCCATGTTTCGGACCTTACAGCTTTCATAGAAATCACATCTGGGGGGTGTTTCACAAAGACTAAGATCGACTTTAAGTTCATGCCACTGTTTGCTCTTACCATTTACTGACATTTGTCTTTCAAGGGACGTACAAATCGTGGTCTCAAATCTACAGAGTTTACATTTTTTGATAGTTCATTATTGAAGGAAAAAATATTATCTAAAGATTATAATTTAGAGACCAATTGGGATAGCAACCAATGGCATGAACGGCCTGTTATACTTAAGTCCAACTTAAAGTCGATCTTAGTCTTTGTGAAACACCCCCCTGGACTCTCAAAGAAAAAGTTTGAGAACCCCTGATATAGATAGATCAAGTTAAGGGATGGAGACCAAGAGAGAGAGAGAGAGAGAGAGAAAGAAAGAAAGAAAGAAAGATGGGGGGAATGCTTTCAAAAGGTTACATTTACAACAAAAATCATGAGAAATAGACACTAAAACGTGATTATACATCATACAATCAAGTCATGTATGCTCAAATAACGATTCCATCATATTTTGTTTTATTTGTAATATGCTACAAAACCCGGGGGTGGTTATTTCAAGATTCTGGCAAGGTAATGAAGATGAGAAGTAGTTGGTTGTCGATATGTTTCAGTGTTCTATTTGATTGTAGGAAAAACCAGACATGTTACGCGATTTTCTAGTGCTTGAAACAGGCTGAGGAAGTGTAAATAGGTGTTTGTGGTGATCTGAGTTAATGAACTTTTGTCCAGAATTAAACAACAGTGAGAGGCAAAAAATGACAGAAATCCATGTTTACTCAATTTTAAACAAGGACCTTGTAGGTTTTACGATAGTCTGTCCTAAAAGCCGTATCTCTATTGGTATATCGGTGCATTGGACGCGCTGGTATCTATCTGGCGCAGTAAAATTAGTGCTTCGAGGGGAACATGTGAACACTGTAGGCACCTGCTGGCGTACTGATGAGGGGGGCAACTGCCCCCAAAAAATTCAAACGTGGTTTATTTATAACTTGATACCAGTGATTTACAAATGTTGCTGAAATGACATGATTTTCCGGGGTTTTTTCTCACTTTTTTGTAAATTATACTTTTTTTCTCTTTCTGCCCCCCAAGTTTTTGCTCATTACGCCACTGACTGTAGGTAACATATAATAGCATACACTTAGATAGGGGTGAATCAGAGAAAGACAAGGTCATACTGACCAATTCTTAATCCAAATGTAGGGATTATCCGTCGTCCGGTCTTCCTGTAATCCAAAATCCTCTAGGTAACATACACTAAAGACGTAACGTTGAAATCTCCAAGTACATCTGTAATACATCCCCAGATCACCTCCTCTCCTATTTCAGTCTCTGGTTTCTTTTATGCAGCTTTACAAGACACATAGAAAGTATAAAATTATATACCTGGAACCCAAAGTGTCTGATATTGCGTTTCACAAATGGGAGATCTATTTCTATGAATTCGAGAGTAAGTTGGATCTTAGGATTTGGCGCAGTGAAATTCCTCTCGGTCCCTGATATATAAAAGGCATCGTTTAACAATGTTAAATCTGAGATGCACGGCCCTACGTGTTATCAGTGTCTGTGATATGGTGTAATATTGAAGCCCTCAAAAAAATGCGCTTCAAAATGATCAAGAAGTGCCTCAAAAAAGTAAAAATCTTTGAATGACCGTTTTTACCATACTGCAGTTTATTTCATTGAGGAGATCCAATTCCTTTATCATTTAAACGAAATGAATTATGAACAATAACTGTTAAAATGACCACGTGCATGGGAAAAGAAACCTGTGCCCTGTTTTACAAACCTTGTTATCAATAACAAAAGCGAAATTTCTATGACAAATTTGCTCTCAGCCAATCAAATGCCACGATTTCAGTAGCTTGTAACAGTTATTATCACTAACAAGTTTTATGAAACGAGGCCCTGGTTTGGCTCCAACTTGAAGAAAAGATACAGTGTTGGGCATGGTTTCTGCGGTGCGTGATAAGGCTAAAATGTAGTGAAGGAAATATAATTAAAGGCATCGTTTAACAATGTTTAATCTGAGATGCACGGCCCTACGTGTTATCAGTGTCTGTGATATGGTGTAATATTGAAGCCCTAAAAAATTGCGCTTCAAAATGATCAAGAAGTGCCTCAAAAAAGTAAACGAGTGACCGGTTTTACCCTACTCGTTTTCCCCAATAGACTGTAGTGTTATGAAAACCGTTAGGAAAACTCAAAATTTGATTTCGATTTCCGATCATAAATATCTTGATAATCAGACAGGCGATCGGTCAAAATAAAAGTCATGGGGTTCCTGACTGACCTAAAGGTTTTTAATTATCATTGCATCATGAGCTAAATCCAGGATTTGGTTTCAGAATCTGAGACAAAGTTACCCAATCCCTTCAATATCTGAAGAAAACCGTCGCTATACAAAATACTATGCAGATGCATTAACAAGCGATAACAAATATTATAGTAATGAATAACGTGAACTACGGAGTCTTCCTGTTTGTGTAGAAATACAATATTTGAATCTTTTTTTGATTTTACATACATGTTGATGACAGCCTTACTTCATCTCTACGTTTCGTCTTTCTTTCAGCAACAGAGAAGAAAGGAAAAAAATCATGTTTACTCAAGTCTACATCAGCTCCTTATAGTCTCAGGGGTGTGTCAGTCGTGGTTATATGATTGTATCAAGTAAGAGCTTCAAATATGAGGCTTAAATACTTCGAAAACATGCCCCTTTATACACGAAATGTCGGGGGTAATATTTAGGTGACAATCCTTGACATCTAAAAATGGTCTGGTCCAATTTACCCGACACTTTGTGAAAACCCTACGACAAGTCTACGAAAGGTCGCGTGATCTTCCGCTTGCGTTTCACAAAAGGTCGTATAACGCAACCACCCGACCGGACGCGATGATCCGATGATGTGAAGTAAGCCAAGTATAATATATATAATATAATAATCCATTTCTGGGTTAGCTAACTTCCGAGGAAGAAAGTATCACGCACGCATGAAATCACAGTAATTCCCTCTCGATGGAGAGGGGTGGGGAGGGGGAGTGAGATCTAGGTCCAGCAATCGAACTTGATCATGGCTGATGGTTTATCAATCTGTCCACTTTGTTTACCATACACCCGACCGCTTTCAAATTGTCTCGGGGATTTGAACAATCATCGAGGTCAGAATGAAACACCTCCTCCAAGGATCTTCGTCAGCTTGACTTGGTCATCAAGAAACGAGAAGTGAATATCAAAATATTGTTGGGTCTATTCCAAAGAGAGATTTCGGGGGTGAATGCAATGAGGAGGAAAAGATAATATAGGTTGGGTGATATAAACAAAAGACGAAACAAAACATTAAAAATGGAGAGTTTGCCAAATGAACAAAGCGGGATATGGAGATGGAGAGATAGAGAGAGAGAGAAGGGGGTGTAGAGAGAGAGAGAGAGGGGAGGGGAGGCGTATATAATACATATAGAGAGGAGGTGTAGAAAGAAGGTCCAGTCTAAAATACATTTTATTAGCCATTTTTTTTACATGCTGTGTAATGCATGTGAAGTAATGGGAAGAAACAATTTCTCTCTTTTGAATTATTCATTCAATGCTATAAAATACAACCACAGCGAGAGTTAGAATCTAAAATTGCCTAGGTTGGACTCAAAATCATTGTAATGCTATTTGGATTGATTTTGTTCTTCTCTGCACGAGGTTTTTTTTTCACTGCTTAAATGCACACACCTCTTTGCAATTCCAAGTTTTAATTGTACCTATTATGTTAAGCATTTTGATATTGATAATAATGATTAGATTGAAAATAAAATCAACAGGGATAATTCATGATTAAAAACTGCTGCAGTTGGTTTATTTATTTATTTATTCATTTGCTTATTTGCATCTATCTATTTTTCCATTTGTTTATTTAGATATTTACTTACTAATTTTCATCTATCTATCTATTTACTTGTTCTTATTCGTTCATTTATTCATTCGTTAATATTCATATTTTGTGTAACACGTGGAAATCGATGCTTAGATATAAAACACGTACATCATTCTTTTTTATACTAAAGGTACAACAAAATTCCTTTAAGGTATAATCTATAATTAATCAGCAAGTTATGGCATGTTTGTAAGAGGCATCGTTCTTAATATACAGTTGTTAGGGTGAAGCGTTTAAAGGCATCGTTTAACAATGCCTAATCTGAGATGCATGGCCCTACGTGTTATCAGCGTCTGTGATTGAAGCCCTAAAAAATTGCGCTTCAAAATGATCATGAAGTGCCTCAAAAAGTAAAAATCTTTGAGTGACCAGTTTTACCATACTCATTTTTCCCAATAGACTAGAGTATTATAGAAACCGTTGGGAAAACGGTTTTTGAAATTTCGAATTCCAATCATAAATATCTTGATAATCAGACGGGCGATCGGCTTGTAAACGTCATTGGATTCCTGACTGACCTAAAGGCTTATAATTATGATTGCAGCATGATCTAAATCCAGGATTTTGTTTAGAATCTGAGACAAAGATACCCAATCCATTTAAAGGAAAACTCACCCGAGAATTAGTGAAGGTATGATGAAAGATGCGATGTATTCCTGCATTTTGATGTACACTATTCACGAAAGTGTACTAGAGATATGTAAATGAAGATATTCTTGGCATGATGTAATGCCTTTAAGCATGACATGGGCGCAACCATTTTTCGTAATTATAACTCATTTATTTAAAAATACTATAATATACGGCAGTTGACAAATCTATTTCATTTATGCAAAACCTTCCCCCCAGAAGAGCACCAACTAATTATCTGACAATATTTTTTGTAGTACAAAGCATAATAGCAGGTGAATGAAATACTTCATCACCTCACACACACACCTGGGAAGGATGCAACCATAAGTTTAAAGCCCCTCTAAAGTGTTTGGAGCCCCACCAATTTGATGGCAAAATTTCACTTAAATTGTATCATAATGTGAAAGAGGATGTCATTTAAAGCACATTTCTGCAATTATTTTCAAAACAATTACGTTTGAAGTCGAATATTGATGAAAGAATACAAAATTTAGGTTTTCTGCGTACAACCAGGGAGAGTGTATGGATGGAGATACCGTCCAAGGGGCCTCTTACAAGCCATCCGTGGCACCGCGCGTCTTTTGTTTACCCTACCGTAATTCCCTCAATCCCCCTCAATCCCCCTCCGAGACCGCACAGCTTCCTGGTAGCACTTAGTCATCCCTTTCCACCAACAGCCCAGCCCACCGAGCACGGCGGCTTATGTGTTGCTGGCCCGTACTCGGGGTGAAAAGTGGTGATGAATTGACAACTTCTATAACACTCATCCAACAAATGCGCAAACATGACACAATTTCATTTAGTTCTTTTGGGAGATAAACCTTTGGACTACCTTCCTAGCTATGTACAATTTCGGAAATTTTCGGAAAATGTCAATAATTAGATGAAATTGTCATGATGATGAGAACCTTACATTCGCTCTAACTCACAAAGTCGATTTCGCTGGTTCAAATGATTATGTCTTCAGTAGAGATATCCGAGCACGAACAAAGCATTTGATAACCAATAGATAGTTGCAGTGGTCATAATGGATTCTGTATTTTATATGTTATAGCTATATACATCTTCACTGAACATGACGTCATTTTTGCTGTGCCACGGATGACTTCTAAGCTCGGTGACTCAATATTTTTTTACGACCGAGTGAAAAGAGAACTTATGGAAGCAGACGGCGTTGCGTAACATTTCGTAATTTTTGGAATGCCAGCGGGAATCATCTGTTTTTGCTACTTGATAAACGACTTCGCATGGTAGGCCTACGTCACGTTATCAAGAATATGGCGATGCCCATGTCGTGGTGATAAACTGTACGTTATGCTAAACATATCTTGCTTTTTACCTCTCTCATGCACTTTGGTGGGGAATCTTGTAGATTAATGGACAAGAATACGATTTATTTATTTATTTATTCATGTCTTCTTTAAAAAGCAGGGTAGGTCATTCAGTAAAAATTTAAAAATGATAACAACGCATTTATAACCACATGTACTTGACATTAATTTCTTTTTAAAGATTGAAAGAGAGGAATAGCGTGTAAAGTAGTGGGTTCGGCGTATGGTGACCAAATATTCCATGTACAATGAAACCGTTTTCGTTAAGACTTTATATGTGAGGACACAATACTGATACTTAGGGGAGCCTTCCAAAGTTGCGACTGTGCCCCGACGCGTCGGGGCGCAGAGCAGCATATGAGAACAAAGGAGGCGTCTTTCTGCGCCCATTTGCGCCCATTTGCGCCGGGTACGAGAGGACGCAATTTGGTTTCCAGCTCATTAAAATCTGGCTATTGTTTGGAGTTTCATTGTTACGAGATTGCCCCGCCGCGGCGGGTCCCGGCGAAGCACTTGACATTTGTGAATGGGAGCTAAAACTTTGAAAAGCTTTCGCGCCCGGTCCGGCGCATTAGTTAGCCCTGTAATCCCTGCTTGTGTGTCGCTCTCGTCTTGCGAGATTTGACTCTGAAAAGATTTACTTTGGCTACTGATTTGTTTTAATATTATTTTACGTAGATGACATTGGTTACAATTTTTGTTTTTATTGTTTATTTCCCTCTCAACATCGGAGTTCTGTAGGCGTCAATGTTGGCATGATTGTTCATTATTTCATCTCCTCCTGTTCTGTCCATGATTGTGTTCAATATCAATTTTAATACAAATTGATCTGTTCACGAAAAAAAATATTATTTTATACTTACCCCACTCTCTCTGACATTGTTTTCCTCATGCATGTTTTGACACTGTATTTGTTTCATATTACATTAAATTTGTGTATATTTCCTTTTTCTAGCGATGTTATCGCATGTTTCGGTTTTCTTGTTTTGTTTTCTTAAATTTTCGTTTATTTTTCGTTGTATCTTGTAAACCGTTCCGTCGTATGATCATTATAAATCATATAATTGTATCGATCATCAATCTGTTATTTCAATACATAGGTCCTTTAAATCTACGTAAAATTAGAGAACGTATTTTTAAATCCGTGATTTTGAAAATGATACTTAATCAAGAACGTCGTAATTACTTTCTCCTTGAAATGAATTTATAGAGCGTTTTATATGTCTTACGATTTTTTTTAAAATGCTAATTATATCCGTATTGTCATGAACATCATCAATATATTTCGTTAGAAAGAAGACGCTCATTTTCAGAATGTTGTTTCTTTGCAAAACACTAATGTTACGAACAAAATTAAATACACCGTACCTGTATCATCGGGGAAATCGCAAAACTCCCAGGAGATTATCAATTGCAAATCAACATAGTAAATTATGCCTAAATCGTAAGAATAGAGCATGCATTAAAAAGAAGAGCGTTACCAGGAAATTGATGTTTGAAATTTCACGTCGATCATTTCAAGAAGAAATTAGTTTTTCATTCTGTTCCAAAGAAATTTTATCAAATATTTCTTTGCGAAGAAGGGGGGTTACAGCCGCGGCCAGTTTTAGATCTAGGTCATTGTTGTGAAGAAATAAAATACGTATATATTGTGCTAAATTGGGGCCACGTGGTATCGAAAGAGCGTAGTGCGTTCTAGAACAAATACAGGCCATGGCAATTCGTTGATTTGCTTCTCGTAACATTGTTACAGAACTGTCTCGCTGTCTAAATAAGGATCCATCCCGGGGATCCATCAGGCATGTGTTGGTATCAAGTAGTAGATGGAATTTATAATGATTGCGTTATTTTGGGCCATTGATTTTTTTTTTGGCTAGCCCTTATTCTTCTAGTTCTACTAGGTTATCGAGAAACACAAATAGTGTTGATATTTTCCGCAATCCCTTTAGCGCCGAGGGTAGAAAAGCCTATAGAAAAGTCAGCTGGACAATAGCAATTTAATGTTGGTCGAACAATCAGGGAGAAATACTGGACAAACGGGTACACGATATTAGCTCACGTCTTCAATATAACCAGGGAATCCTGATATAACTATTTAAGCACATGCTCACAATATGAATATAAAATCTGGCTATTGTTTGGAGTCTCATCGTCACGAGATAACCCGCCGGCGCACTTACCGGCGAAGCGCTTGACATTTTGTGAAAAGCTTTCGCGCCCTTTCGCGCCCTTTCGCGCCCGTTCCGACGCATTTAAGTTATTCCTGTATTAAATCCCCGCGTGTGTGTCCGCTCTCGTCTTGAAAGATTTGACTATAAAAATATTCACTTTGGCTTCTGATTTGTTTAATTATTATTTGACGAATATGACATTGATTTAGATTGTTGTTCTGATTGTTTATTTCTCTCCCAACATCGAAGTTTTGTAGGCGTTAACGTTGGCATGATTGTTCATTTCTGTTCATGAATGTGTTCAATACTTGTATTATATTAATTTGTTCACGAACAAAACAGAAACGATATGTATAATTGTATTCCTTCTGTATGTTTTGACACATTATTTGTTTCATATTGCATTTATTTTGTTTGTTTCCCCTTTAATGGTTGCCTGATATGTTTTGCAATATTTTCTTTCTCATATTGCAGCGAGTTTATCAGATGTTGTTCCGTTTTCTATTTTGTTTTATATTATTTTAGTTGTATATTGAAAAGCGTTCTGTCATCCGATCAAAATAGGTCATATATCTAGATCATCAATCTGTTCTTCCACATGCAAGAACGATTTAAAGAATAGAAACGTAGGTTCTCTAAATCTTCGCCAAATCAGCTATTGTATTTCAAAACCCGTGATTTAAAAATGATACTTATAATCAAGGACATTGTAAGATTCTCCTTGAAATAAGATTATAGGGCGTGTATAAATATGTCATACGAAACAAACAAACATCTGCTAATTAAAAATATTACAAAAATGATACCCGTATTGTCGGGAGCCTGCATCATCAAAACGTTTCGGTAGATGGAAGACGCTCTTTTCGAAATGCACTCACCAAAATTCTGCTCGAATCATAAGGAACACTGTCTCCTGCAAAATCATAAAACTAATTTTACGAAAAAATGAATATCTGCATCATCGTGGAAATCGATATACTCCCAGAGAGATTATCATTTGCAAATCAACATTGTAAATTATGTTTGAATCGTATGGGACCTTGAATGAACAGAGCATACCGATTTCAGAAGAAAAAACAGTGTTTATCGGACATGATGTTCGTTATTTCCACCTCGAACAATTCGAAATCGCTTATCTGTTCCAAACATGATATTCGATCGAATATTTCTTTGCGAAGAAACTGTATTGATGGTGGCATTTGTCGTAACAATTTGTTGTCATCAATTGCTCGTGAGGTTTTGACGTTTCATATTTATTAGCTAGCGCTAGTAAAGTCTTTTTAACGTGCCCTGTATATAGTTATAAGGCCTGAACACGTCATGTTCACATTGGGTGTTATATAGCATACGGATATTATAGTAACTGTAATTACATGTAACTTTTACAAGCACTTTGTTATTGCAACACAATGACAAAAGACAGCTCTTTGAGCAGCTAATAGTTGTTGCGCCCATTGTTCCGCGCACATAGGCGGCTATTACCCTTTAATCACAATAGCACCCGACCCCTACCCACGCACACATACACAATCACCATACTCGGAATAACCTATTGTAATCAATCAATATGAAAGTAAAATAAAGATGTTTACGCTTAGTGTTTGGATGTCACACTATCTACTGGATAGTCATAACCGTGTACAAAATCAATGTCAAGTGTTAGTGCATATCATTTTGCATTTTCACTTCATTACTTGGCCAAATTACATCCAATGAAAGGGATTTAGTAACATTACTTTGTGGACATAGCGGATCATACCAATACATATTTTATTAATCACCCATCACTTTTGCAATTGTCAACAAAGTTACTAAATCCCTTTAACTTGGATTTTCTCACATTACCTTATCAGTGGGCATATTAGCTCACAATAATGTAGTTACTTGATCCCTTCGATAGTGCGTTTTTTCCATTGTAATTGCTGATTTGCAGAAAATGCGTTCGAATAGAGCTGCGCTCAAATTTGTGAAGATATCGTTGCGTTTAGATCTATTTATTTTTCCATTAAACATATAGTATTGTACTTGTTCTATTCTTATCGATGTTAGTTATTCTATAGCTTTACATAATTATGAGAGGTTTTCACAATTATTGGTGACATCCTATATAATGAAATATTTATTATTAAACACGTATTCGGACTCCTTTTTGCGCAATTTGTCAAGAATTTTAAAAACTTATACATTTGCACGTTATAACCTCGATATGAAGATGGAAAACACGGTACGAGCGCCTGATGATATCGAAATAAAAAGAATATTACTGTACAATAATTATAAAAAGTAAAATTGTTGAGTGTAAATAACGATTAAAAAAAAAAACTGAAGAGGAATCCACAGCGGGGGCGGTTGGTGTTGATCGTAGCATAATAATAAATAACAATACGTCCAACTTTCTCTCTCTCTCTCTCTCTCTCGTTTTCAAATTGTCATTTTCTATCTTCATCTCTCATAGTGTTTTCTGTTCCGTGATTTTTGATGAGATCGCGTTTCGACTTACTCCTAAATAAAATTAGATGATCATAATTATAACGTAGAACCAGATTTGACCCTATCTGAAATATTCATTCAAATATATAACAATCATTGAAAGATAAAGGAATAATACAAATGTGACTTAGTAAAATGTCACAGACGAAAAGATGACATGAGAAATGATTGTTTCTCTCTCTGTATGATGTCTTAATTTCTCTATATCTCTTGCTCGCTTTCTCAGCGCCATTTTCCATCTTCATCTTTGGTACTGTTTTCCGTCCCAAAGTATTCCTTTCGATCTTGAGATAAATTATTATACCATAACCTCGATATGGAGAAGGAAAACACAGGACGAGCGCCTGATGATTCATATTATAAAAAGTAAAACTTTTAAATGTAAATCTGTGTTGCATCAAAATGATATGAAAAAAAGTTTATTATGCTATGATATTGACGTTACTTATATACGTCGGACATAATACTTTAGCGAAAAGATATAAATAAACCCCAAAAGTAACAAAAAAAATCAGAGCTGGGGTGATAGGAGATCGGAGAGACAAATATCATAATAAAATACAGTACAGACTACGTCCATCTTTCTCTCTCCTCTCTCTCTCTCTCTCTCTCTCTCCCATTGTCTGTCTGTCTCTCTCTGTCTTTCTGTCAATGTGTTTTCCATCCTTTCTTCATGTTGTTTTCTATTCCGACATTTGCTAGTATGGCATCATTCCTACCTTGAGACAAATTATTATAACATTTCCTGATAATGTACACAAAATTATACCTTATATTTATTATAGGAAAGGAAAATAGAGAACGAGCGACTGATAATGTCGAAATGAGAAGAATACTACTGTATAAAAATTATGGAAACTAAAAGTTTTGATTTTGAATGTAAATCTTTGTTGCGTCAAAATAAAATGATACGTTCATTTACGATATTGACAGAAATAATATACATCGGACATTATACTTTAGCACAAAAGGGTTATCTAGAAGAAGGTGGACAACATTATAAGAAAAAAGAATAAAATTTTCTTTTATTTATAAAAAAATAAATAGCAGAAATACCCTACCAAACCGAAGAAATCTTGAAGAGGAGACAAGAAAAATAAGTATGAAAAGGACACAACAAATTACAAAAGGATAGGATTCTAGAGCGGAAGATGATAGGGAAACGTAATAGTTTGTAAGTATTGGCAAATTTTGACAAAGTATATACAAACAAAAATGACCCAGAAATATTTTAAAGTATTTTAGACCTATATAGAATATACGAAAAGATTTATGTCTTAGACCCCTACAGCTAAGTTACGTAAGAGGAACAATGAACGTGGCCAAGGGTAAAGTTCGTTGTCATGGTTGTAAACTCAACAATAGAAGAACGGAACGGAAGTTACGTAAGAGGAACAATGAACGTGGCCAAGGGTAAAGTTCGTTGTCATAGTTGTAAACTCCAACAGAAGGAACGGGTTAACAAAGTTTTATTGACATGATAGGTTGAACGAGAACACAGATGGAGACGAAGACAAATACATTAAATTCTTACGTTGTTTGCACTTCTTTCTTTATTGTTTCGTAACATATAATGAATCACTATATTTTCAATATCATTTATTTTCGAATAAACAAAAGACTACCAAGACTTGACGGCGATTAACTCCTTATTAGCCACACCCTTTAAAAAAACCACACTAAAACGCGATGCGGAAATAAACACACTGAGGCACAATGCCAATTTCACGAAAATCCTGACGTATTCAGAGAGGGAGGGGGAGGAGGGAGACAGAGAGAGAGACAGACAAACAGAGATAGATAGATAAATAGATATAAAGAGAGAGAGAGAGAGATGATTGTGATGAATTATGATTTTGTTCTAATCTCTGTCATTCATTTAAGCTCTTTCCATTAAAAACAAAACAAATCAAATATGCGTACAAAATTCAATAAATATTTTATTGATACAGCAACCTCATATCAAAATAGGGTTGTAAGAGATGTATAGATAAAAAAAAATAACAAAATTAAGCGGGAGGCAAAAACTAAAACAAAATGAATATTTCAAATTATGAGAAACGAAGTCGAAAGCATTCAAAGTAAATATATATTTTTGTCGAGAATAAAACAATGTTCATCTCAAAATTCATTTCCCAAATAGTCCTATATTTGATTTGCACATTTAAAAGAAAGGTCATTTAGTGTAGATCATGACATAATGTTGGTCAGAATATAGTTACAAAATGTGTCGAAAACCCATGTAAAACGAAGGTTTAGGCCTATTATGGTATTCGGTTGATAATCGGCCGAGCTTTAGCAGACGACAATCATTGACAATGGGGAAATGAATGGAGGTATCGACCGATCTGCGCGTGCGGCGGTGCTTACGCAATTTGTATTGTGAGTGTATTAAAAGGAAAGACGTGAAGCTTCAGCAAAATAAGACGGCAATTTCTCCAAAAAAACAGACCTTATTTTTTGTATTGATGAACAAAACTTATATTTTTAGAAAGAAAAAAGTCTGATCTTTAATTTTTACATTTACTAAAAATCACGAAAATGACTGAATGAGGCGCAATGAGCAATGAAAATAGAAAGCACCGCCAAATTTTCAATTACTGGCGATGTAACCGAAATCGCTCCGTCACAGATTTACACGACGAGTATGGAAGGCCGTTCGTGCCATTATTCGTTTGGGGCATACGTATGGAACGCGGCATATATGCATCTGCCTTAGCAAACGTATGCTAATTGACCAATCGCCGCCTGTTATTTAGCAAACGTTTGCACAGTGCGATAGCATACGTATGCAAGTTTATTAGCAAACGTATGCCCGTTTCCATACGTATGCGCAGTATGCTAGTAAATTGATTTTCAGGCAACCAATCAAGTCCGCTGTTACAAAGCTGCTCAGCTCAGTATGTACGGGTGCGTATTTTTATTTACACGAATTTCGATTAATTCCAATGAAACCGCTCGCGGAGTCTAGACTGGATAGAGAGCTCATACGCTAGTGTGAATTTACATCGAGGACAAAGTTTGCTTAACTTTTCTTGAAACACTTGAATGGTTATGGAATCTGTTTGTGTTTCTAATCTTCAAATATTAATATTATTCTGCATCAAATATAAAATATTTGATTTCTACTGTGGTATGTAAAGGCATGAACTTACGTTAATACATGTACAGTACGTACAAATATATCTTTTAACCAAGAAGATGCACCATGGTAATACATTTTAACAAACACATCAACATATTACTCTAGACATCTCATCACCATAGCCATTTAAAACCATATATTAATGATATGTAAAATATAGATTGAAGCAATTTAGTCCATTGGCTGTATCCTGAGTGTGATTTATATAATGAATTTTGAGTAATATTTGCATCTACCTGTAGTTGAAGAATAGATATAGTTCACTACTAGAATATATGGAGATGGAGAAATCAAGTTGGAGCTCAATTGAAGGAAGTAACGAGAAATATTAAAGCAAGAGAAACTGAGATGAGGAAAGCAAGAAGTTATTGAAATTGAGAGATGACTCATGAGATAGCCTTGCAATGAACTTTATATAATGTTGTCTTGAGAGGAAGTAGACGTTTTTTTAAATGGAGATTAGTGTAAGTATTAGAAAAAAAAACGGAAATAGAATTAATGAGAAAGTTTTTTTAAAATTAAATCGAGATCAATACATGTAATTAGACAGGAATCTGTAATCTGGCATTTATGTGCGATGTCACACCAACGCGTAACGCATGTCACACACACAACAAAATGGAAAAGAGACAATAATGTAAAAGAGAAGAAGATAGAGGATAGAGGAAAAGGAGAGAGACAGAGAGAGAGAGAGAGAGGGAGAGAAAGAAAGAAAGAAAAAGGAGGAACATGAAACTTAAATTTACACTTAGGCCTACAGATTACATTTCCGACTGCGAGTGAGTTGGCTGACATATTATGTGCCTAAGA
>CP137680.1:17544860-17599543 GCA_037976565.1 Mesocentrotus franciscanus | reverse complement strand
AACTGAATTATAAATGTTCGTTTTCTAAATATTTGGTGAGCCAATCAGAGCTTATACACTTTAGTTATTCCGAAATGTCTTTTATCAGAAGTTTTGAAGTAGATTTTCATTTTGTTTGAATTCCATATTGAATTTGGAATTATTTCACTTTCGGAATAACGAACCTTGTCATATTTTCTGAATTACGAACCGACCTTAAGAAAGTGACAAAATGAAAAGTTACATCATCTGCAGTCTAAGTAACGCTATAACCATAAACATTCGAGTGACTAATGGGGGTCCGATCGCTATTCGTAAGGACCGCTATTCATAATTAATTTTGAGAAAAGGTCATTATTCGTAAGGACCGCTATTCATAATCGAAGAAAAGGGTCGCTATTCATAATACAAAATCGGGGTCGCTATTCCCCCTCTTCTCGTATTATGAATAGCGACCCTCATTTCGTATTATGAAAAGCGGTCTTATGAGTAATGACCCTCAATGTTAATTATGAATACCGACCCTCATCTCACATTATGAATAGCGGTCCTGACGAATGGCGGTCCTTATGCACTTATGAATAGTGACCCCCTTTCCGTTTTATGAATAGCGGTCCTTCACGTATAGGAAGTTACACGTTATGAATAGCGGTCCTTACGACTAGCGAGGTTACCCCGACTAATGTTGGGGTTCTGTGGCACTGACCAAGAATTTCCAAGATCTGTGAAAGGTCAAGATAGATGCCCTTAGTTGAAAACAGTTCAACAGTTTGAAATTGCAAGTGATAAAATGGAAAGCTTGAACAACGCGTGTAAAGTCCACGTCTCTCGATTGATATTCATAGGAAGGAATAAAACGTTTGTAGTATCATAGATTTATTTTATACGTCAATATCTAATTAATACACTGGGTTTCAAAATGTTATCTTCTATATCTAAATAAAACCTTAGAGATATATAAAGTCTTGAAACGTATAAGAGTAAATGACGCCCTAAAGTCGGGACAATAACCGACTTGTATTGGAGCTTTCCCATGAAATAACCCACTAGAACACACCATACCTAAATTGCATATAAAATTGGGCTGTAATAAATTGCAACGCGACGTCACGTGACCGTTAACAGACTCGTTAAATATAAATTTACGCTGCTTTGTGTAGAAGTGCATTCTCGTTCAATAATGGAAATTGTTAGTAAAAGATTATATGAAGTTAACAAATGTAAGTCACTATCTAAAATATACCAGCCATACTTATTGGGGAAAAATTGACGAATCAAACACAACAAATATATAACTGTCTAACATTATATCAACAATTTATTGACGTTTTGCAGAACACTATATGACAATAACACGTGATCATTTATATTTTTTCTGTTTTTCAAATGCGTGCATTTCGAATGGATGCGGGTATACCAAATATTAGCTGAAACTTACTTTGAAACGTCACAAAATATTAAATGTCATTAATAAAAATGATTTCTTGCAATGCATGGATTAAATAAACCATAATAAGAATATGAAAGTTACTTCATATTTCACTGAGAGAAAAATATCGACAGACACATTTGAAACAATAACCTACATTCAAAAAATAGGAGTAGGAGTTTATCAATGACAGTCAGCGGTAATATAAGAATGAGAAACGTATCATAGTTATTATTGAAATATATATAGTGGTGATGGTGGTATAGTGGTGGTGGTAGTAGTAGCAGGAGCAATAGAAGTAGCAGTAGTAGTAGCATTATTAGTAGTAGTAGTGGTAGTAGTAGTAGTAGTAGTAGTGGTGTTGATGGTGGTGTTGGTGTAAAATATGTGGTAGCAGTCAAAGTATTAGTAGGAATCATTATGGTATGACAGTAATTGAAGACATGTAGAAATATTAATGGTTGTATTGAACATATTATTATTACCAGCCATTATCAGTAGGAGTAGTAGAAGTAGTGGTAGTAGTAGTAGAGATGGTGGTGGTGGTGATAGAAGTACATGTTGTAGTAGTAGTAGCAGTAGCAGCAGCAATATTAAGTAGAAGTGCTGACAGCACATACTTATAGAAAATAGTACTACATGTACTACTACTACTAGTAGTAGTAGTAGTAGTAGTAGTAGTAGTAGTAGTAGTAGTAGTAGTAGAAGTAGTGGTCGTCATCGTCTCACCCCCGTTACATTAGCAACGTACTTCACTAAATGTATGTATGCTACATGTGTATAGGGCTTACTTTGGTCAATCGGATCCCCACGTCGGGTCGGGTTACACGAGCATTTGTGAAAACATACCCCCATATACAAAAGATCCTGTAAACTGAATGCAAATAATCAAGAAGTTTCAAATATATTCCTTTAGGTCCTTAAAATAAATTTGGTTTGTACGGGTAACACATTATAAGGTAGGCTTACTAAGAAAATTGTAGCAATAGTAATATGAGTAGTAGTCTTTGCTGTAGTAGTACTTGTTGTTGTTGTTGTTGTTTTGGTTGAAGCATGGACCTGGTTGAAGTAACGGTAGTAGTAGCAGCAGAAGTAGTAGTAGTGGTATTGTTAGTAGTAGAAGTAGTATTGATACCGTTCTAGAAAGACCAGCAGATTACACAAGTAGTAGTAGTAGTAGTAGTAGTAGTAGTAGTAGTAGAAGTAATCGTCCTCGTCGTCGTCGTCGTCGTAGTAGTAGTAGTCATGGTAGTAGTAGTAGTAGTAGTAGTAGTAGCAGCAACAGCAGTAGTATAGGAAGTAGAAGATGTAATGGTTGTAGTAGTATTGGTGGTTGCCACAGTAGGAGTTGATGTATAAGTTTTGTAGTAGAAGTAATATTTGCAGTAGTATTGTGGTAGCAGTGGAAGTGGTAGTAATCTTTTGAATCCATGTAACTGTCCGTTTCATTCATATAAAATTGCAATATTTGACTTTTTAAAATTCATGCATCACCTCACAGTTATAACAGTCATTACAAGCTATTTCGTTACCATCGTCCTTGTTTTTGTTTTTATTCTTGTTTGACAAAAGATAATGTGATCAAAAGTCGTTGGCAGTAAATTATATATAAGAAGAAAGAAAAGTTAATCAACCAATGACGGAAATAAGTATTATTGATCAACTTTCGATGGAGTAGCTTATCTCTTCGTCTTTTTCATATATGCATTTATCAATATTTTACAAAATCGAAATAGTAACTCTGGTTAAATACACAATACGTAATTTTATATACACTGCGAATTTACATGTGCGATAACTGTAATTTTATACATATGTACAGGTATGAAATTATGATACAAATAATGAATGCTTATGAGTTCAATAGTGCGAATATTATCATGAGTTGAAAGATTAACGTTCTATGCAACGAGGCGTCAGCCGAGTTGAATAGAATTAACGTTAATCTTTCAACGAATGAAAATATTTGCACTATTGAACGAATGAAAACATTCATTATTTGTTTTATACAACATCTTTCAACAAATTATGATTTGCTCCTTATATTAAAGATAAATTAAAGTTGAGTCAGGCCTTCTCGATTACATTCAGATTGCCTTCGCGTCAGATGCGCGCAGCTAATAACAATGGGACGTGCAGGACAGAGAGGTACGTACGCGTCGCAGTCTGCATATAACCAAAATGCACGGCGAATATAACCAAAAATGCACGGTCGTGCAATAGTATTATTTATTGAATATCATGTGACCAACAATCCTCCAATCAAATGACAAGGATCTACGTAGGTGTTGTATAAAATATAATACATGTACATTCGTCGTTCAAGTGAAAAGCTTGTAACTTCTGAGAAATTTACACTTATAACAAACCTACGACTACATTCCCATGTTGGCCCATGCTATCAATTTAAAACATGGTTTATTGTGCAATGCAAATTAATAAGGTAAGCAATGAGTTTACTGTTTAAATGGATACCAAACATTCCCAAATTAAAAGAGAAATTATTGTGAGAACCGAAGCAGAGAAATACAATATATAACAGTTATATGCTACTGAAATTTGATGGCATTTGATTGGCTGAGAGCAAATTTGTCATAGAAATTTAGCTTTTGTTATTGATAACAAGTTTTATGAAACAGGGCTCAGACGACCGAGTCAATTTCTTGTCATTTTTATGATTTCTAAACCTCGCATTATACACATATTCTTCCAGCGTTGCTTCCAGTTTTATTTCCAATTGGAATCGTTTGACCGGAATTGAACTTTACAATTTAAGTTTTGAAGAAATGAATTCTTGAACTGGTTGTATTACTACTAAAATAATGTACAACTGTAATTGTATATACTTACTAATAGGCCCAATATATTATGAACAGTAATTAAACGATATGTATGTTTTATTCTCCTAAAAGGGACGTATAAATTAAGGTACCATGTATATCAATACTCCCTTATTCTACAAATTAAAGATATATTGCTAAATGTTTCACCCAACATGTTTTTTTCTTTCTTTCATCATTTTGCGGACAATTTACATCTTTGAAAAATATGGGAGATTGCATTAAAGAGATATCACTATCATAACATAATTATACGACGAGTATTACCATCTGCAAGTTACTCGATCTCATAAGGTTCATCCCCTTGCTACGATTCCATTCAGTGAATGATTTATTTAAGCGTGCAGTTTAAACACAATATTATGATAGTACTTGTAAAGTGCAGGATAAATCTTATTTTCTCTGTAGGTAATCTAAAAATGCTCTAGTCTTAAACCCCGTGGAACCCGTTTCATTTATACAGTTTTATACACAAGTGCAGTGTCTTAGATGACCGACACATTGTAATCCTTTGTATACAATCTGTTCTCCTTTTCTTGTAGGTCGTAGTAGGTTCCAAACCAGTCGCTAAAACTTTCCGAGTATGGCGCGTCCTTTCGGTATTACATCGGGAGGAACTCGGTAAATTTCGTTCGCGTCGACGACCCTTTGGACGAAAACGTGAGCGAACGCGCGCGGTCGAAACGCCTTTCCTGCTGCACAACCAACAAAAAGAGCGACGAAAATGCTTCCGGTATGTCGAGCTTATAAAGCAGAGAATGTAAGGATTGATGCAAGGGTTTAGATACTTAATGACGTCAGAAAATAGCTTGGCGTCGGCCATTCCCGGGAGGATCATAGCATCAGGGTGGAACTGCAAGAAGAGTCGCACGCAGATGTGCGGAAACCAAAGTATGGCGAAAAGTACGACGATAGCAAGAACAACCACGGCTAAGCGCTTCCTGGAGCGCAGTTGAGGGCGCTTCTCATTGGCTTCTCCTGGAATAGCCCAGGCGCTCTTCAGGAGACGCCATGCCACCATGGAGTAGTAGATACTGATGAGAAGGAGGGGGAATACGAACATTAGGATGCAGAACGTAATGGTGTAGGCTTCCTTGTATCTACCCATATCCATGTAGCAGAACGTGAAGTCTGGATGCAGCGTGGGCATTGCGCGGGACGAAATGAAAGGGGGTATTCCCAATGCGATGGAAATCACCCATAGGGAACCCACCAGAGAGGACAGCTTACATGCACTCCTATTTCCGGTGTAGCTCGTTGGGCGCACAATAGCGTGGTAACGATCTGCGCTGAGAGCTACCAGTGAATACACGGACACCAATCCGCAAGAGATGGCTAGGTGATGAACGACTTTACACCAGACGTTCCAAAAGGCCAAGTTTTTGTGAATAGAAATATAATTTTGAAGGGCACCGACATGAGGAGAACAAGAAGGTCTGCGACGGCTAGCGATGCCACCATGGCATTCGGTGTTGTCCGCATCGTGGAGTCTTTGAATACGATGATGATGACCATCAAGTTTCCAAGGACTCCGATGGTGACTACGATCATAAGAAGAGCGATTACGATGGAGAACGATATCGGAATGGTGTTGTAAAAGTTTATCCTAAAATCATCAGTCATGTTTCCTTCGGTCTCTGCGGTTGCCATGGTTGCAGTCATGTCAAGTATTTCCAAGTAACCATTCGGTTCGGCTGTCGAACTGTCGACCTATTTTGAAAATGGAACGAGAAAGAATTGTAACAGAATTTGATTATTGGGCTCATTATTTTGGTTATTTTCGAAACAATATGTCGGAAAGATGGCGAGAACTCAAACAGAAAAGGTTGATGTCGGATTATTGGGCACATTATTTTGGTTATTTTGGAAACAATATCTCAAGAAGATGGCGAGAACTCAAACAGAAAATGTGGATGTCGGAAGAAATCTGACTGGGGTGCAAAAGTCTCGGTTTACACACCAAAGACAGAAAATGGGAATCTGTTAAGATACTGAAAAAGTATATATTAAATGAACTTGCCAGAAGCCCGATTATGACATGCATTAAAAATGATTCTCTACATAAAATAGCGTATGCTTTTCGAATCATATTAAAGGTACTATGTCCCATTTGCAGGCCAAAAAAATGAAAAGGTTAAATTCCAACAGCATTTGAAAGACAATACTAATTTAGAACTTCCCTAAAAAAAAGGGGGCTTGAAAATATCTTTAAGTGGGAAAATAACAACTATTAGTTGTCGTATCGACTTAAGAGCTATAGAGCCAATAAGTAATAGTCTGATTTTTCAGACCATTGTACCGAATGGTCGTACGTTTTATGCTGCGCAAAGATTCAATCAGTTTAATTTTGGCTATTACAAGAAGTGGGTTATTGATGTAGACAAATACTCATGTACCCTTTACAGCTCATTTTATGTATGTTATTACCAAAGATGAAAAAAGCCAGTCAGTCACTCAATAGTGTCTGACAGTGAAGTCTAGCAAGTAAAGGGGTTTCCTTGCATAATTTGAATATTAGGACACTGCTAACGTTTAAATTTCACGGATAGGACATACATGACATATTCATAATTTCTGCAAAGTTCTACAGAATTTGATGATGGCTGCAAAAGGGACATAGTATCTTTAAAGGTGGACACGTGGATTAAATCTAAAACCTTGAAACTTGAAAAATCTTTACAGGCATTCAGTCCGTCCCAAAATGATAGATACCGATTGCCTCTTGAGAACTGCCAGCATATTGATTGAATTGAAAAGCAGACGGCCACTTTTCTTTCCGATAACCTTTACAGCACTATTGATTGTATCGACTATATCCGTACACGCGTGATGGCCCAAAGCTAGTTTCAGAAGCCCGGTGGCTAGGCGGAAATCGACGCCGAACTTAATACTATTTTGTGAACTCAATCATCCCTTCACACGAAACAAATTTATCTCGCTCACCATTTTATTACGAAGTATCAAACATCTTCTGAGTTATAATAGATAATTAGATTGCGCTTTAAACGGGTGATTGTTGATTTAACGGGTTAGAATTAAGAAGAAAAAAACCCTTCACCAATATTACATCGCACATTTAAACTGGAGAAGAAAATTTAGGGTCGCCTTGGAATATTGATGATTACATATGTTGAGGCGAGTTCGAATTCATTTCGGTATGAGTGAATTTACTGTGATAAACCAGAACACGTAAAATGTTCTTTAGAATTCGAAGGAAAAAAATGGAAATCCGTCATAACTAGCACATTCTCCCTTTCTTCATAATAGGTTAGGTGTTAGATGCGACGTACGAAAGGCGCAAGAAACACCTGCTCGCCATAGGTGTTATAGGACTGATCTTCAATATCAAAAGTAAAAAGCATAATATGACATTGAACATTATATTGATTTCTCCTCTGGGTGTACGGGTAATGGACTCTAATAAAGTGACGATCATATCGACCCCATGTTTGCAGTGGTATCTTTACTTGTCACGTCGAAGCTTAAGGGAAAAGGAGGCCTGAAGAGGGGCGAGGAGAAAACAGAGAGGGAGAGACAGAGAGAGAGAGAGCGAGAAACAGAGAGACAGAGTCGGAGGGCGGGATAAAAGTGAAGAAAGAGAGAAGACGAGAGAAGGGAGAGAGACTAGTAGGAGAGAGAAAGAGAGAAGGGAAAGATAGAGAGGGAGAGAGAGCGGATGAAAGGGTGAAAGTGAAAAGGAAAAGAGTGAGAGACGGAAGAGAAAGAGAGAGAGAGAGAGAGAGAGACGGGCAGTGGGAGACATAGCCGGAATGAGAACGGGAATGAAAGAATATGGCCAGAGAAGAGTGAGGAGAGAGAGATTTCTTTTAAAGGGGGTTAGTTAGATACAGAGAGAAAAGAAGGAGAGGAATTTTTTTTAAAGGGAAATAGAAGAGGAAGAGAAAAAGAGAGGGAGAACGGGATAGTGACAGACATCGAGAGAAAGGGAAGAGGGGGGAGAGAGAGAGAGAGAGAGAGAGATAGAGAGGGAGGGGGGAATGGAGAGAGAGAGAGAAGAGTATCCGTCTGCGTTAAACGTCCTTCAATAAAAACAGAAGTTATATGAAAAGAAGAAAGAAGGAAGAAATCAGATGCACGACAAAATAATGATTATGCAAAATATTGTATTGGTTGAGGTTTTCAATCTATTTGATTGAAAATTATTCTCTGGTATAGTAGGAATGGATACATATCTTTTTTAATTTAATTTTGAATCCCATCCCAACGGACTTTACGCGAAATATCTTCATTACGATAGCGTTAAACTATTTCATTATTTTCTTATTTAGCGTCAGTCAAGGTTTGGGAAGGTGAGGTAGGGTGTAGGTGACTTGTTTAAAGTGCATATGGGTTTCTATTTGAAATGTAGATACACATTTTGAGGAATCAGAGATACAATGCATAAGAAATCGAGTATCATGAGTATTGCGTCATCTTCTTCTCACATTCATTTTAATCCATATTTATATATATAAATATACTGTCTGTCCCTGGCTCTCTCTCTTTCTCTCCTCACTCTCACACACCATTCGATAGGATCATGTGCTTCATACGTGCCCTCCACGGCGCTACGCCACTAGGCGCTATCCGAAGCAATCTTCCACATCAAGTATTTCGCTAGACTAGTTACTTTTGTGTCGACGAAAACTCCCAGTCATATCAGAATCGTAATGGATATACCATGGAAATCATATTCTTTAAATTTCCCTATCATTCCTTGTATGCGTAACCAATAATTATAATTTACCATTCTGTTTCTGTCCTACTTTTTAGGGGGTGACCGATGAGGATAGCCAACTCTTTATTTAATGAAGTTTTTCTTTTGTTTACAAGGCTATGATAATAATATGAAGAGATTGTTTAGCCAAGTAACTGTTACACAGAGTTTAAGTGAAAGTTTGCCCTGATATTATATTGGTTTTAATAGAAGTAGAAAAATTAAAGAAACAATTCAGTGAAAGTTTGAGAAAGATCGGACAACAAATAAGAAAGTTATGAATCTTTCAAAATCATGAAAATCATTGAATCTTTAAGACAAATTGGCAATGCGGTCAGAAATTGTGATGTCATCCCCTCACAATTCACCACTGATCTGAATGACAGAATGACCCAAAATCTCCATTTCTCTGAATGTTAATGGATAGTAGACCTATCTTTATATGGGGGTGCATGAAAGAACGTGTTATCCGTGATATATGATCGAGATAGGCATGAAGAAAATATATCTTTTGACCAAAATGGAATTTAATGACATTTCTTGCATTCAACAAAGGATAAAATGTGAGGAGGTGACATCATATTTAGAGACCGCGTTGCCAATTTGACTCACAGATTTGAAGTATTTCATGAAAAGTTGTGAATTAAAAAAATCCATAACTTTCGTATTTATTGTCCGATTTTCCTCAAACCTTCACTGATATGTTCTTCTCATTTTTCTCCTTATATTAAAACGAACTTATTATCAGGGTGGACATCCCTTTAAGGTTCGTTCAGACAATACGCGGCAAGACCGTGGCGTGTTTTTGTTGTTGTTGTGTTTGTTAATGATGACGTAAAGTGTGATACGCTTCACATTTTAGTATCTAATAACACAGAGCTCAGTGAAAAAGCACAAATCCTTTGTTGCGAGCAGTTACCATTCATTTACACGTATACAAAAACATGGCGGCTCTTTTGCAGCGGTTCACCGAGCCATATGTGAACAAGCCTTTAGGCCATTTATTTAATATCCGCCAAATAAATTTCAAACACAATCGCAACTACGTTGGGAAAATCAATTCAAGGCAATAACTGTCTTGTGCGTCAACTATTAACATGTGCAAACATGAAAATGATGTATCACGTAATCCAAAACGCCATCCGTACGATGGGGTATTGAAATTGCCCTTGAGTTGATTTTTCGGTGGAAATCCATGATAATTGAGAAAAATAAGCAAATAAGAACGAGACGCAGAGAACAATACATCGTTTAGTCCATCTCAGTGTCCATATCCCTGATTTTTAGCAAGTTTTTGTAAGTTTCCATTTTGCTATTCTAAACAACCCATTTATAGCATCATAGTCAACTCAGTATAACCGTTTGACGGTATCCCTTATACGCTTATACGCAGTAGTAAGCTATAAAACCATCCTCCTCAACAACTTTGATCTATTTTCCGAATTATTGAAAGTACATGTGTAAGATGGATTTGATACATTTTACGAATACTAGAACGTTTTTTTTAATTGTCAGATACTTTCAAGCCTAGGCTACTGTCCGAATACACAGAACGGTACAAGGCAGAAAATAATGCACATTATTAAACATGTACCCCCCCCCAAAAAAAAAAACAAAAACAAAAACAAAAAACACCAACACATACAATGAAAAGAAATACGACAAACATGTCATATGGAATCGCTCCGTAAGTTTGGGCACTTGGAACATTTACTCGTATATCATGTATTATATCCCTTATAGTAAGATTGTTGCATTAAGAGTGTACACAACAAGAAGAAGAATAGTTTTAATATAAAATATGTTTCCTGCCGAATAGTTCATTTTTTATTGCTGACGTCACGATAGTTCACTTTTTCCCTAGGGAAAAATTGAACTATTCGTTTTCCCGCCCCCCAACTGGCAAAATTCAGCGAGCGTATGGGATTTCAAATGCCTCCGCGCGGGCTACTCCCGCGGTGTCACGGCGCTCACGCTGTGCAATTTACGCTGTGCAGTAACTGCAGTACCGGGTGCAGTACACTACGTACTGCAGTACCTGTATAGCGCCAGCTAAACATATTTACATCCGGTTGAGCCGTGCAATTTTCCTTTATTTTTTTTTTTTTGATGTGATGTGAATGTGAGTACGATACATGTTATTACAGAAGTGTCTATGAATGATACAGGTGTAAGGGATATAAAACAAATATACAATGACTCATTCTCGGAACAAGCTAAAACTATTCGCACTCAGGAATATCAATAGTACTATTCTCCCGAGGGCCATCTTGTTCCTTCGATGCGAATAGTTTTAGCTAGATTCTCGAGTGTCATTGTATATTTGTGTACTATATACTATATGTAATATAATAAGTGGTATATACAATTAAAAAAAAAACTTCTAGTATTCGTAAAATGTATCAATAGTTATACTTCGATTAATACAAGTACAAGAAAGAGGGCTTCCGTCGTGAACAAAACCAGTAAATAAAGATAAGATATAAAGCATTTGAATTCACGTACTGCCCTAGGCCCTACACCTATCGTGTATAGGCCCAGGGGTCTCAGTCAAATATAAATACTGTAAGCATGCGTGACCAAGAAAACGCGTATAAAGGGGTGTTTTTTTATAGACTGGACGCGGTCCGCGCGGTGCCGCCTTATGGGGTTAAAAACGTCAATTTTGGGCCATTTTCAAGAAAAGGGTACTTTTTCAAAATCCTGCTGTACGCGCCGGTGTACGCGTTTAGGGGTATTTTTCCAGATCCCGACTCCGAATTGCCTTTTTGAAAAGAAAAGACGTAGGATGGCTGTGCATTAAACCCATTTGGAAGTGTGCAGGTTGATGTTATTGCTTCTCTATTGAAATACATTTTTACATTGTGAATTTTACATCAGAAGCGCAGTTTGATTTATTTTACATTATCAGCAACTTAAATGGTATTCCCTATCCCACTTCAAAATTCTCAAGGGGTTACAATTTTACAACACTTGTTTAGGAGTACACTTTTGTGAAATACCCGTATAGTGTGTGAAAAAACCACGCGAAATCCTTATTTAGGGTGTATTTTGGCTTCAGAAGAAATCCTCGTTTAGGGGGTGCCTGGAAAACCTGTGGTCACGCATGGTTACAGTATTTCTACATGACTGAGACCCCTGGGTGTATAGGCTAGAAAATGATGAATGTGAAATCCCTAGTCCCAGTAATTGATTGAATGTCCTTAATACAACAATTCATCACACACACAAAACATATTCCAGGCAGCAATCGTCAATATTTATTTGGGCCAACGCACTGCAGTCTGTAAATGACGTAAAAGCCTCGGGCCATGAGACTTTCTAGTCCTATTTTCAATGCAATAGGAGTAGGATCATCAATACACTACGGGCCCTAAGGGGGCAACCAGAGCGCTTTACACCGCCATGAATTTTCTGTAAAAACCGTTTGTTTTGAGAGGGATGGCGGAGTCAAGTTCTAATACAAGGGATCAAAGTGCTAAGGACGAGAAGAGTTAGAAAAGGAGAAAGAAGACGACGAAGAAAAATAAAACATCGAAAGGCACACGCATCAATCATCCAGCGGTTGGACTAAAACCTCGGGGTCTTCATTAAACCAGATAATCAAAGCAAGGTTTTTCGACTGTCAACAGCAGTTGTTCATTAGGCTGCTGTAAAGGTACTCCCAAGGGTGATAATTTTAGGCATCTCTCAATCAACTAACCCCGACGGCCGCGCGAGCACCAGGCGAGGGACAGCAAGGACGTAAAGGGCGTGTTTCTACGAACCTCCGAGACCTCTTTCTGTCCATGCGTGTGAGATATCACGACGCCTTTTGTGATCACACCATGATGCACTGTGATTTTCTGACAGCGAGCGAATTCAGTATTATGCGAGTTGCACACGAGGCGTCTTGTGCCTGACGTATAAATGTGTCAGTGATTGGCGCATTGTTAATGTTGCACACTCGGCGTCATTTCCATTGCGTCAATTTACTGGCGCTAATCAATTCTGTAACAAAATTATCCTATGCGCCAGTAATAAAAATTTAACCCTACTGTGCACCGCATGTTCGCGCGTTTCACTTTGCATTCAATGTTTGTACGGTATAAATCTCATATGCATTGCGCGTCAAAATCTGCGTCAGTCGCTGGCGCTGCCTTACGTCAGCGGCAGATGGCGCCTCGCGTTAACTGGATTAAAATTAAGAAAAAACACCGTTGAGCATCGGGTTAAGGAGGACCGTATAAACGCAGCCTAAGATTGATGAAGCACGCTTTGAATGTGGGGTGATGTCACGAAATGAAAAGAAAATGGAATTTGAGACTGCACCTTCACCAGCGGGATATCAATTCAGAAGAAACACGTTCACATCGAGATCCTATCTGTCTTACTGGGGAAGGAATTGGGGATCATTAATACATGGCTAGTGGGGTATAGTGAGAATCTTGTTTGACTTCAGCACGTTCAATTAAAATCTAAGGTTGACATGGGAAGTTACTCTGAAGGAAAGCAAAACAAAACAAAGCAAAGCAAAGCAAAGAAAGCAAAGCGGAAACAAACAAACGCAAAAATCAAACCAATAAACAAAAGCAAAGAGGCAGACCACTGATATGGTACATGCGTCAGAATTGGTAATGCCGCTGTGCTGTTGTGTTTTCCAACTCTCCCATTTGAATGTTACTCGAAATTTATGTCTGAGAAGACTCTCTTTTGTCTTTTGGGGCACGTTTAATATCTCATTAATTCATATCATATTTTGAGTACTCCCATGAGGGTCGAGGCGCATACGAGAAAACGCAACTTTATGATATTTAAGAGTTCAACGAATGCGAGGATTGTGTTAAAATACGTCACATTGAAATGAGTAATTCGCCAATTTGAGATTCTCGTAATTTTTGTATATAGTGGTTACAACTTTCGTAGTTTTTTCGATTTTATTCAAAATTTCAGTAATCTGTTCTCTTCCCCCTGCTTTTATCCTAATCAACATGTTAGATAGCTTGGATTGCTCATTAACATCACTGGCGTATCCTCGCGTATGTTAAAACAAAACTTTTTCAATAGCATCAAATCAGATTCGATTATTAATGAAAGTAGCGCTTACATGTAAAATCGATAGATTATATGTTTGTTCTTTTTTAAAGTGAAACAAAATCCTGGATTTAGCTCATGCTGCAATCATAATTATTAACCTTTAGGTTAGTCAGGAATCCCATGACTTTTACAAGCCGATCGCCTGTCTGATTATCAAGATATATATGATTGGAAATCGAAATTTCATTTTTCGTTTTCCTAACGGTTTTTATAACACTACAGTCTACTGTGGAAAATGAGCATGATAAAACCGGTCACTCAAAGATTTTTTGAGGCACTTCATGATCATTTTGAAGTGCAATTTTTTTTAGGGCTTCAATATTACACCATATCACAGACACTGATAACACGTAGGGCCATGCATCTCAGATTTAACATTGTTAACCGATGCCTTTAAAGACTTACTCCTTATTATTAAACAATCTTTATTACCCTCATCATGACCAGAGAAATAAGAGGGACCTAAGTAATATTGAGTGTCAATTTTGGAGCCTTTGGACAGTTATTCAATATTCTATTACGTCAAGATACAGGAGCTCCTTGAAGAGTGATTTTCCGGGATGTCCGTGGAATTGCGAAATCTACACCGGTTCGTGTAGTCTGTTCAAACGCTCGAGAAAGAGCTAAAGACGCTGGGGATAAAATAATGTACGTGCTCTCAACACGCCCTACCGCGAAATGAGCCACATCTCTGTCCATTCTATCAAGAGAGGGAATATAGTTACAATTTCATTACTTTCCTATTTCTTTATTACTGCCTGGGAGAAATTTATTAAACTCTTCATTTTTTAAATGATTTGCTCCTAGGTATCACTTTTCGAATGCTATGAGGCATTTGCGGGGGAGTTTTCGAAGGAAGCTATATATCAAATGAAGCCTCCGATGACTTCTCTTGGCTAATTCCGGTCATTGATCTTTAGTGACATCTATAGTCCTTCATCTCCTGAAGTTGATCACATTTTCAATCTGCATCGATTGATATTGCCCACTTTTTGTGTTTTCGCTTCTGCACCTAGTCGTGATGCAATTTGTTTCTCTGTCCCATTTTTTGTTAAAAGGGGGTATCACACTTAGCACCAACAGCTAAGCAAATAGAAAAGACATGACGAGAAAGGTGGACGAGATAGTTGGAGTTATAATTTGATTCAAGGTTGTGATCACAGTTGAATTTTAACAATAATCACAAGTAAATAGAATATCACCAGAAATTAAAAATAAAATGCAACGCGTTAAGCTGCAAACACACTATTCATTTTGATTGACTTTATGTCACAACTCTAACCACAAAACTGAGTAAATAATACCTTTTATGCAAGAAGTAACGATTTTCATCCACGGTCACCCCTAAAAAAAAATAGCGCGCTCTCTCTCTCTCTCTCTCTCTCACCATGCTCGCTGTTTCCTTGCATTACTCAAAGGAAATGTAACATTTTGGACACAAGGACATTATTTCCGTCTTGTACTACTAGTACATTAAACATTGTTATCAGATGTAGTTGTGTTTACCAATAGTTTCTTCCGGAAAGAAAATAGTTTCCAAACTATAGGACCTAGCCAAGCTATACTTTCGGAAGACTAGTCTATCGAAAGTATAGCTACGCAGAGTCTCTGTCTCGATGGCGAATTCAGCTACCTTAGTTCAAGTTCAAGTTCAAGTTTTATTTCCATTTTCAACAAGAAAACACAAATTATGTACAATGAATAAAGTACATTATTTACAAACAACATTTTACAAAGTATACAAAAGTAAGTGTACATGTTACTTTTCTCTACATAACAAAATACATCGTTTATATATCTAATTCATAATTTAGTTATAAGGAATTATAGGATAATCATATCATACAATCTAAATCAAGAAGAAAAAATATATAAAAATGTTGCTGTATATATTCGATATGTCAAGTGAAAATGGAGGGATCCACTAAAAAGCAAAGCTTGTATATAAAGTGTGGACCCTCAACAAATAATGTTATACAAAATTAACTCAATATAAAAAACAAGTGTTGTGTCTACGGCGACTACTGACGAAAACAGGTATCAACATATAAGACGCAGCGTGGAAGCACAAGGGTAGAATTATGAACTACATAGAAAAGGGGTGAGTGGGTGTGGACCGCATGAATGAAGGACAGTGTTTATGAAAATAGGAAGCACATAGGAATTAAGAGCATGATGAGAGAGGCTGAGCGCGCAATTTTAATTTTATATACTAGTAGCACCAATTGGGATTAATCTTGCGATGACCCTTTGTTGATATAAAAAAACATTAAATTAACTATTCTCATAATGTCGAAATAAAAATAAATTAACTTTTCTTTAAAAGAATTGGGTGAAAGTGAATGTGTTATGCCTATATCAAGAGTGTTCCCAAATTTGGGACCAACATAAATAAACGTGTTCTGAGCTACTAGAGTTTAAAAAATGGGCAAATGAAATTCATTCGACTGTCTAGTTGGGTAATTATGAACTGATTGATTTAAAAAAAAACATAAAATCAAGTACAAGTCGTTAATTTTTAATAATTTATTATCAACAAATAATGGGTCTGTATGAGAGCGTATAGGAAAGTTACAGATAACCCGAATAGCCTTTTTGTAATACAAAAAGTCTATTTTACAACGATTTGTGTGTATTCCCCAAGCAAAAAGAAAATAATATTTAGGTATGGTAAGTATAACATAAACAAGGACGAAATTGGGAGACAAGTTTTTAATCTATTTATTACCCCAATATTACGCGAAATGGTTTACAATATTATCAATATGACATTTCCATGAAAGCTTATTATCGACAGTTACTCCCCAAAATTTAATATGAGGCACCTCTTCTAACACATTATTATCAAAAACAATATTTAATGGCAAAGAATCTATTGATTTACTAAAAAGCATATATTTAGTTCTGAAAATTTAAAGAAAATTTGTTAGCTCTAATCCACTGAGAAATCTACATACATCATAGTTCAACATTAATAGTTTCTGATAAAGTAAGTTGATTGTGTGAGAACGGACTGTGAGAAAAATATAAATTAGTATCATCGGCAAATAGTATGAATGACAATATGTCAGACGATTTACAGAAATCATTTATATAAAGAAAAAATAAGAAGGGACCCAATATGCTACCTTGGGGGACGCCGCAATTCATATTAAGAAATTCTGAGTCAACATTATTCAAGGAAACATATTGTTTTCTATTGGAAAGGTAGCTCCGAACCACTCCAAGGCCTTCCCATGTACACCATAGTCGGAAAGTTTATGAAGTAAAATATTGTGGTTGATCGTTTCGAAGGCCTTGAAGAAGTCCAGATTAGTATGCCCACCATGTGTAAAGATTTATTAATAGCATGTGCCACCTCATCAACAAAAGACGATAAAGCATGATTAGTGCTATGTTTTTTCTCTGAAACCAAATTGAAAATTAGAAAAAATGTTATGAATATTTAAAAAGGAAACAGTCTGAGTATATATTATCTTTTCTAAAACCTTAGAAAGTGTAGACAATAAAGAAATGGGACGGTAATTACTAATGTCTAATTTATCTCCTTTCTTAAAAAGAGGGACAAAATATCCGGGATATGACCATTTAATAAGGATAAATTAAAAATGTGTACGAGGGGATCAACTATGGCAGGAAAATACCTTTTAAAATAAAATTATTAACACCATCATAACCTGAACTTTTCTTATTATCTAAATTAGAGACTATATCTAAAATTTCATATTTATGAGTGGGAACAAAAAAGATAGAATCAGGATTGGGACTACTTAAAAATCAGTAAAGTGCTTGTCAGAAGCAGGAATATTTTGAGCAAGATTTTCTCCAATTAGAGAAAAATAAACATTAAAGATATTTACTATATTACCAGGATCATCAACAATCACATTATTATGTCGGATTTTGGTAATGTTTGATTTATTTTTTATTACATTCATTGCTTGTTTAATAATCTTCCAAGTATTTTGCATAGGCCTATCATTTTTAAATAATGTTAATCGATTAAAATATACCTTCTTTCTTTCTAAGCGTATAATCTTAATCAATGTTTTTGTATATGAAGTGTATTTTAACTTAAATTTATTGGTACCGTTTAATTTATATTTGTAGTACAAAATATTTTTTTCTATTTGTCGATCGTAGTAAGGATTTAGAAATCCATGGGAGTCTAGGGCATTTTTTTATAATTAGAACATTTATCTCTTTGTTGGTGGGATATCGATATCTAATTGATTATTAAAAATATGTTTTAAAAAAAGATCATACGACAAGTTAACGTTATTATTACTATACACTGCAGACCAATCAGTATTAGCCGGACTAGCACCAAGACGCGCTACATTCTCATGCGTAACTTTACGAATTAAACGAGGAGGACCACCTTTATCAACCAACTTAGCTATAGTATATTGAGTCATGATAGGGTAGTGGTGTGTAATATCAGAAAGAACACTATTTGAATAAGGGTGAGGAATTACATTACTAAAGATATTATCAATAAGGGTGGCAGAAGAATCTGCGACGCGGGTCGGTTTATAAATTAGAGGGAGGAAAGAGGCAGACAAAAACATTTTAAGAAACTCGTGTGACATGTTTCAATAAATTTATGTTATAATCACCCATTATAAAACCGTTCACAAAAATGGGGTTTCTAATTAAATTATTACCTGAGTTTAAAAAAACAAAAACAAAAACAAAAAAACAAACATTTTTGTTAGAATTTGGTGGTCGATAAATAACACCTACTAATATGTCCTGAAATATTAATTTCAATAAAAAGAGATTCTATTATATCATTAATTAATGAAATGTCTTCATGAGCTGTATAATTGAACTTGTTTAATACATTCATACCCGCACCACCTTCTGATCTACCTTGTCTATTTTCATAAACAAAATCATAACCAGTAAGTGCAAATGATGAATTATAATCTTGACATAACCAAGTTTCAGTCAAACCGATTATGGAGAGGGGTGTTTTGGAGGGGATATCTAATAATAATTGTAAATCATCAAAATCTGTATTTAAGCTTCTAATATTCAAACGCAATAACGAGAATGTATCATTTTAAAAGTCTTTTACAAGATTATGAAATTGAGTATTTGTTATGTAACTAGTAAGAGCACTTACCGCTGGATCATCAGAATGAAAATTAATTAGTGGAATCGACCCTTCGTGAACTTTTGTACCCGATACAGATAAACATTGTATATTCTACTAATAAGGATGTCGGATGCCTTTTTTTTTTGGGGGGGGTGTGAAAAAATATTTCCGGATGTGAATGTCGATGACTGTTTCTTAATGAATGTCGTTTTACGGTTCACCTCAGTATTCATCAGTGTAGCCGGGTTATTTTCTCCAAATGCATATGCAATATGCTTTCTAATGGGACATTGGTAGCATGTGGTCCTATAAAAATTGTTTTGATGATGGGTTCCTTCTTACTCTTTTAAAGCATATAGACCTACCGGAGTGTCCATGTTTAGATTAAAAGGAAAGGAGTTCCAGAGATGATTTTCTGGGTATATGATGTAAAGAATTTTCTAAGCCCAGGGTATAATGATGATGAGTGGGGCAGGGCGGTATTATTTTACTCTGTAGCTTTTTGCAGTTACCCCTATACTAAGCTTCCTGCCCTTTGGATCTGCCTGACATTCAGCCCTCTGGACCTACAGGTGCTGCAAGCCACAAGAGGGACACGTTTCATGCAACTCTGGTTCAATTACAAACCGCTGAGGTGCTGTTCTTGGGACTTTGGTTCAAGGTTGAAACGTTCTTTTATTCAGAGTGTAGTTCATTCATCAGACCTTTTTCATTCGCTCTTTGTAGGTGCCCCTTTCACAAACTGAAGATGTTCCCCTTTTTGCCCCATGGTCGGATGGTTGGAAGCACTTTCCACTATCCTATATATCACATGTCCTCCTTGCGAAGCCCCTCTCTTCTCCCCTTGTTCTCTCCCCCTCTCTCTCTCTCTCTCTCTCCTCTCTCTATCTCTTTTCTCTCTCTCTTTCAAAGGAATCGTTTGGAAACATCACGGATCTACTAGAGAGAAAGCTCGTGTAACTTCCGAGGAAACAGTATCGCGGACGTCAGGACACTTCAAGCCAGGCAAAACATCCAACACCTCCCACCAAAGCCAGACGTCCTTCAATGACCATCGATTGACACTTTGATTGGGGGTACAAGGTGCCTAGAGCCGTTTCGACCTGCGCTCCCTCAGCCATGTCAGCAACCTAAATGTAACGCGCCACTTCTTTGTCGTCCTTACTGACAGCAGGCTAATTTGAGGATAGATACAATGTCGTTAAAAAAATCAACCCGGAGTCGCCAAAGCATTCTCGGTCGAAGGGGGAAGGGTGGAGGTGCATTCTAAAAGAAGTAGAGGGAAGAGAAATATTCTGAATAAAAAATGGAAAGAGGCGGGGATGACTGAACAAAATGCTCTCGAGCGTTCCTTTAAAAGATAATTTTCATCACATCCCAAAATGTACACGCACGATATTTCCTCCCAACAAACTCTCCCCCTCCACTCCCCCAAAACATACAGAAGATCATTACCACCCCCCCCCCTTACCGACGCCCCTCATAATACAGAAGGACCATAACATATACTATGTAATTTGATACATTAATCTATACTAATATCCTTTTGCAAGACATTAATCTACATTTGCCACTCTCCATCCAGGTGTATAGTACATGGGTACCCGGTAGGAAAAAATTATTTGAATGCTTTAGCCACCTTGTTATGGCGGCACAGCTACAGCCGGGGTAATGGTGTGATACTTTGTATTAAGCGCAGCAGAGTAATTTAATATTGTAGCTGCGCTATATATCATTATTATTAGTAGTAGTAGAAGTAGAAGTAGTAGTTTTAGTAGTAGTAGTAGTAGTAGTAGTAGTAGTAGTAGTAGTAGTAGTAGTAGTAAATAGTAGTAGTAGTAGAAGTAGTATTGTTATTATTTTTATCATTATCATTATAATTATCATTAGGAGATATATTATTATTATTATGAGTATAAGTACTATAATTATTATTATTATTATCTAGTTTTCCATATTACGTATTGAAAACTCAGGCAGTTTGGACACCCATATTAAAGCAGTGTTGCTGACGCAATCAAATGCATGTTTGTATTCAAGCTATGTTTGAATGCTAGAAACTAGAACGTGTGGTGACGAAAGAAGACACTAGAATTTAGTTACAAAACGAGATGCATTTTGACACCTGTAAAGCCCGCTGATGTTGGCCGCTCGAATCCGGTGACATGGTGCCTCGATCTTACCATACATCGGAGGATAGTATAGGGATGCATTTCGCGCCTCGACTATAAAGTGGACAAAATCAATGATGTACATAGTAGGCTAGTGGAGAGACGGAGGAGGCAAGTGCCTCACCCCAAATCGAATTTTTAAAAATACCCCAAAAAATCACACAAAGTAACCAGCTATATATATATAATATATGTCACGCTACTCTCTGTCTATCTGTCTGTCTCTGTCTCTCTTTGTCTGCCTCTCTCTTTATCTTCCCCTCTCTATTTCCTCTTACATTTCACATTATCCCACCTCTTCAATTCATTTTTGTTTCAATTAAATTAATTTTTATCAATGTTATCAATGATTTTCTACTGTATGGAAATTTTGAATAATTACAGACAAGCTATGACGTCAAATAGGAATCTCCATAACATCTTTGTCCGTAAGACACTTCTAAAAGTGAACATGACGTCATAAAGAAACATGTCGTGTACCGAGCCTAAGACTAGGGACATTATCATTACTAATATGATTAGAAATTCAAAAGTTTTTTTTTTTGAATAACTGCAGACGTTATTCCCCTCTGAAATTTTGCATATTACATCGATTTACCGTCTAATGTGATATAATTATCGATATTTTATACATGAAGAAAGTAGAAAAAAGATATGTCGAACGGGGTTTGTTTGTAGTTTATTTTCTCTCGGCAATCGGGCATGATGTGCTTGGTTGAGCATGTAATATATCATTAGTAAAGCTAAAACTCTAGACGATGTAAACTCCTGATCCAACCTATTTTCATTTTTAGTGAGAAGAGAGGGGTGCGGGGGCTGGGGAGGGTGGGGGGGGGGGCTTTCATCGACCAAGTTCTATGCTAGCAGCAGAGTAGACGGAACAGAAATGTAGGACCGAGGACGGCGAAGGAATAGATGGTTGGTTAATTCCAAGACGATAAACAGGATGGAACAACGAACCATCTGATTGGCGGAAAAATAAATAAATGCGGAGAGCAATACAAATATTAAATTTATCATTTCAAAATGAAAAGCAAATACAAAGAAATTATTGACAGTCCTGAAATGATGATGCTATTGATTTTTATGAAGATGATGGTGATTTATTGGTGGTGATGACGATACATATATTAGTTTTTATGACGATGATACAAATCAATGTCCTTCCTATGTGTTTTACTTCATAATGCAAGGGAGTCAATCTGAAGATAATAATGTGCAAGTGAAAATAAGGCTACATATTTAAAAAAAAACTAGGCGTTGTGGCGTGCGCCTGTAATCCAGCTAACAGTGGAAGTTACAAACTGATTCAGCCGAGGAAGCAGGTTCGAAACTGAGTGACGTCTTTCGGATGGTGACGTCATGGAACGATTATGTCGAGGATAAACTCGGGAAAAAGATTGGCTGTAAAGGTGCGGATGGCATGCGTCACGGATGCATAGTATGTTTACCTGTTGCATACCACGCGTCGGTTGCCTGAGCAGTAAGGGTCGTTCAGATGGGATGCGGTAAACCGCCTCAAGGAAAAAGAAAGGCCAAAACAAATATTTGTTTTCTTTCAAAGTGTAACTGAATGGCAACTGCACGCAACAAAGGTCCTACACGTAACCTCGGCCTTTAAATGAAAGTCGCTGGATTATTAAGCTGGAAATGCTCGTCGTGAGCACCGAGTCATCCAGATTTGCGTCGAACCAGTTCGATGTCCCATTCGGCATAAAAAAATTGGCGAAGCGAGAAAGAGTTTGAGGAATCGTGAGTATGGATAGCACCAAATCATCCTGATCATTGTCAAGTCGGCTCGGTGTCCCAGTTGGGACGAAAATTGGCTGAGTGAAGAGTTTAATGAATGGCGTCGATGCCAGCGAGATGGCACCGAACCATCCCATGCAACACCGACCCGCGACGATCCTTGCCGATAGATCCAGCTCGGTGTCCAATTCGCCGGCAACATTGTCAATCTGAGAAAGAGTTTGATGAATGGCGTCGATGCCAGCGCGATGACTTCGAACCATCCCGAGTAACGCCCAGCCATCTCGATCTGCGGTGAAACAACCTGATTTTTTATTTGGCACCAAACATTGGCAAGGTAATACCTCCATCACACCGCCAAACCGACTCCAGACCAACCGATTTTTTGCCTATTTGGGGTAATGTTAATTTGTGTTCGGTCTTTAGTCGGTCTGGTGCAGGTGTCGTTAGTGTGACTGAGGTATGAGAAAGAGTTTGATGAATAGTGTCGGTGCGAGCGGTTCACCGATAAGGGGTTCCACTGGGATCTCAAGGGTTCATGAAAAGAAAAGTAGATCCGGATGGGTCAGTCCCCAATCGTGTCTAATCCATCTTCAATCGAACCAATCGAGGTTCTTGACCTCCCAATAATAGTAACATGGCAACTGAACAGCCTAAAGAGGAAGAGAACAGGGACGGTTTTGAATCTTGTCCTTATGGCCTCTCAAGCCCCCTCCCCTATAATGTATGCCTATATTCATTCACTGTAGGTTCCATGTTAATTTGGTTCGGTCACCTTTTCTTTTGCAAAATGCAATAATAAAACGAAAGAAAGAAGAAGAAAAAAGGAGAGAAAGAAAAAGAGAAAAGAGGAAGAAAAGAAAAAAAAAGAAAGAAAATATACAAAGCTATAAATAGTATACATGAGAAAAATCTGGGGTTAAAATGGATTAAATCTTGTAAAAAAATGGAGCTCTTGGTCAACTCGCGCCCCTTTTTGTGGTCAACGCAAATTCTAGTGGAACAGTTTTGTACCTTCAAATAAATTCTTGCATCTTTGTAGGCTACAATACATACATAAAACTGGCAAGCTTATTGTTATGATTACGTTTCAAATATACGACTTCAATTTAATAGTGTTCATAACAGAACTATGGCGGTAGAAATTCGCATTCCGGTCCGTAGGGTATTTATTTATTTTCCGTTTTATTCAAACAGGGTTGCCTCTTCAGTTGTCCTTGAGGGCCTTGGGTAGCGTGGGTACAGGCACTGAAGGTTCATTGGCATCATAGGATGGGGCCCTATAGTAATAAATAATGATAATAATGTGCTCTTTTTATAGCTCTTACGTCTGCCATACTTTGACACTCCTGGCGCCCCATTTCTATGACCCCAGCTTTAACATGGCTGCTTTCTAATTACAGCGCTCTAGTATTTCAAAGAGTTTATTCCTGCCAGGTACAAACCTCACCTGGGTGGAGTGTGGCAAATGCAGATTAACGTCTTGCCAAGGACGTTAGTGCTGTGGTAGGGATTCGAACCCCCGTGCCTTGTAGTTCTCAGTGCGGGGACTTACCCACTAGACCACGTCACCTTTAGTCTTGCTAGGTAAATGAATAACAGCGTTCTCCTTCCTTTGGCGGTTTCTATTTTTTTCTCCCCCCCCCCTCCCGACATTCAATAAGTTGGGAGGTGGTTGGTGCGCGCCATCGCGCCTTCAGTAGCTACGCCAACTAGACGAGATGGGTATCAGTTTATCTATTCGAGAAACAGTTCATGAGATCCCTCGAGATTGCCGATTTTGCAACAAGAAAATAGAGCCTTCCTGCCAGGAGCATAATGATTGGAACATGAAACCCTTTGAGTGAATAATTCTCATTTATCATACGATTTGCGAAAGATTGACAGTTACTTTTCCGCAATAACAAGTAGCTAGTGCCCCCCCCCCATTCCCCTCACATTGAAAGGCAAAGAGAGAGAGAGGGGGTAAGGAAAGGGAGTAGGAAAGGGGGAGGTAGAAAGACATAAAAAGGCACAGACACAGACACAGAAATACAGACGGAAGGATGAGAAAGACTGGTGAGAAAGATGTAAAATAGAGAAAAGCGAGAACATGATAATGAAATAAATGTCCGTATCATGAAATAGGTTGGAGGGTGGATTTCTATTCAGACCCCCCACTCCTCCCCAACCAACGCTATGTCACTGGCCCTTAAGTGTTTCAGTCCTTCGAACGCATCTGTGCCTTAAACCATGGACTAATAAACTTCCATGCTTAAACATTGCCATTGTTTGATCATCATAATTCAACGGATTCAAGCCAATTTCATTGCAAACGAGGAGGAAATATTGATCCCCGTAAATCGAAAAGAGAGAGTTGTCCCCTCGAGTCTTAATTTGTGGGGGATTATTAGGTGATCCGTCGCGTATTACTTCTGAAATTACGTTATGGAAGTCTCTGCTTTTCGGTATTTTTTTTTTGCTTCATCAATCATAAAGCGTGCCGACTCATGGTTTCTGGCACCCTTATTAAGAGGGACATTGATGGGACTATGCGGCAATGGCTTCCTTTTATCCGTTACGCGATCGATACGATCCACAGACAACATTTTGTTGAATAAACATGTAGATTCTAAACCTGAAAGTACGATTTCATCATTATAATGATGCAGATGATCAGATCTATACTGGAATAAAGCTTTTGGCCTTCATAGCCCACAGAACTAGCCCAGAAGTGGTTTCGTTAGAATTATATTATACAAATATACCAAGCTGTGAGAAAGAATAGTGGAAATTATTTATCTGAGGAGGGACTGGCATAGTACTATTTTACAAACAATAGTAACTATTGCCAGTCCCTCCGAAGATATGTAATTTCCACTATTCTTACGAACTAAATGCTTGGTATATTTGTTTTATATCCCTTCCACGATCCGAACCGATTTAACACCAATGTTGAAAAATCCCTTTAAAGATCAGTGTAAGGTCAACGTTGGACTTAATGATTGGCTGGCATATGGTTTTTAACGCGCTATCAATGACAATGACAATTTATTCTCATGTCAACCTACGCACAGTTATATTAACGCGCATTTAATAAACGCACTAATTGCGCATTACTTTTGATTGAACGAGTGATGTCACAATGCTTATCTACCTGAAAATCTCAAAGAGAGCATGCGCAGTTCTGCCAAGGAAAAAATAATGGAAAATATTCGGAGCTCTGGCAGAGATTTCTTTTTAATAGTGAAATTATACTTTATCACGTGACCACCAATTGACCAATCATCTATTTAGAAAACTCATGAATATTCATAGAAGGGATATAATTATATCTATACAGTTAACAGCTAAATTATTCATACCCCTTGTAAATTTGATGTTTTTCGTAACTCAAGAACGATAGGTGGACTGCTTGAATTAGGGCCTTCGTTGAATACTTTTAGATGTAAGCTTTGATATGTCACATTTTCAAGAAACATAAAACGGGCCAAATTGATTTCTCACATACAGCTAAAATTACAATACTTGGTATTTAAAGGGTATGAATAATTTAGTTGTTAACTGTATATAAATACAAGAAAGTAACTAAACATAATTAGAGTTGAAAGGGTATTACCATTAACAAACTTCAAACCATTCTCTAAAATGAGCAATTCATCATTTCGGTTTCGCATTTACTGATGATAAAAATAAGAGTTTTTAAAACATTCTCTTTCCTTATGATCATGCTGATTACAGCAGGCCTATTTATTATTTCAGTACCCTGACGAAATATTACCATGTTTATCCACAGATCTCTTGAAGAAAAGCTAAGCTTTCTGTTCAGTTTCCTAGGTTACCTGGAATAATACATGGTATCTTGGAATAAATGATGAGTACTTGAGTGCTTCCTTACAATATGGTCCTCCAACAATTGAAATAACAGCTTACTTGGAAATATTAACAACGAGTTTACCATTGCCTCCATTTGTTAGTGTGGTTTTGATAGACTTTTTGTATAATGTTAATCAAAGGCATAATATAGATGAGGGGTATTCCCTTGCTGACTATCTAATCTACTTCCCATTGAGACCTAACTGCTATATAATCAGTTTTTTTTTCTCCCGGCCTGTTTTCCAAATTGAAATAATGTAAAATTGATGTAGGAGTAATTTATTTGATACACGTCTCCTTCGCTGCATTTGTTCTGAGCAATACATACGTGTAATTTTGATGACCTGGATTGGTATTCCACACGTTTTCATGTCAGAGGGACAGTCAACCTTTGGTTTTGTTTTAAAAAAAAAGAAAACGTAATGCTCTATAAGTGTGAGAACTAGCAACATACTTGCAACTTTAAGCTGCTGTGATGTTTTTTCTTTATAAATAAATAGCAAACAAAATTAATGAGAGGTAAAGAAAATAATTAAAATAAAACTGGCCAGGATCTGATTTATCATAAGCGACTGATACGTGTAAAGAATTTTAAAAAGATTAAAAAAGAAGAATAAAAAAGAACACGACTATTTTCTTTCTATTTTGATTTTTCTTAAGTATTTTTCATTTTTTCATTTTTGCGTGGCGATTAGTACAAACCTTTTGTGATGCAGTGCTGTTACTTGAGTGAGAGCCTCGATTTGGAGTTCCTTTCACTTATTTTACACTAAAATTTACCCAAAACCAAGAGAGGAACATACAAATATTTGGATCAACTTTTGATGCACACTCTGTTCCAAGTAAATCAGCACGAGACCATATTTAACAAGTTTCATTCGAAAACAAAAACAAATCGCTATGCCAGAATTGAACATTACTGAGCTATGTTGGTTCTTATTATTTTAATATCTAATTTCAGCCCTATTGATATTCAATATATTCCCAAATGAAAAATGATAGCAGAGATTTTTTTTTTTTTAAAGGGGGGAATGCGTTTTTAAATAATTGTTATTGTTATGATAATTTTTTGCCCTGTGGAACAATAACAGTGAAAAGTATACAACGGGGCACTTTGTTTTCTCGCATAATACCACAAAATGTAAGATCTGATAACGTCTTATATTAAGCTAAGTGCTAAAAGGGAGATCATAGACAAAGATAACACGTATTACTCGCATTCAGCATTATGAAAAGCCAAGACTCTCTCCCTCGAGTATTAGTGCACTAATTGGCCTCTTCAATGTGCTCGGTTATTGAAGATTGGACGCAAACCAACCCTTGTAATAAGTTCAATTGTTTGAAAGCAGAAAAATTAGATAAAAAAGAATGGCGAAAATTCAAAATTGATCGGACTAATAATAATAAAAAAAGTTATGAATATTTGAAATATGAGATTTTAAATTTTAAAATAAATTTGAAGCAGCATCTAAATATCAATGATTCTTGTACCAATATTTACATTATACAACGTAACCTATGCCTGTTTTCAAATTTATGATTTTGTAATGATTACATCTATTTGTATTACTTGCCATGATCGATGCCCCGTCATGTTTTGTCATGTATGTGTCTTTTTTAGTTTTTTTGTTTGTATAAGTAAATCTCTTAACTACTGTTCGGGTAACTATGCCTCAACAAGGCCATTTGGCCTTTTTTTGGTTCCCTATTTTCATTTTCTTATATACTGCAAATGCTTATTATTGTATGTATCTTTGTATTGTTTTTATTGAAATTGGAAATGAATAAAATGAATTGAATTAAATGAATTGAATTGAATTGAGATCACTAAGTCTATGCGAATCTCAAATTGGCAATTTGGTCAGTGGAATATGACGTATAGTCGTTGATAACTCTCCCGTTTATCGTGTTCAAAAATATCATAAATTTCTGTTTTGCTCCTAAGTGCCTTCTCCCTTGGGGCACTACCAAAATACACGATGGATAGCATAGTATTATAGGTCCTCTTAAGAGAATAGACCCTCATGAGTAACAAATATCTGAAAAAATTAATATATTTGAATTATTTTTGTTTGGTTGCGTTGGAACAATCGGGAAAGTTGTCCACCACTACATCACAGAGACATTATCGATACAGCCAATGTGAACAGCCCATACCTCTAATGATTAGAACTTTCAAAAATGCATAACTTTCTCATTTTTCCCCCGATTTCATTCAAACTTTCACCAGTCTACTTTTTTTATTTGTGTGCTTTCCTTTAGACCTTAGTTAGCTATGAAGGTTGGATTTCCCTTTAAAGTATAAATATTTCTCAGCTTGACAGAATTCATTTCGATGTATGTAAAGATGAAAACTGTTCATTATCTAAGTGTTAATTGCTGGTGCAACCTTACATTCATTATTTTTTGTTTTACCTTTATTTGATATATTATGCAATAACTTTTCTGAAAAGAAGTACAATCGTATTGTGGAAGAAACATTTGGAAGAAAGATCTGGAAGGGCAAAGTTCCTCTGATTGAAAAAAAACGGTAATACTACAAAATTAAAAGGAGAGAAGATCAGTAAGTGCATTTTCAGAAACTAAACAAAAAGATTTTCCCTCGTTAATGGACGGTTCAAAATAATTTGCGGTATCTAATTTCATTTGCAAGATCGACGTTCAACTTCACGTAAAATGACTTTTAACATTTTTAATGACTCTACAATCATTCACGAGATCCGTTTTGATGATTTGTTTTTAAATTGAAAATGTATGTACTCCAGATATGCACATTAGATGTAAATAAATCCGGGTGATTAAGCAAGCAAAACAACGTATTAAATACCAAGCGTTCAGAGAATTTTTTTCCCTTACAGAAATTGTTGGAAACAGTATGATTTTCTTTAATTTAAGACTATATAAGACATTTAAAGGCATCGTTTAACAATGTTAAATCTGAGATGCACGGCCATACGTGTTATCAGTGTCTGTGATATGGTGTAATATTGAAGCCCTAAAACAAATCGCGCTTCAAAATGATCAAGAAGTGCCTCAAAAAGTAAAAATCTTTGAGTGACCGGTTTTACCATACTCGTTTTCCCCAATAGACTGTAGTGTTATGAAAACCGTTAGGAAAACGCAAAATTTGGTTTCGATTTCCAATCATAAATATCTGGATAATCAGGCAGGCGATCGGCTTGTAAAAGTCATGGGGTTCCTGACTAACCTAAAGGTTTATAATTATCATTGCAGCATGAGCTAAATCCAGGATTTTGTGTCAGAATCTGAGACAAAGTTACCGGATCCCTTTTCAGTAACGTCATCCTAAATAACGACGAGTATGCATTCTTCGTCGTACAGTCCAGCATGTTAAGCATTTAACATGAGAACAATTTATTCACGTATAAATTGAGATTGAGGGATGTACATGAAGTAACCTGAGTACATGGGACAGGTGGTTCTTTTTCAAAATAAAAGACAAATTAATGGTGACAGCCCTATGTTATGACGTCTCTTTTCCCGAAATTGTGTAATAAAATGATAATAATAGGCATTGATATAGCGCCGTCTATCTAGACAATCAATTCCGAGGCGCTCAAGAAAAATAGAAAGAATAAGAGAGTTTGGATGAGTGTCATAGTGCCAAGTACAGGTATTGCTTTAAAAAATGAGATTTCAGCTTGGATTTATAGGTCTCAATAGGAAGTTATGATTCTCAAATTCAATATTGTATATGAATGTATGAGGATTTCTGAGCCCTTAATAGTATCAATGCACTAGTTAGCAGGCTAAGAGTATGCCTAATATATATATATTTTTTAAACAAAACTTTATCCTCAATTGGAATGATTGGTGCGATACAGCCGTACTTGAGAGGGAAACTGGCTCAAAATGATTCAATTGTTTCACATGGTAGGTGGGCCTGATTTGAACCAGTAAATATGTATAACAAAAATTAAAACAAAACAAAACAAAAAAACAAAAAAGAAAAATGTCGAAAATCACATTCCTGAACAACTGACATTAGCGTAGACGAGACCCTTTCTTACGCTCATGTCTCGGGAGAATATTTTTTTATTTAATTTTGTTTTTCCCCATTCCTCAGCTTGCATGCACTTCTCCCAAATATCTTCAGATGTCATTCATTTGTAGAGTTTTGAACAAGACACGTCAGTTTTCTTCGATTCTGTGAGAATTCGGTTGTCGTCATTGAAGCGAGTAATATGAAACATGATTTTTAGTTTTTTATAAAGATATCTGAAATTAACTTGCATTCGGGTTTTGTATTTTCAATGCCATTCTTATACTAGTAAAATAATGTTTATGTGCGTACAGTATTCTACAGAAATACATGTGAGTATAACAATTACTAATGGTCTAATGCTTTATTTATTTATTTATTTATTTATTCAGTTTTATTTAAAAACAGGGTAGTCTTTTCAGTGCCAAAGGCCTGCTTTACAAAAGAGCCCTGTACATACAAAGATTTACAAAAAATAGAATACATTGTAGAAAACAAAGACATTATATAAACAACATACCATAAGAGATTGAGAGAATTATCTTTAATAATAATATAGACGGATCATGATCGTTATTAATTATCGTTGTTTCCTCTCTCTCTCTCTCTCCCTCTCTCTCAATATAAAATCAGACGAAGATGTAGACATGCGTGAACAGGGGGGCGTTTCATGAAACAATAAATTAGTCGGTGGTTTTCACCGACTAATATCATTTTCACCGACAATTTTATTGTCACCGACTATTTTCCAGGCCTCTGATTGGTCCAATTTAGTCAGCACTGAAAGTTGTCGGTGGACAAAATTAATGTTGATGAAACGCCCCCCAAAATACGCAAAAGAGCGAGTAGATTTTGTATATTGATCACTCTGAAATCAAGGAAGACGTCGCCCCCCATGCCTCTTGTGTAAGCGAAATAGACACTGACATTAAGCAAATCGATATCTATCCAAGTCAAGATGACATTCAATTCCAAATGAATACAAATTCAAATCATTAGATGAAAATGAACCCCTTTTTGTCAACATTATGTCACCATAATTTGTTTTCAAAATCTTGAACCCAACATGCGGAGCGGGAAACATTATCAGACACTTTCAGTAATTCTTATGAAACTCGTGTTTAAGTCGCATATATACCGCAGTCACATCGAGAAACATATAAGAAGTCCAAACCGACCGCTTCTTATGGCCATTCGACTACCAAATAATGTAGTGGTTTGTTCGGTTTCTTGTAGGTCTGGTGTTGGTCTCGCTGGTGTGGTTGGAGTATTTCTCGATCGCAATGCCAGACCGACTTAAAAATTGACCGATTCTTAACCATTCGGCTACAAATTGCTCGGTCTCTTGTCGGCCTGGTCACGATCACAATACTAAACCGTTTGTCTTTTGTTTTGGTTTAAATCTCTTTGACTCTTATCATTCATATTTGTTCACGTTCGGTAACCGTATCTATATATTTTATCTGTATATAGTGTACATGTTGTATCATGGTATTCGTTATTGTATTTCTTTAAAAATGTATTTATTAGCTTATCTAAATCATACAGCTTTTTCGACATTTTTTTGTTGATAGTCACGGGGTCTACATTTTACAAGCTATATAAGCTACTCAGTAGATACCTCCACATTTTCCAATTACTTTGCTATTCTAGTGCTAAAAGGCATCGTTTAACAATGTTAAATCTGAGATGCATGGCCCTACATGTTATCAGTTTCTGTGACATGGTGTAATATTGAAGCCTTAACAAAAATTGCGCTTCAAAATGATCATGAAGTGCCTCAAAAAAGTAAAAATCTTTGAGTGAAATTTCGATTTCCAATCATAAATATCTTGATAATGAGACAGGCGATCGGCTTGTAGACGTCATGGGATTCCTGACTGAGATAAAGGTTCATAATTATGATTGCAGCATTAGCTTAAATTCAGGATTTTGTTTAGAATCTGAGGCAAAGATATACCCAATCCCTTTAATCTGTTCATTATTCTCTGTAAACAAAAAATCTCAAATCAATGTGAATATTTGTCATAAACTGGAATCATTTGCGCAATGTGAATGAATGAATCAAACAAACAAAATTAAACCGACCAATTATAAGCCTTTCGGGTCGGTCTGGTGTTGGCCATTTTGGTATGACTGGGGTCTATAGTGTACGATCAATATGACAACTTCAAATGTAACTGAATGAACCGCTCAATATTTCAGGTATTTAATCTGGAGCAATGTATCAATAATATATCCGTCCTGCACTTAAGAAAGGAGAACTTAACCCAACGGGAACAATTCTGAAGGCAACTAGAATTTATTACCTTGCTACAATTCGGCAGTCAATATAAATTACCGTCTCCTTTTCCAAAAGAGCTTGCATTAGATTGTTTGTTGATCTATGCTTTCCTTTGTAATTCATCTCATTGTAAAAAAAAAATTACAATACAATTCCCAAGTAGGGACCCTTACATTGATATACAGATTGAAGTAGTACATTTCAATAACGATTCAAAACATGATATTTACACATTTTATAAGGATGACAGATACTTGAAAATGTCTTTCAGGCTTGTTAAAATCACTCACATAAAAATGTTAAAAGAGGAAAACTTATTTCAGAGCAAAAACGTAAAATGACTGAGTAGGTTTCACGTCTACAGTGAAATATTGAATCTCGACATTAAATTTGTTTCCAGTATTCAGCAGTGGTGAATCAGAAACTGTATTTATTTATTTAATTATTTATTTATTCATTTGTAGTTTTATTTTTTAAAAGGTATCATGGTCAGTTACGAAACTGCTTTCAACATCAGCCCTGTTGGCCTATATAGACAATAATATGATTTAAAGATTGAAGTTATAGAAAAAATGTATAGCTAACTTCTATATTCGTGTACCAAGTAATGATTATAGGCAAACTTACAATACTCTATCAATAATAAAGGCAAATTCAAAGACCTGAAAATTACCCCCCCCCCTAAAAAAAGAAGATAAATAAAACAAGACCCAAACCAAAAGACAAACAAATAAACAACAACAACAGACAAACACTTAAACTAAACCTAACCATTTTGTTTAAAGCCAACATCTTTAAGGAAAAAATAGTGATGAGAAGGGGAAAAAATGATTTGATTTAATACAAAAGTAGCAACATATTCAGGATTTAACCATATCTTGACGTTTTGTCGTTGATATGTACATGTATATCAGCTATTTAATTGTCACATTCAACATGTCATAAGCGACTATTTCTTTGATTCACACTTGGACTGTTCCACCCTGTATACCCCATGTATTCAAAAGAACGACCTGCAGCATTGTTAAATAGTGTATTATTAAGCGAACCATTCATCCGGAATCTGTGTCAAAAGAATTAATAATAGGCCTGGTGAAATTAATATATTTCAAATAATCGGGTGTGAGATCATTAAGACATTATTGTATACACCTGGGCCCCGTATTACAAAGAGTTGATATCAATCGCAACTTATTTGCGATTGATATCAATCCCAACTATGTACATAAGAGATAGGAGACTGCAAACTTGCGATTGATTGGAGGACTTACGATTGATTTGGATCAATCGTAACTCTTTGTAAGACGGGGCCCTGGATCATTCTATGTTGATTCCATCACACAGACAGTACCTGCCGATTTAGGACAGTAAACTTGTCAACTATATTATGAGTTCGCGGATGTGCATCCAGTATTATTCTCACCATTCTATTTCGTAATTTTAATAATCTATCAAGTATTCTTGAAGAGGTATTTGATTTGAAAATGCAACATCCATCGCATTTGTCTAAGAGTGGATTAAGAAGGGAACAACATAACATTTTCAAAAACTTATTTGATAATACAGTGTTATGTTGTTCCCTTATTAATCCACTCTTAGACTATTCCGATGTCTATGATGATGGGGGCAGAACTATCCTAGGCAGGGGGGGCGAAATGTTACATGCGCATGGGTTTCATGGTACTGTTACATTTAGCGTGATTACTGTCTTGTTCATGGGAGTATTCTTTATTCATTTTATAGTCGTCTAATTCCCTTAATATCTTCTTTTCCTTCCTTCTCCCCCAAGTCAACTTATATTTCAAATAATTGAGCTTGACTGTCAGGTTTTATTTATATATAGGAATGACTTTCAAGGTGAATGGATTGGGGAATTTACCGGAAAAACCGCTGAGTGAAACCATCAAGTTAGGTAAGGGTAGTTGAAGACTCTGAAGACTCTTGACGAGGTCCTGAAGTGAGCAAACCTCGCGGTCTTAAACCGTGCAGATGCATCAAATCAGACGCATTACCTGTCATTCTACGACATCAAAGCACTCCTTGGTTTCTTACCAATAAGTTGAATACCCGCAATTTCAACATAAAAATGTAATACGTATTTCGTAGAGTCGTAAGCCCTTCTGGCATATTGGGGGACTGACTTTACTTTACCGAAATTCGAGCCATTTCCCTCCTACAAAACAAATTGATACCGACACTGCATGGATAAAGCATGATGTCGGTGTTGCTAACATGCAACGCTCGCGTTTAATTAACCATAGCTCGTATCTACTTAATATTCGAGTAGAAATTGGTAAGATGCATATTGTTATAAAATCGCATGTAGGCCCTAGATTATCCCTTAAAGAAAAGGTTTGTTCTTAACCCCGTTTCATCATGAAGGAAAGACCACGATGTTCATATAGAGAAACCAGTGACATTCATATAAAATCTGACATTGCAAAAAAAACATATCTTCACGGAAATCATTTCGTGTATAATAGTGTAATGAACAAAAAAAAATATTTATATCACTTTTTTTAGACTTTAACAATTTAGCCATTATGTAGGTATATATACATTTTATTACTCTTTTTTATATATAGAATAGCCTTAAACTTCCTATTTTCTGTTGTTCATGTTGTATATAACCTTATAATTGTTTTTGTTTGTTTGTTTGTTGTTGTTCTTATAATGTTTCTTTTTATTTATATGTACTTTGTAAAGGACCCCATTGAAATTGCATTTTGATCTTGAATGAGCCATCCTTTTTAAATATGTGGGGGGTAAGATTAAAAAATAAGTGGTATTCAGAAGAGGGAAAATGGAGTAATGTGATTGAGGATAATGTTGAAGCACTTTCACCGCTTCCTCTTGTCCTAGTGATGACTGACATGGAACAAATATTTTTCTTGCGATTTTTTTTTCTTTCTATGTGACTGTTTTCTTTTAAATAATGGAAAGCGGCTTTTCGTTTCTTTCATCGATAACGACTGAACTAGAGCTAAGTTCAAAACTAGGATTAAATAAATAAGGGTAATCGTAAAGTCACATTGCCTTTCAATAATATCAACCTCTGTAGTTGAAAAAGGTGTCAAGTCTACTTTCATCGATTTTAAAGATAAAGTTGAGTTTGGGTCATGCGATTGCATTGTGAAAGAAACGTTGTGGAATCGATCAGAAAAGGTTGATCATCTAGCATATAACTATTGGTGTAGATTCTGGAATCATCAAAATGATAAGAAATTTGGCCCAGTCTTGGTAAAGTTACAAGCACTGTACACAGAAAGATGTACATGGGACAAAACGAACATGTGGCTTAGAAATCCGTCCCGATTTGTATGATGTTACATGCCATATTTAGAATATTAAGGCATTTGAAGAGCCATGCTTTTCAGGGAATATTTTTTCTCTGATGTTCTTCCACACTTGCATAATACAATGATAACGCTCACAAATCATTTTTCACCTCTCCCAAGAACTCAACCTTCTATTTAAAGGAGTAATAAAGCTGATGTATAAATACATATATCAGCTTGTCACCTTCGATCAACAACGGACAGATATAAACTAATTATTCCTAAATCAAGACTCTCGATCATCTACCGAAAAACGTTTTACAGTGGCTGCTCCGAAAACGTGGAGAAAAAAGTCCACTTTCCATCAGAGAATTAATCTATCTTGCCACTTCCAAAATTTTCCTTAAAGGGACTGGGTAACATTGTTCAGATGAGAGAAAATGGTGCTAAGGTAGTGACTGCAATGCTAGATGTACAATTAAACATAATCTAAAAGTTTGAGTGAAAACCATAAATATCTTTGTGGTTTGAGAATTTGTTCAGGATTTTTTGCATGTTAGGGGTTAGTACGGTAGAAATAATATAATAAGTAACATTTTACACAAAATTACACAGATTTTTCATCAACCTCCAACAATGTTACCGAGTCACTTTAAAAACATACTTCTCCCTTCAGTAATAGGATTATGATGTAGTTTGCCTATTTCATGAATCCATGTATTTAATGTTTTGTCTTCAATATATGTGATTTTGTAAGCGCTTTGGTATTTTTTTTCTTTTTAGCGCTCCTGAATTGTCGAAATTATTGTTATTATCATAACAAGTATTTTTTTTTAAATCTATATTTTAGGTGGAATATAATTGCCCCTTTTTTTACAACGACCATGCGGTATATTGCTTCCAAATTAATCTAAAATTGCAATAATTATAGAACATGTATTCATATCAAGTTCGCTACAAAAATTGCGCGCATTGTCACGGTGAAAATATATCTGCATGCGCTTTTAACTTCAAAGTAAAGTGTAATTTCCATCTCTAATTAAATTTCGCTTGAATCGCTCTGTGCCTCGAGAACAGTCATGTTCAACCAATCGTGCAAATGAAATAATGAATGAGTGCTAGAGTGCTCTTTTTCTATCGTAGTATTAGGATATAATCACAATTTTCCATTGTGTTCACTTTCCAATTTGCTCCGTGAAACTTGTGTAATTTGATTTTTACCTACATGTGTATATAATTTCTTGCAATATTTGGAAGTTAAAGGTCTTTTATAATAATAATAATGATAATACGGTTCTTATAAAGCGCGTAATACATTTGTTAACATTTCTACGCGCTGTATATAGGAAAAATGAAAAGAAGAAGTAAATACTAGTAAGGAAAAAGAAAATAGAGGTTCAGAGGTTTAGAGGTTCCGGCGTCCAACGGATTCCGATTTCTTTCGGTCGTGGTTCTCTTCTATACAATCATACAAAATGAGGTTTTTCGCAAATACCGAAACTTTGACCCTAAAAAATTAACAAAAGTGAAATTCAAATATACTAAGTTTCAACTTTCAGGAAACTAAATGAAAAGTTCAAGGTGTTGTGCTCTGATTACCAAGTTGGTTCTATAGCATAGCTCGGAATACAAAGTATATCTGGAACGTGGGATGTCTTAAAAATAGAATGAAGCTCTCTGCAGTCATTGGCGAAGCCCGTTTTTAGATGTTTACGGCTACCAGGCCAGGAAAATGTGCCAACAATTTGAAAGGGCTTTAATGGCAAGAACTGCAACAAGAATACACCATGCACAATCATTTTTTTAAAGGATACACTTTAAAAATCAAAAACAAGAAAAATTAATCCAAGTCCATTGGAATATATCACGAGAGAATTATGGTATATGATCTTACTTATTATAGTAAGCGTACTAACGGGCACACCGTGACCATGCAGCTTTACAAACGAAAAGTGAAATATAATATTTATGATATTGTGGAGATGATTCAAGAATTTGCAAATGGACGTGAAAAATTACAATCCATGTGCCATGGTATAGCATGAGCTTGGAATAGTTCGTCAATATAGAAATATTTATGAAAAATATTCATCAAATTGTTCGCAATCATTTTCTTTCGTTGGAGGTATTTTACTATAATGTATTGCCAATAAACAATTTTATAACGTATTATAGAATTTTAACTGAAAACTTGAACATGACGATTCGTTTAAAGTGGTATACACAAACTGAGAGTGTAAAAAAGAAGAGCGAGAACACTACAGGTACTAACAATTAACAAACATAATTATAGATCAAAATCAGTCTAGATTTGTACGCAAAGCATTGTTTTATGAATGTTGACACTTTCGTGGAATTTATTTGTAATTACTCCTCTAGTTTCTATTTTGTTTGTTTATGGTATCTGTGCTTTTCAAATTAGTACCATGTTTACGACCATATGAATAAAATTCTATTGAAAATCAACCATTCCTCCTCCCCCTTTTTTTCCCTTTCATATTTGTATTTTCTTCCTCTAAAACTCAGCGATGTATTCCCATACAATAGATAGATAAATAAACAAGTCAAGTAATTACACGACTCTGAGAAAGTTTTAAGAACGTTACTTAGTTGAAGAGGAATGCAAATTTCTAGTTTTTAGATGGATGCAAAGAGAGTCCAATCTATATATTTTTCTTCTTTGTCGTAAAATGAATCATAATTATTATCATTTAGCATAAAAGATTATTAGAGAACTGAATACTTACGTATGATGAAGATAGAGAAGGCAGCATCATGTTGCTTTAGAGTGCCAACCTTTAGATAATCAACATTCACGATAATAACACAATCGAATGATATCCAAAAGATGTCCTTTTGTGACGACGCTTACAAATCCAAATCACACTTTCCTTGTTGTTTATCGAAACAAAAATGAACTCGCACTCCTTAAAAACCAATCGGTGAATGCTGACGACGACGATGAGCTAAGGAAAACACCTGCTGGAAGTCTTCATCATGTTTGTCGACTTTGTTGACGATGGTGACTTGGAGAGAGAGATATAAGGAGCGACAGTTTCTGAACAAAAGCAGAAATCATTGAATGCGACTCCGGTTTGCCATGACTCTGCAATAGTCTTGGTTAGTTGAATGGTTTCATGTCGGTTCGTGGACCTTCTCTGATCATACAACAATGTACGAGTGCGTGAAATAATGAGATCTCTCACGTGGACTTGACTTGACGGAGTGACGAAACAATCGAAAGTGTCGATTGGAAAGCGGGATGGCCAATTTCATTCCGATTCGCGTTAATTTGTTTCCCTCCTCTCCCCACGCGCGTTCGTTTGGGTTCTCGATTTTCAAATGATCGTATATTCCACCCACTCGCGACTTGATAGCATGATTGTAATTGCCCCTCCCCCGAGAGAAAAACTTCCCTCCCTCCCCTCTCTCTCTCTCTCTCTCTCTCTCTCTCTCCCTCTCTCCTCTCTCTCTCTCTCTCTCTCTCTTGGAGAGAAGGCGAGATAGAAGGGAAACAAGCTGGAGAGGGGCGAAAAATGAAAGGTAAGGGCGGTCGAAGGATACAATTACCCCCTTCTCCTCTCTCTACCCTCTCTCTCTCTCTCTCTCTCTCTCTCTCTCTCTCTCTCTCTCTCTTCTCTCTCTCTTTCTTTCTCTCTCTCTCTCTCTCTCTCTCTCTCTCTCTCTCTCCCTCTCGATATTTCTTGTTGTTTTTGTTGTTTTTGTTTTGTTTGTGTTTCAAGGGAAAAGAGAAAAAAGATGACATCCACAGTCCGATTTTTCGCTCATCTAGCTATGGATTTTCTTGTTTGCTGCCCACAACGTTCACCCAGCATGTAGATGATTCACATCCAAACAACCACTGACATTTCGACTGCTATTTTTATCTTCTCGATCATCTTTTCTTCATTCTTCAGGTCAGTGACAACTTTCATCAGACCTAAAACCGGAAACAAGAAGAGATCGTGGAAGAATCCAAGCGTCTATCGGTTGTCGTGACAATCAGGACAGGAGTCATACTTGTAAATCAAATCATTTTTTATCTTTTTGTGTCGATCGTGCATCTTAAAATTATGATTTTATTGCGGTTGGGGATATAGGTGGGTGTACATGGGCGGGGTCGGAGAAATTTGTTAAAGGGGCCAAAGTCTCATAAAGGGATGACAAGCGCCGATGATGACAACAACAACAAAGTCATCAATGTTTCACTGGGAAAGGTATAAGTCTTTAAAAATCTCGGCCCGGGGGGGGGGGTGTTTTTTAAGGCAAATCATCACCCCCACCATCTGTTACACCACTTGCGTTAATATGAGAGTGTTATAATAAATAACATTTTCGCTATAATCTGTAAAGCGATTATATAGAGTTGATATTTCGTATTAAGCGCTTTATAATAAATCGTCGCCTGGCTGGCAGAAGGGCGTTAGCCCGAATTTCAGGTCAAAAATGAAGCGCAAAGCAGAAGGGCGTTAGCACTAAATTGCCTCAAACTTTTATAAAACTGACTTATTTCCGAAAACAAATTGTGGCCATGTTCTACTATAACATTTCTATTAGTGTTTAAAGTTTTTAACCAATTTTCGGGACGGAAAGCAGTTTAAATATTAAACAAATCTTTGAATGCGAATAATTCGAAAAATAGTTTTCGAGTCGCTCGCGCGCTAACGCCCTTCTGCCAGCCGGGCGATGAATTATATCCAGATTATTATTATTGTCAGAGCTACCTGCCTTTAGTTTTGTATGATTTATTAATTGTTGGTCTTTGGTATGATGTGGGAGTCATTTTCTTCTTCCACTGGATCGTGTGATAAACACAAAGATATCATGTTTTGAGAGATCCTGCAGTCTACCAATTATATTTTAATTTTCATCATGAAAGCCTGACGAAAAGGGTGACACAAGAATGAAAATCAGACTAGAGTCAGAATACCGGCCCAGGTGCTTACTAGTAGAAGCAGAGAGAATGAAAGAGAGAGAAAGATAGAGGGAGAGAGAAGGGGGAAGACGGGGAAGCAAAAGAAGAGAGAGAGAGAGAGAGAGAGAGAGAGCAATGTCATCTGAACTTTATTTGATTTTTTTTTGTGTAAAATCGCCCCAAAACAAAATGCTTTAGCAACTTGAATATTGGTAGAGAATTTTCGGACGCAGATCCCGAATGTTCCGAATGGTAAGGAAAACGCCCCTCCCCATTAGAATGACCCCACAACATGAATTTATTGAAATCTCGCCAGCTATCCGAAGCCTTCTTGAGCGGAGGGGCCGGGGTGGAGGGTGTGTCATCAGCGTAAAGATAATTCAATGGTTTACAACCACCCGTTCAGTTTGGCAGCAGGGTTATTCATTATTTTTGTTTGTTACGTTTTTATCTGAATAATTATTATATATTGTAAAATAGCATCTGAGGAACTAACACTTCAACAAGCTCTGCTTCTAGTTAGTTCCTCCTTTCTCATGCTATTTCTATTATATTTGTCGTTTCATTGTATATTTTTTGTGATATACGTATTCATTGTATTATGTTTTGCAGGAGAAATTTAAAAAAAAAAAAAAAATTATTTACAAAAATCAAAAAGCAATATCATTGAACAAAAGTACAAAATAATACCAACCCAAATGTGATTTGCGGCAAATCAACAATCGTGGTAATCGGGCCGTTTCTTTAATTAAAACCGTTTACACACGGTTTAAAAAGTGAAAACTAAGGTAGTTCGCGATTTACATAATAATAGGGATCTATAGTTTCTATACACGCTCGACTGTATTGCGATATTGACACAAGGTGGCGCTCAACGACTTTTAGAAACTGTCGGGATAACGGTAGTCCAGAAAATCTGCCCGGTCCTAATTTATTATATTCCCTACACACTTGATTCAAGCCACCGAAGATGGCGTTATCAACAAACTCATAATTATGCTCACCAGCCCAGCCTGAGTCCGAATTTAATGATCACGCCATCATCGGCTGGTAGCAAGTAGGGGAGGTAGCGTTGGTGTGCGGTGGAGATCAAAATTAAATAGGCCAGAGTCTGGACTAGGATAACGGTTGAAGAAGGTATTTTGCAGAAAAGTCGCTGCGCCAGCCATGCCAATTTTTTTTTCTCTTGAGAAATATTTTTATTATGCTCGATCAACGTTTAATCTCTTAGAAATACAAACTCTAGGCGTACTTTAGGCATTACTTCGACAGTTTTTATACTAAAATGTAGAAAAAAAACAATAATATTCATAACATGGCGTAGGCTGATACATTTTTTTCCCGGGGGAGGAGTATAAAATCCAAAAGGGCCAATTAAACCACAAGCAACAAATGATTAAACCAATACATGAATGGAAATTAACTTTCATTAATGAACCAACGAATTAATAAATGAATTATAAGGATGAGTACATAACTAAAATTAGATAAAATAATAAGATATAATAAAGTGAACTAAAATTTAAAAAAAATAAAAATAACATAAAATGAGCTAAAATTTAAAAAAAGATGAAAACGCCAAAATGAAATGAAATTTAAAAATAAAATATATAAATTAACACAGTAAACAAGAAACAAATCATGAACTCATGAGTCATTGGGTTCTCCAAAATATATAGGCCTAAAGTGTATAAAGAATATTATTAGCTCTAAAACACACACATCCAAATGAGCACAAGCCCACAAAGGAGAATAATTCCCCTCGCCCCTAGATTCACCACTGTTTATTTTGATGACTTAGCAAAAAAAATTGAATATGACATTGACAAATATTTTTAGGCGTTACCAAGTAAATGCATATCGATATGTGCAAAACGTTGAGGTTGAGAGGGCGCATCATAAAAATAATACTGCCCTCTCTTGTCCAATTAGAAAATTGTACCCGCGTTCATTCATTGTGCGTGCAAAATTATACGATCAACCCCCTTAAATTTTCAGTTTTTTTGCAAGAACTCAAACCACAAATATCATGACCACTGAACACAAGGTAAGATTCATAATAAAAAATCATCGAATTTTTGTGTTGTTTTCCATCCTGAATTTAGATGATTTTGTCTTGCTGTTGTTTCTTTGAAAGTTGCAGGCGAATTCGGAATGGCGTGTGACAAAAGCTTCAACATGCCCACAGCATGTACAGCATGAAAGCTCTTCACAAGGCCAATGCACTGACTGCTGAATGCACGGACGCGTACGCTTACTGCACTGCATCATGGAATGAGAGTGACAATGAGCAATTGTTTTAATTGCCGTTAGTGGTTAGAGCGAAGTAGAGGCTAGAGCCAACAAATAAGAAAATGCACCATTTTGCGCACATTGACAAACTTTGCATGATGTAATTTGTAAATTAAATCTTTGTCAGCTCAGCTGAGCTCATAATCGCTCAGGATGTAAAGAACCAGTCAAACTTCAAAGTTCAACAAAGAAGGAACATCCTCCGTCGCCTGATTTGAGAAGTTTAGAATGCACCCAATCATGATGTGTTTAGTAGGTTGTAAAATCGTCTATAGTCTAGATTTTTTATAGTATAAGTATAAAATTTGATCATGTCTCTTTACTTGTCTTTATCTTGTCTTTTTAATTTAATCTCAGAGTCAGAGTCAGACTCAAGAGCTAGTCAGAGTGATGCCGATGGACGTGATAGTTATTAAAATATAAATTATGATGAATTAGGAGCGATGAATTATCTGATATTTCAGTACTTTGCCTTTACTTTAGTCAGTAGGGGCGCTGGTCCGAGAATTTTGGAGGCAGTTTTCGGCCGGTCCGTTGGATGCATGGTAAAATCCTCTAAAATATATTGCATATATAGCATATCACATATCACACACATATTACAATAACATGCCAGAGTCACCGGAGAACCACATTTGCAAAGGAAAATGTATCCTTACTTTCCTTAAATATCACATTTTAGCGATGTAATCGGCGGTCCCGCTACCCGAATCTGAAAAATCGAATATCTTACGCGTGTCTGTAAGGAATATGGGTACCATAAAATGAGCTGTATTTTAAGTATTTTTCTGATTTAGAGCCAGATTTTTTGAGTACCGCAATCTTAAAAGTATCTCATCGCACGTATCCTATCACTGCAGTCGGATACTATAGCGCTGTATCTCTGTTAGTTCAGATTCCAATTTCTGATCACCGCACCCACAGATGTAGTTTTCGCCATGCGGGGGATTACGTGCTCAGGCTGACGTGCTAAAGATCAGCTGGCGAACGCACGGCGCGCGCTCCCTATTGACTTTGTACATGGGGCCGAAAACTGCCTCCGAAAAAGTGAACAAGGAAATGAATATTGCCAAGGAAATGAATATTGCCATGGCAATTCATGATTTTTTTCTGGGATTCTTTTTTGTTTAAATAATAATAGTATTGGCTTCATGATTTGAACAAAAAATGATAATAAATAGGAAGAGTCCAAAAATAGGATTTTGCCTTAAGTGGCCGAAAACTCCCTCCTCTACTCTAAGTACATGTATTTTTTCTTGGTTTTTCGGTCATTGAATCAGAAGAGGACAAGCGACGAATCTGTGCAAATTAAGATAACTTGGCAAGATTGTTGACTAGATCTACATGTAGTTTAGTCTATGTTATTGTTCTGCAATAACATTGTAGTTTTTCTGAGTGAAAAAAAAAGAAAATGATGTAGTGTTAGTTTTTGGCATTCTCAAAGAATACAGTCTAGTACTAGTAGTAGTGCTACATGTACTCGAAAGCCACATAGTCACACACACAGATTATTTCTAAGATATATGTCTGGGGTAATAATGTAAGGGTTCTGTACAAGTGTACATACATGTATAGTGACTGTAGTGTTGGCTGTGGTGTTGATTTTGGGGTGAGTTTCGTAGGAATCGGGCAAGTATAGTACGGTTATTTGACCGAGGAGCAATTGCCACAGTACTACATTGTACGTGTTGTACTACCAGTCTAACTACCACGCATCATGTTCATTTGTATTTGCCTGTCTTCTCGGGTTCGTTAGTAAGACGATGTCTTGTAATGCCCACCCATAGCTCATCAAAAACACCACTGCAATGGTATCATTTCCTGATACTGGCTGAAAAAATAAGTCTGTAGCTTTATGACGACTGTGGGAAGACTCAACAGGATTAACACCTGCTGGGCCTACATGTATAACTAAACTTGTTGAGCTGTGTCGCAAGATAGGCATCCCCTTCTGATTGATCATTGAAGCTGTTAATGGTTGGTGCATTCGCTGCTGACATCGGTAGTTATAAGGTGTCAACTACACGGTGGGTGAAACTACATGTATACTTCAGGATGTTGAGATGTGCATGCTCCTTGTTGCATCCTCATGTGGTGATATTTGGCTCACTTTGGTCCAATGTCTCTTCCGTGTGGCTTAGAAGTATCTGGCAATATTTTAAAGGTGAACTTCCCCTTTGTTTTAAAGAATCAGTTGATTAACCATAATATTTCTCCCTTGTCTTTCTTTTTCATCCCTCTGCAGGAAGCGAAACCAAGTAATGAACATGTGCAGTTAAAAGTAACTGGTGATGTAAGTATACTCTTATTCAGGGACTGAATAAGATGGGAAATGTCCTTCAATGTATGAGTTTGAAATACATTCATGTTTTTTTCTTCTAATTCTAGGAGATGAATCGTGATGATACAGGAGAGATAAAAGGAAAGAAAATTACCAATACCAAATTAAATTCTATGACACAAATAGCATTGTATTGTACACAATTACTGTAGGAAAATGCAAATTTACTAAGGTGGGGATGATTTTAGCAGGTGTCATGTGAACAACTGGTCACATATCAACGGTTGATATCAATAACGACAAAATTGGTTTATATACATTTAGAAGATGTATTGGATCTGAGAAAATCAGTGTTGAATTTTCATCATAAATTAGTTGCTATCATTCAAATTATTACAGAAGGATTTATCATTATCAAATTGTTCATACATACATGTACTCAATGAGTGATTTCAAGTTCGGAGTTGAAAGCTGGTGTTGGTGTTGTGAGAACACCAACACCAGCTACAACACCAAACTTGAAATCATGCTGGTGTTGAGGTTGACCTTGGAAAATATGACGCATTTCCAGTAGTCTGTGTTGAGGCTGGTATTGAGCTATCGATAACGTGATCGGTATCGACCATATTGTCCTTCTAAACTGACCGTCGGTGTTGGAGCTCGGTTCAGCAGCCTTTCCACGCTCTCAACACCAACACCAACACCGCACATCGTACTTGAAATCACTCAATGTATGTCACCAGCCTTGAAAGTGCAAATACATTTTTGTCTGGGGTTACATTATCAGTTGTCATGATTTAAAGTCCAAGTCCACTCCAAAAATAACTTACTTTCAATAGAAGCAGAAAATTCAGACAAACCAATCAAAAAATGTTTGAGCAAAATCGGATAACTAATAAGAAAGTTATGAATTTTTGAAGAAGTATGTAAAACTATGGAACAATGAAAATCACTACACAAATTACCAATTTGGTTATCAGTTTGTGACGTCATGTCCTCACTATTTATCAATTGCTTTATATAGTTTAATCCCATTAATCCCCCAAAACTTGATTTTCCCATGCCTTTGGCCAGGTTATATGATTTGTATCATATTGCATGCAGCCATGCATGACATTTCACAAAATCTTTTATGGACTTTGAAGAATTTATACTATTTTCTGAATTTTGTATATTCATAATTATTGATTTTTATATACATAGTTTACCAAATTTCACATTTTTCATGATTTAACTGAAGAAAAAAAAATCTATATTAGTGCATCCACACAAAAACATATTCAATCCAACTTGGATGCTGGTGTGAAGAAATTAGATTCTTAGGGGGAAAATAGGAAATTTATGTTATCAATATAAAGAAAATAATTAGAGGATAGTGAGGACATGACATCACAGACTCATGAGTGAGTTGCCAATTTGTTTAGTGATTTTCAAAGTCACTAAAAATGAACTTATTAGTTACCCAATTTTGCTCAAACTTTTTTCGATTGGTTTGTCTGATTTTTCTGCTTCTATTGAAAGTAAGTTATTTTTGGAGTGAACTTGCCCTTTAATCAAATTTTTGTGAGAACTTACGGTATGCCTACTGTTATTATCAAAATTCAATCTGCATTGATACTTTGATGTACATGTAAGCTTACCATATTTGAAGACACCACAAATGAAATTTAGTATGATTTTGAATTGAAGTATAAGTATACAAACAATTACTGTTTGCAAGTGCATTCGTGAATATGCACTCCATGCATGTTCAGTCACAATAGGATTATGCAAAAGACTTGTCAAGTTCATTTTTCGGCTTAATTAACCAAGTATAGAGCATTTCACTAATGCAAAAGCTTCAAAACATGAACTGTTTGTGAATTGCGTTTTAAAAAACAAGGTCGGAAAAATGATAAAGTCGAGAAATAAGCAACAAACCCGATCAAAATACATGTACAAAGTGACGCACCATCATGGACATCGCCACATGCTTTATTGATGTCGTTCAATAAAGCAAGTGGCGACGTCCATGATGGTGCGTCACTTTGTTTGTACATGTATTTTGATCGGGTTTGTAAGATGGGATGAAATGCACACAGTTTCAAATGGCAAGGACAATGATGCGCTCACTGAGATGTGCTATTTTTTGTTTGGCTACATGGTTCTCCAAAGTCTGCAACAAAGTGAGAATGTTGTCCTCTTTTTTTCGCAACAGGATGGTTCAACGATAAGCTTCAAGATCAGGCGCAGGACAAAGCTGGCCAAACTCATGGATGCCTACAGGGAAAAGCAGGTATAACTCAAGTCTAAGTATGAAATACAATCAAACCTGTCTATAGCGAGCGACCGCCCAAGGGAAACACAAAAAGTGGTCTTTGTAGACAGTTTCCTTTAGTACATGTTTCAATGAGAAACAATTTTCAAGGGAAACAAAAAAAATGTGGTCTTTGTAGACAGGTGGTCACTAAAGCAGGTTTGACTGTAGTATGAATCAAAAGTTAACTGAGCCAAACCATGTAAGATGGAATGCTTGTTTTGAAAGTGGTCTCGTTATTACGTTCTTTACTTAAATATTTTCAGTTTATCTAGTTGTTTCAGCATTCCTTTTGTAATGCAGTTTGATAAGCTAACAATTTTTAAATGCTTGCTTTTTTTGTCATCTTCACAACCTGGGAGGGGACCTGCAATATGAGGAAAGTTTAGAAACTTGGCTAGTGGATGTAGTATCCTATAACAGATAAGGCCATGAAGTTCTTATTAATTTCTTGAACGGATGTGGAAATGATGGTTACGGTTCATAGTAATTGTTCATAATTATTTTGTACAATGTCTTTGGGGAAAGTGGCTGTTTTGGCTGGAAACAGTGCAGTGATTTCTGACACTGCAGCTGCAACGTAAGATTTGGAATCAAATGATGTGTGTGACAAGAGGCATCGTAGTCAGAAGTTTGCAGCAGGGGGAAAAAAATCAACGGATGCGTTCAGGCAGCCATAAAGGGATATGGGCAGATTCCACTCGTGGAATTATGAGAATGAGAGTAGGGCATCTGTGCATGGGGCTGTATGGTCTCTAGTTTTTAGCCAATTTAAAATAATTTATGTTCTTCTGTATAATGATCAAAGATAACCACAAGATACATCAAGACTAAACATGAAACAAGAGTCGACTATAACTGGGCTTTACCTGTTCCACCTTCTTATTCTGATATATTTATCTTATTCCCTTTTTTTCAGGGTTTGAGGGGACAGCTCCGTTTTCGATATGATGGACAGGCCGTAAACGAAGAGGACACACCAGAGTCTCTTGAAATGGAGGATGAGGACCAGCTGGAGGCATATCAAGAGCAGACCGGTGGAAGGGGGTAGGGTCGGACCCCTCCTTTGCATTGATGGATGGAGCCGGACACTAGTTCCAGTTAGACCACAACCTACATGTTCATATCCACAAGAAGTGCTATCCAAGAGCTCATCATGGTCACTACTATTTAATAGCAACCCCGTAATTATGCCTAGGCTATAAAGGTCCCTAGACAATCTACCGAAACACTCCAAGAAATTGCTCCTAATTGAATGCTTTTGATACAGCGTGCCAAGATTTTGGTGCTCTTGACACGTCGCACCTACCTTGCTCAAGAATTCACCCAGGTTTCAAACTATTGGTTATTTCTTCGGCTTATGTCACCACTGTCAAACATTGGCTCCCATCATCTCCTAGGTCCACGGTGCCAAACTCTCGCTCGGATTGCCAAAAATATCCTTTGTAAATATATGGAATGTGACCTGGTGGGCATCTTGCCACGTGATAGCAAATTGGCAAGAGTGATATCGTACATTGTGTAGCTGCAGGTGTCTGACTCATTGACATGTATTTGACATGTATTGTACATGTAGGTTGTGGGTATTCCCCCTTTCTTTTTTGTGTATAAATTTCCTTGCGACAATCTAAAAATTTGTACAATATTATTGATGTTGCACTCCTTTTTTGTCCAGTTACGGTAGCTTTACAATTGTGTTCATTGGAATCACTTTGTATCTTAAATAGGTAAATTGACCAAACAATATCTGAACATACAATTAACAGCATATATTTTCCATTTTTTGTCATGAAAAGAAAAATATTTTGAGATCAAATAGATGCGATGTATACAACAGCCCTCATTTCATATAGACTTTTCATTTCTTGTAAACTCTAGCTCCTCTGCAAGCCAGCTCATTGACAGTTTTGTATCGACTAGTTCTTGATTATATGAGGAGGAAGACATTTAGTGATAAGAATATAATGCTTGCATGCTTGTGTGTATATATTGGGCTACAGATTATCAGTGCACAGACGCATATATCGCGCAAATTCCTTTTGTTTAGCACAGTCCCCAAGCATCCGTTCTCTGAACTTGTCTGAGAGCTCTTCATTTGCTTAATAAAGCTAGTTTTGAATTATGCAATGCCATGGATATCCCTAAATCTAAAGTTCATGTCGAAAAAAAAAGGTCCATTCTAAATAATGATAAGCTTACTAACAACCAGAATTTTAGTGCATTGAACTCTTCTAGTAAGAATAAAAGCCGAATCGGTATCAAATAGTAGACAATCGCATTACTGGTCCGACGTCACTACAATCCCTTGAAATCGTAGTCGGATCATAGAGTGTACGTTTGGCTTTACAAACCTATGGTAGCGCCAATCTATGGATTTGTAATAAGTACCGGTAGTGATGTTTAGTTGTTACCACTTACGATGCTGCTGAAATAAGTAACACTAACAGAAAAGTTTCCAATTTCGAGAAATGTATAATTTGCAGTTTTTGCACATTCAGTGGGGTATTTCTTTTAAATTATAATGCCATTTTTTCAAGCTTCCCCTTTCCCATCTTTTAAAACTACATGTTAGATGTAAATTGAATTGCGAGCACAAAAAGAGAATGAATTTGTGGGGGAAAAGTTTAAATTATGCAGGTACATTCTTGTACACTACATTGAATCTGTAAGCATGTGTAATCCATGGACATTATTTCTTTCACCCAATTCATACTTTGTACATGTAAAAAGTGTTGATATGCTGCCAATTGGCAGACTTTTTTCCTTTCTTATTGTTCCTTTTTTTTACAAGTGCCATTCGTTTAATGTCTCGTCCATGGTCTGAAATGATGCTGCTATTAATTGAATGTAAGATGTCTCTTTAAAAATGAATGAAAAGAAAAATGTTTTTTTTTTTTGCTAGAAAAATACCCTTTTTAGATGATACATTTAGGTTCCATTTTCCATCTGTCATCAATGTTTTGACCCATGATTTTTGTTTTACGGTCTGAACTTTTATTATTTGGATATAACGATTATGGTGACTGTTATTTTTGTTGTTAAATGAATATTAGACTTTTGAAATTTATTTGCGAGATGAAACGGAGAAAGGACTGTTTGACAGCTTGTTTCTTTAACATGTGAAATACCTGCCTAGTTGCACCATTTTCAGTTTTCCACTTTCTGCTTTTAAAACTCAGACTATTGTGACTGGACTATTGTGACTTGGGGACTTTAAAGCGATGCAATATGCCTTGTTTGTTTGTTGTTGGGAGACAGTGGTTTACAAAGTTTATTTTTCTCTAGATGGCAGGAGTCGGTGATGGTCGTAACATAGAATATTGCCTCAGCAGAGAGGAAGAGGGCATTACGTGAGGTATCCCCTCCTTTTCTTCTGAGGCAAGCGAGATGATGTGTACATGATGAACTTTTTTCTCCTAAATTCTTCACTTGCAGACGTTGGTACGGGTTCTTGGTCTGGGAGGACAACTGGGGCTGTAACATTGACAATCACAAAAAGTCCCGTAAACAGACATAATGTATCAGATACGGTAGCAACAGCTGCAGCATCCCATTTGGGCGGAACTTCCTAGAAGTCACATGAAATTGCATGTATCTTGCTTCAGCTGCTGCTCCTCTTTCTCACATTTCATTCTCATAATGTCACTGCTAAGTTTCTCATTTATCATTATTTGTAGTATTTTTAAAAATATTTTTGTTTTGGTAATCAAAGAAAATGGAACCATGTTTGAACACGTAGCTTTGTAATAATTAGTATAGACTGTATTGTTGCATGTCTTAATAAAGTGAATTTCAGTATCTTACCCGACCGAGTCCAATTATTATTGATACACGCACTGATAAGGAAGACTCCTGTAGTGTTGTTCTGTTGTAAGGCAATGTTTATGCACATAATTTATTCATGATTATGGGAGAGGTAGAGAGACGAAGGTAAAGACAGAGGAAGTGACAGGGAAAGAGAGATAGACACACAGAAAGAGAGAGAGAGAGTAAGAATGATGAGGGTCGGAACTTGATATGGTGGTGGAGAGAAAAGCCAGGAACAATTCAAGAAAATTACAAAAGGATAATGATGTAGACACCAAACTAGATTTTCCAATTTCCTTAATCTCTCACTTCAGCTCTTGACATGTGAGGTATGAAGGTAGAAATTGTCACAAAATCTAGCGAAATTTACAACACGTGCTCAGAACCACAAATGCATGGACATGATATTTGCCTAACTAAATTGATAGAAAGTTTTCTTGTAGAAACTCTGAGAAACGGCCAATCAAGATGATGAACTCCGGACCTACGAAGCTACCCTCAAATGCGTTGTCCCATGATTCATAAGTACATGTATTAATGCGTTGTAAGGGTCATCCACCCCCAACAAAAAATCGCCCTCTTGCAAAGGTTCCAGTTGCTCTCAAATATATAGGATATACATAATCGTGTATATAAATTTGAGCTACTTTCATCGGAATAAAGTTATAAGCCTACGAGACGGTATTAACGAAAAAGGCTGATAAGTTATTTTTTTAAATCATCCATTTTCATTCAGTTCCTAAAAGAATGCTTTTTGCTGCTCTATAAAACGCCAATATGAACATGAGACACATGAAGACCATGAATAACTGTTCGCACCAGATGAGCAGTGCAGATCCCCAGGTTAATCCCCCTTCTTCCACAATTTTATCCTCCTCGATCTCCGCTGTGGTCGCGATCATCAAATTTCCCGGTATCTGACGCTGATGTCGACGCTTTCGTCTGCTTTTCTTCTTCGACGACGATGACGACGGCTTGATTCTTTCTTTTCCCAGGAAGAGCAACGTCCTCCAAAAGTTCATCCACGGTCTCCAGTCCTGGTTGTTGGTGAACAATATTGTCATGGTAACAGAGGAGGATGAGGTATCAGTGAGAACAGATAGGTTCGCTGTAATGAAGGAGACTGAAGCTGGCGCTATATCTTCTTAGCCATGGCTCGTCGAGAGAATACCCATAGTCCTCATGCATGCAGAAAGCAATTTGACGTCTGCGTTTTCAGTCATCAATTCGATCAGCACCTGCGAAATAGTACGGCCTGAAATCAATATCGTACTTTGAAAGTTTGAAGGATGCATTCTTTGATATTTATCACGTCTAACCTATTTAGTATGGGGGGTGTTTCACAAAGACTAAGATCGACTTTAAGTTGGACTTAAGTATAGCAGGCCGTTCATGCCATTGTATTCTCTCATCATTTACTGGCATTGGTCTCTCAAGGGACGTACAAATCATGGTAAAAAATCTACAAAACTTACATTTTTTGATAATTCATTATTGAAGGAAAAAATATTATCTAAAGATCATAATGGTGAGAGCAAACAATGGCACGAACGGCCTGTTATACTTAAGTCCAACTTAAAGTCGATCGTAGTCTTTGTGAAACACCCCCCTGGTGATCCAAGTGATTTTGCTTAGTTTCTCTGCTTTCCTAGCCATACACAGCCATCATCACCAATTTAACTGTTCCAATTCTCCAGTAGAATATATTATTTTTGACTCACCTCACCTTTTTTCTCTCCCTCTCCATTCTCGCTATCACCTCAATGTATATCATGTTACCTTCCTATCCCTCCCTTGCTCCCGTGCTCTGCTCCTCAATCCCCTTCCCCATCATCTTTTACTATCAATCCCCCTCGGTTAATGCTCTAGCTGCTGCTACATTCTTCTTTTTTAATCTCTCTCCCCTCTTTCCCTTGAAGGTATTTGGTCTATACGTTGGCTTGCCTTTCTCCATCAAACCTTTTCCTATCTCTGTTTCTTTATCTGTAGCTCCCTCATATTTTGTAATTGGTATACAATCATGTATTCGTTCGTTATGATCTAGGCATCTTTAGAATTCACACTCGTGAGAGTATCACTAGTGTATATGACCATAAGCTACGCACTTTGTTGAATAGAAAATGTTCCTCTAATTTCAGGATACATGTTACTTTTATCTTGGTTCTGTATATTTTAAAGTTGACCACTGGAAAAAATAATAGTGACCGTCAAACGACAATAGTAGGATTCACACACAAAGAAATTAGACCTAGTGAGATTCAAAAATCAATTTTTGAATCGCGATCAGAATCTCACTTTTTTTTGCCGTGTGTGAGCCTAAAAATCTCACTAAAAGGAAATTCTGGTTGCGATCACTGAATCTCACTAAAAGTGCAATTTTTCAAGTAATAGTGTTTTGCGTGTGAGAAAAAAAAGGGGTGAGATATGAATCGAGATTCAAATCTCACCCCTTTTTTTTCTATGTATGGGCCTAATGCATTTATATTTTCAAGGCGTTTTCGATATCCTTGTAAATTTTGTTCGACAAAATTGAAGAAGCCATAAGATTTACGCACGTTATGTTCCCTGATATGATAGATTGCGCACCCGGACAGATGATTTCAAACA
>CP137680.1:16984860-17539860 GCA_037976565.1 Mesocentrotus franciscanus | reverse complement strand
CAGAACTGATGATATTCATCGTTTTTAGACGCAAAGAACGATCGAGTCTACTCTGACATTTGCAGTTCACCCTAACCCTAACCCTAAGATTTGTGAAAGTGACAGGTGGAGGGGTTGGGTTTACAATGTATAGTACTAAGTATACTATGTACGTGTATTTCATCGTTTTAAGTAGGAGACCAGGTTGCACTAGATAATCCATCAGTGCCTAAAATGTATGTGTAAATCATTCCAGAAGAGACAAACTGAATAATGAACAAAATAAATGTAACAAACTACGAAATATTTGAGCACTCCACATCACACATAGTACTATGATATATATTTTGGCAACATATTTTTGGTCAAAGATTTTGTACTGAAGTAACCGTCCATTACATTACTTCAAACAAATAGTCATGCTCCCATTTGTGCAGTTCACCCCTCTCAATTGCTGCTCTCTCGAGCTCCATCTCATGTCGCTTTCCCGCAACAAAACACTTAATGAAGCCTTGTCCTAGGGAAGATACCACGACCTCATCATTCAACAAGCATTCTAACGCTTCCGCCATGTTGTTTGGCAATTTGGGTGTCAGCGGCGGGATATCCTCTTCTTTGTAGGCATCTCCGACGACCCGCTCGGGTAGAGGTAACCTTCGGACGATACCGTCAATTCCAGCCGCAACCGTTGCCGCTAGGCTGATATAAGGGTTGCACGCGCTTGCTCCCATTCTGTTCTCGATGTAGGTTCCTTTGGCACCTTGGATCCGGACGCGTATGGCGCAAGTTCGGTTATCCATCCCCCATGTTGCGTTACTTGGGGCGAAGCTGAATGGTTTGTAGCGTTTGAGACAGTTCACTGTCGGACCCATTAGAACAGCTAGCGCACAAGCGTGTGCGTGCAGACCAGCTACCCAGTACTGACCCAGCTTAGAGAGCTGTAATGGTTGAGACGGGTCGTAGAGCAGGGGTATTTCCCCGGTGACGTCCCAAAGAGAATGACAGAAATGCGCCGATGAGCCACTTTTGTCCGGCCAAGGTTTGGACATGAAACTGGCGATGTATCCATGTTTCTGTGCGATTTCCTTGATGCCCATCTTGTAGGTGTGGGCATTGTCTGCAGCACGAATGCCAAAACTTGGACGGTAGGTGATCTCGAACTGCCCCGTGGCCGACTCGCTCCCGATGAACTCCAAATCCACACCGGCCTGAGGTAGTCCTTCCAAAACGTCTTGCGTGAAATCCTGAATTTTAAAGAGGCGCGATGTCGCGTTGGCATTAGTGGAATTATCAATCGGTTCTTGTGTCTTCTCATCGACCATGTAGAACTCAAATTCATGTGCGGAGAAGAGTGAGTACCCCATCTCCTCTAGACGCTCAAGTTGCCTACGTGCGACAACCCTGGGGTATCCCTCAACAACCTTCCCTTCATAGACGCCCTCTACGAGAACCCGTGCCGTCTTCTTGCACCAAGGTAATACCTGAAAGGAAGCCAAGTCTGGAAAGCAGACGGCGTCTTCGTAGTGGATCTCCTCGCCATATCCCGTGCCATCGATGGGTTGGCCGTGGGGATTGAACGACAGGTACCCGAGGCAAAAGTTCTGGCCGTGTATCGCCTTATCCCTGAAGTGCTTTACCGGGATCACCTTGCAGTGTGGGATACCATAGTAATCAGTCTGCTCGAAGCGAACTGAGGTGATGCCAAACAGATCGATCAGCTTCAATGCTCTTTCCATGCTCCTGGTGATGTCGAGAACCTGAAAGGGGACACGATGACAAATGAAAAGTAGATGTACTTAGTGTGGCCTGTGACAAGTGCGGTTGCATATCTGTCAATAATATGAACATCGAATTGTTGTATGGCTTGTTAACTCAGCTTTGTTTGACCAATATGAAGACAGGATAACCTTTCCTCTTCTGACAGCACGTACGTTCTGTTTTTTTATGATCAACTTTATGCGTACAGTATTCATGGTACATTATTTGCATTCAGAACTAGCGTTGTGGTCAGTTTTATATCAAGTTCAATAAGGTACAGAGTAGATATAAAATATCAGATATGGCAATTAATAGCAATCTATCAAATTATGAGTAGGAGTAACTTAGAATGTTTGACAAAGACTTTACTGTCAGATCCTAAATTGACCTTTAAACAAAGCTCGGGTTATTTAAAATTCATTCTGGAACACTGAATCCGTAGAAATGCACTTCTAAGTGTATGTTTATGATCAACATAGAGAAGGTGATTAAATCTAGCCAAAGTACGGGCAAAAGGGCAAATATTCTCCCTCCTCCGATCTGCGAATGATTGAAATTGATATTTCACTATATATTTTCACATTGGTACATGTATGTAAGCATCACGAAAGTTTCCCCAAAACTGTTTAAAAGTAAAATGTCCTCAAAACAATATTAATTTACTTCTACGTATTGTAATTCAGGTGGTAATATTTGAGTGGCACGTCTCAAATAATCATCTTTGAGATAAAATCAACAACACTTGACAGAGGTTGTCGGGGGTGGTGCGATCGAGTGTGAGGGTGTGGAAAGAGGTGAGGTCAGGCACCATTATTCTCTTTCCTAGGTATGTCATGATCTTGAATTCCAATTTGTGCTTAACCTATTTTTATCAAGCTTTCTCCAAACACTACTGTCTAATATTCTTAGATATACAACCAACAAAATCGCAAAACACTTTCGATAAATCAATCATAGGTAATTTCACTACCCTAGGCTTGTCCATCACCTGTTGAAAAGTGAGAACATTACGATGACGAATTGCCTAATCTGAAAGTGATTTATGTGGGATATACAATCAGAAGGTTATTAAAATTTCCAATGAGTCAATTACACTGCAAAAACCAGGGTGTTAAATTTCTAACACCAGTATGGTATTGATTTTTTTTACACCATTGGTGTTATTTTTAACACCGGTCAGATTTAAGCATGCATTAATAATTATTGGGTGTTAAGTAACATGGTGTTGTTTTATGCTCGGTGTTAAAAGTATCATAACGTGATTTCGTTTAAGGCGGTTGATTGGTCGAATAAGTTTTCACAAAGTGTACGCGCGCTTAATGATTATTTTACACGTGTTCACAGAAAAATACATTTATCATGATTTGTCAAGCAAATTATGACAATGCATATCAATTTTGTGATTTGTATTTTCCTTTGGCAATTATTAACCAATAGATTATTTGTCCGATCCTGTTACAATTACATTAACGTTTTAGCAATAGATATGTTGATTATATGATTACTAACCAAGAAACAACATGCATGTTTATTATATATTCGTGTACCAGCCTTAAATGTTAACCTCGAATTTACTTCAGATGATCTATGTGATGGAGTTAATGCAATGGAGGTTAGAATATACCCTTTGGTGGACAGTTGCCAACATCGATTATGAATTATCAGTTTACCACTGGTTCTTCTACCCTGGTCGATAATAGGGAATATGGAATGGGACCATTAGAAACCAAAGAAAAATCTCTTATGGATCAACACCAAAAGTGGAATTGAATTTGTTATGATTCCAGATATTGGTGTTAATCTACACCAGTAGGAGATGTCAAATATTAACACCAAGAGTAGAATTGAATTGTTTAATTCCAAACCCTGGTGTTAAATAACACCAGCTGGTGTTTTCCGATATAGATACCGGGAAAGTGTTAAAATTAACACCCATGGTGTTGAATTTAACACCCTTGTTTTTGCAGTGTACTCTTGCGTTCTGGCGTTCTAAGGACAAAAAACAACTATTTACACCGGTCCAGTATTTTGGAATAACATAGACCCATCTCTTAAACAAAGTACCAGTCTATACACATTTTTAAAAAGCTGAAAATTAAATTTTTAATCACATATTTATGAATGTATGACTGTGTCATTGCAGCCTTGTTGTCATTGTTGACACGTCGGTATGCATGAATCTCGGTGTGTTTGACTTTCGACTCAATTCCTTTCCCCCTCATTCTGCTGATCTAGCCTCCTCCTTCTAGAGCTTTTGCTATCATTCATTTTCTTTTTTCTATCTTTCTTTCCTTTTTGCCTACTTCTATTTTTCCCCATTTTTTCCTCTTTTAAAAAATCTCCTTCCCCAAATTCATAATTTCTTTATTGTTACATATATTTTAACTTATTGACTTTCAATGTATACTTTGTTTTCAAGCCGTATTGTATTGCAGCCTCTGATGAACTAATATTTCAACAAGCTCTGCTTCTATTTAATTCTTGTTTCATTGTATATTTTTTTCTAATATACTTCTATTAAATTGCAAATAACATTGCAATTTCATTGTGCATGTATTATGTTTTGCGTGAGAAATAAAATCATTTGAATCTTGAATCTTGAATATAATGCAAATGATTACTAGTATTGTGATACACAGTACTTAGAAATTTTAGGCGCCTACTTTATGAACTTGAACAAACTTGAACAAACATGGTCCACATTTCCAACATAATTACGAATACCAGCTAACAGATTTTTTTTCTTCTTCGATGTTCTACTCCGCTATGATTGCCAAGCAAGCAACTGAATGTGCTTGGTTCGCCCCCAACATTTCATTTACGACAGTCGTCTAATAAAACGGTGCAATATTGACTTTGTCGAAGGCCCGTTTCTCTACCTTGCCTTAAATTAATTTCTTTTCTGCCAACTGTATTGAACACGATTGCGTTTTAATTAAAGTGGCAGTCTGCATGTTGCGCTTTGCGCATGTGAATCTGCTGCACTAATTCAACATTTCTTTTCTTCATTTATCTCCTTTTTTTAGGATGGGGGAGGGGGGTATATTTTGTATTTCGTGGATAAGTCAAAATTACACAATCCGCAAATCCGTTGACTTTGTCTAAAAGTGCACCAAATTTCTCAAAGGGTTTATGGAACAGATTTTCAATAAAATTATTTCTTAGACGCATAATCTATTCAAGCACAATGGCATTTTATATGATTAAGAATTGTGTAAAATTTTACTTTTATTTTCAACGAGTTTCTCCTCCATATATAGGCGATCGTTAAACGCGATTAAATTTTTCTTTCCAAGATAATGTTAATTATATATTTATGATAAATGGAAACCTTCGGGGTGTTCATGTAATTTTAAAGGTCTGGCTCTTTTCCCTTCCCCTCTCATTATAAATGCTTAAGCATTTTTCTAATTGCATCGTTACATTTCTGCCTCAATCTCCGTCAGGTTTAAGGGACGATATAGACAAAATTGAACTTTTAGTTATCTCCTTCCCTCCTCACGGCAGAAACCGGACAAGAACCACAACTATATTTGGTGTTCGTCTCGATCGTTTCGCAAGGATAACAATCATTATATTTTTAAAAGTTTTTGTGGCGCCTCCATGGTCATAAACGAGAAAATATGAAAGCAAAGAAAGAAAATGAAGGGAAAAAAAGCAAATCAACCGAAAATACCGATGCTATTTTTTCTTTAACTCAATCGCAGCGGCCAACAGAGAAGAATGAGTAGAAGTTAGAAAACCGTTTGGTTTGCTACGAAAAGATCGCCACAGCATTGTTGGGGCTTTAAATTTAAATCAACCATACGAACGTTTAAATGTACTGTTGTTTTGAGGACCCTGATGGTAACCAGAGTGCATTGCAACGTGTTTCTTATTACGCGTCAAGTGTTTCCCAATGTGTTTCGTTCTCATCAAATGACTGATCGATGAAGTGATTGCTTATTAGAAAGATTCATTACCCGAATGAAGGCTACAAAACGAGAGGCAATTTAGGCTTTCCAAATAAAAGTTGGTTGCAATTAGCGGGACATACCTGCCCCCCCCCCCCTCTATTTCCCGCTTCATTGTGATGGAACAATTCTCAGATTGATTGCGGTTGGACGAATTATTCTATATCAATAATTTTGTTCTTTTTTTAAATGAAAAATGAATAATATCTAATATAAGGGACATTTTTCGAACGTTAGAAGCAGTTTTTAAAGATGAAAAGTAAAACAAATTCAATTGATTTTTATTGATTTTTTTATATAGTCATTTTTACGTAACTTGTGTAAATCAAAATGACAATCATGCTTACCCCTAGCTCTCTCCCTGGTCCTATATCAATGACGATGAACGTGACAACGACGTCGAAGTACAATGAAAACACCAGCTTTCCGATCGTCGAGCTCAGCGTAGCGTTCTCCCGCCAAAATGAAGCCACTGTGTCGTCTGCGCACTTCGATCACGACGGCGGTATCAGTAACGATGTCTACTCCCACCGATGCTCTCAGCGGGCATCGAGTGTCGCTAGTTGTACGGGTTGAAAGTACAGCGCGCTCGATCGCGCGCTCCGTGCGTCGGTCTTTCCTTCGGCAAAGCAGGGAGATTATAACTGATTGCGGGGAAGTATGCTTCAAAGCCAGCGAACTATTACGGTTTTTAATCAATCTTAAGGGGCTCAAGGGGATGATATCAGTCGTCTTGAAGCCTATGGCAAGCGGCATGGGCATTTATTTGAGCTAAATGGGGCAGCTTGTTTTATGGGTTACAGACACAATAATGCATGCGGCCTGTGGCTTTTTCTTGTTTTTTCCCCCTTTTTTTTCTTTGTTTTGTTTTGTCGCATTTCCCTTTATTTTCAATACCTTTATACATGGGCACGCAATGTCAGATAAAGTGCGATAAAAAGTTTGATTTTGTTGTCTTCTCTCTTTTAATTTCTTTTTGTACTTTGATGAGTACTGTTCCTGGTTATTCATTTTTATTTTTCCGATGCTGATCATAGCTTAAAGTTATCACATGTTTAGGGGCAAAAAATTGAAGAAAAAAAGGGCAACATTATGTGGGGTAACGGTTGTGCCCGCTAAATCCGTCAGTGAGTGTATACGCATCACAGCGTGACCATGCAATGGAGTTGAAACACTTTTGTGGAGTTCAATGTTGACTCAGTGACAGTGTGGACTAAGGAAATTGTGTTCACACTTCATACCATGTTCACATTGGGTGACACAGTGAACAAAGTGCCCGCAGTTGGAATCCCGAAGTGTGCGCACCGTAGGGTGATCGTACAGGGCATATTTTGGTCGGAAAACACTGCATGTTCACATTGTGTTTTACAGTAACACACTGTGGCCACAGATAGAACTGTATAGGGAGTATACACCACAATGTGGTGGCATGCTTGTTGTTAATTTAAACATTCTGTATTCCCTCTATTCCACAAGTCGTTATTGCCACATTGTGACAATACTTATAGCTCACTCTGGTCGCAAATAGAATCACAAAAGTTAAGCAGCACAGCATGACCCTGGATGTTGCGACTACTATATGAAAACTTTGTGATAAAATGATACACTGTAGCCACAAGTGGAGGCACAGTGTGTATGCATCGTACTGAGTGACAAATAAGTGGATTTGGAACTCTTTAAAAGTGTTGATCATTTTAAAAAATATATATATACATATATAATTTATATGTGAATATATATATATACATAGGCCTACACCGTTGCCCATGCTTTACATAATATCAACAATGGGGAGTTTTGATATGGATATTATATTTTTACTTTCTGAGATTGATGAAATTATGATGGAAATATCGCTGAATTCTCACTTAGTAGTTAATGGTTGGTTTACTTTTATGTTGTTTAAGACATTGTATAGTTATGAAAGTTTCCTTTATTCGACACACATGCAGTCTCTACTCTCTATAATGATTGTCTATGAAAATAGCCTCTAGAATTTGTAATCAACTGAATTTAAATGCATCCGGGCCAGTTGATGGCGTTCCATAGTGTTCCTGTAGCGATAAACCATGTAATTTGTGACACGGGCGCTACACACCTCAAACCGCGGGAGATCGAAGGGTCTTGTCAGGAAGAAAGCGAAACCCGATTCTTTTTTCCTTGTTGTTGAACTACGAACGCACTGTGCACATATTCAACAGGTTTCTCGATCAATATCGCGCGAGATTAATATCGCTGCTCATCGACGTCGGGTCGCGCCCGCTTGTTTCCTCCAAGCGAAGAAACCATCGACCGCCGTCTTTAATTTGACAGGGGACTCGTTTACAGTGCGGTTTATTTCCACCGTCTCTCTTTCTATCTGTCTCTCGGTGCTCGATCATGTTTCCTCTCTGTCTATGCGTATTTGGTTGCCTCTGTCTGTCTGTATCTCGCCCTGCTCTCTTTCCTCTGACTACCTCCCCCTCCCTCTCTCTCTCTCTCTCTCTCCCTCTCTCTGTATATTATTTTATCTCTTCTCCCTCTCTGTGTTCACTTTTCTCTTCTCTTTCTCTCTCTCTCTCTACCGATATCTTCGAATGTTCTACTTTCTGTACGTCTTGTCTGTCTGTATCTGTATTTGTCAAATTACCTATCTCCCCCCTCCCCTCTTCTCTCTCTCTCTCTCTCTCTCTCTCTCCATATATTATATACACATATATATATGTACATATATATCCCATTATTCTATATAGTCACACACTTACAGATCATAATTCATAATAGACAATTTATGTTTGCCCCCCTCAAAAAAAGGGGGATGCTTAAGAATATCATTATCATATATCACTTGAATGCAGGAGTGATTATAATAAAGACAGGAGAAACAGTTATGTATGCTGTAATCATTTTCGTCTGGAGTCTAGCCTTACTAATTAACGTACCTCATACGTTGTATTTTCTCCAGGGACCAGCTTTATGCTATACACGTCCAGAGCAACGTGCTATACTACGGGATTATTATTTTTTTTCTTCATATTGATGCAACAGGTTCATCGAAAGGCCGTAATGATCGAGAATGTACTTGTATCCTACAGGAGGTTCGAGATTGATCCTCTTTCTCGTTTCACCTTTCCTTTTCAGGTGTTCCCACCATCGTTTTCTATCAAGAACGAGGTGGAAACCCAAGTAAAGAAACACTACTTCGCTGGTGTGGTAAGACTGACATACTGGTGCAGTGTTTCTGGCTAGTTCGAGCTTCAGGCACGACCCATATTATGCTACATTCAATCTAACAAAGTTGGGTGAAGAAATAAAAATGCATGAATTTAAGAATTCCGTCTAAGGCTATGGGCATTCTGAATATATTCTGCATATATTCTAGTTGCCTGATTTGTTTCTGTGGATTGCTTTTGTCAACTATAATCAACGAAACGTGGATTGCACGTTTACTTGCTTTACTTACAAAATTGAGGAAAAATATAACAGAGGCGTTTTACATAGGCCTACATAATTATTGATCCGTACGTAATGGACTTGTCGTGCTAGTATCTGAAATTTGTGCTAGATCGTGAAATATCGAGGATCAAGCTTAGGCTGATTAAAACCTTTCTTCGCCCCCCCCCCCCAACCCTTTAGTGGACAGGGATATACGGAAGATGAAAATCTCAATTTCCAAAGTGACACTGACCTCGCTAAAATGAGGATATCCATCACCCATTTACTAAATCTAGATAAATCTAGATGCATTTGTCTTTTAGCAGCATCTATCTCCTCCCGCTTGCCCATACTATCTACCGAACTCCGCCTCCTCTGAAGGAACACTGACAATTATTCATGACACTGGATCACTTGAGCTCGGAGGGGAATCTGCTAGAGACACCGGGCCATCACCTCAGCGATACTGAAGGTTTGTAGATGAACGCGACCATTTATCGATTCGCGCCATACCCAATATGCCTGGATCTATACGTTTATTTCACCGAACATGCCGAGAAGCGGACAGGTGGCTTGTTATTAGATGACATAGGAGAAGAGGGGTAGCATGTGTGTAGCCATTGAGGGGGCACTGATGTCATTGGAGTGCCATCTTAGTATACCTGAGTGAAATGCGAAAACCCATGGATGATGAGTAAGCTGAAGGTGTGGAAGGGGGAGGCAATCACCTATTCATATTGCCTCCTTATCACCCTGTTTTGCCAATTGATTGATTTTTTTTTTTTTTGGGGGGGGGGTACATGTCAACCTTATGCCCTTGTAGCTACGCCAATCTGTGAGAGATTCGAAAACGGAACGCAATATTTCGACAAATATCGACATGATTGTATGCTCGGAGTTGCTGTGTTCTGATTTATGTAATTTCCCCAGGGACGAGCGCACACCCCGTAGTGTTGCCACGCTTGATATTTGACGAAAAAATGTTCAATATTGAATACACTGTTCTACGTCATGTGAAACGAACAGAAAAGGGGTTATTTTTGTCTTTCTTTCTTTTTATACCCCCAATATTATTGCAAACATAACGTAGAATACACCTATATTTATTTGGATGATAATTGTCTTGAAATGTCTTTACACTTATTTTTTTATATCAGAGAAATCACTCAGTTGAAAATATAGGTTTATATTATAGCTTGTGAAAAAAGGCAACCTTTTTCTGCAATAATATTGGTTCTTTAAATATTATCTATTCGTATAATCAACGTCAATCACTAGTTAAATGAAGGTATGATTTAAACTACAGTATAATATGTAAATGATTCTCTGTCCATATATGTATATTCAAGTCATGTTTTTCTATCCTCTCTGATAATCTTTGTTCCATTTCATTATTTGCCTTGTTGTTTTGTCAAAAAAATTGTAATGACTGGTACTTGAATTCAGTGGCGGATCCAGGGGGGCCCTTCCCTAGCAAAAAAACCCAGGTAAAAACACCCTTTTTTTGAAAAAAAGAAGATGGGCCCCCCTCCCCTGGCGCCCAAGGGGTGGCGATGGAAAAAAATTACCCTTCCCGGAGAAAATAAAAATGTTCGGGTGCCAAAAAAAATAATTGTGCTAACTACCCCTGGCGCCAAAGGGGTGGCGATGGAAAAAAAATTACCCTTCCCGGAGAAAATAAAAATGTTCGGGTGCCAAAAAAAATAATTGTAATAACTTCTCCTGGCGCCCAAGGGGGGGGGGGGGTGGCGGTAGAAAATGTTTGAAGCTCATATCTAAAAAACTTCTTGACGTATTGTGAAACAAGGGTAATCTCTCTCATTTCTAAAAGTGACCTCTATGAACTTTTACTTTTGTTCTAATCACCCTAAAATCTAATTAGGTCGTCTTCCAATATTCGAAGCTCACAACTCTAGTTGTTCTTGAATTAGATATTGCAATATCAAAGCTGATATCTGTAATTTCAACCATTGACATCTATGACCTTTGATCTACTTACTCCAAAATCTAATCAGATGGTCTTCCTATGGTGATACACACTGTCCCCAAGTTTGAAGTTCATGTCTCAATTGGTTCTTGAGATATTGCGATAACGACAAAGCGGGACCTTCGGTGGGCGGAGGCATACAAATTAAACATGTATATTAATGGAAGTATTTTAAGAAAAGACAGGAAGGCCGGGCCTTATGTAAAAGTCCGTCTCCAGTAATTATATCAAAATAAAATTATTTAAATTATTACTTATTTAATAGAAAGAGAAAAAAAGGAAATAATTTACTTACACACATACACTTTCTCCCGTACACACAAACACACATATACTGATTTGTCGGATAAAATTAGTTATAGGTTATTGTACTATTGAGTATTGTTGTAATAAATACAATTTCTTTTGGTATATCATTCCAAATTTTGGGACCCCTGAAGAAAATTGTATTTTGGGAAAGTAATGACCTAACCCCTGGAATATGAAAATTAGCTGAATACCTGGTCTGGTGTCCATGAATACTCTTATTAAGTTGAAAATAATGTGAAATAGTACTTAGTAAAAGTTTTTCAAAGGCATCGTTTAACAATGTTAAATCTGAGATGCACGGCCCTACGTGTTATCAGTGTCCGTGATATGGTGTAATATTGAAGCCCTAAAAAAAAATCGCGCTTCAAAATGATCAAGAAGTGCCTCAAAAAAGTAAACATCTTTGAGTGACCGGTTTTACCATACTCGTTTTCCCCAATAGACTGTAGTATTATGAAAACCGTTAGGAAAACGCACAATTTTGTTTCGATTTCCAATCATAAATATCTTGATAATCAAACAGGCGATCGGCTTGTGAAAGTCATGGGGTTCCTGACTGACCTAAAGGTTTATAATTATCATCGCAGCATGAGCTAAATCGAGGATTTTGTTTCAGAATCTGAGACAAAGTTACCGGATCCCTTTAAAGCATAAATACATACAAATTGCACGTGTATCGTATACTCTTTAAAATGTTAAGGATGTAAAAAGAGGCAAAGTATAGGCAAGGTATTGGCTGTGGGATACAATTCGTATAATTTTATTCTGTATAACATTAGAAGCCTATTTGTATTTTGCATACTAGAGCATGCCCATACAAGAATACAATGATTTAAGTGGGACAATATTAACGTGTTATATAAAAATAATCAATATAATTAAAATCATCTATAGTTGAGCCTTGAGGCACTCCACATCTTACTGCCATTGTCTATGATTCACATTTTTCTAGTATAACGTATTGTTTTCGATTACTTAAATAGCTTTGCAACCATTTCAATTTGTTTATTATAAAACTGTGTGATCAAAAGAATCAAAAGCCTTGCTAAAATCTAAAAATAGGCCACTCATTATTTCTTTATCATCAATTATCTTTTGATCCATGTTTATAAATTGGAATAACCTTTGCAAATTTTTAGTTTATCTGGGACAATACCATTATTTAAAGATTAATTGATAATAGCACATAAAGGATATAAAACATAACTAACATTTTTAACCAATGTAATATACACGCCATCAAAATTAGGACTCTTGCCAATTTTAATTTTAGAAACAATATAAATAACTTCTTTTGGTGTACATCTATTACAAAATGCAGATGACTTATTTTTGTTACATATTGCATTCAGTCACCGGAACATGCAAAAGAAGAAGACAGTGTATGGCTTATATTCCAAATATTTATTAAAAGAATTACATATTGCAGCTGTCTCATCAAATTTTGTATTTTAAATTACCTATCCGTTCTGCTTAATAAATGTGTTAATCTATTTCATGAGTTTTTTCTGGGGCTGTCATATTATCAAGCAAACTGCTTACAATGACAGTCCTTCTTCCGCAAATATTTTTATAATATTTTATAATGTTTGAGGAAACTTAGTACCTATGACAGTTTATCATTTCGTTTTTGAAAATATCTATTTTTATATACATATATTTGGTTATTTATGATTCATTGTCAGAAAGATACTAAATGTCTTATTGTACTTCATATTATTATTGTTATCGAAAAAATGTGAGCTTACATGAATGCAGAAGAAAATAAAATGAAAAAAAAAAAAATCATTTACTGTTACATCATCGCACTGAATTGAACCTGGTAATACACTTCTTCTTTACACCCTCTTATTTATTCTTCTCCCGCTACCTTATTTCTAAAATTTATTTATTTTATTTTTAAATGACTTGTCTTTCATGGTTTGAATTTGTGTATGTATCATCTATATATTTTTTCTTTTACTATTTCAGAGCTTACGTAATAATTTATTAAACCGTGGTTTATTTTTGAGTTTCTTTTTAACTGAATTCTTAATTGGAAAGAAGGACTCGTAAATGTTTAATAGCTTTATGACTATCAACCAGGGGCGGCGATCCCGGAGGGGACGGGGACACGTCCCCTTAATTTTTAGGGGATCGTCCCCCGGAAAATTTGAAAAAGTGCCCCCCAAAATGTATAGCAAATACTGACTAAAGGCCCTGCCCCCTGGACCTCACCATGGGACCTAAGGCGGCCCCTGAATGCTCATCTGGTCGTAATTTAATGCTCAAACCCCCCTGAGCTTCTGGGGGCTCTGCCGCCTTGACCCTACTCCAATTAGTGACCTGCATGCCAGTGTCACAAATAAGATATCAAAATATGGTCATCTGACCGTAATTAAATGCCTAAAACCCCTGAGCTTTCGGGGGCTTCCCCCCGCCTGGACTCCTGGATGCTCATCTGACCTTAATTAAATGCCTAAAACCCTTGACCCCTGCAGGGGCTTTGCCCCTGGACCCCACGCCAATTTACGCTCTACTTGCTTCTCTCGCTTTGCTCTACCTGATCGCAAATGATTTAGCCCCCCCCCCACTTTGAAAAACGCTCCGCGGGGCCTGCATGTAACATGTAAGAGTGGTGATGATGCAGATTTTGTTCTTCTGCCCCCAAATGTGTTTGTTCATTACGCCACTGCTCCCTCGTCCCTTGCATTTCGTCCCCCGGTCATGAAAAGAAATCGCCGCCCCTGTTATCAACATACCAACATACCTTCCTAATTTCGTTTACAAAAAGCTGTGTATTTTCTTCGTTAAAATCACGGCAGAAGCATGTTCCTTTTTTAGTTGCAACTGTAGATTTGATATTGAACAAACTGGAAAATGATCACTGACATCACCGAGGATAACTCCTGCAAACATTTCTTCTAAATCATTAGTCAAAATATTATCTAACAAGGAAGCTGAATGATTGGTTACACGTGTTGGAGTATGAACCAGAGGGTAAATGTTGTTGTTAAACATGCAAACATCAAGAAATTCTTTGACTCTCTGGCAAGATGTGTCTTCTAATAAGGCCTAAAAAGGATGTCGTATTGCCCTTTAGGTGCCAAAACATGGGTCGGTCGGTCGGAAATCTTTCTTTTTTTTTTAATCGCCAAACGTGAATAAAGAGTCGGTGGTGTCATCAGTGTGGTTCAGATAATTTATTCCGTGAATAAATGGGAAACTGAAACCCCTGCATGGTACAGAAAATAGAACAAAAAAGCATCATGAGTACAATGATCACAGTACAAAAATCATGCCAGTCGGCATTATACATAAACCGAGTCTGATACTTATAGACTACTCATCAATCCCAAAAGATCTCAACAAAAGAATATATTTAACATGCATCCGTAAGTTCCACCGTACGGTGAATAAAACATCTCATTACATAATATACAATTATTGAACCGCCTCGTATATTACGACATCATAAACACAACACTTCTCATTCCAGGTGATTAATATCACCAACAACATGCCGGATAAAAATATGGAACAAATTCCGCGTTATTATATAGCGGTAATTATCCAAGCTTCGAAAGTCGTATAATTATGTAATGTGACTTAATCAATGCCACGCCCACAAAATGTAAAGCCGTCTGTATAGACGCAACACAAATCAAGTCAAGCTATAAAACAAAACTCTCATGTATTGAGATAACTATCGTATAACTCTTCCCTGATATCTCTGCCCCTCCCTCTAGCTCTCTCCCTTTCTCTTTTCTTTCCGCTTGTTCACAACGTTCCCACTTTGTCTTTCTATCCCTTGTTTTATTTTATTTTGTATTACATTATTTGTCTTTTATAAATGTAATGCTTCCTGGGAGAAATTTCAATTATTTAAACATATTTGTGGCTTACACCCAGTAAGTTCAAGTCCCGCTGGTTCCAAGATTTGTTTTGACTTGTTTTTCAATACAGATCGATCAATCGATCTTATTTACTTGGTGTAAGCCACAAATATGTTTAAATTATTTGTCTTCTTCTTGCGTTTTTCTTACTTTCCATTCTCGTTTATCATCTTTTCTTACGTACCATATCTCCTTTCTTAATTGCTTTCCTTGCAATTACTCTTTCTTTCCTCAGAAGTAGTGCTAAAATAAGCACTGATAGTTTTATTTAATTTATATATATTTGGTTATCATACTTGTATCTTTTGTCATAACTATCACCATGTACATTATGTTCCTATATTGTATGTTTAGTTATAATTATTACCATGTACATTATGTTCAATTATGTTATTCTCGATAAAGTAGAAACAAATAAACTTGAACTTGAACTTGAACATCACTATTCCTATAATTGCACTGATAGCAAAGTAAAAATCAATATCATGTTCAATTATCTCTACATATACCTGTGTATGAAACTACAGTAACACATAACAGGCTACCTTCACAGCTTCAATAGGGACTTTTAGATTTGCACGTCGACGTAGTGGACTGCAACGTGTGCCATTCTTTCAAGGCACTGGCCCATGCCCGCCAGTGCCTTAAAAGGACGTCACATTACCTTAAAAGGATGTCACCGTGGCAGTCCACGTTCTCGTCGTGTAAGATCTAAAAGTCCCTAATGGCACACGTTGCAGTCCACTACGTCGACGTGCAAATCTAAAAGTCCCTAATGACATAGGTACGACCGTGGTGAACTACCGGCTTCGTTTAATGTAAGTGGACGAATATCGGTTGTATAAATGCCCATCAGGGCCTTGCCTGACATACCTCCACGTCCAGAAGGACTACTTTTCGTGCATGAGTGCATATCCTTCTGGATTAGATATAATAATCAATTTCAGTATATAAAAAATATAACATACATGAGAAAATATCATAATTTCATTATGATACAATTAATATTACCTACGAACAATAATTTATAGATAGATAATCAGGGGACTACTTTGTCCTTAGAGTAGGTATACCAAACCCACGTGACCATTAAAGTAATTAGGCTTTTGGGTCTAACACGTATGTATAAATTAACCACACCCAAAATTGTAATGGTCAAAACGAGTTTGGTCACTACAAAAGCATGTCCAAAGTTCTCTCTTATGTACACACAGTCAAATATTATCGCAATAAAATCTACGTCTCGACCTTCTTACAACTGAAATGATAAAGGTGTAATGCAGACTACATACATATTTGCCAAGATTCAAAGAACGAGAAGCTTTTGAATTCCGGAGTTGATTTCGACTGATATTTAGACCCAATTTCTTCATTTAGAGTTCTTGTTTCGTCAAAAGTATTACAGGTAAGTCCATATTTTAGTTTAATTACATCGATACTCATTTTGACTAAGTAACGTGGCAATTTATGGTCACCCTTGGAAAGGACACATTTTAAAGTTTTTTTTCACTTAATGTTACATGCACACCGTATGCCAATAAAAGTATACTGATTGCAGAGCGTGTTTCAAATAATGGTATTGTAAAGGTGGAGTGTTTTTATCATTTTACCTACAGTGGTGTATCTGGTATAAAATTGATTTCGTGTAAGTAACCTATACCCACTTATGCCGCTTTAGCTTTTATGAAATGAATGTATTTTCCATTACAACTGTCAACCATTAACTGTAATTATCTATGATTATTTCTTGTTTATGTTTGTAAATTGATTTGTAAACTTACATAGTCAAACCTGCTTTAGCGTCCACCTGTATAGAAAGACCACCTGTATACAGAGACCACATTTGTTGTTTCCTTGAAAATGGTTTCTCATTGAAACATGTACTAACCGAACCTGTACATAAAGACCACCTGCCTATAGAGACCACTTTCTTGTCTCCCTTGGATGGTCTTTATAGACAGGTTTCACTGTACCATCCATTAAAAAAAATATCCGAATGCATAATAAATACTTAATTTCAAAAGTCAATTTCGATTTCAAAATTTCAAAGGGCTTGGCATCGTCCTCGTGGTACGATCGCACAGCATGATGGATCTAGGAGTCGTGGGTGCTTGGGGGGGGGTGCGAGAACTTTGGAAATGGTTAGAGATTTGGGGGTAAGAAGTCAAATTCTACTTGTTTACTTTTCTACTATATTTCTACAACCTCAGCATCCCCCACCCCCTTCTTCCCCGTGTGGGCAAAAAAAAATGTTTCCGGATTTCCAATCACCCCGTTTCGAATACCGTGATAAAAGGCACTCTAAAAATCAGTGGTAGTTATGTCAAGCGGTAGCCCAGGTCCAATGGGATGGCTAGACGGACAATGTCCTTCTGGCGGTCCTACTGAAAAGTTATCTGAGGGTTCACGAGACCGATCGACAGCCAATTAGACGGTTACATCGGTCTCCCGGACGCGCACTTTTACGAGCATTATGGCGAAACTGGCCAGGCTAGCGTGTAAAAAAAAATGCGCCTCCCGGACCTTCTGACAATTCAGGGGATTCACGAGACCAACATCACAGGGCTGTAAATCTCCTAAAGTGTCCCCAGGCCCAGCTGGTGGGGTATCAAAAATGTAATAATCATGTGGGGCGGAGTGGTCATGTCCGGATTATTTTGTTCCAACGGGTTTTCGCGTCTTCGGGTTACACGAACTTTCATGAAGAATAATCAAGCCCTGATTACCGAATAGTTGAGTATAACGTTTGTGAAAAAACACCTTTGAAGTGTTGGGTCCAGTTTACCCGACACTTTCTGAAAAACCTACAGCAAATCTACGAAAATTCGCATTTCGACCCGATACTAGAGATAAATAATCACAAGAGTTCGTAAAAGGCCGGTGATTTACACTACGCCATTGTATGGGCATGTTTACACAAATGTACAAGTAAAAATATTAGCTTTATCTCAAGGACTATCTTAAAAACAAAATGTAAGTATTTGCATTAAGTTTACAAAACATTTCATGAATCAAGGGGCAGGTTTTTTTCTTCAAAATGTAGGGTAACCCGACAACGTGAAGTACCCGACCTGTCGTGAATATATGCGGGAAGACCGATGGAACGAAGTAAGCCGTCAAGACCAATTAAAACTAAGGCGGGTAGCACCTAGGTAGCCTACGTGACGTTTTCATACTACGATAAATTAAAAATATCTTCTTTGTAGGACCGTCACCTGCTCCATCCAACAAACACAATTTCTTGATACGCCATTTACGCGGTTTTTGTGTTTTTTCATATCCACTTTTTCAAAATAGCAGTTTCCAAGGTTTCATTGATCCCCCACCTCATTTTCATTTGTCTTTACTCCAGGAAGTCATTTGGAAACTTGTGGAGTAATCATGGAAAAGATCTTGAAATCACTGAAAGAAAATGGCATCAAGACTGTCCGATTTGAACAATCGCAGACCTACGGAATTCCTCATAATCGATCTATCCCGGTCAAACACTTCGAGCATATGGCTACCCATGGAGTCAACATGACACTTACCTTCATGGCATTTGATCCGAAGGGGATGCCTATTAAGAACACCGGCTGTGGTGAAGAGGTCCACTATGCTGACTGCAAGGCACTCCCTGACCTAAACACCTTCCAGATTCTACCATGGTGTACCAACACTGCTAGGGTCTTGATTGAAGGAGAATACAATGGGCAGAAGGTACCCGTTTACCCAAGGGTCGTTGCCAAACAACAAATTGAGCGCTTAAAGGAGTTAGGTCTGTCTATTTGGTCAGCGCATGAGCACGAATTTTATCTCGTGAACAAAGAAACACTGAAGCCAATTGACTCTGAGACATTCTGTTATGCAACAATTTGCTCGTCGGTCTACGATTCTTTCTTCCAGCAGGTTATTACCGATCTTCCAAAGGCTGGTGTTGACATCGAGTGTTACGGATGTGAATCCGGGAAAGGACAGTTGGAGATCACCTACCGTCCAGAGTTTGGGATCAAGGCTGCCGACACAGCTCATACCTTCAAACTGGGAATCAAGGAGATCGCACTTCAGCACGGATATATCGCTTCGTTCATGTCTAAACCATGGTCAGATAAAGCCGGTTCATCAGCGCACTACTGCCACTCGCTCTGGGATGCTGATGGTAAGATTCCGAAGCTCTACGATGCCTCTAGCTCTACTGGTTTGTCGGAGATTGGGCAATACTGGGTGGCTGGACTCATTGCGCACGCCAGAGCTGTCACCGTCTTCATGGCACCCACCACAAACTGCCTCAAGAGATTTAAGCGGAATTCTGCTGCTCCTTGGAACGCCACTTGGGGTCCTGACAACAGAACCTGTGCCATCAGAGTCAAGGCAGATGGAGAGACGAGCACCTACATCGAGAATCGGATAGGAGCCAGCGCATGCAATCCGTACATCAGTATGGCTGCAACCATTGCAGCAGGATTGGATGGTATCATCAAGAAACTCCCGCTTCCAGAAGGCATTGATGGTGAGGGGGATGCGTATAAGGACGAGCATGTTCCCGAAGGAACCCAGAAGCTACCTGAGACCATGGAAGAGGCAGTGGAAGCTTTGCTGCAAGACAAAGTCATCACTGAAGCCCTAGGCCCTGAGTTCATCAAATGCTTTGTGGCAGTAAAGAGACATGATATTCAGTTGGAAAAGGAGGCAATAGCCAAAGGACAATGCGAAGAGTGGGAGAGGAAATATCTATTCTATATGATGTAAACATTTACAATTGCCATTCTATGTTTCCTTAACAATCAACTGTGCTTGTGTTAAAATGTGTAAGCCAGACAGAGAAATATGATTCATCGAGGTTTTAACCAGACACTAAGGGGAAGTTCACCCGAATATTAAGTTGGTTTTAATAAAAGAACAAAATAAGAGAACAAGTTAGTAATAGTTTGAGCAATATCCGATTAAAAATAGGAAAGTTATGAATTTTCGAAGTTGTCATCAGTGAAACACAAATCGGCAACACTGTGACGTATCTTGTGATATCTTCTCAAATTTGCTCTGTACAGAAGATTTCATAAACTTTCATTTTCTTAGTTATAGATGAATGGGTTTGTTTCATACAGGGGTTGTATAAAAACGTATTTGCAATAATTATATTTAGGTTGAATGTACGATTAAAAAATTTCTTAAGGAAAAAAAAATATATATATTTTTTTTTTAATACAGGGCGAATGGGAGAAGAGCTCGCAAGATACGTCACAGAGTTGCCAATTTGTGTTTGATGATTGCACCTTCAACAATTCATAATTTCCTTATCTTTAATCGGTTTTTGCTCAATCTTTCACTGACCTGTTCCTCTCATTTTTCTGCTCCTGTTAAAATAAACTTAATATTAGAGTGGACTTCCCCTTTAAAGATACTATGTCCCTTTTGCAGCCAACATCAAATTATGTAGAACTTTGCAGGAATTATAAATATGTCATGTATGTCCTATCTGTGAAATTTAAACGTTAGCAGTGTCCTAATATTCAAATTATGCAAGGAAACCCGTTTACTTGCTAGACTTCACTGTCAGACACTATTGAGTGACTGACTGGCTTTTTTCATCTTTGGTAATAACATACATAAAATGAGCTGTAAAGGGTACATGAGCATTTGTCTACATCAATAACCCACTTCTTGTAATGGCCAAAATTAAACTGATTGAATCTTTGCGCAGCATAAAACGTACGACCATTCGGTACAATGGTCTGAAAAATCAGACTATTACTTACTGGCTCTATAGCTCCTAAGTCGATTCGACAACTAATAGTCGTTATTTTCCCACTTAAAGACATCTTCAAGCCCCCTTTTTTTTAGGGAAGTTCTAAATTAGTATTGTCTTTCCAATGCCATTGGAATTTAACCTTTTCATTTTTTTGGCCTGCAAATGGGACATAGTACCTTTAACAGTGCTTCAAAATGATAGAAACAATATAAATTATTTTCATTCGTCCTCACACGATCGATAAATGATATACGCAAGATGTTGCAAATACTTGTTAATAAATTTGTAATTATTTTGCTAGTTTAGAAGTAAATCAAAATTGAATCATGGATTTAACAAAGTTATCGTAATATTCGAAGGGGTCGTTCTCTCAGATTTCAAAAGAAAAATAAAATAAGAGTAGAGCAAATACTTACAGCTACAGCACATTATATTCCTCTGGAATTCAACGTCTCACTCTTCCCAGAAATATAATCATGTATGTAGTAAATATTAAAACTGTATGTAATACATATATGTAGAGATTCCACTGTGTGTTAACAAGAACATAGAGAATGCAAATTTCCCAAAGTGCCTGTATCACGAAATGCAGAGTCGGCGATTCAAGGGGTGGGGGAGGGCTGGGAATGCCTCTCTCTGGAACAAATTAAAGGGGTGGTATCCCTAAAATTTGGAAGAGCACTTTGAGAGGGAAAAAAGGGGGAAAACGTCTAAGTAATGATTTAATGCTCTAGAAACCCATTAGGAGCAAAGAGAAAAGGTACGGACTTTAACTTTTTCTGTGCGATCATTAGTGCTTTGTATGACTATAATTCCAGATACATGTACTAGAAAATAAAAAATGTTCACTCTCGGTTGCTACATCACCTAACAAATTGATGATCAATATTATTTACGTGTCACAAAATGTCACGTTTTATTCTGCAAAACGCAAAATCCTCTTGTAAAGGGGAAGGGGCTACCATACAGACCTCAACAGGTCGGGTAGCTTACTCGAATGTCGCCCCTCCCCCGTCCTGTCTGTCTGTCATGACATGACATCGCCGATTTTTATTTATTTATTATTATTATTTTTTTTTAATATGTTAATTTTTCCATATTAATATCATCCAGTGTTTTTAAGGGTGCATACAAATAAATATATCTAGGAATAGTTTTACATCCATACAGATGTGACAAATTGTTTGTATACGTCTTAATCATTAGCATAAAACAACCCTATATGCATGATATGAAACTGTACAGATATAGGGGGCCTACATACAAATACAGTTGCATACTATGTGCCCCGATGGTTTTTTGGTTGAACATACGAGGTCTTCTGAGCCATTGATAAAATGCGTTGTTTTCCCCTTTGTTTCATCATCTCGAACCATCATGCTGACATGAGAAGTCTGCCACTTTCCTTGTTCCACAGATATAGTGATGATATGAGATGTAAGGTAATACAAATTATGCATGATTCACTCTGTAAAAGGCTGTGTAGCAACGTTTTTATTGTTATTATTTTAATAGTTTTTTATTCATTAAATATCCAGGAACACAACATCAAAAGTTAACATACATGTGGTGTTGTACATAGAAAATGAACAATGATAAAAGCATACAAAAATCATGATGATAATAATTATAATTTTTAAAAATAACAATGACAATATCGAATACAGAAAAATACCAGATTAAAGAACAGATGATGTTGCAAGAAAAGAAATCAGACAGATCGCTCAAAATTATTGTACATTCAAACCCTCCAGGCTCCAGCATGTTATTATTATCATTATTATTAAGTAGGCCTATATGGCATCAGCTGTGCCTGGGAGGCGAAAAGCGAACTGAATCACTGTAACCCTCGGTACTCTCCTCCCGGTACGAATAGTGCAGTGGGTTCTTAACGTGCAAAGGTGGTGACTCTCCTCTACACGGGGCCTCAATTTAACGTCCTATCCGAGGGACGGAGTGTTTTCCACTTAACATAGCCTGCGTCTGTGAAACAAGGGGAGGGGCACGTTAACACACAACGCAGGCTTCATTCATCCGCCCGGATTGGATTCGAACCCGAGATCTTTGGTTCGACAGGTAGACGCTTTACCGACTGAGCCAACTCGCCTACTCTAATTACGCATGTATACTAGGAATGTATATACTTATGTAGAGGTCCACAAACCTATACCCAGGATCACATACACACGAACACTCCCATACCGAACACACACGCACATATAATTTTTTTCTTTCACTCATATTTAAAAAAAAAATCACATCTTTATTCATGACGGAGCCCCGTGTACATAAAAACTGTACACATAAATGATATAAAAGATATTAAGACATAATTTAAAAACGAAGAAAAAACAACATCAGAACTGTATACACACTTTTAAAAAGCTTTATGTTTTGAATAAAACTACCAAAGACAATGACAAAGATATTATTACATAATATAAACACGTTACAAAACAACATTATTTTGTACTATTATTACTCAAAAAATATCAAAACCAAACTTATATCTATAAGAGAAGAGTGATCGCTAAAACAAAAATCTGATTCAACTACTAAATAGCTGATGTATAAAGCTGATGTATATAAACAAACTATTCTGCAATATATAATAAGTCAAGAATTTGATTTAAATGAAACCAATCAGACTAAATATAATTTTTAAAAATGAATAAAGACAAGTATAGAAGACCTTATATACAGACAATTATATATTTGGTACAATACAGTGTCATCAAATAAAATGTACTAAAGAAAGTATTCATCTTTATTATTCTGCCTGGGAGGAACACAAAAAGGTGGATTTAGGCTTCAGGAAACGCGCCAGAACAACCAGGTTGATGTTTCACAAAGATCGACTTTAAGTTGGACTTAACTATGGCAGGCCGTTCATGCCACTGTTCTGCTCTCACCATTATGATCTTTAGATAATATTTTTCCTTCAATAACGAATTATCAAAAAGTATACAATTCTGTAGATTTGTGACCATGATTTGTACGTCCAATGCCAGTAAACGATGGAGAGCTAACAGTGGCATGAACGGCCTGCCATAGTTAAATCCAACTTAAAGTCGATCTTAGTCTTTGTGAAATACTCCCCTCGTTGCCTAGAACATACAATTATGTTTAACACTTACTAAACAGGAATGCTCTGTAGATTGTTGTAGAGACACTAAATGGACTTCAGACTTTTTAGATTTATTCATTCACCACTCACGAGTTGATTTGCGCTTGTCATCTAATGGCTGTTCAAACAAGTAATTTGCAAATACATGTAATATTTCTGTAAAGCGCTTAAAACCTCGTAAATGTATTAAGCGCTATATAATCTCAGACTATCGTTATTATTATAAGTTTTCCCGGCTAATTTCGCAACTTAGCAAATCCAATTCATTTTGCGTGCATTTAATTTAGCACAATTTAGCAGTGCCTTTCTATTTGATGGTTAAAATTCATGAATTCGCATTTTATTCAGTCGAATTAACATGTTTCCCATTCAAATTCTTGTTTATGCACGCTTTTCGTCAATTTAGCATGCCGTTCGTATATGCAAATTCGTTATGAAGCAACCAATTTAGCATTTCGTTTATAAAACTAGTCCAGTATTCTAATGATTCCCTTTGTAAACAAATTCAAAGTGTGTTTTGCAAATAAGCGTTATAAGTAATGACTATAGTATGGATTCTTTTCAAACTATGCTAAGATTTTTAACCTATATATGATGATGATTATAGGAATTTAGATGTAGGTAATGAGCACAGAATTCAGGAATATTTATTGGTGTGTGGTGTAGGGGCGGTGAGTGAAGCGCAAGACTTAACTTTATTGGATAAAGTTTCTTTCATTTGAATAAGTTCATAAAGGAAAAATAAAAGTACACTCTAATTTTAATGAGCAACTTGAAAATGATTTTAGGAAATATCAGTACACGATGGTTTAGCAATTTATAGATTGTCGTGCATCCCGTAAACTATTGGGATACATTTCTATAGCCTATATAATGACGTTCACCGTATTCATGAGGCGGGTATGTTGAGGCATCTGATCTAATGTAGCTATGAGAGGTGAAGAAAAAAGGGAAACATAAAAATGTATTTGCAAGAACCATGTTGAAATACGTCCGATATCGACAATGGAACGGAATAAACCAAAATCAATTCATATGAAGGAATAAAATGCGGGGCATACATAAGCAACAACATCCATCTTAATTTGAATGAACATGTTAATAAATTGACTGCCCATTCGCGAATTTGAATGCCCGAGATCAACTTTGGGCAATTGCCAATGAATTTGAATGAATCTTGACACAAGCACTAGACGGAATGAATTATAATGATAAAAGTGCGAAATCCCTTGTCCGATACTCTAAACTGAAAGAATGCAGTGCATTTTTGAATGATAGTCTCAGCCGAAAATGTCGTTTGCGCTCAGTTGAATGAACTCTTTATCAAAATAATGATCTGAAAATAATGCGAAATTGGCCAGGAAAACCTATATTAATATCGTTATTCATTATTTTTATCAATTACTGACGGTTGCATTTGAAAGTCTGTTTAAGTACAGTATAGGCAGTACTGAACTTTGATTATCACGTTGCGCGTCAGCAAACTATAAATATATGGACTTGAAATTCTAACAAATGATTAGAGCTGTATAATACAATAGAAGCGATAACTAGGAAAAACATCATTATCTCTTTGATTGCATCAAGAAAGTACACACTAACCCTATATGGTAAAAGATACCAAGAATTATCGTCTAATTTGCTTTTAAAGGATACACATGACATAATTTTGTTAAAGGGTATTGGTCCAAAAGACATTTCTGTTGTTTGGAAAGAGGCCAGCCATACTCACCTGTTGGTAAAGCTTACATTATAGGCATTCATTCAGTGTTCATTAATAATAATGATAATAGTAATAGTAATAATAATATTATTACTACTACTACTAATAATAATAATAATAATAATAACAATATTTATAAAGCGCATGCACATATTCATCTCTAGAGGTGTTCAAGGCACCCACGAAATTATTTTAATTTAAAGCTCCAAACTAAATCAGTAAAAACACATTATGAAGTCAATAATTAAAAGTTGAACTCTAAGAAGCGAAACATAATTGTAACCAGCAAACATAAATTAGGGCTTTGAAAGTTTGAAGTGTATTGGCTGTTTGAAAAGAAATATATTGTATTGTATATAAGCAATGACCGAATGGACACTCTTCTTATATAATGAAAAAGAGATAATCTCTCTCCCATTCCTCAACTGTTCCTTTTGAAATGGCCTCCTTTTCTAGTTTCACTTCATGCCTTTTAGTAGCAACGAAACACTTGATGAACTCTGGTCCAAGGGCCTCAGTGATAGCATCGTCGGACAGCAAGGCATCAATGGCTTCTTCCATGTTGTCTGGTATCATCTGTGTTCCGGGTGGGACGTGTTCATCATTGTATGCATCCCCTGATCCGTCGATGCCTTCGGGAAGCGGGAGTTTTTTAATGATACCGTCCAAGCCTGCTGCAATAGTCGCAGCCATACTGATGTAAGGACTGCAAGCACTGGCTCCCATCCGGTTCTCGACGTATGTGCCTCTTGCGCCATTTGCTTTGACGCGGATGGCACAGGTTCGGTTGTCGGGACCCCATGTGGCGTTCCAAGGAGCAAAAGAATGACGTTTGAATCTTTTGAGGCAGTTGGTTGTTGGTGCCATCAGCACGGCTATGGCTCTGGCATGAGCAAGGAGTCCAGCCACCCAGTGTTGCCCAATCTCCGACAAACCAGTAGGGCTTCCAGCATCATATAGCTTGGACACCTTCCCGTCAACGTCCCAGAGCGAGTGGCAGAAGTGTGCTGAACTACCAGCCACGTCCGGCCATGGTTTTGACATAAATGTTGCAACTAATCCGTGCTTCAGCGCAATCTCCTTGATACCCAGCTTGTACGTGTGAGCAGTGTCTGCAGCTTTGATCCCAAACTCTGGGCGGTAGGTGATTTCCAGTTGTCCCTTCCCGGCTTCAACACCGTAGCATTCAATATCAACACCAGCCTTAGGTAGGTCATTGAGTATCTGCTGGAAAACGACTCATACGCGGCCATGGGAATAACCGCATTGGCATTTGTCTCTCCATGCAACGGTTTCATGGTGTCTTCTTTGACTACAAAGAACTCGTGCTCGTGCGCCGACCAAAGCGACAATCCATGTTTCTCCAGCCTTTCTAACTGCTTTCTAGCCACAACCCTTGGGTAGACAGCCACCTTCTCACCGTTGTGGAACCCTTCTATCAAGACCCTAGCCGTCTTCGTACACCAAGGCAATATCTGAAAGGTGTCCAGGTCTGGAAATGCGAGGCAATCAGCATTGTGAATTTCCTCCCCATATCCACTGTTCTTGGCGACTAGTCCCTTGGGATCGAAAGCCATAAAACCCATGGAAATGTTAGTTCCCTTCGTTGCCATCCTTTCAAAATGCCTGGTTGGAATGGCTCTGCAATGTGGGATCCCATACATGTCAGATTGCTCGAAACGCACCGAGGTAATGCCATTCTCCTGTAGACGTTTCTTGATGTGCTCCATGTTGCGGTTTTGTAGACTCCAAAATCTGTAACAACAAAAAAACAAAAACAAAAACATATATGATGGGTTGTTTTCTTTATCATATACATAGAAAGACATACCCCGTCATAGCTTATGGACTGCTATATTTATTGGAGATGATTGTGGGAATTTTGCGAGTAACGCATTCGCGCTCTTTTGCCCCAGTTAATGATTTAATTGGCTGAACCTTGCAAAAGTCAGATCTATAACATTTCCTCTGAGTGATTGAAAGGGCGAGCCTTACATTGGATAAAAGGCATAATTAATTGTCAGTTGAATCTGGGCAACTGTCTTCGAGCACCCCTGAGATAAAAGAAATTTAGGTAATAATTTTTTCTTTTTCATTCTTTCTTTCTTTCTTCCTTCCTTTCTTTTATGAGTATTCCTAACAAATACAAGCTCTGCTTAGTGGATTTATTAATTTCCTTTAGTATTTGACTTGAATTATGATAATATTATGCTTATATATATATATCTTGTATCCTAAAATGCTTTGATTACTTATCGACATTTAATATTGCATAATTATAAATAAGTTTCATGTTCTATGTTATATTGCAATGTCTTTTGGTATTAATTTTGTGCAAGCATTTTTAAAATGTTTTGATTGAGTTATGGAATAGACAGTTGTCGTAATTTTTAAAGGGTAATTTAAAGGGGAGTGGTTGCCCCATACGATATAATTATCATTGAGGTGTGGTTGTTGTGTAGGGAGTGTAACTAGTCTTCCTAAACGCGATATTGAACTTTATTCCCTCTAATGTGTTATCTTGTGAAGGTTTGAGTGTGTGGATGTGTGCGTGTGTGTGTGTGTGTGTGTAATTGGGTTTTTACAGACTTTTCACGTCTCACTATCTATTCTATACTTTACGCGTGTGTCACTTATCTTTCTCATACGCGCTCAAGCTCCTTCTCACGTGTATCAATCAGATATGATTATTTACGTCTGGCGGCAGACCTTAATCGTCACCATCCGAAAGACGTGACTCAGTCTCGAACCGGGGTCCGCAGAGTCAGTTTGTAGGCGAAGACAGAGAGCTGACCGTACCACGGATATTACCGCTAGACCACCTCACATTATCATAGTCTATAGCCGTAATTTATTCTTAAGTGTGTATCCATTTATTTTTTAAATATCTAGGGGTCCCTCTCTCTCTCTCTCTCTCTCTTCTCATTTTTCCCGTCTCACTCTCTATCTTTACTTTCCCGTGTGTCACTTCCCTTTCTCATTCGCGCTCAAGCCCTTTCTCACTCTTTTCCAAAGTAAAGTCTGGTTTCAAAGCCTAATAACTATTCAGGAATAAACACTCATGAATCCGGTTCGATCGTATACTCTGCCTGTAAACCGTGCCTTTACACCCGGTCACACCACCGAGACCGACGCCACAAGGACAAGAGGCAGAACTAAAAATTACATTAACCCTCAGTGCCGAGAAAGCGATCGTTTTACATTCGCTTCGGAATAATTTTGATGGTGTGACTGAGGTTATAACACGGCGCCTCGAACGACTCTACTGAGAAAGCATTCACTTTCACCATCCTCGGGCAAATCTGCATGGCGCCAATTAAATGGGTCACGTTACGGAGCGATGAGTAGCATCTCTTTATACACACAGCGTATACTGTACTAACAAATGTGGCATGATGTGGGGAACTTGACATAATTGTGCTTCTGTTTACGCTATATGATGTCTCTGATGAGGTTCATATCATGAGTAATTCCATGATAACTGCAAAATGGATAATACACAGTGGCGTATCCAGAAATGTGTGTCAAGGAGTAGAGAGAGAGAGAGAGAGATGGGGTGCCAAATGCAGAAAAATGTGCCGGAATTCATGTCTTTGGTTTGGTTTAAAGGGCCTTCACACGGGGGAGGGGTTTTGAAACGTTGCAGTAAACTCCATATTAGCATATAAATAGTTCGGGTTTTTTTTTCTTTCTTGCTGGTTATACATGTATTAAACATATCCTAGGTCGCATTAACTATATAATTATAGTTTACGTAGCATAATGTGAAATCTTCTTTTTTTTCTCTCACTTTATTAATAAATTTCCCTTATTGATGTTGAGCTGCGACCTTCCCAACATGAAAAGTTGCTATGCTGAATTACATTACCATTCTAATGATAATTTTGAATAATTTCATTTGATTCATTTGATTTCTATTCATGGTCTTTTTCCAAATGCAGACCAATTACAACATAATCATGAAAATAAACAAAATGTGTAATTATCACCTCATCAACGTCAAGTACTTGCATTGTAAAACTAACATAAAATAGCAATGAAGAAGGATCGATTCGATTAATCTTGAAGGCGTGGTGATCCTTTATAAAAACTTAATAATTCCTTCACACAAAAATGATGTTGGGAATAATACTAGGTTCTTATAAGGGGCTCACATCTGTCACGCTTGACACTCTTTGTGCCTCCAGTATTATTATAGGCTAACCCCGGTTACTACGGCACTCTGTATTCTCTTACCAGCATGTACTCAATACTACACCTCGGTAAAGTTTGAACATTTTCAAAAGATTACTCGACAATTATTGGTCAAAATGTCAGTATGTTGCACGTGATCCCTCTCTCTAGTGTGCCCTCAAAGTTGCTTTGTCTGTTAAACAACCACTAAGAAGAAGCGACTGGAAGACCGAAAGGACTACCTTTTCTTCCGTTTACTGTTGATGCTGTTGATGTTGATGTAAAGAGTGGCAAATATGCATATGTGCCAGGTTGGGTGGGATATTCGAACCCTCGACATTTTTATTGCAAATTAAAATAAATCGACATTAACAATTCCACACGACCGACTCGAATGTCGTGAATCTTATTTTCTCTTCCATTGTAACTATTTTAGTTCATAATTATTGGTGTAATAATTACCTAATAACAAATAAATATTATAGCTCTTTTAAAACTTGGTGATTATGAAAGCTTACCTTGTGAAAGCGAATAAGCGAGGCTATATTTCGACGGTCTGGAAAACACCTGTTGCTTGTTCCCTGGTACAGCAGTAGTTTCATAAACTAATTCGCGCCTTTTGTAGCTGAAAGAATCAACGGAAATCAGTCCTCGGAAGCAGGCGACATGCATGCATAAAGACAGGCGTTGAAATCGTAGAGATCACATATATGCTTCAAATATTGAACTTCAACCAGACGAGATCTTTCTGAATCTTGTCGTTAACTACGTACTGTGTGATCACCGTCTAAATATAGCGCGCGGTCACAGAACAGTGCATGGTCCACTCTCTATTACCCAGGTTCGAAGTCCATGTAGGAGGCCACTAATGGGTTGGCAATTATGCACCGAACCCTTGACCCTGGATGGCTTGATGGAGAGAGAGAGGGATAGGGAGAGGGAGAGAAACAGAGAGACAGAGAGACAGACACAGAGAGACAGAGAGAGAGAGAGAGACAGAGACAGAGACAGAGAGAAAGACAGACAGAGACAGACAGAGAGACAGAGAGACAGACACAGAGAGACAGAGACAGAGAGACAGAGAGACAGAGACAGAGAGAAAGACAGACAGAGACAGACAGAGAGACAGAGAGACAGACACAGAGAGACAGAGAGAGAGAGAGAGACAGAGACAGAGAGAAAGACAGAGAGAGAGACAGACAGAGAGACTAAGACCCCGTTCTCATTCACTTCGTTGGAGCGGTCTAACTAAGACCCGTTCCTCAGGAGCGGTTCTTAGGTGAGTGAGAACGGTCAAAGTGGTCCAGGAAGTGGACTTCTGGACCGCTCCAGAAGACCACCTCGGGAGGTGGTCTTGAGGAACGGGTCTTATTAAGAGCGGTTTGGAGCGCTCTAACGTGCGAGTGAGAACGGAAGCGTACTTTGAACGGAAGTGGTCTAGTGACGTTGCGTGCGAAACATGTAGTACGGTACATACGCTTAGTATTCCGCGCGCGAAAAAAATTACCTGCTGACCTGAGCTGCCATAGCAACAAGACCACTTTGACTCGTGGAGCGGTTTGAGCCATAAAAAACTGCTCGGAGTGTGAACCCTCGCAAACCGTTCCTCAAGACCCGTTCCTCTGGAGCGGTCTAACTAAGACCACTTTCAAAGTGAGTGAGAACGGGGTCAAAGAGACAAAGAGACAAAGAGACAGAGAGAAATAGGGGGTGAGAAAAAAGACGACAAGCGCTTTGTAAACAACAATCGATCGAAGGTGTTATGTACTGACTTAAATAAATGAATAAAAAATAACAAAAAGCATACTGAGAAACACGACGTCAATACATTCAATCGCTTAATATTCCGTATACCCTTTGGTGATCCAATTTCCCAAAATCACATCCCCCCTCCTGTCACTAAATTCAGGAGCAAAAACTTTTGGGAGGGCAGAGCACATATTTTGTTGTTTTGGTCCAGTTTTTGGGCCGATTCAGCCCCGGTATTTTTTTGATCCAGTTTTTGAGGAAAATTTTGCGCCAACTCAGCCAGTCGGTGAATAAGGTAAGAGGGGGCGAAAATATGATTTTTTTTTTTTTTTTTGGGAGGGTGGGGTGAGGGGGGGAATGCTTTAGTTTTTTGTTTTAAAAAGGTTAAATTTACGTTATCATCCTATTTTTTTTCCTTTTTTTGTTGAAAATCATGTGATATCACAGACATTTATAAATCACTTGTATGGAATTGAAAATAAGTCATGCTTTAATTTTATTTGGGGGGCTGGCGCCCACCCCCAAGCCCCCCACCAGTACGCCAGTGCCTAAATCTATGAGGTTTTAAGAGCAATGTAGTTACCAAAAATGAATTTTTCATAGCGATTAAAAAGTGGTTCATGGTTGATAACCTGTTGGGGGCGGGGGCAAATTTCCCCTTCACATACGCTAGGGTTCATCATTCTGTTTGATACATTATTGTACTATTTTGTAACGTTGTCCGAAGATGCAATAAAACTCGGGTTAGGCAAATAATACAGACCTTTTTTGTTTGCTTTCGGGTGTATACCGACCGACCGAAACGTGACCAATGAAATCATCAAATAACAATAATGTGTGGGGGAGGGGGGGGTAGGGAGTAGGGGGTGAGGGGACATCCAAATGACATATAATTATTCAAGAACAGAGTATCAGAGCACTAAGTTTAAATATTGGATGGGGTTGAAATCTCATGTGTAGGTTCTACAGATCTGCATTCATCTCTGTGTTCCTTACACAGAATGGCGTATCCACTAGGGGGCTCCATGACACTTGGGAGAAATTGAGAAACTGAGAATAAGAAAGAGAAAGAAAAAAAAGAATGCAGAAAGCAGAAATTGAAATGATGATACGACTACCCTCCTTCCCCGCATCTCCTCACTAGCCAAGGCCATGTAAATTCGCATTTCGTCCATCGAGTAACAACCCCCCTCTCCTACTTTTGCTTCGATCCTCAACGCTCCGAACGCCACTGTTTACACATCCCTATTGGATCCACAGGAAAACGACGCGAAAAGCACTGGGTCCCTATCCTCGTTGCATCGCGAGTCACACGACCCTGTCGGATAAGAATTATAAGCTGTCTTACGACGCCCATGCAGGCAATAGCTTATGTACATTTAAAATCGTTGGCGAATTTAGGGGGTGGGGCACAGCTGGGCCGAATGACATATCTCTAATTGAAGAAGAAAAAAAATGTCCCCTCTAAATTATGTTCTTGTGCAACCCCATCAAAATACATGTCACATGCCGAAAGTTCTTGTCTGTGTCTTACTGTTTCAGATTGAAGTTGAGGCTCAAACCGGCATATCGGAGGCCTTATTCTCACAATACATACAAAAATGGCAAAAACGCGTTTTTTAATGCGAAGGCTTTTTAAACTATCGTATGACATTGCCCGTCTCAACGAAAAATCAACAAAGTGAGTAAGCCAAAGTCTCCATCGGCTACGCCTAGATGAAAAAGAAATGACAGATATGACAAGATCGCTCAGATTTTCCAAAAAGCAGCTATAGGGTATTTTCAATACCCTTTTGATTATCCCATGGAAATCATGTTCTGATTACGTAATACATCAATATAATGTTCGCACAATTCAATCGAGGGACAAAGCTAATGAATGATGAAGTTTATTTTTGAAAGTTTTTTGCAATCGCGTTTAAGATGAACTAATTTAACAATGTCAAAACTTAGCATTGTCCTGATCCAGGGAATCACACGAATACATATTTTCTATAAATGTCCCTTTTGCAGCCAACATCAGATTCTGTAGAACTTTGCAGGAATTATGAATATGTCGTGTATGTCCTATCTGTGAAATTTAAACATAAGAAGTGTCCTAGTATTCAAATTAGGCAAGGAAATTCGTTTACCTTCTAGACTTCACTGTCAGACACTATTGAGTGACTAACTGACATTTTTTTCTTTGGTAATAACATACATAAAATGAGCTGTAACAGGTACATGAGCATTTGTCTACATCAATAACCCACTACTTGTAATGGCCAAAATTAAACTGATTGAATCTTTGTGCAGCACAAAACGTACGACCATTCGGTAAAAGGGTCTGAAAATCAGACTATTACTTAGGTGATTGCAATCACTTAAGTCGATTCGACAACTAATGGTCATTATTTTCCCACTAAAAGCCATTTTCAAGCCCTTTCGTTTTGAGGTAATTTCTAAATTAGTTTTGTCTTTCAAATGCCGTTGGAATTTAAACTTTTCATTTTTTGGGCCTGCAAATGGGACATAGTACCTTTAAAGCCCCTCTAAAGTATGGGGAGCCCCAAATTCGCCAAGACACACTTCTGCAAAGATTTCCCCCAAAAAAATGTGTTTGAAGACAAATATTGATAACATAATACATAATTTGGTTTTTCTGTTGTAGCAGAAAACCTAAATTTTGTCTTCTGTCATCAATATTCGACTTCAAACACATTTGTTTTGAAAATCCTTGCAGAAAAGTGTTTTAAATGACATCCTCTTTCACATTATGATACAATTTAAGTGAAATTTTGCCATCAAGTTTTTGGGGCTCCCAACATTTTAGAGGGGCTTAATTCTACTGATGGAGGTATACACAAAAGAAATCTTTAAGACCAATGCACGTGAGGTGTCATTTGCTAACGTAGCGACTGGCGCGGTCTTTGACGTGCCATATGAAAGTGAAATAGAAAAAGATAAAATGAACATTGCAAACATTGTGTTTTATTACTATATAGCGAGTTTGCTTATTGCCTTCAAAGACTTGATTAAGGTATATCAAAATGGCCCTCATTCAAACAGAGTTGTTCATATGGTTACGAGAAAAAAATTTCAGCTGAAATATGATGTAATAAAAAGTGTTTTACTATATTATTTTATTGCATAACAAAACTATGGTGCAAGAAAGATGGCACTTGAAGAATCTTTGTAGGCTACATTATACTTGTAGATGTATTTGGTTAAAAATTAGTTTTCAGAAAGTTAGTCGGTTTGTATTTCTTTTAATGAAATTCTTGGGGAACAATGGGTATTGGTATAAGAAATATACAAACCCCAACCCTCTAGTACGTAAATCAACGATCACTGTGCCTCTTTGATCCTTTAAATTGGTGATGGATGTTGAAATCTAGTCCATGCTTTCTTGGTGATGTTACATGCATTCTTTGAAATATTGACTAAAAGTGCACAGAAAAGGGATAGTTATATGTATAGGTAACCTATAAACTTTTAGCAAATTGTCTGGCGCGTTAGTTATGATATGTTGCACTATTGTAATAACGTTTACCATTAATCGGGTAAAAAGGTAAACATATTTCTTCTTTCGGCAAAAATGAAGCCCAATTTCGGTGTGCCCAACAACAAAGGTACTGATAACAACCTTTGCCCAAACAGCGTATTGTAGACAATACGAATATTGTGAAGTGAATTTCAGGCACTGGGCAGCGTGCGTCGCGAGAGGGGTTGTGGGGTATGATAGAAAATTCAACATTTGAAATGTTCTCTTTCAATTTAAAAACTAAAAATATTTTCTGTTCCGAAGCGTGTCAGCTGGCGAAAAATGTAATGACTTTGTTTTGGGGCTTAATGGAAGTTTTTGTTCCAACTTTTCAACATAGATTGTCTGACACCGTCCCCCTTTTTTTCTCTAAAATAGTCTAACAATGCCCCTTAGTAATTCCCTTTCCTATCCAGTCGCAAATTAAAACACTTTCTTTTGTAACAGGTGCTTTAAGAACTTGACATTTTTGTTCATTATTATTCTGTAATGTTGGAAGCAAACTTGTAAAGATTTGACTATATTTAGGACAATGCGTCGCAAAATCTGTGTTCCTACAAGAAATTGATTGTAAACCGCAACGGACAATGTGGGCGAAATATGTCGATATTTTAAATGGCTTGTGAAATAACTCATAATAATTCATAAAATGAAAACCTGAAAAGAAATGAATTCATAATTAGTATTCCGAGGACATATGAATATTTATGAATATTATATACTCGTCATTGAAATTTATGAAGTTTATTGATTTGATGATTTTGAATTGCATTGTAATACTTTTGTCATGACAATTGCTCGTTTTGAAAACGTTGGGATATTATTGTAAATATTGTCAGATTTTTGTAAACACTTAAATGTATGTACAAAACATGCTTGGTCCTATATGTCTAGCTTGTAAAACGTTCAGAAATATTATAATGTATATAAAAAGGGAGATGTATATCATTGAGTTGCTGCCACCATTGAATTACTTTATTGTATTGTGCATCTGTCGACGAGTTTGTACAGAAAGTAAACGCGTGTTGCATTCAAAGTTATCACGGATGCATCGTGAAAACAGACAAAATAGAAGAGATGTTCTCGAATAGTTTTGTTGTATTTGCGTCTTATGTATGGTATGTGTGCAGTTTGAAGTCACTTGCATATTCTCGCCTAGCAAATATTAGTATCAATTTCTCAAACACTCACTGATCAGTTAAATACTACATAAATCCACCAATAGATGATAATGATAATAATAATAACAACAAAAATCATATCAAATGATAACAATAATATTAATAACAATAACAGTCATAATAATTATCTTCATTATATTAATAATGATGATGATAATGATAAGAATGATAATGATAATGATTATTATTATTATTATTGTTACATATATTATTATTATTATCTTATAATGATAATAGTAGAAGAAGTGGTACAGTATATTTGGTCTTCTATGATGATAATTCTTGTGCACAAATTCTCTTTTAAATCTAAATTATGCCTCAAACATTTAAAAAAATTCAATTTTTACAAATTTTAATAGGTATTTCTGATTCGAATTTTCAAATTGAATATGCCTTACAACTGAAATCGATTTTGAAATAAAAACATGCGGCTAAATGTAAGTATAACTTTTGAGTGACGCATCACCCCCTCCCTTCTCTCTGTCTCTCTGTCTCTCTCTCTCTCTCCCTCTTTCTCTCTCTTTCACTTTCTCTCTCTTTCACTTTCTCTCCGTCTCTCTCTCTCTCTCTCTCTCTCTCCCCTCTCTTTGTCATACTGTCTTCCTCTCTCTCTCCCCAACACATTTTCTTTTTTGATTTAATACAATCACATTAATATGAAACACGTCATGTAACGATTTGGAATATGATCCAACTGATCATTAACTTGTCAGAAAGAAACTGGTTCATAAAGTTGCCATATAAGTTAATTTTCACCTCATTTATCGCTTCAGTTAATGCAGAGATCCAGTGTATAAATTCAAAACAGTGTCAATTATGTCCTCCTTTTTTATAGTTTGATTATTATTTGATAAAAAGAATAAAATGCATTTATAATATGACTATTTAAAACCATTTTAGAGGTAGCCTATATATACTTAACGAAACAATATGATGAGATCAACAAACCCCAAACACTAAATTCATTTGGCAGAAACGATACAATAGTTTTCCAAAGACTTTTTTAATTGAATCAATAGAACGCTTAGGATTTCATTACCATTTTAATCATTGTAATGTGGTTCTATTATAGAGTCATAAAATATGCAGCTTCGCTCAATGATATTAATTTTGGTAATGGAGAAAATTAATAAGGAGCACGACACAAAAATGAGATCGTAACACATATTAAAATGAATAATGCAAATCCGTATGCTCTGCTTCTTTGTGTTCGATTGCTCGGTCTAATCATAGGTCCATGGTCTAATGACCTAAATTCTGCTTATACAATTTAAAGGGAAAGTTGAGTTCTGGGCATATAAGTGTATCGTGGAAAAAACAAATTGTAGAAGCTTTTAGGGAATGATTACGTAGAGAATTAAAATGATTGTGTATTGTGAGGTTGTGGAATCGTCAAAATGGTGACAGATTTACTCAACCTTCCTGTCATCCACAAACACAATGAAAGCAATGGAAACGCACTGCTCATGACTACTATGGGACTAGACATTCATGTGGCATTAAAATTGGCCCAAAGTTTATGAGGGCATTAAAAAATTACACCGTAGTCCTATAATGTGACTTTACTACGGTGATATTCTTCCACGTTTCAATCGAATCCAATCCAATCTTGGATTTCGAAGAGCGACAATATCTAGTTGCCTAATCAAAGGCTCAAAATGCCTTTCATGATTCACCTTGGAAAGACTGGAGTAGTGGCTAATTGTAAGCCGTGTAGAATAGGTACGTCTTGAGCTGGGCCTTGAAAGTGGATAGCAGACCACAAGGGTGAAGGTACTGAGGAAGACTGTTCCACAACCTAGGTTTAGAAGCAGTGAACAAAGAGAATGAAAAAGCTCGCAAGTGATTTCTCACCTTTATGTGAAACGCGACTTCTTCTTTAACCGCCCTGAAATGGAAGTAGTGGTTTTATCCGTATCCATGCATGACGCGGATGTATTTTAAATGATGTTTTTCATATTTGACAAATGTCGAATAATTACAATAATTACCTATTTGACGTTCGAATTTTGATATATATTTGACGCATAATTATCGAGAGTATCTGATCAGATCTTGTATCATTTGAGATCGACGGCTTTTCAGCAAGTTTTGTTCCTCTGATTAGGGTGTCATTTCGATAAGTGTGACATCGTGTGATCCAAGAATGTTGGTCTTTCTAATAATTTTGCTTGTTTCTTCAACCATTCAACGCACAGGTAATTACTATTTTCACACTTAAATGCACTGTTTATCGTTTTGACATGGTTGTCTTAGATTGTAGGAATATACCTCCCTGAAGGTAATACGAGAAATATTAGATTTATCAGATATTGCAACATGTATTTTCAAAGTTGAAGCGTACCTTTAATCTTATTATCATTATTATTATTAGTAGTAGTATCATCATCATCATCATTATCATCATCATCATCATCGTCGTCATCATTAGTATTACTAATATTATCATCATTGTTGTTGTTGCCGTTGCTGTTGTTATTGATGTTGTTTATTAATAAAAAGATCTTTTTCCCCTAATTTGTTTTCTTCCCAAAGATGCAGTGTGTCCCAGTGGATGGGAGAGCATTGGTCACGGGTGCTACAAGTACTTGGTCAATGAAAGGTTCACATATTCCGAATCGGTTTCACGATGCAACTCGATTGGTGGGACACTCTTCGTTCCCAATAGTAACGATGAGTTTAATGCTGTCACCAGTACATACCCAGACCATGTCTACTGGGTTGGATGTACGTATGAAGCTATGGAGGGTACCTACCCATGTGAAGACGGCACACAGTTAGATGTCAATAGTAGTAAGTATAACGCCAACTTGTTCTGTTCGTTTGAAGACTTAAGAAATCAAACCAAATAGCAGCTGTTGTAACTGATTAACTGATTGGAGCGATGAGACGCCAACGAAATGTTGGTTTATTCAAAAGCCTAGAATGTCAGAAAATGAGATGGGGTGAATTTGTTTACGTCATTATTTTTTCCCAGGAAAAAATCTGAAATCTTGACAGGCCTCTCCAAGTCCTCTCAATGAAGCGTTGGGGGTACAAGCAAAAGGAAAAAATCCGAAATCCACGGGCCAGCCCAACTCTTTACAAAATGCAAAAATTGATCAACATGTGAGTAATGATGTGTCCGTCTAACTTTTGGGCAACATCATACCCAACTTTGATAATGTTTTGTCGAATCACAATCGCCTTTAACTAAATAAAATGAGCAAAAATCTGAAATATAACTGCACAAGCGATGATCGCACACATAATTACCGTCATATCGGGCAATATGTACCCAACACCTTTTCATGGACCTACTAGACCATGATTTTGTTAATACAGGGGTAACCCCTCCTCCAAAGGGGGCTGGATTACCCCTACTTATGTTTTTTATTTCTATTTCAACTGGGGTGTATGCATGGTTATCACTTTTTGGAGTGGGTTAAGGACAGTTCGGTGCAAAAATGTCAGAGGTCATTACCTCTGAAAGCTGAAAATGTTCACTTCTCTCTCGTATTTTGTTTGATGGCTCGCTTTCTTACAGGTTGGTGGGCAACCGACACCCTTCCCGCCAGCAGCACCTACAGCTGTTTCCTCTATTATCGCCATGGTTTGTTTAATGTTTATTGTGATAAAGATCGGTACACTCTTTGCGAAGGTAATGTCATGTTTCATTTAGTATTATTCTCTTTATTTTTCAATTAATCATTTTTGTTTGGATTAAATAATAAGATTAAGGATAAGAATACGAATAAGAATAAGAATGAGAATGAGAATAAGAATAAGATAAAGAATAAGAATAAGAATAAGAATAAGAATAAGAATAAGAATAAGAATAAGAATAAGAATAAGAATAAGAATAAGAATACGAATGCGAATGCGAATGCGAATACGAATACGAATAAGAATAAGAATAAGACTAAGAATATGAATTAGATTAAGAATAGGAATAAGAGTAAGAGTAAAAGAAAAATGAAAATAATGATAATAATAATATACAAATAATAATAAGAATAACAGTGACAATGGTAAAGGTGAAAATAATTTGATAAGTCCGTAATATTCTTAATACCTTTGTAGGGAAGTGGGAATATATACATATTTGTGGGATATTATATCCCCCATTCCCCAGATTCTTCGCCAATGCTTTATATAAGACGGGTTTCCATTATAGCTTAGATCTGTTAAGGGACAGTCTTGAATGGAAGGGATTTGAGACCAATCCAGATAGCTGACACTTTACCCACCCCCCTCCCAACAAATTCATTTAGAATAAATATGAAAATTTGCGATTTTGCTTTTTTATTTATTCTGTTTATTTTGTCCATGCCTATGCTTAAGATTATTATGAACTTGTCTTTAAGATATGTCAATATTATACAGATATAATTATATATATATATATATATATATATATATATATATATATATGTATATACATATATTATATACATATATATATACAGTAAAACCTGTCTATAGCGACCGCCCAAGGGAAACACAAAAAGTGGTCTTTGTAGACAGGTGGTCTTTGTAGACAGGTTCCTTTAGTACATGTTTCAATGAGAAACCATTTTCAAGGGAAACAAAAAATGTGGTCCTTGTAGACAGGTGGTCTTTGGAGACAGGTGGTCACTAAAGCAGGTTTGACTGTATATATATATATATATATGCGTATGTATACATTTAACAACTAAATTATTCGTACCCTTACCAATTTTTGTAATTTTTTCAATATGTGAAAAATTCGTATGTCCTGATTTATCTTTCTTGAGAATAGGCCCTATTTCAACAAGTCCACCTTCCATTCTTGAGTTACGAAAAACATTTTTTATAAACATCAAATTTACAAGCGGTATGAATAATTTAGTTGTTAACTGTAGTTATATATGTATGTATATCTGTTATGGTCGTTTGTTTCTCTATCTTTACTTCACAATCTAGCTAAACCGATGGCCTCCATCAAGTCTGCAGACTTCTTCTCCGTTGCTAAGGACAACGAGGGACGCCCTCTGTTTGGCCACTGTCTAACTGATCACGTGATGAAGACAGTGTCAGCGAGAACCAAGCTGCGTTGCGCCGCAGAATGCATTCAGGAAGCTGGTTGCAAGTCCATCAATTACAAAGACGGAGTATGCGAGCTGAATGAAGAAACCAGAGCGGGCGTTCTTTCTAGCTACTTCTCCCAATATGATGGATGCAGTTACTATGAGCTTATCTGAAAAGGAAAATAGAGCTTGTGACGAAAGTCGGAGTTCTAATCTCTTTCGTTTAATGTTTTGTCTTGCTTTTATAAGATTATTTTAAGAATAAACGCTTGTATTATAGAAATTTACCTAAGCAATTTAGGCCTACTTTTAGTTCTTGTGATACTTTTTTGAAATTTGTATTTAAAACATGAAAATGTAATGTACTTACTAAAAATGTACTCATTCAGTCATCCTATTGTAATAAGCAAATTCTACTTGTTAATATCACTGCGTAATAATGTACCCGTTTTGGTTAATATCTATTCTTAAAATGTCACGCGATCGACATTAAATTATATTAAAGGATTTAACTCTGTGTATCCTCTTTTATATTCGCGTTTGAATGAGCCCATGGTACTTTATAGAAACGCTGAACAATGATTTTTCTCGTCTTAAAGATACTATGTCCTTTTTGCAGCCAACATCAATTTCTGTAGAACTTTGCAGGAATTATGAATATGTCATGTATGTCCTATCTGTGAAATTTAAACATTAGCAGTGTCCTAGTATTCAAATTATGCAAGGAAACCCGTTTACCTTCTAGACTTCACTGTCAGACACTATTGAGTGACTGACTGACATCGTTTTGTCTTTGGTAATAACATACATAAAATGAGCTGTAACAGGTACATGAGCATTTGTCTACATCAATAACTCACTACCGGTACTTGTAATGGCCAAAATTAAACTGATCGAATCTTTGTGCAGCACAAAACGTACGATGATGATACTTAGATGATTGCAATCACTTAAGTCGATTCAACAACCAATGCTCGTTATTTTCCCACTAAAAGCCATTTTCAAGTCCTTTCGTTTTGAGGGAAGTTCTAAATTAGTATTGTCTTTCAAATGCCGTTGGAATTTAACCTTTTCATTTTTTTGGCCTGCAAATGGGACATAGTACCTTTAATTTGATTAATTTTTCAAATTGATTTTTTTTTTCTCGTAATTTTGCAATGTCTTTTTTTCTTATCTAGAGTATGTTGGTTGGTCTTGATGTGTATACACCATGTTAATTCAAACGCATGAATTGATGCAAGAGACAGCAATAATTAATCAGACAATAATCCCTTATAAAAAAAAAATATAGATTCAGTACTGAAAAATCACAAGGTGAACTTGATAATCATACTAATTTCTGTGACCTATTAAGTAGAACTCTTCTTTACTTTTAACAATTTTTGTGTGTGATATACAATCCATTATTATTATTATGGTCTGATATTGATATTTTTCTTGATTGGTTGATGTTGTTGTACTAGTAAAATTGAAATCAGTGTTCAGTAATACTCAGAGTGCTGTGAGAGCGTTTGGAAATATCCTTGGACTAAATCATACAAAATTTTAATAGGTATTTTCATCAATCATAATGGTTTATGAGTTCCCAGACCTTTGTAGCTACCAACTCACCGTTATCCTGGTTATGCTGTGTTTGTTTACCCATATTTTGTGTGCGGTGTTTTTTTTGATACTTGTTTGCATCACTTGCAAGGCTTAATAAACCAATTTAGGCTATGTATAAAATAATTTATGCGGACTTTAATGTAAGGAAAAAAAAGTGTAGCTTTGTTAATATTAAGAGGATGAACACACATGACGATATATATATATATATACATGTATATGTCAAAAGGGATCACAATGCATATATATGCGCCTGTTGAACACGAGGTGTCATTTCGACTGTATTATTATCTGCATGTGGTTAAGTAGACTGTGAGCCCCAAGGTACGGGGTTCAAATCCCTGTCGCAGTACAATAGGTATTTTCATCAGTCATAATGGTTTATGAGTTCCCAGACCTTTGTAGCCACCAACTCACCGTTATCCTGATTATGCGATGTTTGTTTGTTTACTTGTTTGTTTGTTTGTTTGTTTGTTTACTTGTTTGTTTGTTTGTTTGTTTGTTTGCATCGTTAGTAATGCTTAATAAACCAATGCACATTATACCGGCAAAATAATTTTCGTGGACTTTAATTGGAGGAAAATATGTGTTTCTTTGATATTAAGAGGATGAAGACACGTGGCAATATCTAAATGTCAAAATGACTCGCAATACTTATACGCCCGTTGGACACGAGATGTTATTATTATTTCGATTGTGCTATTACCTCTAGCTGTTTAGCGGGTAAGTCTCAGGACTCTGAACCACAAGGTACGGAATTCGAATCTCTGCCGCAATACTAACGTCCTGTATCTGAAATATATTTGTATGTGCCTGCAAATAAAAAAAATAATAATGATAAGCAAAACCATAACAATATGTAGAACCCTGTCCTTAATAGGTTATAACGACATGTCCACTGTTCAGGCAATTATAGAAATCGATCAAATTGATTAAATCAATTATTCGTAAATGACAATGAAAACTGGAAATAGTGTTTGCCATAACATGCACAAGGACACTTAGCAAAATTAAGGCAATTATGCAGACTGATATTCATAAAGAGTTGTGATGATCAATTTAATCGTTTTGTGGCAAGGCGAGACAGAAATGATTATGTGTGTGGAGAGATACAACTGAAGACCATTGTAGCAACCATCCACCTCAACGGTAAGAGGATGTCTCATTGAGGGAGACTTATAATTATTTTAAACTGTGGATATAGATAATGACCCCCTAAACATGAGAAAAGGAAAAAAATATAGAAAGAAAGGAAAAAAATAAGGAAAACACCACTTACATGAAATGAAACCAATTTTCCAATTTGAACAAGAAAAGAAAAAATATAGAAAGAAAGGAAACATAAGGAAAACACCACTTACATGAAATGGAACCAATATTCCAATTTGAACAAGAAAAGCAAGATATCATCAACTTGAATGTAATTTCCAAAATGAATATCAGGGATGCGAGTTGGTCCAATGGTCAGGTTTGTCTGGGGCGTGCCCTAAAAATGTGCATTTCTAGTAATAATTTCACTACATTTTCCCCATTCTCCTGCGTATAGACTTCATAATCAAGAGGGAAGAGGGACGTGCAGTGAGCCATTCAAACAATTTAGGCCTAATTTCCTCGAGACGAGGGGGAGGGGGAGGCTTAATTATTTGATGATTTTCGCTCACCTCGCGCTCTTCTTTATTAATTTTCTGTTCAAATATCAACTTCTGATATTCCGTTATAATTTATTGCCATACACTCAGGTGTTTCTGTTTCGATCATATTTTCATGAATTTTTACCAGTACTTGTATTTCATTATTGGATCATGCTTTATATATTTTTGGACAATGTGTAATAGTTGCCAAGACGACAGAGCAAAAGACATTTTAAACAGTTTTTTTTCTTCAGTTTGCCTCCACCGATACCGACAATAACTCCCATGAGAGATGGAATTATGTTAATAATAACGTGACAATCTATCTATTAGGATCACTTGTGATCTGTGCATGGCGTAGCTCCTGCAGGAGGTGGGGTCACGGAGGCTCGTCCCACCCCTATCGAATGGCAAATCATTAGAAATTGAAAAGGGGAAGTGGGGAGGAGGAGAGAAGTGGAGGAGAGAAGAGTGAACGAACCTGATTAGTAGACGGAACGACCCCCTCCCAGACACTCTCTTAATCAGTGGCCTTGTTCATCAGTATTTTTTCCCCGTCTGGCAAGAACGGTGAGCCCCCTTACACATACACAATCTTGCGTCACCATGCGCAAAACGACGCCTCAATCGCAACGGGCAAAAGTCTCAATATAATTACCAATATATAAATATAGGTCTACATCTGTTCATGCATGAATTGTGTGCTCTGCTCCATGATAGTTTTCCACAACAGAAAATCCATCATGTCCAATTAGGAGAGAGAGAGAAAGAGAGAGAGAGAGAGAGAGAGAGAGAGAAAGAAAAGAGAGATAGTGAGAGAGAGAGTGAGAGAGAGAGAGAGAGAGAGAGAGAGAGAGAAGGGGAAAAAAGGGAGGGGGGGCGAGTCGGATAATAATAGACCCATCTTGCACCCTCCCCACAATCATGCAGTGGTCTTAGCTTATTAGGCCTATATTTGGATGGCCCCACGCTACGCCACCCGTGTCCTATAAAAATGATGATGATGATGATGTTGATGATGATGATGTATGATATGATGATAATCATGCTGCCGATGATGATGATGATGAGGAATATTATGATGATGATGATGACATTGCTGCCGATGATGATGATGATGATGATGATGATAATGATGATGATGATCGATGCTGATGATAATGATGATGATGATCGATGCTGATGATAATGCTGCCGATGATGATGATGATGATGATGATGATGATGATGATGATGATAATGCTGCCGATGATGATGATGATGATGATGATGATGATGATAATGCTGCCGATGATGATGAGGATTATGATGATGATGATGATGATGATCGATGATATTCTGATGGTGATGACGTGATGATGAGGATCATTATGATGATGATGACAATATGATGTTGATGAGGGTGATTACAATTATGATGATAATGATGCCTATAAAAAGTGAGGTGTATAAAACAGTTGTGGCAATAATTATTATGGGTGTCTCTCCTTCTTCCAGCCCTCTCGGTGATGCCATTGTTTTGAAGAGACAAAAAATAACGGCGTGTGAAGTTGCAGGGAAAATAAAAGTGGAGTAATACTAGAGAGCGTGACGTCGCGGATGGCGTCTTGGAAATTTGAGCAGATTACGTCATATGTCTTCACAGTCACACAGCTCACAGGCTCAGTAGACGACTATTTTTAAATGAGTGCCTTTTATGAGAGACATAGAAGCAGAAAGAAAGTTGAAAATTCAAAGTCTAATTCTGATTCTCATCGGTGGTTATATATGTATGTATATCTGTTATGGTCGTTTGTTTCTCTATCTTTACTTCACAATCTAGCTAAACCGATTGCCTCCATTAAGTCTGCAGGCTTCTTCTCCGTTGCTAAGGACAACGAGGGACGCCCTCTGTTTGGCCACTGTCTAACTGATCACGTGATGAAGACAGTGTCAGCGAGAACCAAGCTGCGTTGCGCCGCAGAATGCATTCAGGAAGCTGGTTGCAAGTCCATCAATTACAAAGACGGAGTATGCGAGCTGAATGAAGAAACCAGAGCGGGCGTTCTTTCTAGCTACTTCTCCCAATATGATGGATGCAGTTACTATGAGCTTATCTGAAAAGGAAAATAGAGCTTGTGACGAAAGTCGGAGTTCTAATCTCTTTCGTTTAATGTTTTGTCTTGCTTTTATAAGATTATTTTAAGAATAAACGCTTGTATTATAGAAATTTACCTAAGCAATTTAGGCCTACTTTTAGTTCTTGTGATACTTTTTTGAAATTTGTATTTAAAACATGAAAATGTAATGTACTTACTAAAAATGTACTCATTCAGTCATCCTATTGTAATAAGCAAATTCTACTTGTTAATATCACTGCGTAATAATGTACCCGTTTTGGTTAATATCTATTCTTAAAATGTCACGCGATCGACATTAAATTATATTAAAGGATTTAACTCTGTGTATCCTCTTTTATATTCGCGTTTGAATGAGCCCATGGTACTTTATAGAAACGCTGAACAATGATTTTCTCGTCTTAAAGATACTATGTCCTTTTGCAGCCAACATTAAATTTCTGTAGAACTTTGCAGGAATTATGAATATGTCATGTATGTCCTATCTGTGAAATTTAAACATTAGCAGTGTCCTAGTATTCAAATTATGCAAGGAAACCCGTTTACCTTCTAGACTTCACTGTCAGACACTATTGAGTGAGTGACTGACATCGTTTTGTCTTTGGTAATAACATACACAAAATGAGCTGTAACAGGTACATGAGGATTTGTCTACATCAATAACTCACTACCGGTACTTGTAATGGCCAAAATTAAACTGATCAAATCTTTGTGCAGCACAAAACGTACGATGATGATACTTAGATGATTGCAATCACTTAAGTCGATTTAACAACCAATGCTCGTTATTTTCCCACTAAAAGCCATTTTCAAGTCCTTTCGTTTTGAGGAAGTTCTAAATTAGTATTGTCTTTCAAATGCCGTTGGAATTTAACCTTTTCATTTTTTTGGCCTGCAAATGGGACATAGTACCTTTAATTTGATTAATTTTTCAAATTGATTTTTTTTTTCTCGTAATTTTGCAATGTCTTTTTTTCTTATCTAGAGTATGTTGGTTGGTCTTGATGTGTATACACCATGTTAATTCAAACGCATGAATTGATGCAAGAGACAGCATAATTAATCAGACAATAATCCCTTATAAAAAAAATATAGATTCAGTACTGAAAAATCACAAGGTGAACTTGATAATCATACTAATTTCTGTGACCTATTAAGTAGAACTCTTCTTTATTTTTAACAATTTTTGTGTGTGATATACAATCCATTATTATTATTATGGTCTGATATTGATATTTTTCTTGATTGGTTGATGTTGTTGTACTAGTAAAATTGTAATCAGTGTTCAGTAATACTCAGAGTGCTGTGAGAGCGTTTGGAAATATCCTTGGACTAAATCATACAAAATTTTAATAGGTATTTTCATCAATCATAATGGTTTATGAGTTCCCAGACCTTTGTAGCTACCAACTCACCGTTATCCTGGTTATGCTGTGTTTGTTTACCCATATTTTGTGTGCGGTGTTTTTTTTAATACTTGTTTGCATCACTTGCAAGGCTTAATAAACCAATTTAGGCTATGTATAAAATAATTTATGCGGACTTTAATGTAAGGAAAAAAAAGTGTAGCTTTGTTAATATTAAGAGGATGAACACACATGACGATATATATATATATATACATGTATATGTCAAAAGGGATCACAATGCATATAATATATGCGCCTGTTGAACACGAGGTGTCATTTCGACTGTATTATTATCTGCATGTGGTTAAGTAGACTGTGAGCCCCAAGGTACGGGGTTCAAATCCCTGTCGCAGTACAATAGGTATTTTCATCAGTCATAATGGTTTATGAGTTCCCAGACCTTTGTAGCCACCAACTCACCGTTATCCTGATTATGCGATGTTTGTTTGTTTACTTGTTTGTTTGTTTGTTTGTTTGTTTACTTGTTTGTTTGTTTGTTTGTTTGTTTGCATCGTTAGTAATGCTTAATAAACCAATGCACATTATACCGGCAAAATAATTTTCGTGGACTTTAATTGGAGGAAAATATGTGTTTCTTTGATATTAAGAGGATGAAGACACGTGGCAATATCTAAATGTCAAAATGACTCACAATACTTATACGCCCGTTGGACACGAGATGTTATTATTATTTCGATTGTGCTATTACCTCTAGCTGTTTAGCGGGTAAGTCTCAGGACTCTGAACCACAAGGTACGGAATTCGAATCTCTGCCGCAATACTAACGTCCTGTATCTGAAATATATTTGTATGTGCCTGCAAATAAAAAAAATAATAATGATAAGCAAAACCATAACAATATGTAGAACCCTGTCCTTAATAGGTCATAACGACATGTCCATTGTTCAGGCAATTATAGAAATCGATCAAATTGATTAAATCAATTATTCGTAAATGAAAATGAAAACTGGAAATAGTGTTTGCCATAACATGCACAAGGACACTTAGCAAAATTAAGGCAATTATGCAGACTGATATTCATAAAGAGTTGTGATGATCAATTTAATCGTTTTGTGGCAAGGCGAGACAGAAATGATTATGTGTGTGGAGAGATACAACTGAAGACCATTGTAGCAACCATCCACCTCAACGGTAAGAGGATGTCTCATTGAGGGAGACTTATAATTATTTTAAACTGTGGATATAGATAATGACCCCCTAAACATGAGAAAAGGAAAAAAATATAGAAAGAAAGGAAAAAAATAAGGAAAATACCACTTACATGAAATGAAACCAACTTTCCAATTTGAACAAGAAAAGAAAAAAATATAGAAAGAAAGGAAACATAAGGAAAACACCACTTACATGAAATGGAACCAATATTCCAATTTGAACAAGAAAAGCAAGATATCATCAACTTGAATGTAATTTCCAAAATGAATATCAGGGATGCGAGTTGGTCCAATGGTCAGGTTTGTCTGGGGCGTGCCCTAAAAATGTGCATTTCTAGTAATAATTTCACTACATTTTCCCCATTCTCCTGCGTATAGACTTCATAATCAAGAGGGAAGAGGGACGTGCAGTGAGCCATTCAAACAATTTAGGCCTAATTTCCTCGAGACGAGGGGGAGGGGGAGGCTTAATTATTTGATGATTTTCGCTCACCTCGCGCTCTTCTTTATTAATTTTCTGTTCAAATATCAACTTCTGATATTCCGTTATAATTTATTGCCATACACTCAGGTGTTTCTGTTTCGATCATATTTTCATGAATTTTTACCAGTACTTGTATTTCATTATTGGATCATGCTTTATATATTTTTGGACAATGTGTAATAGTTGCCAAGACGACAGAGCAAAAGACATTTTAAACAGTTTTTTTTCTTCAGTTTGCCTCCACCGATACCGACAATAACTCCCATGAGAGATGGAATTATGTTAATAATAACGTGACAATCTATCTATTAGGATCACTTGTGATCTGTGCATGGCGTAGCTCCTGCAGGAGGTGGGGGTCACGGAGGCTCGTCCCACCCCTATCGAATGGCAAATCATTAGAAATTGAAAAGGGGAAGTGGGGAGGAGGAGAGAAGTGGAGGAGAGAAGAGTGAACGAACCTGATTAGTAGACGGAACGACCCCCTCCCAGACACTCTCTTAATCAGTGGCCTTGTTCATCAGTATTTTTTCCCCGTCTGGCAAGAACGGTGAGCCCCTTACACATACACAATCTTGCGTCACCATGCGCAAAACGACGCCTCAATCGCAACGGGCAAAAGTCTCAATATAATTACCAATATATAAATATAGGTCTACATCTGTTCATGCATGAATTGTGTGCTCTGCTCCATGATAGTTTTCCACAACAAAAATCCATCATGTCCAATTAGGAGAGAGAGAGAAAGAAAGAAAGAGAGAGAGAGAGAGAGAGAGAGAAAGAAAAGAGAGATAGTGAGAGAGAGAGTGAGAGAGGGAGAGAGAGAGAGAGAGAGAGAGAGAAGGGGAAAAAAGGGAGGGGGGGCGAGTCGGATAATAATAGACCCATCGTGCACCCTCCCCACAATCATGCAGTGGTCTTAGCTTATTAGGCCTATATTTGGATGGCCCCACGCTACGCCACCCGTGTCCTATAAAAATGATGATGATGATGATGTTGATGATGATGATGTATGATATGATGATAATCATGCTGCCGATGATGATGATGAGGAATATGATGATGATGATGATGATGACATTGCTGCCGATGATGATGATGATGATGATGATGATGATAATGATGATGATGATCGATGCTGATGATAATGCTGCCGATGATGATGATGATGATGATGATGATGATGATGATGATGATGATGATAATGCTGCCGATGATGATGATGATGATGATGATGATGATAATGCTGCCGATGATGATGAGGATTATGATGATGATGATGATGATGATCGATGATATTCTGATGGTGATGACGTGATGATGAGGATCATTATGATGATGATGACAATATGATGTTGATGAGGGTGATTACAATTATGATGATAATGATGCCTATAAAAAGTGAGGTGTATAAAACAGTTGTGGCAATAATTATTATGGGTGTCTCTCCTTCTTCCAGCCCTCTCGGTGATGCCATTGTTTTGAAGAGACAAAAAATAACGGCGTGTGAAGTTGCAGGGAAAATAAAAGTGGAGTAATACTAGAGAGCGTGACGTCGCGGATGGCGTCTTGGAAATTTGAGCAGATTACGTCATAGGTCTTCACAGTCACACAGCTCACAGGCTCAGTAGACGACTATTTTTAAATGAGTGCCTTTTATGAGAGACATAGAAGCAGAAAGAAAGTTGAAAATTCAAAGTCTAATTCTGATTCTCATCGGTATGTTAAAGTTACATTATTTTGTACAATTTTATTAAAATACATTCTAAGAGAGTCGAGCTAAGCTTCGAGGGACTACTTTTGTTTCGTAGTGTAGTCCCACAGGTTTACTTTTCTGATGGGAACGAGCTGAGCTGACTGTTAGATCTGCTGTTTTGTCACTTTTGATATGCACTTTGTTTTCAAATGATAAATTCAGGTAGACATGTATGATTAATTCAGGAGTAGAGAGAAGAATATTTTGTTTGAGTTTGTTCAATTTATTCTGAAGTTGACGTTGCTTTGATCACAGACACAGTCAAGATCATGACTGAGGCGCTGACTATGGCTATGAGTATGACTCTAGACTATATATGAGTCATGATTTCAACAGGAAAATGTGGAGAGGTGTTTTTAAAAGGTCTAGTCTCTACACACATAGACATTGACTCTATGCTTTGCTGGAGTGACATACATAGACTAGATCTAGTAGGCCTCAGACCGAAATTTTTTTGTCTCTTTCATTCGTTAGCCTCGTATTTGGGTAGGGTCAGCTCCTCTCTTTCCTCTCTTTAGAGACAGAAGCCGGCCATAGGGTGTCCTGTCGGAAGTCTCCTCACAGAACAAGCAGTGTCACATGCAGCCATTGTCACAGCCAGCCAGTCAGCCAGCCAGTGTCACATCCATGCTTGACCAACTACAATGGCCATCTCTGCAAGAAAGGCGAGCCCAGGCGAAGGTAACGATGATGTTCTGCATTAAGAATTCACTGATTTCCATCGTCCTGGTAGCTCTGACTCCATTGCTACCTGCTTCGCAAAGAGGCCATGACCAGAAACTCCAAGTGCCATATGCCCGGACACAAGTACTGCAAAGGAGTTTCTTTCCTGATGCCACCAGGCTCTGGAACTCACTACCCCAGGCCGCCGTCACCTGTACCTCTCTGCCAAGCCTTAAGAGAGAGGTACTCAAGATCCAGCTCCGTTAAGCTACGGATGTCTTTTTAGCTGCACATAGTTCTTTGTAGGCCTTTTACTGAGTCACTATATATACTCATGCACAGCACCTACATCAGTACGAGAATACACCCGACGGTGGCCTGTCCTTATAGCGAAGAAGAAGAAGAAGTTTGGTGGCACGATCGTGCCACCAAACTGCCCCCAAACTTTGGACTAAAATCACTCCAGCAAAGCATAGAGAGTCAATGCTAATGCGTATTGACCTCTAGCACTGCACGTAGAACTTTAGCTTACATCGGCAATACAGCCAGCGCATGCGCATTACGTTCCTCCCGTCTCAGCTCATTTTAGTAATTTGGCGCCTAGCCGAGCCGACATGGGTCCTTTAGATTGGCTATCGCTGGCTCCGTAAGGCTCTATGTTATAAGACATTAGTGCGAGGAGCTAGCTTGCGATTTTCCGTTTTTACCGATACCAAAATTATGATATTCCAGTCAAATCTTCTATTTGTTACGATTTTTTCAGCATCCTTGAAAAGTTAAGTATTTCACTTAAGTTTAAGACTTACGTAAGTAAGTCTTATGTTTGAAAAATTCTCATTTTCGTCATATTTAAGGTACAAACTTGTAAGTTGTACTGAAATTTTCGTTGATTTTTCTATTTTATGTTTGTACCTATGCTGAGTGTGCGTCACCTGTTTAAAGCACATCATGTCAGTTCGTTATGTAATGTTACGTAAAAAGTCGTATTTACATTGCATTTGGCCTTGCGCGCTAATTGCTTAAGCTTACGTAAGTGGGGGCCCTCTATCACTTTAATTCGAAACAGCCGGAGCGTATCGGCCAATCAGAGTGTGTAAACTCACTGTACAGCGCGGAATACGAATAGTTCTACGTGCGCTGCACTACGTGTGAATAGGCAGCATTTGTACACATGAATAGTCAATACACTTATAATACACAAATGCACACAATCATGCCGATGTGGCTGATCGGCAAGTTTGACAGTAGACTTACAATTTGAATTTTTAAATTATTCTTTCTAACATCGGTAAGTTGAAAAAATTGTATTTTACTGCTATTTAGGTGTCATCAATTGTCACTAAAGTACCGATTTTTAGTGAAATCAGTTGAGTTTTGTACAGTGGCGTTTGAAATGTTGTGAATCAATAGCACAGCTTTTAATACACAGCCAGGATAGTAATGCAGCTATGTGTGGACTAAAATGTCATTTTACTTTTTTAGCGGATTTATATCCGATGCATTTATTCTTGAAAATTAGGCCTAGGCTAATATACATCGGTTCCACTTACCAGATTGTCTGTATGATGCGTTTAAGGGTCTTTTTTCCGTATTTGCTTCGTCGAAATTGAACTCCATGTTGAAATTCTTGCAGCCGTATTTTTAACTGTACTGCGCATGAAGGAAGATGACGTCATCCATTGAGCGTTTTTGTCATGTAAAACGCACCTTTACTAATTATAATCAGGAACACATGGAAGGTAAGCAAATCACTATCACTCCGGTAGCAAAATCTTACATTTCATATTAATTTTTTGACCGATTTCAAAGTGCTTTTCATGAGAAGAAAGAAGAGTCCACTAGCGACTCCGAAGCCACTGTGCAATGTTCGTTGGATGCGGGAAGGGATGATTTCGGAAGCATTTTAGGTTTTGTTTACATGCCTCTCCACGCAGGGGTATGGGTGCCAGTTAAGGCTAAGTGATATCAATATCATATTTTACATTATCACTTAGCCCAAAAGGCTACACCTGGGGCGGTATTCTGAACATTTTCCAGAGATAACACAGCGCTAATATTGTTATAAGTTGGTATTCTGAAAATCATTTTATCTCTGTGTTATCTCTTGAAGGACCGCCTCTATCTTATCTTTGACACGCCCATTTGTATGAACCCTACCAATCAAGATCTATTTTATATAAGCATGATAAGTAGGTCAACCAATAGGAATACTTTATGCCATATCTGAAGATGCGCCCAGCGCATACAAATCTTTGGTGTAATTAGTTAATTGAGCGCTTATCACGCGTTCACTTAGTGGTTAAGAAACATCACAAAGATGAGAGCATTAAAATCGTCATATCCTAGCATGTAATTTTTTAGAAAGTTCTCATCTGTAATGTCTCCAGTCAACACACAATCTTCTTCTAACTCGTCTATTGGCATGAAGTTGGTTCTGGGCAAGGAAGATTGCCGCCATTATATCACCACGAAAGATACAACAACACCCTACCTATTGTAAATATTGTTGTTACAGTAATACCATGCAAGATAAGATAAGATAAAAGAAACAACAATTTTCAGAATACCAATTATTGTGTCATATTATCTCTCGTGCGCATATGCAAATGAGGATTAAGCGCCATTTTATTAACAATACGCACAATTACACAGGGGCGGATCCAGCCGGCGGCAAGGGAGGGGGCCTAAAAAGGGGCCCACTTCGTGCGAAAATTTGAAAATCGTGCCGGTCGATTTTTCGCTCAGTGGGGGTAGTGAGCAAAAAAAGTAAAAATTTGGCACCAGAATTTTTTTCCCTCCGGAAGGGTAATTTTTTTCCATCGCCACCCCTTGGGCGCCAGGGTAGTGAGCACAAATTTTTTTGGCACCCGAAAATTTTTTTCCCTACGGGAAGGGTCATTTTTTCCATCGCCACCCCTTGGGCGCCAGGAGGGGCCCATCTTCTTTTTTTCAAAAAAGGGTGTTTTTACCTGTTTTTTTCTAGGGGAGGGGGCCCGGGCCCCCCCCTGGATCCGCCACTGCAATTACAAGCGCACAAAAGTATGAGCGCAGGCGTGCGGCCAAAGAGATGAGAGAAAAGATACAACAAAAGTTACAACAATTTTCAGAATACCAACTTTATCTTATGTTCAAAGATACAACAATATTAAAGATAACACAGGGTTCAGAATACGGCCCCAGCAACACATAGTGGTCAATACTAATGCGAACATTGCACACTGGCTTCGGTGTTCGCTAGCGGACTCTTCTTTCGTTTCATACATGAACAAGGCACTTTGAAATCGGTCAAGAATTTAACCAAAAATGTGAAAATTTGATACCGGAGTGATATCGATTTGCTTACCTTCCATGTGTTCCTGATGATAAGCTATCATGCCATTTACATTTTTAAAAACTCTGACCTCTCTCGAGAGAGTTTGCAATGTTGGTTCTGCCGGAAAAGCAAATACATGCAGTGATGCGGTGTACACGAAAAAAAACTGGTTTCTGTTGTCAAATTGATACTCACTTTTCGATAATAGTGATTACTTTAGTATACTAAGGCATATGCATGGAGTTCACAGAATTCAGTGACTCTGTGTGTGTGTGTGCGCCTTAGTACACTAAAATAATTGCCATTTGAAGTAAGTATCTTAAAATTTTCTATTACACACAAAGTATAGTATTACTCTTGAGTCTTATGAGTGCTATTGTCTGTGGTCTAGTAGTGACCGAATAATCAGCTTGTTGATTACAGTTGCTCATTGGGAAGAAGAAGAAGAAGACAATAGTTCAATTATGACATTTTTGTGAATGCAATTATTTTGGAATGTGAGATATACATGTATTCCATCCATCATTTTTGTCTCGCCTGCATAGTAAAAGGCAAGACATACATCAGGGAGATGATAGAATTTGAGTTTTTTTAATCAGGTGGGCTGTATATAATACAGACCACCTTATGTTTTCGTTAGAATTGCCTTTATTATTTATTTATTTATTTCTTTATTTTTCTTATTTCCACCCACTTTTTTGTTAGCAAGATAACTTGAAAATGGCTCAATCAAATGCCTTGAAATTTGTCACACATATGTATAGGCATATGGACAAAGCAAAATAAGGTTTTCAACCTTGACCTTGACTGATGACGTCATCTAGGCGCCATTTTGTAAAATTTTCTGAATATCTACTCATGGTCATATCTTCATAACGAAAAGTCGTTTCTCATTCATATTTATCATGATCAAGGTCAATATCCGTCCGGTCAATTTCAGGTTAAAAACGCGCGATGCGCACGCGTTAGCGCAAAATTTAAAAATGCTCAAAATAGTCTCAAATTCATTTTGGATACGTTTTAGGTCATTTTAGGCATTTTATAAAAATCGCGCACACGCACATGCGTTCGCGCGTAACACCCTTACACAACATAGAATCGCCATTTTTTTCTTTCATGATATTTCCCATATTTTTTGAACAATTTGATACCATGTTTATCTCTTTAATGACCATTAATAACAAGATGAGCGTCCATTCAAGATAAATGTCCGTGCGCGAGCTCTTGTAATACATAGCATATATGGGCAAAAACATGCCTATACAAAATTGATTGTAACTCTTCAGAATGGATGAGAACTCCCAATTTCTTTTCATATTTTGATAGATTATGAGTCGGAGATATGATTTCAGGTCTCATTTGACCCTCATTAACTCATGATGCATCATAATGGCCTCCGAACTTCAAATTTCAATTTGCATATTATGACGTCAGCATATTTAATTAGGTGGGCTGTATATCATACAGACCACCTTATAATTTTGTTAAAATTGCCTTTATTATTATTATTTATTAGGTGGGCTGTATATAATACAGACCACCTTATGTTTTCGTTAAAATTGCCTTTATTATTATTATTCTTTATTTTTCTTATTTCCAAGCACTTTTTTGTTAGCAAGATAATTTGAAAATGGCTCAATCATATGTCTTGGAATTTGGCACACATATGTATAGGCATATGGAGAAAACACGGTAAGGTTTTCAACCTTGACCTTGACTGATGACGTCATCTAGGCGCCATTTTGTGAAATTTTCTGAAAATCAACTCATGATCATATCCTCATAACGGAAAATCATTTCTCATTCATATTTATCATGATCAAGGTCAATATCCGTCCAGTCAATTTCAGGTCAAAAAACGCGCGTGCGTACGTCCGCGCGTCAATGCGCGCAAAATTTCAAAATGCTCCAAATCGTCTCAATTCATTTTGCATACGTTTTAGGCCATTTTAAGCATTTTATAAAAAATCGCGCACACGCACATGCGCGCGCTTTTGCGCGTTACACCATTACACAACATAGAATCGCCATTTGTTTTTCTTTCATGATAATTCCCATATTTTTTCGAACAATTTGATACCATGTTTATCTCTTTATGACCATTAATAACAAGATGAGCGTCCATTCAAGATAAATGTCCGTGCGCGCGAGCTCTTGTAATACATAGCATATATGGGCAAAAACATGCCTATACAAAATTCATTGTAACTCTTCAGAATGGATAGGAACTCCCAATTTTTTTTCATATTTGGATAGATTATGAGTCGGAGATATGATTTCATGTCTCATTTGACCCTCAATTAACTCATGACGTCATCATAATGGCCTCTAAACTCAAAATTTCAATTTGCATATTATGACGTCAGCATATTTTTGGAAAATTGATTGTATCTCTGTAAATATTGATTGATTTTCTTCAAATTTTGATATGTTCTAGCTCAGACAATTCACTACAAATGCAGTATTCACAATTTTTCATTTTGACAAAGGCATCATGGCGTATTTTTGCGATTGAAGGAGGCATGTCAATTTTTCACATTTTGCGTGTATTCTCTATGGGACATGACTTTTTCAAAACTGGATTCTACATTCCGTCTTTCGCGAGCAATATCTCCATCGTTTTAGTTTGGTTTTTGCTTAGCTTTGAGTATGTTGTAGCTGAGGCAATAAGCTATCACAAGTGTGCCCTTTATTTTTCGATCAGATGCCGGGATCATGCTCATATTTCACTTGCAAAGTGGGATTTGAGAATTCCATTTTCCGTTCACGTGTAATGTCTATGGGGATTATTTTGGTATAGTGGTCATAGCACTTGCCTCCCATTCCGGCGACCCAAGTTCGATTCCTGGTGGGTCAATTTTTTTTTTTTTTTTTGCCGTCGTTTTGAATTTGATTTTATGATCTTCTTCGACTATTATAACATATTATCATATACTATCACAAACAATGTAATAAAATGCCTAATTTTGCGTTTTATATCTATGGGAGAAATATGTCAATCGTTTGAGTACAACCTTATGGGAAATCTCAGTCCTTGTCGTGTATTAATTTTTTATTCATAGTTGGATAAAGTATGAGTCGGAGATATGATTTCTTATAAAAAACAAAATCTAGAAAATGCATATTTCATTTTGATATTTAGATTTGAGGGTCAAAGGTCAAATATACTGTACATGGTTTCTCTAAAACCATGTATCGTATAGACTAGAAATTTGGCACACTAATAGACCTGAATAAGAGGATTATTTCAAAAAAATAAGGTCAAATTATGCCAATGTTTTCTTAACTACTTAGTATGTCACTAAACATGTGTGGCATGTACTTGGAACAGCCCACCTATACTTGTTATTAACAAGTATTATATGTCTAGTTTTTAATATAATTTTGAAAGTATAATTTATTATTCAATGAAACTTAGACTAAAGGGTTATCAAGTATCCCCAATCATGTGAGTAGAATTTCAGGTCACTAAGTCAAGGTCAAAGGTCATTTCCGGTCATCAAACTTGAACTATGTTGTGGCATCAGGTTAAGATTTTGAATTTTTATCATAATTTGAAAGTATACATTCCTATAGTATTCCATGAAACTTGAACATAAGGGTTATCAAGTATCACCAATCATGTGATTAGTCTTTTAGGTGACAAATCCAAGGTCAAATGTCATTCCAGGTCTGCAAACTTGGACTATGTTGTGGCATCGGGTTAAGATTTTGAAATTTTATCGTAATTTTGAAAATATACATGTATTGAATTTTGTTTTCCTATTCCATGAAACTTGTACCCAAGGGTTATCAAGTATCACAAATCATATGACACAAATTCTAGGTCACAAAGTCAAGGTTAAAGGTCATTTTAGGTCAGTAGACTTCACTTGGATTATATTTTTCACAACTTAATATGAGAATTAATAAATCAATTTTTGTTATTTGTTCATATTTCATGAAAGTTATCAATCTTGGTATAAACAGTAGTAAATAATTCTTCTAATGATTCTTAGTCAATATTCACTTCAAAATGCTGATTAGATTCAGAGGATTTCATTTTTGGGGGCCTGCTAATGGGCCACCCTGGCTATAAATAATGTCCCTACCTCAATTTTTCATCCATCCATGCTTGAATTGTTTTATTGTCCTATTTGTTTTCTATTCTTTTTCTATTCTTTTGCTAATGGAAAAAAAACAGGGATTTAGGATACTCATCGAGTGTCGCATTTTTTATAGGAAGTTTTTGTTCCATTTCAATTAATTCTAGATTGCATGTTAAACCTTTTTAATATGTATTATTTTGAAATACAAGTATGCCTCACAAAGTTAGCTTAACATACAGCCATTTTTTTACTGTTAACATGATCGCAAGTATTTTTCGAAAAATCAACTCAAGGGCGATTTCAATACCCTATTGTACATCCCGTATAAATGATATTCAGATAATACATAAAACATCATTACTAGGTTCGCACATTTCAATAGGAGAGACGCACAAGGCTATTGAAGTTGCCACAGGTTGTGATTGTGTTTTTTTACTTGTTGTTAACTTTTATACATGTATAAAGGTTGTATTCTTTGATTTGAATGCACACTAGTGTTAGTGGGAAATAAGGATGCGGTGTCATGCTTGAGTACTCAGACGTCCAAAGTCTAATATGTCTGTATGCTTTACTCTTGTCTTTGGTCGAGTCTATTTGAATAAAATTTCATTTTTGGGAGGTTTCTGAAAAGAAATACAAAATGTGCAGTACCTGTGTGATAAGAAGAGGCTAAATACTGATGTGTACGTATTCATATACTTGTACAAGCCTAGTTAGTAATTGATTGTCAAGCAGAGCAGCATTGAGTCAATCCGAAAATATGAGATGGTGCTGCCTCAAAAAAGAGTGAGTACCGGTAGTGCAATTCCTTGGGGTGTTATTATTATTGTTGGCTGATTTGAGTTGCGCTAATAAATAAATTAATGGCAGTGGCATAGGGAAAGGGTGGGGGAAGGGCACATGTATATATCTGAATTTGTCTGTCAAAAGTCTTTGATAAACAAAATGAAAAGGTCGCATTTTCTGAATCATTCTCAGACCTACAAATCTATGACATTCAAAACAAAAAAATAGAAAGAAAGAAAAATGTATATCACATTTTTCAGAGTCATAATTACATGCACATCACTTAATCTCTGACAGCAAGCACACCAATAAACTGGATGGGAGATTATCAAATTATTCAAATATTTAGGGACACAAGTCCCTTGTGTCCTTTTGATCCAGGACCATGAGTAAATGAAAATGTAATTTTGATTTTCCTAACACGATGCAGATGCTTTGAGCTACATTTTTCAGGGCCATAATTACATCCATAGCATCTGACAAGCAAATTTTAAAAAACAGACCCTGTGCCCCTCAGATCCACCATCACTGAATGAAAATTTGTTTTCCTATACATTGCAGGTGGTTTGAGTTGGATGACATGGCTACAGAAGACACAACCCGTCTCATCACGGAAGGAACCGGTCAAGGTTACAACAGTACAGAGGAGACGGACATCTCCCAAAGTCCCTTCAGAGACACCGACGATGAGGAGTTGCTTGATGTGACCGACATTGCAACGACATCGTCTTTTAGGACATCTCCCAGGCACTCGCTAGGGAGGTCTAACAATAATGGAGGTTAGTATGCTTTGCGCCACTGATTATTCTGTAGACAAGAATGTCTGTTAGACATTGGGTATCCCTAGGAAGGTCCAGTAATAATGGAGGTTAGTATGATTTAAAACATTGATAATCATATAGTAGCTGCGCTATGAATGGACATATTATTAGTAGTAGTAGTAGTAGTTTTAGTATTTTGTACATCTCACATTGATGGTCCAGTACTGGAGAGGTTCAACTGTAAGGGAGGTTATTATGATGTGAGTCGTTGGTAATCTATTGATTATCAATGACCTCTAGTGATCTTGGACGTCTCCTACTCCATTAGAGGTTCAATATTAATGTAGGTTAGTTTTGTTTTGTAACTTTTACCTTTGCCATGTTATCTTTTATATTTCCCAGTCATGGGTATCTCTAGAGAGTTCCAACTCTAATTGTGGTTAGTTGGCTTTTAAGACACTGATGAGAGGAATGAGTGGTGATGAATCAAATAGAAAGCCTTGTTTTAGAAGAATGTTTTTCCAAATATTTCACAGGATTATCTGATGATAGAAAATTGGGCTGTGATATTTTGTAAAAACTCCTTATTGAAGCGAGAGGCAATAGTATACAATATCAAAGACCTCAAAGCAGTAGTTGCCTGAAACTGTACTGAAAATGTTTTACATTGTGGTTCCAGAGTCCCTGGACAAGCTCTCTCCAGAGATAAGCCAGTACGATGACTTCCACACCATTGACTGGGTGCGTGACACGGCCCGCTACCGCAAGGAACGCAAGGACCTCAAGAAGAACAGAAAGGACTCCTGCTGGGGCACCATCAAGGACATGGCCTTCAGTGTGTCTGGTTGGACCATTGTCCTGCTGGTCGGCTTAGCCACAGGTCAGTATTCTTGGATTCTTTGCTATTTGTTCAGGTCAAATTTCAAAGGTCACCTATTGAAAGGTCACTCATGTTAATTTACATAAAGTCATGTTGCTTCTGTGATTAAAATGATTTTTTTTTAATTCTTTGGTCCAGGGCCTTTTTAATTTTTTTTAGACCATTGTGCATTGCAAACTAGAGGAAATATCTGTAACTTTTGTTTGGAAGTGTACAGTTTTTTGTTGAAAATTCAAGTTTAATAAATTCTTATCTGTAGATGTATGATCCCACAATACATTTCCCCCTCTAGCTGTGGCATTTGATCAGGGCTTTATTTCGTCCAAAAATGTGGAGTTAGCGTAAGGGTTGCAGTTTGGTTTTAGGTTAGGTTTAGGGTTGTGTTTATTGATTTAACGTAATTTATGTGATACAAAGAGCGTTGTTAGCTTAAATTGTATCCCAACAATTATTTCTTCACAAGATACATACAGTGTATCCAAAATAAATATATTTTCTTTTTGGTTTGTTGTTATACTTAGGAGCTTGCGCAGGGATAGTTGACATTGGTACCAGCTGGTTGAGTGACCTTAAGCTTGGTGTCTGCAAAAACGCTTTCTGGCTCAACCGCGAAGAATGCTGCTGGATCCGGAACACCACCCTGTTTGGCTCCTACAACTGCTCCGAGTGGGTCACATGGTCTGCGCTCTTCAACCACAAGTCGCCCGACGATGCCCTGGCATATATCATCGCTTATCTCATGTTTGTTGTCTGGGGCGTGGGGCTTGCTACCATCACAGTCCTGCTGGTGCGCATGTTTGCACCCTATGCTTGTGGATCAGGAATCCCAGAGGTAGGTGTTTACTGTTAAGTGTGCCCATAGTTATCATTGAGAGAGTTCATTGTGACACATATACATGCATTTGTTAAAAGACCAATTCCAGGACCTCCTAATAGTTTTTTCCCCCAATAGAAGAATACGTATATCTTAAAGATACACAATTATGTATATGTTGTCAAACTGATAATTTCTACTCTGAAACATAACTTGTATTTTGACACTTAATTTATTGGGTTGGTAAAATTATTATTATTGTATGATATTGATGATTCTGCTAAAATTGTTCCTGGGGGGTGTTTCATAGAGCTTTTCGTAAAGTTACGCATGACTTTACAAACGACTTGAATATGAAGTGCCAGATAGGATGCCCAAAGTTTTTCCTGATGTTTTAACAAAGTGTGACTATATTTCCAATAACCTCAATTAAATTATGGCAAAAAATATACTTTGCATGAAAAATGTTTGTTATAATAAGAATGTTAATCTACATCTGCACAGTTCAACTTGAGTTGATGCAGTTAAAAATGATTGAGCATCCCATTTGGCTTTTCATATTTAAGTCATTCGTAAAGTCATGCGTAACTTTACGAACAGCTTTATGAAACACCCCCCTGGTTTATTATGACCAAAGCAGGTTGTTATTGATGCATTGACATCTGCGTTACCTTTGTAGAAGGGAAAATTTACCCTTGCTGTTTCCTAATTTGGTCCTCAACAGTTTGTATGATTTTATAATTTTGTTTATTGACTGGTGGAAACTCTGGATATTCCCTGTGGGAAACAGTTCAATCCATATGTGATCTGTTAAGATCTTTGGTGCAAATGATCGGAACACAATTAACAATTAACAATTTAACCAGTCTGAACGAATGTTTCTTTTTTCAGATTAAAACTATCCTGAGTGGGTTCATCATGCGGGGCTACCTGGGCAAGTGGACGCTACTGATCAAGACACTGACCATGATGATGGCAGTAGGTGCTGGTCTTAGTCTAGGTAAGGAAGGACCTCTGGTACATGTCGCTTGCTGCTGTGGCAACATCTTCACCTACTTCTTTCCAAAGTACTACAATAATGAGGCCAAGAAAAGAGAGGTAAGTCAAGAGTAAGTCCCTGCTTTCACCTGGTGTCCATGCTCAACTTCTCTTTGTTTCCAGGCTTTCTTTATAATTCACCGAATTATTTGTGGAGGCAGTATAGGTCAATGGATATACCTGGTAATGATGGTCTTGCTGAGCGGTTGACTTGGGTTTGAGTCCAAGTACATGCGCTTGTGCTCTGTTGGTGACATATCCACAATGAGCCGGTCCTTTGTATAGGACTTTAACTTTGTATGTCATATTGGGTTTAGCATAAAGCACATAAACAAATAAATATCAGTTGTATGGTTGGAGTATAACTGTGTATTGCATGTCCTCCTTTTCTTCTTCTTCATTCAAGTTATTTATTCAGTGTTTTCAAATTCAAAAGAGAGATATACTGTGAATGGCTATTGATATTAAGGGGGGAAATATTTCCCAATTCTTTAATTTGAAGATCCTTGTAAGAACTAAATACTTCTGTTCTTCTTTTTCTTCTTCTCTATCTACTGATTCAAGCAACTTTTTATGATCTTGAGATGTTCCTAATAAATCTCTGTTGAAAGCAATACATTGTTCTCCTCTTTAGGTGCTCTCGGCAGCTGCTGCAGCAGGTGTCTCAGTGGCGTTTGGTGCTCCTATAGGTGGTGTCCTATTCAGCTTGGAGGAGGTAAACAGATTATTATTGGAGTATGAGAGAAAGAGAGAGAGAGATGGAGGGAGAGAGAGAGAGAGAGAGGGAGAGAATATCGTTATGAATCAACGTGAATCTTATTTATATTATTGGCATATATCATTAACAAATATCTTCTTCACAAAGAAAAAGCACAAGATCTCCATAATTATCCCAACATTAAAAATCTATACTATATGACCATGTACAAAATGTTGTTAACAAAATGTTTGTACAAAATGTTGGTAAAAAGCCTCACATTGCACAGAGTGGCCCAAAATATGCTATGTCTCTGAGTAATTCCATTGCGAACAGTGTTATGATGTGTTGGCTTCACATGTGTAGAAAAACAGGACAATTTTGTTTTTGAATCAATGGTAATTAGTATAGCACATGATCCTACAATATTATCCATGGGAATTTTAGACAAAGTATTACCTTGCAAAAAATATGCAAGACAATGTATTACTGTTACCATCCATATGGTATTAGTGTGCATTCCACCTGCAATAATGGCCTTCTCATTACAGGTAAGCTATTACTTCCCACTCAAGACACTATGGCGATCTTTCTTCTGTGCCCTGGTAGCTGCCTTCGTCCTGCGTAGCGTCAACCCCTTCGGTACCGATCATCTGGTGATGTTCTATGTGGAGTATGATCTGCCTTGGTCTCTGTATGAGCTCTTCTTCTTCATCATCCTAGGGATTTTTGGAGTAAGTAGTCTTCAACTCGTTCTCATAGACTCATTGGAAATTTATTTCCTGGCATTTATTTTCCTGGCATGAATGAGATACATGTATTTGCTCTATATTGTTGAAATGTTAACAAAATATGAAGATAGTCAGTATGCAGCATATTTTGAGTTTGCATGGATTGATTATGCTCTTCTGTGATGCGAGGTCATCTTCTTATTAACATGTTTCTCATCTTGCACTCTTCCATATTTCAATCAGAAATATATACTATATATTGATCTTCTTTGTACAGTATGATTCCATCTTTTCAGTTGTAAGGGTTAAGTTGTACAATTTAATTTGCCATGAAGTTTAGTTTTGTCCTTTTTCTGTTTTTTTCAATGACATATATTAAGTATAAAAATAAATTTTAATGAATTTTACGTGAATGTCTCTCAAGATATTGTTTTATTCTTCCAGGGTCTCTATGGTGCATTCTTCAACAAATTGAATCTGAAATGGTGCAAATTTAGGAAGAACTCTAGATTAAAGCAATACCCAGTCACAGAGGTAAGTCTGATACAAAAGATTTAAAAGTACACATTCTTTTGATCAACTAGTATGTAATAGATTGTGTGATTGTGTGATCATAATATTGGTGAGATTGTTCTTTATTTTGGATGACCAAAAGAGGATAGAGAGTGAAACTATAACCTCTTCAAGGAGAACAAAATGGTTTCATTATGAATTGATTAATCCCACGGTAGTGTGGATACACAGGAATAATGAGAAGTATGAGGAACTACTTTTCGTCATTACTGTTTTTGTTTTAATGTTTCCCAGATATTATTTGACAGTTTTATATCTGACTAGCAATTTGAAGAGGGTGCAAATATAACATGTTCATGAAGAGGTGTTGTAGTCTAGTGGATAAGTCACCGGACTGTAGATCATAAGGTACAGTGTTAAGATCTCAGCCCGACACTAACGTCCGTTGGCAAGATGTTAATCTGTATTTGCCGCTTTCCACCAAGGTGTTAATGGGTACCTGATATGCTTGAGCACCTGGGCTATAACGACGTTAATAATGTATAAGTACCATGAGCCTCACTGGGTGATAGATATGAGCGCTATGTAAATAACCATTGTTTATTATTATTATTGAAATATGATTAATGTTTAAAGGTATAGACCAGTTTTGGAAATGCCCCTCTCTCAAAAAATGAAATGGAAGCTCTCATTACCAATCATGTGAAAGAATATGTTTTGACTAATACGTGATGATACAAATTTTGCCAGGAAAGTCGGGAAATCGCCTACGAATTGATATATTTGGTAAATTATTATATCTATTGGGACCAAATAGATATAGCGCACATGGTCGCGTAGTCCCATATACATCTTTCTGTGTACAGTGCTTGTAACTTTACCAAGACTGGGCCAAATTTCTTATCATTTTGATGATTCCAGAACCTTGCAGTACACACCAATACTTATATATGCTAGATGATCAACCTTTTCTGATCGATTCCACGTTTCTTTCACAATTCAATCGCATGACCAGAACTGGTCTTTCTCTTTAAAGAAATGTGGTAATATGATGATATTTGTTGATCATTCTAAAGGCTCTGATGCAGTAAACTGCCAAGTCCTGTGCATATTCCCTGAGCTCTGGGTTATAAGATACAGAAACGTGATGCGTATGAAACTTTACACAAATGTACGTCATTAAAATATTAAAAAACTGTGATTTTGATGTGTCATATATCTGAACAAGGCCTTAGTGTTTATTATCATCAGATTTTATTTTTTTTACACACAACGATTTTCTGATTATAAAATTTCCATATGTGATTTATTCTTTTGTATGTATGGAGGTAAACTTAGAACTTGTATTGTTACAGTGGCTACAATTTTTCCAAATCAGTATACCAGAATGAACAACAGCAAGCTCTTCTTTGCGGGGAAAGGTTAAAAAGAGAAAAGTTGCCTTCAGAGCATCTTATTCTTTATTCTCAAAATTTATGAAATGAAAGCCCAGTTTGAACACCCACAGGCATTTTTAGTCAAGTATGTGGAGAGAGTCTTTTATGTTGTATACATAGTGTTGAGAGATTTTCACTTTTTCAGTATGCCATATGTCTGGAGATTAACATGTTTTTGTTTCCTAGGTGATAGTACTTGCATTGCTCACAGCAGCAATCAGCTTTCCTAACCAGTATACCAGAATGAACACTAGCAAGCTCATCTCACTACTCTTCTCTGAATGTGGACCAGAAGATGATAATTTACTATGGTAACTAAAGCTTTATTATTAGTGTCTTATCTCTCTTTGTAAAAGGAGAGGTGTTAAAACCTTGTAACTCAATTTCTGACAAACATATTTTTCTCATCCGTGTAATTTTGTAGCTAATGACCAATATGATGTTCTGATAGACCCATGTAGTGTTATGCACTACAATTTTCCTGTATCAAAGAAGGTTCTTACTGCCCTTTTCATTCTCCTGGAATTTTAACATATTGTAGTTACCAGGTTTTATCTCCCATCAATCTTTCTCATCCTCTTTCTCTGAATATCTTTCTCTCTTTCACTCTCCCCTCTTCCTCTCTTGCTCTGTCAGCCCCTGTCTGTCTTTTTGCATCTATCTCCCTGTCTCTCCGTCTCTGTCTTCCTGTCAGTCTTAACCCCCTGTCTCCCTATTTGCATTCTTCAACAAATTGAACCTAAAATGGTGCAAATTTAGGAAGAACTCTAGATTAAAACAATACCCAGTCATAGAGATAAGTCTTGTACAAAAGATGTTAAAGTGCACATCCTATTGATAAACTAGTATAGTAGTAATGACTGCTATGAGAGGCATAGTTGTTTTTATTGCTCAAGGGGAGGTTACATCGTGCCATCACCCCGAGGCGTGCCGAGGGATGATAGCGCGATGTAACCTCCCCGAGAGCCAAAAAAACAACTATGCCTCGATATTAAAGCAGTCATTATAACTTTTATATACTGAAAACAGGGTCATAGAATACAAGGTCAATCATGGTAATCAAATCTGTGTTGATAAACTTGAACTGTTGCAGGTACTAGGTAGCTCAGTTGGCCATTGACATTGCACGCATTATAACCCTATGCAGTTTACGTGCATTGTGCGATCATGCCAAATTGGTGGAAGTAATAAATTAAAAATCCAGAATCAAACCTTCATTGCTTGTGATCCTGAAGGTGATACTAAAAAATGAGGCGTCATATGAAAGAGCAGGTCTATCTCTATATTTACAAAGGGCGTCATCTCGTCATTACATGTAGATCTAGGCGGTCGTCTGCGCTGTGTTTGTAGAACCCAAATTAATCGCACAACAAATGTATGGAATGCCGCGCTCCGCACAAACTAAGTAAACCAATGGGGATCGCAGGAGGATCAGGATGACGGTAGAAACTTTTAACTATTCCCTGTGGGCTCTAGCTATTCCCTGTGAGTGGGTGTGAGTGGGGCATGGCTTGAAATCACGACTCCAATTTCGACCAATCAGATGGCTAGATTTCTAAAGTGAGTTATATAATATGTAATAGATTGTGTGAAGTAATGTGTAATATTGGTGAGATTGTTCTTTATTTGATGACCATATTCATTTCTCTCTCTCTCTCTCTCTCTCTCTCTCTCTCTTCTCTCATACAGTACTATATATCATCTACTAATATTGACTGTTTCAGTCCTATATCATATGTATAATTTCATATCATTTTATCTCTTTCCCTGTTCTCTGCGTCACAGTGACTATCAGAGAAACTACACCCGGATTGACCAGTCTGTCTACCCCTCAGCTGAGGCAGGGCCAGGCGTCTTCAATGCACTCTGGCTTCTTGCTTTAGCCCTAGCATTCAAAGCCATTTTCACAATCTTCACATTCGGTATCAAGGTATGGTCCATGCATCAATCTTTTTTAGTTCATTATACAGTCAAACCTTCTTTCAGGACTACCTCTATAGAAAGACCACCTGTCTTTGTAGATTTTTTGTTGTTTCCCTTGGAAATCATTTCTTATTGAAGCCTGTGCTAAAGGAACCTGTTCATAAAGACTGCCTGCCGATAAAGACCACTTTCTGTGTCTTCCTTGGGTGGTCTTTATTGACAGGTTTCACTTAAAGCCCCACTGTACTACTTGTAGCTACTTGCTCCCTCTATATAGAAAACAATGCCTTAGCGGTGCCTGTTGGTCCCCCATGATCCTCTTTTTCTTATGTTAATTGAGAGCTGAGTTGAAGAGATAACCACCTGTCAGTGACCACGCTAGTCCCTCTAATCCCTCCTGGCCAAACTAGTGCAGAGGGGCTTTAATCTGTGGGTTGACATCATCTTTGCGGTAGGTCAGGATACAGTAAGCAAGGGTCTTGGTCAGAGTTGACCTATTTCATCTGAAGCTAGTACTATCATTTCTAGAGATATATGAACATTGTGTGATTAATACAAGTGTTGGCACTGTATATTTTGTTTAAAGGAATCAGTCCCCTAAAAGAATCCTCTTATTATACTAACAGTAGCACTAATAGAATTCCTATCTTCACAACCTTGGATCCAACACAATACCTACCCTTAACCGTGATCCTAAACCTAACACAAAACCCACGAGCATCTCAAATTTTAACCCAATATCTTTGATGGGAAATAGCCCAGAACAATGTAGATTTTCTCTCTATAGTGATAGATTATGAATGATAGCCATTTTATCATGTATTTGTTGTAGGTTCCAGCAGGTTTGTTCATTCCTAGCATGGCTGTAGGAGCTATCGTAGGGAGAATCATGGGTGTCCTGGTGGAGCAGATTGCATAGTAAGTAGCAGGAACCAAACTCACTCTGGAATATCTATAGAATTGATTCCCACTTGGATGGTTAATAAGTTTCCTCTGGACCAACATGCAATGAGATGTGAAGTGCTTGAATATACCACTTTCTCTCTTGACATGTACAGATTTGTGCAGAGTGATTTTTATACCGACGGAATGGACTTCATTAAACTGCATGGGCATATGTAAGGTGCTAAACAATGCATGGGACCAAGCCCCAGTACGGGATGTTACCTGTGACAAAATACTGAATTCACTGAACATTGTTAATTGTTATCTGATTTGGATATTCCACACTGGTGCATGTACCTATTTAAGGAAAACTGAGTGCAGATTTAACCCACTGTGACAAATTTCTGATCAATCTCTGAACGCTGTCTTTCGAAATAACTTGTGGATGCCTGTAAGAATTGTCAAAGCACTGGCAAATGTTTGACCTACATGTACCTTTTTCTTAATACATTGCTGATATTTTGTTTTGCCCTTCAGTAAAAACCCTGATTGGTATATCTTCCATGAGTGTAAGTTCATTGGGAAGTGTATCACCCCTGGTCTCTATGCCATGGTAGGAGCAGCAGCTACGCTGGGTGGCGTCACTAGAATGACAGGTAAGATACAAGCCAACTTGTCACACTGAGAAGATTGTAATAATGATAATAACTATAATAATAATAATAATGATATGTCTTGTTTACCCAGGGTAGCCTCATCAGTAGTAATACTATTCTGCCTGAGAGCCCTGCAATCATATTATTACCCCGGCTTTAGCCGAGCTAACATGAAAAGGCACTCAAGCATTCAAGAAATTTCTTCCTACTGGGTACCCATTTATCTCACCTGGGTAATGTGTGGCAAATGTAGATTAATGTCTTGACAAAAGACATTACAAAATGTTGAACTTTAAATCCATAGATCTGTTTGTTTTACATTTTGTTTGTGTGAACATGTATAACAAAATGTTATGTTATTGAATGTACTAAATGCAAGAATACTCATGGTGAAACCTGTTGGAAAGACATGTGAAATTAAAATAAAGCCATGTATGTGTGTGTCTGAATCCATAATTGTTTTTTTTTTCTTCCAATGGATGCATTTGAAATTTGTTTACATGGTGTTTATTTCATGCTATTAAACCTATTGAAATATTCAAAAATTAAATGTTCATACACTGTGACCAATGTTTTTTCAGTTTTGTAAAGTTTTCAGTTAACATACATGTATAATATGGACTTGCTATCAACCTGTTGATTACTGAATGGTTTCATTCCCTTTGCTTAATACAAATGCTTTAAAGTAATTGGTCATTCTACCTGATACTGTTAGATATATTTAACAAGTGTTATGATATTGTATATTTGTTATATTTTTATTTTGACGGTATCTGTAATGATCTTGTCTACATAGTCGTCTTGATGATGGTTGTCATGGTCAGCACCATTTTTTTGTCTTCCTTTAAAAAAATTTTTTTTATAGACATGTATAAAATGAACCTGCAAAACTTGTAATCAAACTGATAGAATAAGGAATCCATCTAATGTTTTTTAGATTTCATGAATATGATTTTATTTTCATTGATTTGACTTAATCGATTTTCATTGATTTGATTTGACAGTGTCTCTGGTGGTCATCATGTTTGAGCTGACCGGTGGTTTGGTGTACATCGTACCTCTGATGGTAGCCGTCATGGTCAGCAAGTGGGTCGGTGATGCCTTCAGCAAAGAAGGAATGTATCCTTTAAAAAAATAAATAAAGGGAAAAATGGAGGTGTTGATTTAAGAGACAGATGGAGGAATGAAAGTAAAGAGGAAAATAAAGAAAAAGAAAGATTGGATTGAGGATTCTAGAGAGAGAGACAGACAGACAGACAGACAGACAGACAGAGACAGAGAGAATATTTAGGGATAATTAGAAGAGAATGGATGAATGGACGGATCGATTAATGAATTTGGGGAGAGAAAAGATAGAGGAAAGTTGAAGAAGAGGATGAGTTAACTGTTACATTAAAGTTCATTTCCTCTCACAAGAATGTAGTTGTGATTCTATAGTGATATAAGGTTAATAATAATTATCTTGATGACTTGATGTGAAGTAAAAGTGGGGAGAAACTTAAGATGCCAAAGGGACTATGGAAGATTATGATGTTCAAATTCCTGTTATCCTTAACCATTCAATTTCCAACAGATATGATGGTCATATTCATTTGAATGGTTATCCTTTCTTAGACAGTAAGAGGGATTTTATGCACACATCACTAGCCATAGATGTGATGAAACCTCAGTAAGTATGTGTGAATGTGTTCTATTATATGGTTATAAATAGATCATTGTTGATGCCATTAGTTTCAACATCCTGAATAGGATTGTGTTGCAATACAAAAAAAATCATCGAAAAAGGAGTATTTTACATCACAGAAGTTCTTTTGTTATCCAGGGGAGGGCAGAAATAGAAGAAGTGCATGGTTCTTGTCTGTGAAACCTATTATACATAACTTAATTTTTGTGTACTTTCAAATCATTATTGACCATAATTAACCCTCACAATGCTATGAGCCCATCAAATTACTAATAATTCAATTGGTTTGTATTTGAATTTGATTCATTATAAAACTTCATTCACATGGTACATGAATATTTTTTTCTCAACAATCCATAGGCATAATAATTATAACTAATATGGAGAAAAAATCATTTGAAAGATACATGGAAACAATATATATATATAATTGTACAGTATTGTATACAGTATTGTGAGTGTATTTCTTATCTCTGCATACCCATATTAATTTCATATTTATGCAGATTATGTTTATTTCTGTAAATGATCTTCAATGCAATCAAAAATACAGGGAAAGATTTAATAATAACCTTTTCATGCATGTGCAGGTGTTTACCTGTGGCTTTAACAGGGTAACATTTAAAGCCTATCTGCACTACTTTGGCCAGGAGGGATTAGACCTCCCTGAGTGGTGACTGACAGGTGGTTATCTCACATAAAATCAGCTCTCAATTAACATAAGAAAAAGGGGATCATGGGGGACCAACGGGTACCGCTTAGGCATTGTTTGCTATATAGAGGGCGCAAGTAGCTACAAGTAGTGCAGTCCCGCTTTAAAAGGTATCATTTTATCTCTCATTGAGTAGGAGAGGAGATCCACCACTTGCAGCTCTAACCCAGGACGCAATGACAGTAGAAGATTTAGGTGAGTAATGACCAGTCAACAAAATCAATGAGTGACTTCAAGTTGGGTGTTTATGGCTGGTGTTAGTGTTTAATAAACATAAACACCGAGATTGAAATCAGCTGGTGTTCAGGCTTTGACCTCTGAATATCGTCAACTTCCGATAGCTAGTGTTATCGACTTTGCAAAATTGTCGTCTGCTGAACCGACCTTTATGGCTGGTGTTAATATTTTACGTACAAATGTCCTATTCACTAACACTAGCCCCTAGGGATTAAGCAAATGTTGATTTCCAGTTCGGTGTTAGTGTTAAGCTATCGATATTGATATCGGTATCGGGCTCTTAATTTCATCAGCAAATTTTAAGCTCGATTTAAGAGCTCTTGACTGCTCTAAACGCTAAGACTAACACTAACACCCAACTTGAAATCACTCAATGTGTTGTTTAGGATGCTGTCAATTCAAAAGGCTTTTTTCGAAAATGTGTGCATGTCTCTCAACTCGATCATGGCACTTGTCTGATCTGTCCCCTGACTATTTCAATGAAGACAAACTTGGGTTAGTTTCACTCTCTGTCTTTGAATAAAGTTTGAAAACTGAAAACAAATTTTGATGTAAAAACACCTGTACATGTATATTTGAATCAGTTTGAATATTTTGATACTGTTTAAAAAGTAAGTCGAATTCCGACAATGGGTGAAAAAGAGTTTTTGAGTTTCTTATTTTGTGTGGAATACTGTTACATTAGCAATCTTACCTAAAAACGATTGCTCTTGAATTGTCTACATATTCCAACTATGAATAGAAATAGTTTTAAAGTAAGACCTCAAGGGTAACTTGTAATGCTTTGTTTGTATGTAGGTGCATGTTCTCATATATGTGTGCATTGCTTTTAACCATTTAGTAATTATCAGCACGATTGAGTAAATTTGTAATCATTTTGATGATTAAGAAATCTCACAAGAAACAGTGATTCCTATTACTATGTCATCAGTCATTCCCAATAAGTTATAGATAGTTATTTCACAATATTTTTGCATGACCATCACTCAACATTACCTTTAATACTTTGTGGCTTCTTTCTCTATGTATCTGTAGAAATCTTGACGACAGATTGTCCATTCAACGCTTACCCTGTCATCGTATCCAAGGAATCTCAGAGACTGGTTGGACTGGTATATAGACGAGAATTGGTCTATGCATTGAGTGAGTATTCAGTTCATACACAGTAGTCGTGTTCACACGCTGGCAATTTTGGTCGGCGTAAAGGTCATCTTTAGAGTGATTTTCAGTTGTAAAGCGATGAAAATTAGATTCCGCGCGGGTTAGATTCAGAAGCTGGGTTAAGATCGACTAGTGCGGGCGCCACCACTTCCGGAAGTTACGCCGAGTTAGACTGGGCCGGTGGAAGGTCATGTTAACTTAATCGTGGCAAGTTGGTCCGATTAAGAGCGTATGGACTACTAATGGTGTAAGTCAAATATTTATGGAATGTTTATTGCTGCAGGGAAAAACTTACGCCGACTAGGAAGCCACGTCTGAACCAGAGCCATCTATACACAGAGTTTGGCCAATTTGGTTTCACTGGGTCACAACATGGCATATATTCTTTTGCTTTGTGCTTGCCCAACAAAGCAGTAGTCGCCATATTGTGTCCAACTCGAACTGGGTTGACCAAACTCTCCTAATCAACAGCACTGGTCTGAACATGGCTAGTGTGCCCTCTGGGATACTGTTGATGAGCATGATGTTGTAGTGTACATGTATTATAGACCAGTTTACCAACATATTCAAATTTTGTGCATACTTTTCAATCAGAGGTTGTCCTTGACAACCTGAAGGCTTCCCGGAGGCTTGCAAGACATAGCAACACATAATGTACGCAGACTGGATTCCAAGTATTGTAGTCCATTCATTAATAACAGGTTAATGGAATACTTCGTCACTTGGTCCCCTGGAACGAAACATCCATAAATTTGAATATGTTAGTAAAACGGTCTATTGGGGAATTTGTGTACGTCCCCATGCTGACCATCTCTCCCTTAAGGTCTTTTATTGTTGCATTTTTCTGTATTCAATTCTTTTTCTGTCATTATTATTGTGTTTTTTTTTATTTACTTGTTTTATGCCTCCACCCACTGAACGCATTGTTTTACTGTTGCTTTCTATGTCTTTTTTATTTTATTTTAAAACTCTTCCTTTCTCTGGCCCTTTCCAAGATAATGAAAAGGACTTTAACTAGTTAGGGGTTATCTAACAGTGTGAGTTAATGAGTAGAGCATTTAACATAATCTCCTTTATTCTTTGAAAGATAATTACAAATGAGAAGCTCAGGAGAATGTGTCCAGAGAATCCATGAGTACATTTTCGATGCATAGTTTTCCGTATTAGAACTATTTTAGATCTACCGGTATCTACAGATCTTCTTCACCAAATAACACTCGTTTAATAACACTTACTGAATAATATTCATTTTGTAAGCTCTTCTCTCTCTCTCTCTCTCTCCCTCCCTCCTCTCTCTCTCTCTCTCTCTCTCTCTCTCTCTCTCTCTCTTTCAATATCTGTAGGAAAAGCAAGGAAGAAAGGAGAAGGTGTAGTCAGCCAATCTACTGTGTATTTCACTCATTCTATGCCAAAGTTTACAACCCCTGATAGACCTGCTGGTTTGACGATCACGCACATACTTAATCAGGTAGCTAGGCTTAGCATCATCAATGCGCATGATATTTCATTAGTTACATCTCAGTCATGGAAAGAATACAATCTAGGTTACTAGGTATTATCAAACTTAACATGGATTTGTTTTATGTGATGATTTTTACAATAGATGTGCACCATTAGCTTTGGCGGCTTTAATAGTCAATAATGAGGCAACATAATGGCAAGAAAAGCACTTTTTGATAAGAGTCAACATGTCCTTGTAGAAGTCCTTTCATACACTTGTATGTTTGTGTTGATTTGGGTAACTTTCTTTATTATGGAGTGTACACTTAAAGGGCAGTTCTATTGAAAGTAAGTTATTTTTGGAGTGGACTTGGGCTTTAACCCTTGACGAGGAACCAACAGTCTTTCAAACCATTTTGTTTGTGTGTGATAAAGAACTTCTAAACAGCAAAGTACTCTCTTATTCAGCATTTTATTGAAAGATATGTTCATGATACATGGGAAACTAAAACTTTTTCAGAGCATTGTCACTTACTCCAGTTAAATAACAAATTCTTCAAGACAATTCGCATTTTACTGTTCATTTGCGATGTTTTTATTCCCCACAGTGTCCTTGTCAGATCACAGATCAGACTCCTATGAGTACAGTGGTGGATATGTTTAGAAAGCTGGGTCTCAGACAAACATTGGTCACACACAACGGGTAAGTAAACACAATCACAAAAAAAACTTCTTAGCCCACCAAAATAATTACCCTTCATGGTCATGGATTAAAGCCCCACTGCACTACTTGTAGCTACTTGCTCCCTCTATATAGAAAACAATGCCTAAGCGGTGCCCATTGGTCCCCCACGATCCTCTTTTTCTTATGTTAATTGAGAGCTGAGTTGATGAGATAACCACCTGTCAGTGACCAGCAGGGCGGTCTAATCCCTCCTGGCCAAAGTAGTGCAGACGGGCTTTAATGCCTTTAGATTAACAATGACTACAATTTTCTTCTTGTACTTGAACAGAAAAAAGTACCCTCATTAGGAAGTTTATTACCATGGAATGAATCAAATGCCCCCAAACGACAGTCTGACAAGCATTATAGGTCCAAATGTTAACTCTTGGAAGTATATTAATGCCAGTTGTTCAGAAACTTGATGACAAAGACACATTCCCCTTAGCCTATGTATTACTAAGCTCAAGCTAACTTAGGGCTGCTTTTAATGGAAAATACATGATATTCTAAAGTCAAATCAAATCATACAGCTCAACTGTATCCACATTTCTTTTCTCTTGCATCTCTCATCAGGCGGTTGCTTGGTATCATCACCAAGAAGGACATCCTGAGACACATTGCATCTCTTGATGAACAGGATCCTCTTTCTGTCATGTTCCACTAACTCTATCTATGTCTTTATTCAAGTTTGTGCAAAGTCGGTGAGCTGAGGGATGATTTCTTTCATTCTAACTAGCTCACAAAGTAAATCTATGCCTCATTTAACTGTGTGCAAAGTCATTTAGCTTAGGGTCATTCACTTTGTGCAAAATAGTTGAGCTGAGGGATTATTTCAGTCATTTTCAACAGCTCATTGAATAGATGTTTGCCTCATTCAAGTTGTGCAAAATATGGGAGTTGAGGGATTATTTCTGTAATTTTCCACAAGCTCACAAAATATATATATATGCTTCATTCAGTATTGTGCAAAGTATTTGAGCGTAGGGACATTTTTAAAGTCATTTGCCACTATTTCACTAAATAAATCTACGCCTTATTCAAGTTTATGCAAAATCATAGAATGCAATGAGAAAAAAACTGAAAGCAAAGTTTATCTGAAAAAGGAGCTTTCATATGTTAACTGTATCATGATAGGAGTTGGTCTCAATCTATGTGCAATGTAAGAACTGTTATATTACCAGAAACCTGCTCAGAAAGAGGAAATTCATGACCATAAGGGCATGAAACTGGAGGGGGACTACAAATCACAGACTTTCAGAGAAAGAAAGGAGGGTCGTCTAAAAATCCAGATGGTAGCAAAGTGGACTTGGGTAGATCAAAGCAACAGACATGTAAAGCATTGTAGATGAAGTATGTCAAGAACTTTGCATCATAAACGCAGTATTTGAACACCATACAGGAAAAGCTGGCAAATTTGAGGGGACTCTGCTTCTTAGTGTCCACTTCAATTAGGAAGTAGTATTTAACAACTTTTAACTTATTTCTTGGATGCATTCCCAAGCCCAAACCTTGAACACGAGTACTGCTTGGAAGTTATTCTAATTGGATGGGATGCTTACAACAAGGGAGCTACCCAAATTTTTTAATCAGGGTATACTATTTATATGATATTGGATGGTCTTTTAGTAGATAAAGGAAATATTCTACAAACTATGCTTTAAAAAAGTGATGAGTCACAGACTATTGCAATATTGTTTGCATATTGAGTTCAGTTATGCCCATATTGGCAGAATGAAGACCTCCACTGTTACTTTTATCATTCTAAGATAATGCGTATCGGCTTCTTGATAGGTTGTGAATTTGCAAGATGATCATGCCAAAATTTATGAAATGTACCAAAGATAGTATAGTTAATATATTTCTGTACTTATATTCTCATAAATTGCAAGAGAAAGGGTGTCATGCATATATGCTGCCAAATCCCTTTGGAACCCCAGTCTTTAATTCCTTTGTGTACACATTGTGTCATCCTTGCATGTCTGTTCTCTACATACAAACATCCGAGCTCATTGCCCAGTATTGAGAAAATTAGGCAATATTTAACTGCCTAATATTGAGGTCGATAATTGGGCAACCGAGAGAGAGATAATATTGTTCAATCATGCATAACTCTCCACGTGTGTCTAGGATCATATGGTATCTTAACAAATATCATGTATATTTTTTTAATTCTAAAATGCTCCTATAGCAAATAATTCTTATAGTTCATGCTTGATGATAGCATGATTTTATACAAGTCAAATCATGCAGAAACATACATGTGCTAAATAAGTGAATGGAGCTTCCAAAAATCTGATAATCATAGGGTGCTGTTTACAAAAATATAGTTTTCTTCGCCAGTATGTATTTAAATGAAATAAAAGGGAAGAAATATTGAGAAACCCTTTCATTTTTGCATGGAAATTTGGGATGCCGTTTTTCTATTTCTTTCTATCATATCATTTTACTGTATATATTCCTAAAAAAAGTGGCAGGATATCTCTTGCAAATATCACTTTTTGAAATAAATACTATATTCTGTCTCTATTTTGCTGCTCATGAAAATGAAGATAGATTTTGCATCAAACCATTTAACTTAATCCTGCATAAAATAGTCCCTTTCATAGGACTTTAGGTGCCCCTGGCTACTTATCTACAGGCATATGCATACTTTCTTCATAGTTGTCAGGTAGACATGAAAACATTGTCAATACATTGACCTTTAAAAATTCTGAAAATGGAACTGAAATTTGCAAGACTGGGACTCTGAAACTTGTCTACACTGTGTTGCAACATAGAGAATTACTGGAAAAGACTAGCCATGCAAAACCTTAATACACCCTTTCATGGTTACAAGAGTGCGCATGCGCTGACATTAAATTACGAGTAAACAAAGTTGTTTACTCATAATTTTAAATGGCGCCCATATCAATATGATGTGAGCGCACAGCGCAGGCAGTGACGCAACAATACATGCACATCTGAAAACATTGACGACGCAATGTTTACTCGCAAATTAATATGGCGGCCTTAACCGTGAAAGGGTGTATTAACCCATTCAGTAGGCCTACAAAGCTTTTCTTGTAAAAAATTGTCTGTTGATCTCTGGCTACATAAATTTTAATGGCCGTGATGATGAGGGTTTAGTAAGGTTGAAATGTATATGGGACCCAGCAAATGTGTATATAATTGACATTATTGACCTGGCGAGTCTGCTATGTACAGTCAGCCTCATGAGGTATTACAGGTATGTAAACACTTTGCAGTGCTGAATAATTTTTAAAAGAGTACCAGTACAAAAATGTTATAAGTCTGTCTAAAATTAGTGCTGCTACTAACCCCAAAATATCTTGCAAGTCAAGTTTCACTGAAATTTAATACATCAGACCCACTGCGTATCATGGGGTGCATGTGTAATATCAGAGTACCAGTACAAAAAAAGTGATAAGATAATGATGCATTTACCAAATCTATTTCCTGAGCCAAGTGTCTTGGATATACAAGTCTTCAACATTGTTATAACTTTCTTTACATTCATGCTAAAGATGTCCAGTGTAATGTCTCGTTGGGTGAAAGGATAGAGAAAGGGATGCCAATGATGCCCTCCCTCACATACATGCATGTAATTTGAAGATACTGCACTTTATTTATTGGATTCACACTTTTTGTCAGATACAGCAAATTGATTTGATGTGCAATGTGAACTCTTAATGGAATTGTCAAGTACTAATAGTGATTGTTCTGATGATAGCTTGTACCGTATCTAAATATACTTGATTATTTCATGAGCATGTAAAAATGAGCATTTAAATAAAATCTTTAAAATATTATAGTCATTTCAATATACATGTAGATTTGTGGTTATAAATTAAGCAAGGTGTTATATGAAAATAATTTATATTTTTAACTGTTGTTTCATTTGTTTAAATTGTATCACAACTCATTTTTTATTTCATATAATAATAAAGGCTACATTTTCATATTATGATACAGAAAACTATGGCATTGCAATGCATTTATGTAATTTTTGTATTTTCTACTGGCAATACACAAATATAGTTGAAAAAGAAAATGGCACTGTTTCGCTTATTGAGTGAATATTGCAAAAAAAGAGCTAGGCAGTTATCAGAAGTGAGCACATAATCACATACAACATATACTGAAAGTGATATTCTTTGTAAGGGTAAAATATAACTGGCTTTCTAATGACTGTTTTACATGTATTGGGTATTTTAGAACTTACTGCCCAGCAAGAATGTTGTGTGTTCAATGTAGGCCTAATCATTGTTCATAGTACATGCTTTATTCAAAGCTGTTTCTTATCTGCTAGTTTGTTATAAGTCATTCCATATAGCTGTTTCAATGAATGGATTTTTTTTTTTTTGGGGGGGGGGGTTGTGCATGAAGCTTCGTTCAGATATGCGGTGGTTAACTGCAGTAGTTTTTCTTTAAAATAATGATGTTTAAATGCATTAAATCTTTCACAATTTTGTGTCTTATATCACATAGCTAAGTGAATACGCATGGGACCCTTTTTGCCCACAGTAGCCATTCATTTACACCTTCTAAAAATAGCCACTGCAGTCATATCTGAACAAGCTTGTAGTCGTTGCTATGTGTGACAAACCTCAGATAATGAAGAGTAAACAAAATATAGGCATTGTCTTATAAAGAGATGTGATTATCCCTTTCTACCCCTCCCTCTCTCTCTCTCTCTCTCTCTCTCTCTCTCTCTTTATTCTCTTAGATTGGAAGATATGCTATCCAATTAGATCAATCTCAGCTCATGATAAAAGAGCACCCTGATATACATAAACATAATAGAAATGATTTGTTGATTTTGTTTGAATATTCAATGTCTTGGTATTGGTCTTGACCCAAAGACCTAATGCTAAACGGATGCTATCGACAGTTTCCTCCTGGTCTTGGTCTTGGTCTCGAAGCTGCAGGGATCTCTGTTAATTATAGGCTCATTTGATATTGGCTCTTGTGTCTGGGCAAGAACTGGACCCAAAGCGAACCCAGTACAAAGTGAAGGCTAATATTCGTCTTTGCATGATTGTGTAATAACTTGCCGAGGTGAGCTAGACTTGAACTTTACAGGTCAAAGGTTGGATCACCCTACTTCATTGGTCAAATAGACAACGGGTGGGGGTAGCTACCGGTAATACATGTAGGCAGAGGCATGATACATTTATTGATGTTATTTATCTTGCCGTGCTTTTCGCAATATTGTGTTCAATTCTTTTGTCTTATGCATGTTGGAGATTTGATATAGATTATCAAGGAATAAAATATACCTTTTTAAGAGTGTTTTGTATATATGGATTCATGTTACATATTTAGCACCCACTGATATGCTTTCAGCATGGTTTAAGTTTGTAATACAGCATTTTCTATTTCATTCTTTATTTGCAGTTTACTACATTTGTTGTTCATTATTATGTAGAAATATTTACATTCCGGTATTGTGTCTGGTGATCTGCAATTTCAATGTTTGTCAGTGTCAATTTCATTTTCTAAAAAGAATGGAATGTGTTTCTAAGAATTGCATGCAAGAAATGTTTCTTTCAGTTTATTGTTATTGAAAATACTAAACATGTAGCTCGTATTTTGTATTAAAAGTTCGTGGGTCAAAAAAGATATTCTAAAGGTCTTCCTATAGTTAACCCCAAAGTGTCACAATTGAAATAGTATATATATTTATGAAATAATATAAGAAACCAAAGCCTATCCCGGACTGTTATTTATATGTATGATTGTATAATAAATACGGCTTTTAACAATATAAAACGTGTGTAGAATTTTTGTTTGGGGTTTGTTGTTGTGTGTATGTTTGTTTGTTTGTTTTTTGGCTTGGACATGCAGTGAATGTGGGTGGTTGAACATGAAACAAACATTAGTCGAAAACACCTCCAATTTCATTATCTTGATAAGTCGACTAGCAAAGAAATTTTTGCAAAAATAGGAAGATCATTGTAATGATACCCTCTTAGTTACTCTCTCTCTCTCTCTCTCTTTCTCTCTCTCTCTCCCTCCTCTCTCTCTCTTCCTCCTCTCTCTCTCTCCCTCCTCTCTCTCTCTCTAGCTCTTTCCACGGTATGCTTATTTCACAGCACGCACACAAAAAGCACCAAATAGGGGAAATATTGTATGTCTTTTCCATAATATTGAATATATAGCTTAGGCTACTATTGAGCTTCCAATCTGGAATGTCTTTCCTTTTTTTTCTTTTACTGTCTGTCTTATCATCTTTCATTGAGGGAGTGCATTACATAGTGACTTATGTCATATATTTCAAAACAAATTTAGGCCTATATGTCGACTCCCAGATAGCAAATTCTTCAATGAAACAGTGTCCATCTGCTGCAAAATGTCTTTAAATAGTTTCAAATAAAAACAACGAAAAACTCATCATACTTAAATGAACGGGGCTTGTTTTTAAGTTTCATACTCTATCCTCGGCCTGAATTTTGCTACAGAATTGAACCTTATATATATGCTTTCTGGTACTTCAGAAATCTTTATTAATGAAGCTCGCGACCAGACGAGTGCTGAAAAGGTTCCCGGAATGTATCAATGGACGCCATTTTGCTGTTGCGGCCAGTAAAACCAGTAGGATATGCATAAAGTTATTTTTTAAGGATTTTTGTGCAAACGCAATCGGTGAATCGGGTACCACTGCCAGCTCGAGCTTTTACTAGATAAAAAAGGGGCATTTGAAGGACGGCCACCCCATGGCTTCCCGATAGTTTTTTCTACACTGCCCCCCCCCCGAGAAGGCCCCCTCCCCCTTATTTTTAAGGAATCCGTTGACATATCGTGCTTCAGACTTCTTTCCTTTACATCAACAACAACAACAATTATTATATCAATGAAAAATTGGGTAATTTTTTTTTAATATCTGGCTGTATACCGCCAAAATATTTGAATTAATTGTAAATAATTATGTTGATTGAGTTTCTCATCATATACTTGACATTATTTGATTCATATAGGGTGTTTGGATCCTCTTCACTAGTCTCTTTCTTTGATTTTTTTTGTTAAATGCTTTAATTTTAAAAAGACAGTGGTGAAAAGGCCTATACATAGGGCTACTATGCAAAAACAATACAGAAAGTAGGTTTTAGCATTAATAGAACACGTACGGTATCGGGTTACAGATCTGTATTTTGTAGAGGCTCTTTCTCGGGGCCAGCCCCCTCCCAGCCACAGGTATATATTCTTGTTGAGGAATTCCTTGTCATATTATGCTTTAGACTCCTTTCCCTTATATCATCAACAACAATTATTATTATAATGCTAAATATATTACTCATTGCGGATGTAGTATCGAAAATAATATCGCTAGTGATATTCGTCATTGCGAGACAAACGAATATCACTAGCGATATTATTTTCAATAATTATTATACTAACCTGGCAGGGGCGGATCCAGCCGGCGGCAAGGGACGGGGCCAGAGAGGGGGCCCAATTCGTGAACAAATATTTAGCGCTGACTCAGCCCAGCCGGTGAATAAGCGGGGGTATATTAGTGAGAACCATTTTTTATTATTTTTTTGCTCAACGGGGGGGAAAGTGCTATTTTTTTAAAAACTCAACATCCACCCTCTCTCCCTTGAGCACCAGGGGAGGGGGCCTGTCTTCTTTTTTTAACAAAAAAGGTGTTTTTACCTGTTTTGGGGGCCAAGGGACTCGAAGGGAGAACAGCTATTCAATAATTTTGAACCCTAACTCGTCAATTTGACTAGAACTAAAATCATATTTAACATATGTTTAATATCGTAATTTCAAACTGTAAAAAAAAGGGTATTCCAAAATTTATATAATCTCTTCATTTTCTGTTCAATCTGTTGATCAAAATTTGAATAAATTATATTCATATATTTGAATACATATTTTTGAGAGAGAATGACAGGTCAGTAGTAAAGTGTTCTTGGGGGAGGGGAATCCCTCAGGCATGATGCTGCGGGGACCTACTTCTCTACTTCATCAAGAGTCTTTTTTATATTATAGGGGATGCCTATTCATTCATGCGAGGGAGGTAGGGGGGATTTGCTCGAATTCCCAGAAGCTATATAAGTTTTACCTGACTGAATATAGATTCGTTTCTAGATTTGAGTCTCATTTCATGTTCGACCAATCGGCCCTCAATGCGGAGGTGATTTCAAGTTAAATATTAATCCAATAGCTTTTAAAACCTTTTGTGATTATATTCTTTGAATTCAATCTTTCATGTTTTAATTCGTGCACTTTTGATCGTAATTTGCCCTGGCGCAGCATGGGGACGATCGATATTAATTCAACTTAATCCCCTAATGAATACTCGAGCATTTATATCTTCCCCGCCTATATATTCCTTGCTTAAATTCCCAACATGATGACGTAGTACGAGAGCGACAATGATCTCTGCGACTACTTTGACACGGAGATTGACGACAAACTAGTGCAAGCAGGAATTATGCACGTGTACACAGCCGCGATGGATTTTTCTCTTAATCAGGGCAAATAAATTCTGAGTTAGTAATTCTTTCAAACTACTAGAGTGTACTAGATTTTTTTTTAATGCAAAAGCCTACAATATTAGCTTCCGATCTATGATATAAATTTCAATCATGTTTTTTTTACTTTAACTTGTGAGATTAATTAATCGAAACTCCGTTGAAATTATTAGAGCAATGTAGATAATTTAATTCTCTTTCGTATGACACCAAACAATATTATTTACAAAATACTATTTTTCGTCAAAAGGGCCGCTTTTTGGACGCCCTCTCCAATTTAGGGGGTGACCACTACAAATTAAAGAAGAAATATTGTGTATTGTGTATGATAAAATCTTTCGAATAAACAAGGTGTGCATAGTTTGTGAACTATAGCGAATAAACAAGGTGTGCTTAGTTTGTGAACTATAGTGGAAACCAACTCAAAAGCTATAAGTATAAAGCATGATATTTTATTTTGGCCCTCCGCTTGCTATAAAGCGTGTGTGCACTGTGCAGTCACTTCACGCATGCGCATCATCGGTGATGACGTCATGCATACCTCATTCTGCTGATGAATATTCATGATGCATTTACGATCTTGTATGATGTTGAAGGTATTTTGCTAAAATATGTAGATTATTTCAATTATAATAATTAAATCATGATTGATTGTAATTATAAAATTAATATTAATTTAAACATAATGTTTATTATAAATATTATGGAGAAATTATTATATCATGATGAAGTAAAAATGGATTTTATATCACACTTTAGGCCATGCACGGATTTTTGTAACTGTTATATTAGTTTACATTGTTAATCTATATTATCAAAGCCTTTCCATGCCTAAGCATACTTACCTGGCGCAGGGGTCGCATTGATCAAGAAGGATGCACCCCCAGGGCGAGGCTTGCCATTGCACTCCGGCTTGCTGAATCTTGCGATTCCCCCAAACGTGGGGAACTCGGGCGTATAATTTATGGTAGCGGAGATCTGCGTTCGCGCTATCTCCTACAATCTAAATGCAAAGAAAGACTCAAAACATTTAAACTTACGCACATTGATCTCTGAAAGTCCCTTCGTATCATGTCAGTGTACGTCCTTTTCTGGCCAATATACTAATGGCATTACCAACTTCCAAGGTGATGAATATCAATATCTTCTGAAATTGAAGTCAGCAGGGCGGTATTCCGTATGTCGCTAACTTGTATGGCAGGTGGTGGGGGCTAATACTAAGTAATACAGACTGCTGGTCGACCACACTCGTCAAGTTCTTGGGATTTCTATTGAGCATCCTTGACCCTGTGGATACTTTTAATAATTTGTAAATTTGTGAGAAATAATCTACATTTCCTACACACCCCATCATCAAAAACGTTAATGTTGTAGTTTTTGTTTTTGTTTTGTCCCGGCCTAGCTAGCCTTAGGTGTAAAAAGAAAGAAAGAACATAAAAACCTTCTTTTATGTTTTGACTTAAATGTCATAACATAATATTGAAATGCATTATTAAACACTATTAACATTATTTCAAACCACGTAGGGCCATTAAAAAAAAACATGTTTAGCGTCCTGCCTTTTTGAAAAAATAGGAAGGAGGAGGCCCTTTTTTTTTCTTCTTCAAAAAAGGGCTATTTTTTTAAGATGGCCGCCAGCATTTATGTTTTTTTTTTTTTAAATTGAGAAAAAGACCATTTTAGCAGTAGGCCTATGTTTTTCATGTTTTTTCATTAAGATTTTTTTTTTTTTTTAATTCGAAGAAAAAAAAAGTATGAAAAAAAAAGGAAAAAAAAGGGCAGGCGGCCCCAAAAAGGAAGCGGTGGGGACGCTAAACATGAATACTTATTTTTAATGGCCTAGTTATTGTATCTAGATCTAGCCAGATATTCCATCGCGTATTTTGTTTGGTTGATTGTTTGATTGTTTTTTGCAAGAGCGAGAAAATGGAAAATGTTCATAGTAGGCCTATGCTACAAAAAGTCTATCACGCTACAAAATGCAGGTCGAAGGTCCGGGAAATGGGGTCGCCGGAAACCCTACCCCCGTGATTTGCGTGTATGTGATGAAGTGCTCTGAAATGAAAAGTTTTAAACACCATTACCTTTTTTCTCAGTGGGTTACTTTTAAAACGTGACTTAATAAAAATAGGATATATAAATTTAGAAAGGCCGTTGCTAGAATACAGAGTTATTATTATAAGCCCTATATACTACTGCAATGCAATTTTATTTGGGGTGGTTAGCTCAGCTGAGAGACACTTTCCGGCTCGGTTGCTAAGCTTTATCAAATGTCGTGTTCATGCACCCCCATCTAAAAGAGCTTAGACTTAATTGCCTTCTCTGATGCCGAGATACGTAAGTCTAATTTCGATTTGTTTTGAATTTCTAGCTCCCTACAAATTGGGATTATGTAACACATTTCTCACTGATGTAACATAAACTATGGTAGCCGTAAGTGTGATATTTCAAATGGCGAACACACGTCATGACAGTAGCACGTACGAACAAATATTTTCTTCTTAAGGATACCATAATTTACGCGAGATGGCTGCGGTACTAATTCGTAACAGCAGAACTGGTGAGATAATTTTATATTTTCACTGGAAACAGTGTCGTTATAAGGGTTGAAAAATCATTCAAATTGTAGATATTGATATGTGATTATTGATGGAAATAATAGTCTGTCTGGTTATCATATCTTTAATGCTGAAACTTACCATAAACCACAGGGTATTGTGTAACGAACTTCTGTGTAGACATTACACTTACAGGCAGGGCCTTCCCCGTTGCTCCGGCCGCCGGCCAGCTGAGCTGAGCTGAGCTGCGGGGGCTGCGGGGGCTGCGGAAGTTTGACTCGATCGGATATATATCGAAAGGCATCTGATGATACAGTGATAGATATATATGCTCGTAAAGATCTTGAATATGTATGAGATTGGGCATTTGGCATATAGGTCTAGACAGGCAGTGCCTATGGTATGCCTTTGGCTTTGCCTAAGGCTAAGGCCTAATGTCATGAATAATGCCAATCTCAAAAGTCAAAGTGACCTTCACAAAGCCAAAGGCAAAGCTTGGCCTTCAGCCTTTTCAGGATTAGAAATTTAGAATCACTTAAAATTAAAGCCAAAGCAAGGGGAAGTCCACCCTGTCCCTGAATTGATATGATGATGATTTTAGTAAAACTTAGATTTAGAAGCAGAAAAAAGAGAGAAACAAATTAGATCTAGACTAGTGAAAGTTTGAGCAATATACAATGATAATAAAATTGGAGAGTTATGCATTTTTGTCATCAGTTGTCATCATGCAGTGCAGTGAAACACAAATTGACAACACTGACGCCGTATATTGTAAAATTTGGTAAACTTTCATTTTTTTTGTTACAGATGGCGGAAAATAATAATAATATTATAAAATAAACATCTTTGCCAATATTATATTTAGGGTGAATATTTTCTTACAGGAAAATATAAATTTTTGAACTTTTTTAGTACAGGACAAATAGGAGATCTTCCTGAGCTGAGTGTCTAACGCGAAGATCAAACTTCTTTTTTTTCAGTTCTTAGAAATTGTTGTTCTCATTTAATAATGATATGGTCTCTATCATGATAATGTGGCCTTTTTTTTTTCTTTTTCTTTTTTTTTGCTTTAGAGTTTTGTTACATGAGTTGTAAAGTGATAGTCAGCAATTTTTCTCTTTGAAATCACTAATTGGAGCCTTGACTTGTATGCATGGTCGCTATAATGTGTGTATTTTTTATTTATTTATTTTTGTATTTTTTAAGTTCCCTCAGCTTCGACTGAAATAATCGTCTGGTACAGATCTTGGACTTGGGAATTCTTTAATAAAACTTACATTTGTCAACCTTCGCCATACACAGATGTAGACCGAAAATTTCTGTCTCTTTCGTTCGTTAGCCTCTGATTTGGGTAGGGTCGGCTCCTCTCTTTAGAGACAGAAGCCGACCATAGGCGCTCCTGTGAAAACATTTTGGCCATTTATGGCCAAAACTCTTGCCCAAAATACTACATTTTACCCGATGCATATCCGATGCATTTATTATTGTAAATTAGGCCTAGGTTAAACTACATCGGTTCCACTTACCAGATTGACTGTATGATGCATTTAAGGGTCTTTTTCGGATTTTCATCACGAAAATGAGCTCCGTGTTGAAATTCTTGCAGCCGTATTTTAAACTGTTACTGTCAATGGATGACGTCATCTTCCTTCATGCGCAGTAACAGTTTAAAATACGGCTGTAAGAATTTCAACACGGAGCTCATTTTCGGTGATGAAAATCCGGAAAAAAGACCCTTAAATGCATCATACAGTCAATCTGGTAAGTGGAACCAATGTAGTTTAACCTAGGCCTAATTTACAATAATAAATGCATCGGATATGCATCGGGTAAATGTAGTATTTTGCAAGAGTTTTGGCCATAAATGGCCAAAATGTTTTCACAGGAGCGCCTATGGTCGGCTTCTGTCTCTAAAGAGAGGAGCCGACCCTACCCAAATCAGAGGCTAACGAACGAAAGAGACAGAAATCTTCGGTCTAACACAGATGGTGACCCTTGCCTTGCTACATGCGCAATGTGGGGATTAACTAGCTATTTTAATCGGAATCCAGGGGGATTAACTAGCTATTTTAACCAGAATCCGGTTTGTCCCTGAATTTTCTTTATCTATACTTGATTTAGAAAAAGCGATGATTAGAAAGAAAATACATCTAATTTTCATTTAGTATGAAAATAAAATTGAAAATCAATGTTAAAAAATGGAAATTAAAAGGACTTCCTTTTAGCTAATCTGTCCGGTTTTGTGAAGCTACTGTGCGCACTAACCTGTATGACGCACTTCAGTCTCTGTATAGAGGCGGTGGAGTGGAGCCTGACGTAGTCTCAGCAGATCAACTGTCAATTTCAGAGACTGAAGCTTTCAGTCTACCCTCAGCTCTGACATGGTAGAATAGCCTCTACTTGGAAGATATCTGGAATAATTGTAGCAAGGCTGAGAGGAAGGGTAGACCCAATGAATTTTATTAAAACTATTAAGATAAATTATTGCTACAGTGAAACCTGTCTATAAAGACCATCCAAGGGAGACAAGAAAAGTGGTCTTTATAGGCAGGTGGTCTTTATGTACAGGTTCCTTTAGTACATGTTTCAATGAGAAACCATTTTCAAGGAAAACAAAAAATGTGGTCTTTGTAGACAGGTGGTCTTTCTATAGGTGGTCACTAAAGCAGGTTTGACAGTTTGACTGTATAATATTATGATTTTTGTGAATAATATGTTCAGATATGGGCTAAACTGTTTTATTCTAGATCTAGAATAATCTATATCTAGGTTGTTGATAGATAACCTCACACATCAAACATCCACACTGCTATGACTGTCAGTATGGCTATTTCCTGTATACTGCTATCTCTTTCATGTCTCCTTGTTCTATTTCACAGCGGCTATACAGTTTATTAGAGCCACATCATGTGCTCAGTATTCATCGGGAAACACTCCCAAGATAACCACGCATTACACAGTCATCCCAAGGGAAACAGATGACAGATGGAAAGGTAACAAAGCAGTTGTTGGTGTTTGGAAGCTAATTGACCGTTGTCCATCCCTATTCAGATTACTGTATTCTGGCTTTTACAGGGAGCATCATTGCCCGTCTGTTTTTAAATGATTTTCATTTTTTTTAAAGGTGATGTGATTAAGTGTAATTTCAAAGATGATTGTTCCAAATACTCAGCTGATGATACATGTAATTTGATGAGAATATATAATCATGTTTAACTTTTATATTTACATCATGTGAATCTTATAAGTATTCATCCAGTGTAAATACCAATGTTTAATGGGCACTTACTAGTGACTTGATATTTCATAGAATCACTCATTGAATTTAATAACCACAATTTATTATATCTAGATCAGGATTCAGAAACATTTACAAATTCTAGATTATGATTATTCTTACTCATGCTTAGAGTGTCTTGCTTATAGCACAAAAATGATTAGAAATGAGTCAAGCTTCCTTTTTCCTTCTATAATTTACAGATGTTTTGCAGCTAAAGCATTGTGAGTCTTTGTGACAGAAAGTATTATATTGTACCCTCCAAGTCATCAACAGAAAAATAATAAAGCAAATAAAGCCTGTCAATAAAGATATCCTAGATCCTAAGGGGGAAAAATTGCCTAGAGCTGTATTACATGTGGCCTTTCTTTATTTCTAGACAGGTTCAATTGTTGAATGAACTAGATTGTAGTTGTGCTAGTAGTGATGCAATTTTGGAATAGATGAAAATGTAATGTCTTTGATATTGTTTTAGATGTGGAAATGGAGCGCTATGGGGATGAGGCTGATGTAGTGATAGTAGGAGGAGGACCTGCAGGGTTGTCAGCGGCGATCGTCTGAAACAACTCTGCCAAGAGAAAGGAACGGATCTCAGGGTTTGTGTGGTGGAGAAATCTACTGAAATGGGTGAGAAATTTGACAAAAGTATCTGTACCAAAATTGGAATTGTTTCATGATAGCTCTTCAAAAAAGAATTACTAGAAAAATAAAGTTAATGTGTGAAATTGTGGCTTTTCTTTCATGTCGCTGGTTCACTTCAACTTATTCAGAGTTGATGGTGGAGTTCAAGACTGTAAACCAGAAACTTTCATTTGCACGGAATGTGTGCAGATTTTGTGAGTGGTTCAGATTCATGAAACTTTCTTGCTACAAAATAATTGAATCACAAGTTATCACCAAATCTTTGCAATTTGCAAAAGTTTTTATTGTGAAAATGGCCGTTCCCAGTAATTCTTGAAAGTTTCATGTCATGGAGGTTTCTGGTTTTACAGTATTATGATTCTTTATGCTTTAAGAATAACTAAATACAGAGAAATATTGCTCTAGCCAGTGCTTTTCTTGTTCATTCACATAAAATGGTATGGAAAGTTGTGCTATATGAACTTATGCTACAGGCAGTGATTTAAAAATTCTTATGTGATTTCCAACAATTAGTATTTTTTACCTGTATTGTCATCTTTAGTGACATAACATCCCAGGGTATTTAAGCTGATTAGATACAATTTGATTTTGGTATGGCACACACTTTCTAGAGACTCCATTCCAAATTACCGGTATATCAGGTTTAAGCAGGCAGGGAACTATAATTTTTTTTTTTTTTAGAATGGGGGGGGGGGTGGGGGGCTTGGGGTTCTTACATTCATTTTCTTCATCTGCCTTGCTTAAAATTCATCTTTGAAACAAAATATGGAGGGGGGGGCCTCTTAGACCACTACTGAAGCTTAGTATTCAAAGGGTTAAGAAATTACATACATTTGGATAGTTAAAGTCATAAAACTGCTGAGGTCATCATTTTTTTCTATTGTTGTATCAGAAATAAGTTTGTTAATAGATTTAATGTCAATAACTTTAGATTGATGATCTTGGGTCAGGTACAGAACATTATAGGCTGTGTGCAAAGTCCATTCCTCTTATAGCTGAGCTTATCATCTCTTGTGCCCTTGTTTCAGTGGTATACTCCTTCTGTAAATAGATTCCATGCCATAGATAATTCATTAATGTGTCTTTATCAGACCCTCACACTGATAACAATTCTTTTGATAAATGTGCAAAGTCCAGGGGAAGGGAGATTATGCCCACAAATGTACTGAAATAAAATTGTTTTTGTTGATAATTGGGAAGGACCCCTGGATTAACACAAGTCATGTTCTGAGGTTTGGTAGAGTTTACATGTATCCCCATGATACAGTGAAACCTGTATATAAAGACTGTTCAAGGGAGATAAGCTATGTGGTCTTTATAAGCAGCCTAAAGCAGATGGTCTTTATTTACAGGTTAATTCAGTACAGGTTTCATTTAAAAACACTGTTTGAGTGGAAAAAATGAAGAAAAAAAACGAAAATTAAAAAATGTGATTTTTGTGTAGATATGATGTCTCTCTATACATATGATAATTGAAGCAGATTTGTTTTCCTTGATAAGAAAGGGAAAAAAAGGAAAGAAAAAACAAATATTCTGAGGTTTGACAAAGCCTGTCTCGATTATATGACTTTTCAATTATCTAAATATATTAGGTACCCATTGGAATTCAAATAGCTAATTATCAGCTTCCATGAGTTTTCCTGTCAATGTACTCAATTACTCTTCTCTGTATTGTAAATGTATTCATACTTGATAAATAAAGTCAAATAAAATGAAACAACATAGCATGTCCATCCTACACATCTACCAGTATGTATTATGAAAGAGTTTCATCAGGATGGTTGTAATAATGATTTGAAAGTTGGCTGCTTACTTCAGTCTGCCAATCCTCATCCGAGGAAGATGTCTGAACTCTAGACATTGAAACTGTTACAGGTAAATTTTCCTTTTAGGATGTGTTACAAGAACTTTCAAATCAATACCTATGTATTTCACATTGTATATTATAATTCTGAGTCCATATCTGGTTATCTATAATTTTGATTAATTCTGATGTAGTCATTAATTTGTGTAATGTCATATTCTCCTTTGCCGTTTACTTGTAATTCAATATTTTTAACATGTTTCTTTGGTATCTCTCACTTTTCCTTCCTTTTCCTTTCTTCTTTTTCTTGCGCTTAGAAACATTAGTATTAAGCGCTTTATAAATATAATGTATTATTATTATTATTATTATTGTATACAGGTGGCCACATATTATCTGGGGCCTGTCTGGAACCCAATGCATTGAATGAGCTCATCCCAGATTGGAAGGAGAGAGGAGCACCTCTCAAGACAGAGGTCAAAGATGACAAGTTCTCTTTCCTCACAGAAAAATCTCGCATTCCAATTCCTGTGCTTCCTGGTAAGACAACCAAATTTAAAAAAAATAGGTTCTGCTGAAAATATCACCCCTCCCCCTCCCCACATTGACCCTCTCTAAATGATTAGTACTTCCATGTCATGTGATTTAGGAGCTAACCGTAAACCTAACACTAATGTCTAATAGTACATAACAACGAAATAAATGTTTGTGCAGGATCAGTGCTACATAGGCCCAAAGGTAGTATGTGTGAGTCTTTTGTGTCTGTTCATAAACTGTTTTTATGTAGAAGAATCTTTGCAAAATATGACAAAAAGATGTTTTCTTTTGGTTAGTAACTAAAATGTTAGATATTTAATGTATAGTGCTAGTTCCTCTTCAAGCATTTATGCATCTAATCAATTACCTCTTTTAATTACAAAAAGTTCAACAAGTTCTTTTAATGGTAAAAGTGATCTGTATTGCATATTTCACAAACGAAAGCAAATAAAACCATTACTTTCTGATTCACTGGGTTTATTCGTCCTAGGTCTACCTATGAACAATCATGGTAACTACATTGTACGTCTGGGTAACTTTGTACGCTGGCTTGGAGAGCAGGCAGAGGAACTTGGTGTTGAGATCTACCCAGGGTATCCAGCCAGTGAGGTCAGTATGTTGGTACTGATGAAAAAAAAATCAGCAAATCTGTAAATAATAATAATAATAATCTGGATTTATATGGCGCTTAATACGGAACTCCGTCTCTAAGCGCTTTACAGATAATATTACCCGGTCATTGGATTCATTCATGCGCAATGTGCACCATCAATTCCTACCATATGGTCACCATAAGGGCACACATTTCTCTCTTGGGTATTGAGTGGCAAATTTAGATTAATGCCTTGCCAAACGACATTAGTGCCGTGTCGGGGATCGATACCACGTCCTTTGACTTTCATCCACTGGACTACGACACTTCTAATTCTTCTGTGAATTTTTATGTTTGTTTATGATCATAATCATATAATTATACTGTTGATTCAATTTTATATTTGATAGAACTAAAATAATTGTATTAAAAAGTTTGATGTTACTTAGAAAACAACACAACTTAGGTGATCTTACCAGGGCCCAAACATGACTGTCATTTGCTCATTTTATGATGGTATTTGTATAATCTGTTTTGGGGTAAATTTGTATTTGCATATTGTATTTGAATTGAGCTAGCCTTTGCAGTGAGTAATCATTTTGCAGTAGATGTTGTTCCTTTTGTTTTAAATGAAGTATTTATATCTTTGTATCTCTTTCCAGTTGTTATATCATGAAGATGGCAGTTTGAAAGGCATAGCAACCAGTGATGTGGGTGTGGCCAAGGATGGCTCTCCTAAGGTAAGACAATGTAGATTGAGTCTATAAGCTAACTGTGCAATGAATATTAGTAGCATTTCCTCTTGTTAAAAGTCTTGGAAGAATTTTGTGTGAGAGAATCTGTGGTAAACAGTTAACGTGTATGCTGGGTGACTCTTTCGGGTTTTTGTTTTTTTGTTTTGTTTGTTCAAATTATTTCTATTGCTCTCATATTTGGTCAAGAAAGGAGACATTTCCCTGTACTCAAATGAATATGAAATGGAAAAATAAATATCTACAGAGAGAAATAGCCTGCATGCTACTTAATTAAATTAGTAAAGTGATGGATGATTTCTTCCTTATTTTTAAAGATTTGCTGTTGCTTTTTTGGTGTAGTTGTTGCAAGGTATGAATTACTTTTCAAGGATCATTGGAAGGAATATGTTAGATCAACCATGTTTTAAGAAGAAAGTTGCTTATGTAAGTAAATTGAGTAACAAACTGGCTTTGTTGACATGTTGTGAAATGATGTTAAATGGTGAAACATGAAAAATTATTACAATTGACTGAATCGTTTGCCTTGAGATGCAAATCGACATTACGTTTCCTCCTCCATACAGTAAACGTTTGAAAGAGGGATGGAGCACAGACACTTTACAACCACTTGTGATAATTGACAATATTTTAACTACAGAATGGAACCAGTAATATCATAAAGAATATTTGTATAAACTTAAAATCAAAGACTAATTCTTGACCCACTGGAAATAGATGACTTCACTTTCGAGAGAGGATCTCTTACCTTGAGAAGCTTACCGACATGTCATGTTTCCTCCTCCATACAGCAAACTTTTGAGAGAGGGATGGAACTCCATGCCAAGGTGACAATATTTGGAGAAGGGTGCCATGGACATCTTGCCAAACAACTCTACACTCAGTTCAATCTTAGAGAAAACTGCCAGCCACAAACTTATGCAATTGGGCTCAAGGAGGTAGGTCGTAAACCCTGCTTTAACCTGCATGTTCTATATTGATCTGTCAGGTGACCAGTCATATGACCAGCTGTATTTACATGTCATGTGATCAGTATTGTATTCTTTAAAAACATATAATGCAATACCGGTATTGGTATATTGATATTTGATGTAAATTGAAGAAAGCAAGTGAAATGTAGAAGGAAACAAGAAGGTATGATAGATGAAAAACTCTGTTTTTAAAAAGGAAGGTAATGAAAAGCAAAGAAGAAATTTATTTTTAGGGGAGTGGATGGAAAATGACAAGAGAAAAACAAATGCTAGTTATACTGGATATATATCTAAACACTGCTTAAGAAGTAGATGAGGGTAAGATGAATGATGTAAGTGGACAAAAGATGACAAAAAATGAATATTGGGCAAGATAAAGGTGAAGGAGATGTAGGAAATGTGTAAAAACTAGAAAAGCCTGGATGATATGAAGGACATCCATTGAGGGAGGTTCTCATCTGTTATGAAATCATTGTAAGGATTTCAAGTATAAGTTTGTTTTTATGTCTTTTTGTTGTAGGTCTGGGAAATTGATCCCAGCAATCACCACCCAGGCAGAGTAGAACACAGCATTGGTTGGCCATTGGTAAGTCAATTCCAAGAGAGAAAATTGTTTTATGCAGAATCTTTAAAGAAATTCCTAGAATCTAGTTAAGTGAAATAAGAGTTCTAATCTGATTAACTAATCTCAGTTTTCTGAAAATGAATTGTATTGTAATATGGACATTGAAGAGTGCAAAATATGGCACATGTTTCTTCAATTCATTTGATTTTAAGCATGATCTCCCTTAGGTTTTGCAGTTTTGTACGATATGATTGATGGTGCAGTATAGATTTTTACACAGTTATACTCTATATGTGATGTCTGTGCTTGTACTCTTAATTTTTATATAGCTTTAGATTTGATTCAATAAAGATAAAACATTCCAGAGCAATCCTTGTTACTGATGCTTTCAAGGAAAATATCCTTCCACATGGAAGCATTGTGTTGGGAGGAAACAAAGAGTCCTTCTTCGGATCTGAACTTTTTCCATAAAGCCAACTTTTATTTCTTTTTTCCCCTTCTAGAACAAGGACACATATGGTGGATCTTTTATCTACCATCTGGATGAGGGTTCACCCCTTGTAGCAGCAGGGTTTGTGATAGGGCTGGACTACTCCAATCCTTACCTAAGTCCATTCAGGGAGTTCCAGAGATTCAAGCATCATCCTTCCGTCAAAGGTACCTTCCAGGGTGGGAAGAGGATAGCTTATGGTGCTAGGGCGCTGAATGAAGGAGGGTTTCAGGTAGGTTCTTGAAGTAGATAGCTTATGGTGCTAGGGCGCTGAATGAAGAAGGGTTTCAGGTAGGTTCTTGAAGTAGATAGCTTATGGTGCTAGGGCGCTGAATGAAGGAGGGTTTCAGGTAGGTTCTTAAAGTAGATAGCTTATGGTGCTGGGGCGCTGAATGAAGGAGGGTTTCAGGTAGGTTCTTGAAGTAGATAGCTTATGGTGCTAGGGCGCTGAATGAAGAAGGGTTTCAGGTAGGTTCTTGAAGTAGATAGCTTATGGTGCTAGGGCGCTGAATGAAGGAGGGTTTCAGGTAGGTTCTTGAAGTAGTGGGAGTAGATGCTGGGTGTCTTCTTGATAAAAGACAACCCAGTTTATGTAGCACACTATACATGTGAAACAAAAACTATTTTTTAAATGCACTGAATAAAGGAGGATTTCAGGAGGTTCAAAGCAAATCTTAACTCCTTTCATGTTACATATGATAAATCTCATCCAAGAATGTAAATGATTGGATTTGAAAAAGCCATTTCTTTCTTCTTTTTTTCCTTCAAACACAAGGTGTTCCCTTGGAAGATAAAAAAAAGTCACATTGAACAATGAAACACAGTTTTGAAAGCCCATGTATCATTCTTGAAATTTTATTTACAGGAAGTGTTTGAAAATTAGCGACACAGAAGGAGTTCATTCTTTTTAACATGTACAAATATTTAGTTGTACAAATCTTCTTATCCTCCACTGGTTATCCATTCTACAATCGATCACAGTGTCAAGAAAAAAAATGCCTTTTGTTCACAGAAGCTTTTTTTTGTCTTCAAATTTCAAAAATTTGATATTACCATGATTCTTTTTTATTTCTTTTTCCAGAGCTTTTTAAAGTTTTAATACAGAGCTCTTAATGAACTTACCAGTGCTAACTTACCACTCTTATGCTGTTTTTCTTTGCTTACCCATTATCTATCTCATGTCTTTCCTTCCCCCTCTCTTCCCATCAGTCAATACCCAAGTTGTCTTTCCCCGGCGGTGTGCTCATTGGATGTAGTCCTGGCTTAATGAACGTACCTAAGATCAAGGGTACCCACAATGCAATGAAGAGCGGCATGATAGCGGCCGAAGCTATCTATGATCGTCTCACTCAGGAAGATGCTTCCTCAGAAACAGCAGGTATGCAGAATCATTTCTTTATTCAGGGTGCTTTTATATCTTATGTTGATACTCTTGCTAATAGCTTTGGCTGATAATCCTTCACTTTGCCAAATTCTGTTTGAAAGAGGAGAAAAGGTAATTTTATCCCAGCTCCTGTTGATACAAAAATGATGTAGTACTAAGGTATTAAACTTCTTTTTTTACTCCTATTTTAATCAGGGATCCACGCGAACTATTTTCATTAGAGGCCCTGGGCCCTTGAACCTTGAACCTTGAAGAAGTACTCTCCCAAAAGCGTAAACGCTGTCCTGGAGAGGGATGTGCTGTGGTGCGTGCTACTGGTGAAAGTGATGATGGTTGTTCGCCGTGCACTATATACAATGTGCAGGGTGCAGTGTGCAGGTGGTGCAATTGTGTCCTCATTACAACATCTTCAGGGGCAGGGGCGGCGCCATAATCTGTATGACGGGTAATGCCGCTCCTCTAAAGCCCTGGATGGTAGTTGCAGTGACAGCGTTGCTTGGGAGAGCGTTCCAGACACAGACTGCTCTGGGAAACATGCTATACATGTAGCAGTTAACTCTGCAAAATGGTTGAGTGAACCGGAAGTTGTGAGTTTGATGTTGTGTTCGTTGTGGTCTGGTGATGCCTGTAATGAGTCGGATTTCAGGAGGCAGAGAGATCTGAACAAGATTGCGGTGTACTTTGAAGAGCATCTCGCATTGATTGAGCAAGCGGCGGTGTTGTAGTGTGTCCCAGCCAAGAGATGACAGCATGGTGGTGACACTAGATTCTCTTCGGTAATCATGGAGGACAAATCTGGCAGCTTGTCTCTGTATGCTCTCTATGAGTTTGATCTCCTTCTGGGTGTGTGGATTCCATGCACATGAGGCATATTCAACTGGGGTCGTACAAGTTGCTTGTATGCAATGTCCTTGACTTTCTGGTCACATTTCCCAAGGGCTCGACGTACGACTCAAGAGTTCTTGCAGCTTTTGCTTGAATCTTCTGTGCATGGGTATTCCAGCTCAGGTTGTCAGCCACTGTGACTCCAAGATATTTATAGGAGGTAGCTTTGGGAACCGCTTTTCCATTGATGTCGAAGTCAAAGTTCAAGGGATTCCGCTTCAGAGAGATGCACATGTGGGCACATTTCTTCACATTGAAAGACATATCCCAAAGGTCTGCCCATTCTGCCAGTGTGGAAAGATCTTGCTGTTTCATAAGACTTGATATCAATAACAAGTTATAAGCTACTGAAATCATGGCATCTGATTGGCTGAGAGCAAATTTGTCATAGAAATTTAGCAGTTGTTATAGATCACAAGTTTTATGAAACGGGCCCCAGACTGATATTTTTAGGCCAATATGCATCGAGCCCTATGTAGAATTTATTTAATTTAAGGGGTCCGGACCTAGACTTTATGCACCCATGTTTCCCTGGTGCCCGTTAGTGTTGCATAATTTCCTCATCAGTTATCTCCATGATCAATATTAGTGAGCAAGGAATAATGCAACGGCCTGCAGTTAGCCTTGTAGCAACACACAGTGTAAAGATATTGTAATATGAGTGATCATCGATTATATTTTCATGTAAGTGTTTGACCATCTCAAGAGGGACATGAACTTTAATAGCAGTTATCTCTTTAAATTTCCTAGGTATCAATGTAACAGAGTACGAGGATAGGCTAAAGAGTAGCTGGGTTTGGAAGGAACTTGTGTCCGTCAGGAACATCCGTCCATCCTTCAACAGTCCTCTGGGTCTCTATGGAGGGGTCATGTACACAGGACTCTTCTACTACCTTTTGAGGGGAAAGGAACCATGGACACTTAAACATCATGGTAGGTTTAGGCTGAATGGAGAGCAGGACCCTAATGGGCAGCCATTTTGTTCTTGATATTTGAATATAATGCAATTCCTTCCGATTGATTGTATAGATATATTGACTGCTATTCGAGACATAGCTGTTTCTATACTGGCTCTCGGGTGTCATGGCAGGATGCAACGTCCCCGAGAGCCAGTATAGAAACAGCAATGTCTCGAATATTAAAGCAGTCCATATATCTTTTATATACCGAATTTACAAAAAAATCTACAAAGAATTCTTACCTTATCCTTTTCTTGAGTAAAGATTGGTTAAAACATCACAGAAAATCTGTGACACTGTCTGTTAATCTTCGCTAGAAAGTTTCCTGAATATATGATCATTCGGGAATCGCACACACTAAGCGACCAAATCACACACACACTGTATGGTATCCGCGCTCGCACAAAGAACGTTTGACACGTATACCAATGGGGATCTCGCCAAAATTTATTTATGCGGCCAGTTAACCGGGGCATGCGGTCATTTTTTAAAGATTATTGACTGGTAAGCGGGCATGGCTAAAATCACGACTCCAATTTCGACCAATCAGATGGCTAGATTTCTAAAGAGAGGTATATAATATGGCTTATGTTCTGGAGACAGTTGCACCACAGTCAATATCTCACACTAACCAAACAAACGGTAATTCCAACTGTAAATTTAACTGTAGGCCCAAATACCCAAAATACTGAACAATGCTTCACTCTATGTCTAACAAAGCTTGGAGGTAAATGTCAGATCACCCCTTTAAATACTTTTACAGTGCTATAGCATAATTGATTTTGTTGTATTGAGTCATCTAGCATAGTAGGTACTCTACCTTATACGAGAAACAACTCGGTGACTAAATTTCTATGAACGGGTTTGGACAGCAAAACATTACTATGAAGAGTTGGTGTTTGAGCAAATCCAGAAAATAGCTACACATATCAAGACTTTCGGATATGAGCACACGTACACTATGATATGTAAAATGTCTCAAGAAAAATTATATGAAATTGTAATGTCTGATTCAGGAACATATCCTTCAATGAAGAAAAAGTATCATTATCCCCTCGACTTCTATTTACTTGCAGGTAAAGACTCAGATTCCCTCAAGCCTGCCACCGAGTGTACCCCTATCGAGTACCCCAAACCAGACAATGAGATCAGCTTTGATCTCTTGAGCTCTGTCGCCCTCAGTGGTACGAACCATGAAGGAGATCAACCAGCCCATCTCACTCTTAAGGATGATAGTGTCCCAGTCAACAGGAATCTGGCCATCTATGATGGTCCAGAACAGAGGTTCTGTCCAGCAGGTAAGCTAGCTATCACAGTCCAACAACAAAAATGAAAAAAAGTTCACTGTGTCAATATTAAAATGTTTGCATCCCATTTTTTCTACATCACTTATTATAAAGCCAACTGAAGCTGAAAGGACTATGATCAGCTACAGCAAATTTAGAAGGAAGAGCCTTGGAGGTCGTTGTTATTATATGTCAGAATAAAAATCAGGTGTTCTGGAACATGGCACACGTTTTGGTCAAAGGAAATGTTTAAGAATGACTGACTAGTCCAGTGAGTGTCCCTGGTTTGTTGCAGTTAGGACTTTTCTCTAAGTGGGATATCCTACAGTTTTCAGTAAAAAATATAGTTGACTATTCCAGAACTTTTGTCACTCTCTAAATCATTATATCTTAATCCTAAATTCAAGTCCATCAAAGTTAGATGAAAGCTGGGCTGCACGAGTTATTGGTAGATAGATATTTACCAAATCAAATTCAAACAAGCATTGTGGAGAATATTTATATATTTTTTTCAGTATCTTATCATCCATCAAATTTTCCTATTTGGTACAGGTGTATACGAGTACGTCCCAACAGAGGATGGAGAAGCGATGAGACTGCAGATCAACGCTCAGAACTGTGTCCATTGTAAGACCTGTGACATCAAGGATCCAAGTCAGAACATTAACTGGGTGGTCCCAGAAGCCGGAGGAGGACCAGCATACAGTGGCATGTGATTCATTATTCAGGGTTAAAAGCCTGTACACCATGCATCCAAACTACAACTAGATTTTGAAAGAAATTGCAATAGTATGAGTACTTGAGATGTTGAAATGTGAAATTCTTTCAGATTGAAGAACTAATTGGTCATTTGAATATTGGAGATTCTGTTTATTATGAATAATGTTATAATTATCTCCCATAGTAGGGTAATTTTGCTACTCCCTTTCACTGGTATTCTATTGTTTTAGGCCCTGATATAACAAGTTTTTGAGATATGGAGCTAATTTCACTGGTCCTAAGAAGTTAGTTATGATAAGCTTTCACTGTACTGAAAACACAGGATGTTGTTGGCCTTCCAGATAGAGAAAGGCCCTCTCAGCTGCAAATTACATCATTATTGTACCACTTGCATAACTGCCCGCCAACAGGAAGTCACGTATGCCTTTTTACAGACCAGGGCCCCATAACGTTAAGGTTGGGCAGTTGGTGGAATGATCAGTTGATTGTACAAAGAGATCAATGGCAAATTAGCAATGAACCACGAAGCAATCTTCGTGTTTAATACAGGACTCTGGTGGCTTTAGATACCCTGCCATTTCTACTCTTCCTATTCATATGACCATTAGTGACCTCTGTCTGGAAGAATTCACATTTTTTGAAACTCACATCTAATCCTATTACAAATTATTTCAAAATGTAGTAATCATAGTCCAGGTGGAAGGTGTGCAAAAGGCTTATTACTTGGAAGCAGCAAAAGACAATTCAACCTTCGCCATATTGGCTTGAAGTCTTCAAAATATTTGTTTACTGGTTTTATATGGAAATACCAATTCAAATGCCAAGAATTTCAATGAGAATGGTAATGATAGGGCATTAGACTGTGTATAATTTCCCAGGGCAATTCAGTGATTCACTTTTCAAAAGTAAGAGGTTATGACGTGTATGAAGACGGGTGATGTAGTAACCAGTAAATCTTGCTAGTACGAGTCAAACTCCATAGATGTGCGTGTTTTTCTTGTTGTGGATATCCAGTTTGTGTTTGATATGTCATCACTTTGATATTAATGGATCCTTCCCATCTTGAAGAAATCACAAATCTCTTGATGTTTGCGAGCCATAGCATTTGAAAAAGAAACCAAAATTGGAAGCACAGACTAAAAAATAGTTGTTATTTTTTATAAGAATTCTAGAGGCTATATATTACTAGCAAATACACGTACCCAAATTTCACTTTTCTGTATTATGTGAGAATGCAAAATTGTATTTGCAAGTAGCACCGTGAAGTTAGTTTTTTTTATCAAGTGATAAAAATAAAAACTTTTAATTTGCAAATAATGACTTGTAATCTATACACATGTGTGATTGGCTTGGCTCATACAATACGTCTACCCGTATATATTTTACCAAACTGCGGAATGAGATATTTGTTTGTTTCGGTTCAGGAGTGCTATGTTCAGTGAACTTCTGTTCAGTTCAGCGGTTCGGCAACAGCGCTATCCCACAGACCCCCATGCAAATTATTTTTTCCCCATTTCGTTTCAAGAGTTGCTCCAACCTGTACTACACATCCCCAGTTGTGGTACTGTAAAGTAATACCTCATAAATATCTTCAGTGGACTAGCATTTGTACTTCTGTGATCCATAATATAGTATATACAGTATAATTTGCCTGGCTATGACTGTTGACTACAACTATTTTTTTATTGGGATGATGATAGTGTTCAGTCAATCCTCTTTTTCAAGATTATCACACAACCGCTGTCAGAATTTGTGCAGTTCAATACTTGTAAATTCCACATGAAGTGGACATAGGTCAGAGATGTTTGAATAGAGTTGTCCACTTCATAAATATATCAACTGTATCAATGAAATGTGAATTTAGAACTTAATTTGTTTTTTCTCTCAAGATTGCATGATTGTAATTGTATTATTTTGATCTGAAATGTTTTGGAAAAAGTAGAGAATTTGTTTTAAAATTGTGAAATGGATTGAAAATTAATGAAGGAATGTACATGAAAAAGCCTTGTTCATACATGACATTGTAAACCACCTTTTAAACAACACAGACAAGAACAAAAACAAACGAAAACTACATTTCGTTCGTAAATGAACGACAGCTGGAGATGAAAAAAAAATTGGTACAGGCATAGAGGCTTATAAGCATGTGTTATGCACAAGTGTTATAAGATACATAATTGTGACAGGGCCTTGTGCTTATGATAGATGTCATTTAATTTATTTAGGCATGACTTGTAGATTATGTATCATCATGTGTGAACATGGCCTCGAGCAGTTCACTCTGTAAATGTATTCCTTCAAAACGCACAATTTGAAAAATGTGATTCTGTAATGTGGGGTGATTGCATGAATGTTACGGACCATTGTATATAAATTCAAAGAAATTATAGAAGTTAAATGTCATGTGCACTTACAATTCAATGATAAATGAAAGAAATATAATGTATACTTGTATCATACGAGATGATTGTTTTGAGGCAATAAATACTGTTGAATGTACTTCTGTTAGCATTTGTACTGACCGTAGTTGAATTCTTGTCAAGGTTTTTATTATTAAAAAAAAAATATTTAGAAAATATTATAAAAGAAATATCTCCTGAAGAGATAGCTCTTCAAGAGCCCTCCAAGTTTGGACTGAAACTTCCATGCGATGTGCATGTGATTAACAATCTGACCAGAGTCAATTTCCTATTTTGACCATCACCTCATGGCATGCACCGATATTTGTGGGGGGGGGGGTTCCTTCAGAAGCAATGTTTTCCTATTTCTTCCATTTTCTTTAACAGTGCAATTGCCATACAATAACTTATATTATCTTTACATTCATGTATGAAATTTGTGTAAAACCTGATGAACTACATGTATTTCCATCATTAAACCTTCACCATCACACAGATCACTTTTCATCATTAATCTTTACAGAGCAAGTTCAAGGTCCATGCATTTGATCACTTAGTGTCCCATACAATTACCAAGGGAGTGTTTCACAAAGACTAAGATCGACTTTAAGTTGGACTTAACTATGGCAGGCCGTTCATGCCACTGTTTGATCTCACCATTTACCGGCATTGGTCTCTCAAGGGACGTTCAAATCATGGTCACAAATCTACAGAATTTACATTTTTGGATAATTCATTATTGAAGGAAAAAATATCTAAAGATCACAATGGTGAGAGCAAACAGTGGCATGAAGGGCCTGCCATAGTTAAGTCCAACTTAAAGTTGATCTTAGTCTTTGTGAAACACCCCCAAGTATCATAAATAGTGAGCATAATTAATATAGAAATTATGATTTTCCTCGTTATTTTGTATGATCCAGTGATTGCAACAATCTTTTTATGTAGTTGGCAATGTACGAGACAAATCACATCATACCTTGGACTTGCCCCGAGCATTATCATAACCATTACCACCTTCCCATTATCACCACAGGCAAATTCCATTTTAACAGTCATTCATAGCTAACCAATAATCTTCAAACATTCTTGTTTTACTATCTAGTACATGTAATGTAGTATGTTCATATTTATGTATTCGAGGGTTTCCGACTTTGCAATACAAGGATTTCCCTGTACATACAGTCATACACATCATCATCATCACCAGTACCATAGGAACTATAATCAAATCTCTTCAATCCATTGCACATGTTAAACCCACTACACATCTTGCAATGCAACATTACAAACTGAAAAGTTGCATTTCAATGCCACATAGTCGCATCATATGAAAGCACAAAATACAGTCTAAAGTGTGAAGCACTGTGAGCCTTCCACTTGGAGAAAAGGTCAGTCAGCTCTCTAAATCTAACAAGGGCCAGACCAGTAACAAGTATGTCCAAGATCTTTAGGTGATAACACATTTTAAAACTAGATGGAACTTCAACTGCGCGCAGTCGAAAATGATGCCTCCGCCATAGAGCAAGTTTACAAACCAAAATGGAAGCAATTTTTAAAATTCAAGTTTGATTGTAATCCATCTGTTGGTTCTAATGATAACGCGATCACGAGCTATTTTGAGATACATAATGAGCCCTGTGACCTTTGACCTCGTGACCCCAAATCTAATCAGTTCATTGACTCTGCAAGATACATACATGACCCAAGTTTGGCGGTAATCCATCAATCGGTTCTTGAGATAATGTGATCACAAGCTATTTTGCATACATAATGAGCCCTGTGACCTTAGACCTTTGACCTCGTGACCCCAAAATCTAATCAGTTCATTGCTCTGCAAGATACATACATGACCCAAGTTTGGCGGTAATCCATCAATCGGTTCTTGAGATAAAGTGATCACGAGCTATTTTTGCATACATAATGAGCCCTGTGACCTTTGACCTTTGACCTCGTGACCCCAAAATCTAATCAGTTCATTAGCTCTGCAAGATACATACATGACCCAAGTTTGGCGGTAATCCATCAATCGGTTCTTGAGATAACGCGATCACGAACTATTTTTGCATACATAATGGGCCCTGTGACCTTTGACCTTGGACCTCGTGACCCCAAAATCTAATCAGTTCATTAGCTCTGCAAGATACATACATGACCCAAGTTTGGCGGTAATCCATCAATCGGTTCTTGAGATAACGCGATCACGAACTATTTTTGCATACATAATGGGCCCTGTGACCTTTGACCTTGGACCTCGTGACCCCAAAATCTAATCACTTCATTAGCTCTGCAAGATACATACATGACCCGAGTTTGGCGGTAATCCATCAATCGGTTCTTGAGATAACGCGATCACAAACTATTTTTGCATACATAATGGGCCCTGTGACCTTTGACCTTGGACCTCGTGACCCCAAAATCTAATCACTTCATTAGCTCTGCAAGATACATATATGAACCGAGTTTGGCGGTAATCCATCAATCGGTTCTTGAGATAACGCGATCACGAACTATTTTTGCATACATAATGGGCCCTGTGACCTTTGACCTTGGACCTCATGACCCCAAAATCTAATCACTTCATTACCTCTGCAAGATACATACATGACCCGAGTTTGGCGGTAATCCATCAATTGGTTCTTGAGATAGCGATCACGAGAACCGTGCGTGCGTGCGTGCGTGCGTGCGTCGCACGGACGGACGGACAACCAGAAAACATAATGCCTCCGGCTACGTTGTAGCGGAGGCATAAAAATATGTATATATTTTGTCTAATTCTAATGTTATTGAATTTTCTTCCAAAAGAATTGTTTAGCTCAAGATGTGTGGTGGACTTCACTATAAAACAAACCATTTGTTCATACACAACACTACCCAAAGGACTCTAACTGGACACCTTCAAAAGTTATATTATTTTGTACACTTTATTGAATAACTGTAGGCACCTCACTCGTCCATGTCTATGCAATGAACTCGTATGGGATTGGCTCAATCAGTTGGGGAGCGTTGTTCTTGGCGCTAACAAAGTGAGCCTTCCTTGGTTGGGTGGGCTGTAAACAAAGGGATGAGAAAAGAAAATCGAATTCAAATGACTGCATGGTAGTGTATTAGGTAATTTTCAATCCTTTGAATTATGACCAATTCTAAAGAAACACTGGCAGTATAGCGTGAGACTAACAAAACAACTAATTCTTCACTCGGCTATAAAGTGGGGTTTCTGAACTTAAAGTCTTGTGACATCCATTTTTTGAAAGGCAGAAACTTTCATTTTCTATAATTTTCTTACACTTTTATAAATATGGGTTTCAATGTTCTAAAGCAGGGTGAGTTTTTAAGTTGGGTCTTATGTTACTGACTAGAAAATATATAAGTGGTATCAATATGCCCTACATAAAACCACAAAGAGAGCCCTGCATCACTAATGCTAATCAGGTTTGAATTAAGAAAACTTGGTAGACAGATCGCAAAGATATTTTTAGGTTTTGAGACAATATTTCATGCCATTAATGCTAACAAGCCCTTGCCAGGGTCTAAGAACTAATTGGCGAGATCTCTCCCTTTAAACTTGAAAAATTTATCTCTAACAGCTATCTTAAACAATTTTTTTTGTTGGTACTGACCTCTCTCTTGAGCTGGTAGAATTCACCCTTCTCCTTGGCTTGCTTCTTGAGGATGTCGTTGGTTCTTCGCCTCTCCAAGAATCCCTCTCGACTCTTGGATGCCTTGATGTGCTCAATGCGAACATTGATACGCTTGGGCAGGACACGATCCCTGCAATGGGATAATGCATCACATTAACATTAATTAACGATGTTAAAACAATTCTGCAATGTGCTTAAATAATGCTACTCAATTCGAAATTAGTTGATGGGTTCAAGCTTCTTGCCTTCTTCTATGTTGTCTGCTCGACAACATGCTCGGAAGAAATGAAGTTGAGAGTACAACTGCTTTAATACATGGCTCGTTTCATAACAAGATTTTGCAATTTCAACAGCAAACATTGACATGATCTACCAAATACAGTTTTGTACATCAATAAAGATAAACAAGAAAATGTGAACATGTAAAATCGACAGCATTCTTTTTGCCTTTACTGTTTTAATGTTGTGGGCCCAGAATTAGTAAGTATTCACTTTTATGCTGTCCATAATTGCAAGTTTGCACCCCTTCTGAGTTTGAAAATAGAAAGCATTCTTATAGAAATTCGAATCTACTGTTTGGAGCATAAGGGGCTAGGTGCTTGCTCACATACCTGACTTGCTTGTTCACAACCACACCAACGGCATGGGGGGTGACGTTGAAGACACGACCAGTACGTCCATGGTATACCTTGTATGGCATACCCTTCTGGAAGGCTCCACAACCCTGTGTTCAAATATCACAAACAAAGAAAGACTTGTCATTGTCGGTTCATCTCCACCAAAACCCCACAGTAATAACAGTACAACAGGCTGCTCACAATTGCAGAGCAAAAGTTAAACAACTGTCTATGAATATATCAGAAAAAAATAAGAGTAGATTTTAATATTGAGTAGTTTTCTCTCTCTTCACACAATTCAATGGCCAAAGTATACTAAAATCATAAATATCAATTTTTCATTTCATTTCATTTTTCATAACCGGTAATATAAAATCAACTCCATCACAACATTATACCTGACTTCTTATTTGGAAAATTAATCATTTTAAAAAGTTGTATTATCGCATTATATCTGTAGAAGTATCTCTCAAAGTATAGCGTGCTGTATAAATTTCATACAACAATCAGCATTTTTTGGAAAATTCATATTCCTATAAACCTGTCGCTTGACTCACCTTGATGTCGACATAGTCGCCACGCTTGTACACCCTCAGGAAGGTCGATAGCTTTTCTACTCCATTGGTCTTGAAGGCCCTAGAGAACATGTACCGCGTACCGCGGCGGTAACCGGTGGTGTTTGTCTTCACCATGATGATGCCTATAAATTATTAAAAATGACTGCAAGTTAAGGACAGATCTATAAAAAAAGGGGGGATGTCATGGGTGACTTTTTGTCAGAAATTTGGGGGGATTGGACCTCCCCCCTATTTTTTTCTAATACAAAACCCTGAATCTGATCGTCATGCTTGATTAGTTAATTGCAACAAATCAAAACTTTTTTCCCTTGTCGTTCTTTGCTATCTAGACTAGATCTTTTCGTTTTAAATCTCTCATTGTATTCTGATTCAAAACTGCTAAGCATTCCATATGGCAGCAGGTCAGGGTTATCCGCATTTTCCTTTTGATATTAAATTAACAATAACACTCCGCTATTCCATTTTTTTATAGAGGCATTGAGTTTTGAGATTGTTTATCACCGTCAATTTGCAATGTTAACTTTCAGTGCCAAACCCAAGTCCTAACTGCTAAGGAAATACACTGTCCCGACATGGGCCTTGTCATACTATAGACAATATTGAGCATCCCATAAATCTTGAACAATAATTTATAAAAATGAACCGAGATGAGAGGCAAGAGAAGCTCGCTGCCAGAACACATTTTCAAGAATCAAGTTGTTCCTTTAGTTTTATATTTTTCTAACAAAGTCGAAGTCTCAATTAGACTCAAAAACAAAGTGCTTCACCTTCCTCTTCCTGTTCAACTAGACTAATCCTAGCCACTTCTGCATTTACTTTTGTCTTTTTTTTTACAACTTCATACAAAGATGAGATTCCAAACTGCTGCATGTTTTAAGTAGGAAAGAATAAATTCATGTTTATCGCTATGGCCTATGTCTTTCCGTCACTATTTCAGTCACACTGCCGCCTGCACCTGCCAAACTAGAAGTTAGAACCAGTGCAGTGACATGCACGCAGAAACAACGCCTGACCGGCTACGCTGGCAGCGGGACAGTGCATGCATTGCATGCAATCGGTCTTTACAATTCATTCTATCGCGTGGCCTCGCACCTTCGCAAATTATTAGAGAACTTTATGCACACTTTTATCAAACTACAGTGCATCTTGATACAATCTAAACAAGATCACACATTCACACTACTTTAAATTAAGTGACAATTCGTTTCTTGTAATCATATTCAGTCAATAATGACTTATATTAAGAATTTAAGGGTAGTCTTCGTTTTTCACGCTAACCTGTGGACACTCGGTGCACGAAAGAGAACCGGAAACGCTGAGAACCACGTGACTTACTTCATTGAGCTGAAATCGCTCTAGATCGGTGGAGAGATTGAGGTACTTCGTCAACCATTTGCAGACACCCACCAAAGGGGGAGGGGTAGAAATCTGTCAATACATGCAGATCGACATGCACGCTGACATGAAATCATATTTCAAATTCAAATACTTTTAACTTTGAAAGTGAACTTTACGACGAAAGAATTACTTTGTCAGCAATATAGGGCCCTTTCCTTGTCAGCTAGATTCAGCAAAGTAAAGCATATGTACTGTATCTATAGATCGGCGCTGGATTCGGGAATCCAATGTAACTTCTTCATGCCTTCCCACTGAGAAGACATTCTCAGACAGGAGTCTATCATGAAATACAAGCCATGCAGCTTCGTTCAAGGAGATGTGAGCTGGCCTAGCCGGTACGTAAGTTGGTCAGCGGCTCTCCGTCTTACGGCTCAGGTGGACCGCGGCACGAAACTGAGACGTCACGCATATACCTGATTAATTGATAAAACGTCTCTAAAAATCCAATTACTCACATTTATTGAATTTCCGATGATCAGTAATTCCTGTGATGGATATCATTTGTTTACATTACCATTGTATATAAAGAGTATTGAAATATAATTTCTTATGCCACATCGATTACTGCATGTATATACTATAAAAAGAAGACATAATTTTAATTTAATATATGGATAAATAAGAGAGTGAAATTAAACGAATTTGTTAGGAATTGTCAAGTTTGGCAGACTTGACGCCATCGTATACCGTTCATTTGTAATAGTGCCTGAATTTGCCCATCTTTTAATTATTTGACAGAACATAAATTAAGCCAGGCCCACATAATTACTTAGTAGATCATGACCTATATGGATTTAAACTCTGGCCTTAAACTGACTCGCCTTTTCGCCTTTAGGTTGACTTTATTGCCCATTTTTGTTCATTATTTATATAAACGACATTGAGAAGTCATCTTGTCTGCTTCAATTTATACTTTTTGCTGGGCGACTCGACTCTTTTTTGTCACATCGCGATCCAGAGCAATTGACGCAAATATTAAATAAAGAACTTAAAAGTGTTACAAATTGGATGAAAGCAAACAAACTATCACTTAACTTAGACAAAACTAGTTACATGCTAGTATATATAATTTGTAGTGTGACTTTAGTATGCAACTTTGATGTTTAATTGTGTAACTTTGATTGTTTCTTTTTATGTATGTATTTATCATTTATGATTGTTTTGCGTTTAAAGATGATGTTTGTATTACTGAATCAGTTATCGTTATTGTTGTTGTTTTTTCTCATAAAATAATAATTCATAATACTTACTTTTACGGGGGGGGGGCTATAGCTACACGTACCCTACAAGCTCTGCTTTTTAGTCGGCCCTCCTTCCCTTTCAATTTCATATAATTTGTTTTAATGTATTGTATTTTGGAAATTGATCTATTATGTATATTAATATTTGAATATGTAAAAATGTACCATCATTGTAAATATGAAAAATTGAAAGAGCAAAAATAAATTAATTCAATTGAATTGAATATGCCTTCTCGCTGCTTCCGGAGAAAAGGTACCTGTCCAGTTTTAGTGTGTCAGTATATCTGTGGTAAGGGTCAAGAGCCATTCGCTGAAGCACATATAGAGTTACACACTCAAATGTGCTTACGTTGCCAATTTAACGAGGTGTTGTAGAATAATGATTAATACCTTAAGTTGAGAGATGGGTTTGTCAGATTCAAATTTACTGTCTTTAATGGAAACACTAATAATACATGTATTTATAACAACCTCATCCACTATTCTATGAGGTACTTACATTACAGGTATGAAATTTATCTAGCCTTTTATAGTGAATACTGTGCTTGTTGAATGAGTCAGATCTTGAAATATACATATTGCGGACTCTTTGTGAAATGCACTTGGGGATATTACGAATTGCTTGTGAATTTATATGAGATCTATATTATTCAAGCATTTCTGATCAACTATTTCTCCATAGCGGCATAGCCCTATAGGCCTAAGTAGGGTTATAATTATTAAAGTTTTTTATACATAGGCCTAACTGTCAATTATACCGAATATGCGAGCCTATATAGCTGACATATTACAACAGCCTCTCCCCTTTTTGATGGGAGGCAGTCATTTTAGTGGCTGGAGTGTTTATACTTTTATTTTATCCATATATATGCATCCTAGCTATTTGTTGTGTATTTCAATCCGTATTGGCAAATCTTAATCCGAGTTTCTGTCTCTATATATGCTCCATCCTATGGTTTATACCCTCTTAAAAAGAAATGTAGTCCGGCAAAATTGTCTATGAAAATATGATTTAAATTACATGCAGGGGCGGATCCAGCCGGCGGCAAGGGAGGGGGCCTAAAAAGGGGCCCACTTCGCGCGAAAATTTGAAAATCGTGCCGGATGATTTTTCGCTCAGTGGGGGGGGAGTGAGCAAAAAAATGTTGGCACCAAGGGTTATTTTTTTCCACCACCCCTTGGGCACCAGGAGGGGGCCCAACTTCTTTTTTCAAAAAAGGGTGTTTTTACCTGTTTTTTTCTAGGAGGGGGCCCGGGCCCCTGGATCCGCCACTGGTTACATGTATAAATTATCAATTTCCGTTAAATCGTACTCGTGCATGATTGCCAGATTGGGGGCTAAAAAAATAATACATCATGTATGACACTATAACTCCATTTTCTTACGGTCATAATATAGTTACTAGATTGGCAACGTCTAAATGCTTCCTAATTGCCTTCTTTAGCTCTCAATATTTCGTTATGCTAACTTTTCTTTACCACCGTTTGTCAACATTATTTGCAAGGCAAGAATCGACTGGAACGCGAACGATAAGTGATTACTTGTTACTGAGACATCGAATAATGCTTAGGAAAGAATTGAGACCTCCATAAATCTGCATGCTCCAACGAGAGACAAATTTGCAACACGTACATGTATTCGTGTTTCTCTCTAGTTTCAAGAATGGTGAGTTGTCGGAGATCAGGAGTTGTATGCGAAAATGATACGAGTGTCCTGTGTTGACGAAAGTCGGCTCTCCGTGCGTTGATTGTGCATGTGCCTGTGGCTGTGTGCTTGGATGGAGGCGGGGACGTGACTCGCGCTCGATCCGAGGCGGTTCGGGTATTGTGACTGTCACTGTGCAGTGTGTAATTGTAAACTGTACCCCGGTCTTTGCTTTTGATTTATTCCTCATTGTTTCCTAAATATGTGCTGTCTCCCACCACATAGATTCACTATTGATGGAAATAATGTAGAGGTCTATGATGTCATGACCCCCAAACCGTTTGGTGACTTGATTTTTTTAAAGTTTTACTTTTACTGTTTTAGTAACATTTTATTTTAGATTATTATTATATTGTCATGATTATTATAAAATATAAATAATGTCAAGTCATGAAATGCAAATTACAAATGGGTCATGATCATGTCATGAGCAAACGCAAAATGGGATATGAAGACTACATTATTGTATGGTAGTGTGACCATATTTAAAGTATGACCAATCTTTGCTCAGTGTTATATCTAGATCTAGAGACAGTCTATAAAAAGTGGGTAACACTAAGATTTATAAGAATTAGATTTTTTAAAATATGATACATCTGATCTAGATCTCCCACTAGCATGCCATTGGAAAGAGAAATCTGCATGTAATGTCTAATATGTACCTCGTGATTAAATTTTCTGTGGAATTGGGTGAGAAATTGTGAATATATGAACAAATTTGCTGGCAAGGGTCTAAAGAATTTTAAAAAATAATAATTGTTATGACATTTCTCTTGAATTCAAGTTCCCCAAACCCTTGTTTGTTAGCAAATTTGTTGAAGGGAGTGTAGCCTGACGAGACTACGTGCCTTTCCCGTGGCCTGACTCGGGCCAATCGGGTATAATAGGACTACGGACGACGCGACCGCAGCAATCACATGCGTGCAACATATGCGAAACCGAAGCGTGAGGAGAACTTCGGTCTGTTTTGCGAACGCTGACCATGTAGAGATTAAGTCGCTGACTACTGTTAATCAAGTCCACTCGTTTATGAGCAGTTGACCAAAAGAAAACGTAGATGGCGTTAACCAGTATTTGCCAAGCTACACTCCCTTTAATACTGTATATTCACAATTAGAATTTCTCACCCAATTCCACAGCTGTTATCTCTTCTTGAATGCAAAATTCGGACTTGATGTCTTGATGCCTTTATTTAAGAATATTCAGTATTCACCCTGTTATTGAGTTGGGTTTAATATAGGCATAAATAAAAATGAGAATTTTTGTTGAGGATTATCTGATGAATAGAGGGAGTTATGATTTATTTTTTAAAGTTTTGATAGATCAAACTCATTGGCAACTCTTCTTCTTCTTCCAGTAGAGTACCAGCCTCTTAGATAGAGTATCTTTGTACTTTTGCGGTGCTTTTGTGCTGGTGCAGGGTGTGGCTGTGAAAACTGTATAAACAATAAACTCTTTTGGACATAATTTCAAGCACCTTTCCTATTTGCGTGTGTGTATGTGTGTGTATTGGGTTTTTACAGACGTGTATCAATCAGATTTGAATATTTACGTCTGGGGACTGACCTTTAAACGTCACCATCCGAAAGACGTGACTCAGCTTTGAACCTGCGTCCTCGGCTGAATCAGTTTGTAACTTCCACTGTTAGCTGTATTACAGGCGCACGCGACAATGCCTTGTTCGAGTCTCTTAGTTGTTAATTTATATAAAGGAATACATTACCTAGAATACATACAGTGTATAGATCTATTTCATAAAGGATTGTGTAAAAACTACATGTAATTCAATAAATCTACCTGCCTGTCACAGTCACAGGTGATAGATTGATCGATCTATCGAACTATAGATCTATGTAAACACTATGTAAAAGCATACCCTGTATGTATGTGCTGTAATTATAACTAATAGTAGCATGCATAATTAGATGTTTTCTTTAGAGGAAATAGATAGTAATTAAATTCATGGAGCAAATATGAGAGGTGCTCAAAATGATTTACAGTGACAAGACAAACAGGTCACTCAGTCATATATTGTTTTTCAATGGCTACACAACATGTCCAGTTATTTGTATAAAGTTTTATCATTTAATCGTAATTTTTCACTTTTTAAAAATTTAGATACAGGTTTCCTTATGCCTTTACCCATGTCATTTTGATAGTTACATGTTACTGCATATACATGTATGTGCACTCAATTCTTAATTGCTTACATGTTGTTTTAAGCATGACAAAAAATATTTGGGATAAATTTGTTAATAAAAATCACAGATGCCATTACCAGTATGAAATTTATATTAGTCAAATAATTTTTGTTATTCAATCACATGTTATCATCAGTTTGTATGAGGTATCATGAAATCAGTTTCTTCTTAAAACCGATATATTCAGTATAATTAACTATAATTTTCTTTATGACCATTTTGCCAATTTATCAGTAGGGGTCAGTCATCTTCATATTTTCAATGTTAATAACTTTCTTATTATTTGTTTGATCTTCCTCAACATTTTTTATTACTTTGTCTTTTTTTTCTGCTTTAATGAAAATCAAATGTGTTCTTTCTTTATTTTTTGGTCTGGACTTGCTCATAATCGTAACTGTTACTAATTTTTATTCATTTGCAATGTAAGCTTGAAAATTGAAATACAACATGTATGTCAGAATTAGATACCTATCGGAGTACATACATGTACATGTACATGTACGTACATCGTCTATACGGTCTGTTAAAGGTAATGCAAAGTTTTGGGAAATTTTGAAATTGGATGGACAGTAATTCTTTAAATTTTTGATATATTTGGATGCCCCTGTGGATGTTTAATAAGCAATAACAAATTTAGCCCCTAAAAGACTTCCCCTTTCGAGCAAATTGAATAATCAAAATTTACCGGTGCTCCCGGTAAATTTCAAATATTTCAAATAGCGCCTGAGGCCATTCCATGGTAGCTGCGACCATGAAAATCTCAGAATATGCAGTTCTAATATATAATTTCCAAACGGGAATAGCAAATCAGTCGATTGTAGTAAAGAAACATTGTTTTAAAGCTAAAGTAATATCAGTCTTGAGAGGGCGCTATACAACATAAAGAGTTTATTATTTACAATTTCATCATTTTAGCTCGATTTCAACCGCAACAACGATCATTGAATATTGTAAAATCTCATGTGCTTCCAATATGTTCATTTGAACCAAATTCATTACCCAAACCAAAACTTTGTAATACCTTTAAAGTGCTGCTTCTATAAGAAGACATGCTTGAGAGATATAAAATACTTTTTAAATATTTTTGCTTTACCATCAATTCTAATTCTTTTGAATTCTTTCTTTTTATATATTTTTTTCGGGGAGGGAGGGGGTTTGGGTGGGGTTATTTCCTGTTCACTCATATGTCTGACCTGGTAATGAAATGTGATGACACTTCCTGTAATTTTGTTTTTCAATTTATAATTTTCTACTCCCCCTCTTTCTCTGGTTCCATCCCTCTCTCTCCCTCTTTTCTCTCTCTTTTTTTCTCTCTCTCTCTCTCTCTCTCTCTCTTCCTGTCTCCGTCTCTCCTTTTTTTATATCTTATCTTCTGTTCTCCTCCTATTTCTTGTTTTATATTTGTCTAAATTCTAGGGAGCTAATGCATCCGCATTGGAGAAGGAGATAGGGTCAGACCAGTTTCCACCCAGTGAGCACTACTTTGGACTTGTCAATGTAAGTTTATAAGAATCTATTTCCAATTCAGTTATTTCAACACAGATATTTGTTCTGCTCACAAGAAAAACAGACTCAGACATAGTTTGCAAAGAACATAAATAGGATACAAAACATTTTGGTGATATCAAAATAATAATCATACATAATATTGATTTTCGTTTGGTTATGCCTTGACTTGTTTTGTTTCCTTGACTGTCTTCATGCATATTTATTTTTTGTCAACAAAAATTATTTACCACTATACACAAATAAAATCCAGCTTTTAAACTGAATTGAAGTATATCGGAATAAATGTGATAAACAAGATATTTAAGAAAATAAAAATACTGGCAAATGATAACTGTGTTAATGATTATGAATGACTCTCATATCATTTTTGTAAATAACCTTTCTAATTGTCCGTGTAACTTATTTTGATAGCTATGGTTCCTTTATACTTCAGTTGTTCAAAAATCTTTAAGAGGATTATTGTTGTTATTGTTTCTTGTTTGTTTGTTGTTGTTGTTTTTGTGTATGTGTGTTTTTCTAACAGTGTAAATTTAAAGGATCTATTAATTCCAATTTTTACTATTTACATGTAATTGGATATTCCTGTAATCATTAAATAGGGGTTAACATTAAATGGTTCCCTGAGGGTTGTAGGGCTTCTGATATGAAATGTTGCACAACAGTCTCAAGGAGAAAGATTTGGTTCCCCAACTTGTGCAACACTGATCAGTTTAATAACTCAGATTATGTTTGAGAAAGTGAGTGTAAATATCTGGTTTGTAGAGGATAGAAGAAGAATGATCAAATTTAATTTTGACCTCCTCATGATGTCAGAGTTCATTTTGCAAGGAATCAAGGGATGAAAATGGAACGTGTAAGGGTGCGTTCAAGCGATTTTTCGAAGCTAGAATCACAAACATGAATCACAATTCAAAACGCCGATACAAAACACGGTTACTGCGGGAGATCGTTCAAGCGATTTTCAGCGATTTTCCATCAACGCTGATTCTCGCTCTTTTTAAGCCCACCCAGAAAGAATAGAAATAGGTAGCGATAATATATATAATAGATAATGACGTCATAGAATCATGATTGAGATCTCCGTTCGTTCAAGCAAATTTTATCGACCGTGATTCTGCAGAATCATGATACAAAACGCATCTTTTTCAGCGTTTCATGTTTGTGTTTTTAAACACGTTTATTTTTACGACCGACGAAAAATCGCTTGAACGCAACCGTGTTTTAAACTAAACGTCTTTGAAAACCGTGATCCTAGGGTGAAAAAGTGTCAATTGAACGCACCCTACTGAATGTTCAGTAAAATTTTGTTGCCGAACGGGCAATTTAAGAAGGCCTATTTCATTTAGTGTAGAAAAGAAGAACAAAGAAGAAATTCAGTCAAAAGACTCTAAAACTAAAAAAAAATTACTCTAAACAACATTCAGTATCTCAGCTTGTTAATTTGGGAGTCATTATTATCAGGTTCATGTTTGATTTCTTAAGTAGAAATGGCTTCTTTACTTCAGACCACACACCAGAAAAATTCTTTTAAAAAGATATTTTATAATTTCTTGTTAAACCAGTGCAATCTATTGGTGAAATGTGTTTCTATTTTCTTCACTCAAACAATCGTATCATCTTATTTATTTTCTTACAGTGTACATACATTTAAATTCAACTTGCATATACAGTTCACAACTAAATTATTCATACCCTGATTAACTTGATGTTTTATGTGTTTTTCTTAACTCAAGAATGAAAGGTGGACTGGTTGAATTTAAGGCCTTTGTTGAATACTTTTAGATGTAAGATTTAATATGTCACATTTTCAAGAAACATAAATCAGGACAAATCAGCTTGGTAAGGGTATGAATAATTCCGTTGTCAACTGTGTTGTATCACAAATTGTGTGTGTACATGTACATGTAAGTAAAGTAGGCTATAAAACACAATTTAGTCGTTGACCTATACATATAGGGCCACATGGAAGAAGGCCAAGAACAAGCAATTAATGTTCCATTTATGAAGTCCTGAGGCTTGCCACACTACCTTTCATAAACATCCTGGAGCTCAGTCAGTCGAGACAACCATTGTATTCTTGAGGAAGGCTTCACTGTAGGAAACTGTAGAGCTCTACGAATATGATTCTTGTAATTGTATACAATGTAGCTATACAATAAGGTAATAACCTTTTCCGTAGTCTGAACATCGTACATGTGTAAAGAAACGTAGAATGAAACGTTGTATAGCAAAAACGCATGTTTGAGCATCGTTTTGAACTTAAACTTGATAAAGAACTAGCATCCCTCTCTTATCTGAATGTTGTATTATACAAAAATTGTATAACTGGGTGGGGCTTATCATAATCGCTTGTCGATGATTGGCCAGCAGTTATGTCAATTGACCTCTTATAAATTTGTTTCTTTATACATGTTTTTTTTTACACGATGTTGTTTTCTAGTCTGTGCTCTACTTTTGCTGTACAATGATTCTATCATTCTAATTCCTTTATATGAGTTTCTTACAAATTTCCTAAATAGTTTGAAGAGGTGATATACTCGGTTCATGACTCTTTAAAGGGGAAGTCCATCCCTGAAAATAAGTTTGTTTTAATGCAAGGAGAAAAATGAGAAGAACAGATCAGTGAAGGTTTGAGAAAAATCAGACAATAAATAAGAAAGTTATGGATTTTTTTAATCCATAGCTTTTCATGAAATACTTCAAATCTGTGAGTCGAATTGGCAACGCAGTCTCTAAATATGATCTCACCCCCTCACATTTTATCCTTTGTTGAATGCAAGAAATGTCATTAAATTCCATTTGGATCAAAAGATATATTTTCTTCATGCCTATCTCGATCATATACCACAGATAACATGTTCTTTCATGCACCCCCATATGAGATACTGTACATGTAGGTCTACTATTCCATTAACATTCAGAGAAATGGAGATTTTGGATCATTCTGTCATTCAGATCAGTGGTGAATTGTGAGGGGATGACATCACAATTTCTGACCGCATTGCCAATTTGTCTCAAAGATTCCACAATTTACATGGTTTTGAAGATTCATAACTTTCTTATTTGTTGTCCGATTTTTCTCAAACTTTCACCGAATTGTTTCTCTAATTTTTCTGCTTCTATTAAAACCAATTTAATTAATATTAGGGTCTGTGTGGACATCTCCTTTAAAGGAATAGTGTTTACATGTACTGTAAGTGTCAGATTAGAGTCTGAGCATGCAGACTAGCATCCTATTGGGATATTGATATGAGACTTTGCCAGTCATACCAACCTCTTCAATACAATTGCAGGTAGTGCTGTCGTCAAGAAGATGGTTACATCACTCAAATTCATTGTTTAATCACGATTGACCATATTAACAGATTTGCTGAAGGCTTTTTTACATATTGCAGGTGTGCAAAACACATGGTGGTGATATAAATACAGCTTACGAATAGTCACATACATGGTTTACAGTTGTTAAAGGATGTTACCTGTAGACTGTAGTTAGGTTTCTACATACAGCTTACGAATATCTTCTTGACCTAGTCTCCCTTCGATCCTCCTCTTCTGCCAGATCCCTCCGTTCATCTTCCTCCATGCAACTAATTCACGGCCCATGAACAAAAACACGTTATGGCGACCGTGCCTTTTCATCGTTCGCCCCTGCCCTCTGGAACAAACTCCCACCCCATATTCAAAATGCCCCATCCATTGAATCATTCAAAACCCTTCTCAAAACCCTTCTCAAAACCCACCTTTTTAATCAGTTATAGCATACTGGAGGCGCACACAAGTAGTTAATGTATTGAATTGTATTGTATGTATTAGTAATTTTTGTTGCTTTTAAGCAATTGAACATGTGGAATAATTATACTTAGTTAGACAGTACCACCTGTGCGCTTAGAAACGCCTGTATAAAGCGCCCTATAAATGTAATTATTATTATTTCTTTTGAAATTGTGAGTCATAAAAATGCATAGAATTGGTATAATGTAGGTTTACTTTGATATTAAAATTTCACTCACATTAAAGGTACTATGTCCCATTTGCAGGCCCAAAAAATGAAAAGGTTAAATTCCAACGGCATTTGAAAGATAATACTAATTTAGAACTTCCCTAAAAAAGGGGGGCTTGAAAATGTCTTTAAGTGGGAAAATAACGACTATTAGTTGTCGAATCGACTTAAGTGCTATAAGTCAGTAAGTAATAGTCTGATTTTCAGACCATTGTACCGAATGGTCGTACATTTTGTGCTGCGCAAAGATTCAATCAGTTTAATTTTGGCCATTACAAGAAGTGGGTTATTGATGTAGACAAATGCTCATGTACCCTTTACAGCTCATTTTATGTATGTTATTACCAAAGAAAAAAAGCCAGTCAGTCACTCAATAGTGTCTGACAGTGAAGTCTAGCAAGTAAACGGGTTTCCTTGCATAATTTGAATATTAGAACACTGCTGGCATTTAAATTTCACAGATAGGACATACATGTACATGTATATGACATATTCATAATTCCTGCAAAGTTCTACAGAATTTGATGTTGGCTGCAAAAGGGACATAGTATCTTTAATGTTGGCCTTCATATAAAACCGTCACGTATTGTAATTACATTCAACTATTTTGATAGGTTTTATGTAATCAAGATATGAAAGTAAGATATTATTGACATTAAAAATTACTGTACTAGTTCAAGGTACATCTGGATGTTTACATGAAAAATTATCATAATTTGTTAGTACCTGTATACGTATTAGATACGGTAATTATAACAAATGAAAATGGGGGCTATGCAAGCAGTTGTGAATTGCATTGTCTGTGATACACACATGTCATAAATACATGTAGTTGTCAAAGCACAAATGAGTGTACATGTATTTCAGCCTCAAGCAAGAGATAAAGGTAAATCTCATCATTCAGGCATCATACATATTGTATCTCTTCAAGGTCTCTTGGTTAATAGATTTATGTTGCTGGCCTACACTTCATACATTTTCAGGCCTTAAATTTCAATATTTTTAGGGCAAGGCCACTTTTCTGTAGGGCACATTCCTATATTACAGCACAAATAGGAAGAATTGAAAAGGGCACAAAAAATCTCCAAGGCCAATGAGAGGGGCATTGAGGCCAATCAAAAGGGCATCCACGGCCATGGCATTGGTGGCCTTGGATTAATTTAAGCCCTGCATTTTTATTGCTAGAATTGTTGTACAGATGTGGCATGACCTTATTTCTTTTAATGAATTAAAGAAAGTGCAAGGAAATATTTTTTAAAGAAATTATAATTTCATCTCAAATATATTGTAAAAGATTGAAAATGATCTGTGAATGTTACATGTCTAGGATTTTTTTGTCGTGAATTCTATTAATGTTAGTTGTAACTAAATTTACATTCCTAAACTGTTCCATTCATTCCTGTATGTTTTTGCTTGATATCATGTGTTTATACATGTACTGATTTAAGAGTGTATATGATCTTTGTTCCTTCTCAGTTATAAATGACTAAACCTTAAATTATAATTCAGCTCAATTCGGAATTTGGATACTATATTGATTTAATATACAGTGTAATTGGCAATTTTTGTTGTCTCTATGTTCTGGACTCCACAGTTTGGAAACACCTGTTACTGCAACTCGGTCCTACAGGCACTGTACTTCTGCAAGCCCTTCAGGGATCGGGTGCTGGCCTACAAGACCCAGCCCAAGAAGAAGGAAACCCTATTGACCTGTCTCTCGGACCTCTTCAACAGCATCAACACACAGAAGAAGAAAGTGGGTGTGGTGGCGCCCAAGAAATTTGTGGCCAGATTAAAGAAAGAAAATGGTGTGTATTCTTATCTTTCTTCCCATCTCCCCCATCCTTTTCGGGGTGGTCCTTTTCTTGTAACATGTTGTTATAGTGATGAGTGATAGAACTAGATGTCAAGGTAACGTTGGGTATACTAGTAGTAGTTGGAATGGCCATTGTAGTGATTGTGGTAGAAGTAATAGCAGTCTTAATCACCTAATATTTAACAGAGACACAGTGTAATTGGAGATGGTGGTGGAGATGGTCATTGTGATGTTAGAAGTGGTAGTAGTCACGCATCACTATCCTTCTGTTCTGCACTCCTCTTTCTTCCCTACAATATCAAACAGTCACCGGGAACAAAAGTACAAACACGTATTTACAGAAAATAATGTTATTTCTTCTGACCGCTAACCAGTGCTTAATATGTTTATTTTCCATTTCACAGAGGTATTTGACAACTACATGCAACAGGATGCACATGAATTCCTAATTTATCTACTCAACACGATAGCAGACCTCTTACAAGGTAGGTCATTCATCCAAATGCTTTAATAAATAACACCTTAAGGCTTGTTCACATATGCCATAGTAAATTGCAGTGGTTTTTAAAAGATATATTAAACTGTATTGCACTTAATCTGTTTATATCTTGTAACTCACAGATAAGTAAGTACACGTAGGGTGCGGCCCGCGGAGCAAAAAAAAACTAATTATAAAGTAGCTATCTCTATTTCCATAATTTGTTTTCATCATTCACAACATATTGACTCATTACGTGGTTGATACAAAACTCCTCAAATTCCCTCTCATTACATTACATCAGGTAACGACATTAACATCACTCGCTGTGTTAATTTCAGTTTGTAATTTTCGCACGCAGTAACGTTTGTAAATATACAAATGTTGTGAATCGAGAAATATGTTTGCAAAATTGCAGATGTGTACACGTATTGCATGACTACCTACGGCCCGCCAAGTTATGCCAATCGTAAGCTGTGGCCCGCGAGCTTTAAAAGGTTGGCCACTCCTGACGTAGGTACATTGTTTTGGACAGCAACCTTTTTCAACCTCACTTGCTATTCAGTCTGTACTTTAATTTTTTTTGTTAATCCAGGGGCTTACCACGGCAGTTGCTAATAAGCCTTTCTCCATTAATTATTATTATTAATTCATATCAATTCATTTCAGTTCAGTGTGAGCCTTTATTTATTAACAGATATATATTGTTGCTAGTAAATCAGACTATGAAATGCATGAACATTCTTTTTCTTTTTAGATACGTAACACGTATTGTGAAAAAGAAAAGGAAAGATATTGAAGGGATCTTGCATAAAAATCCTGTGTTGTTAGTGTAGTGGGTTCAGAAAAGGACTTTACATGTACCTGTAAATCAATTTGGATGTCCATTCCACTTCCTTAATCTACACATTCATTTGATAATGTTCCGTAAGGCAATATGTTGAAAACTGAAATATACCAGAGACCTGTCCTATTGATGATGTGCATTGTACCGATGCTTATCTTCATCAGTCACATTCAGAAATTGTTACATACAATGACAAAAATGTAAAACTCACTGTGTACATGTATGATTTGATTGCTGGTATGTGCGTGATTGGGGGGGGGGTAAGAATTTGTAACAGATGCAATCTGATTAAAAGAGTTAAAGATGAAAGATTAGCATTAAAGAAATACATATGTATATATACACCAAGGCTTTGATTGGTCTTGTGTACCACAGTGGGGTGTTGCTAACTGTTTGTTCAGAGAGAATGCCAATTTTACAAATCAAGACAAATATTATACAACTGTCATACAGGATTTGCAATCCATTACATCTGGGCCCCCTGTGACATAAAAAGTCAACTTATAATCAATGGTAAAAATACATTGTTTCTCCAATCTTGCAGCAGTTAGTTATATCATACTATGCATTTTATCTATCTTTTACAGAAGTATTCATAAGTTACTGTTTATTGTGGGAGATATGGTTGATTGGGGAGATTATTGTTACCTCACCCATTTCTTCAGTGTAAAGGCTACTTCATATTATTTTAATTTTATTTCATTTCATTATGACAATTAACAACTACAGGGTATGTTTAGTTTAATCACATGATTAAACTTTCTTGAAAGGTTTCCTTTAGATAGTTCAAGTTCAGTAATGGTTTATTAATCCAATCAAAAATATGTTTTGTAAATATCATTGTATCTGAAAAGCCACTGAAGCTTGATTTACTCATGTTTACAAGTGTACATTGGCATGATGAATAACATCATATGAACATGTTAAAAACAAACAAACTTTGATGGAAAATGAATTAATTATCCCTTAGCTGAGAGGAAAGCAGATAAGATAGCTGGTAAAGGCAAGCCAGGCACCCCTAACGGGATCATCAACGGAAACAACAATGACATGAAGACAGAACCCACATGGATACATGAAATATTCCAAGGAACGTTAACAAACGAGACAAGATGCCTCTGCTGCGAAGGGGTAAGTGGACTCGATGGTTTGCTTCCATCTATGGTCTGATGTTGCCATTTGGTAGAGTTTGCAAGTTGGCATCAAGAACTTGATAGTATTCATCAAGGTTCTGTCAGAGCTACAGGGACCAGCGATCAGGAGCAATCTAGTGTGGGCTTTTGGTGTAATAAGTTTTAGCGAGTTCAGAGTATTTCAAACTACATCTGCTATGAATGTCTGTCATTCCAAAGCAACCTTTGTTGGCATAGATGTTTTCTTGTATTTGAGACTTTTCTAATGCTTTTTGCCTTTTTTCATTAAATCGTTACTGTAACAAAGTGCTTCCCCTTTCCTCAACATGATCACAATGCTTTGTTATGTGACATTAAGTGTACGAATTTCATATCAATTCATACAATTGATATTCTTTAGGCACATGAAATGAAGACTGGATTTATAGTCAATATTAAATTCTCTATCAAAGTTTTTAGTACATGTTATTTAGAAATGTATAGATTAATTTCTTCATTTCATACATGAATTTACTGGTTATGCATAAATGTAGCCGGACGTATGTATGCTTCTTTAGAGTCTAGACCAATCAAATTATAAACTTACTTTCTCTTCACTACAGGTGAGCAGCAAAGATGAGGACTTCCTAGATCTGTCTGTAGATGTGGAACAGAACACGTCAATAACACATTGTTTAAAGTAAATGAATGTATGAGGAGAGTGTATATCCTTGAACTGATCTTTATCAAAACAGCATGAACGTGAATTTTAGTCAAATTATTTACATGTTTTTAATTTATCAGTTTTGTAATGAAAGGATAGAAAAAATGATATTGGAAAATTATAACATATTACTTATGTCAATTTATATGATGGACGGTCTGAAATATGTTTTGTAGGTGTAGCCACAGAAACATAAAAAATTGAAATGCATATTTCTAGATATGTACCTCTGCTGGCCATGTGTGCATTCTCAACCATTTGCTATGCACACAAGTTCTTATTCTTATAGTATGTAAATAGTTAATAAAACACAAAGGTCTGTATTTTACAAATGCAGTTAAACCTGATCTTGTGTCTAGAATCATGTTTTAATAAAAGAAGATTTAGACCTCAGACTAACATATTTCTGTAAAACCCGATTTTTATGCCTCCGCAACGAAGTAGCTGGAGGATGGGGTTGTCCGTCCGTACGTCCCGTTCTCGTTACTGCGTCATCTCATGAACCGATTAATGGATTCCCGCCAAACTTGGGTCATGTATGTATCATGCAGAGCCAATGAACTGATTAGATTTTAGGGTCATGAGGTCAAAGGTCAAAGATCAAAGGGTCAATAGATGTATATGAAAAATAGCTTGTAATCACGATATTCTGAGAACCTGTTAAATGATTACAATCAAACTTGAACTTTTGTTTTGGTTTGTAAAATCGCTCTATGGCGAAGGCATCATTTTCAACTGCACGCAATCGAAGATCCATCTAGTTAACAAAAGCTTAGGCCCAGCGTTGGTTTAAATTTCAGTAGAGAATGGGCATTAAAAATGATTATTATAATTCTTCATACATCCTTTTTTGTTTGTGATTGCAGGGGTTTCAGCAATACAGAAACATTGTGCCATGAATACAAATACTACTGTGAGACATGCTGTAGTAAACAAGAAGCACAGAAGAGGTGAGTTTTAATGCTTTCATGTCTTCCCTCTCAAATTTGACAAATTTGAACATTTGTGGAAGCTGCTTGGTTAAAAAGTGCTTACAGTCAGCTCCAATTCCTCTAAAAGCTGAACAGGATTTGTCTTTTTTATAGGTAGATCCATATTCATTAATATTAGTGAAAAACCTGTAAAGATAGCAATTTGTTAATTCTCCTGGGTGGTAATTGTTAGCATGTAATATTGCAGTTGCTTTGTTTGACATATACATTGCTCAATGGAAGGCTGTATAGTATAGAAGAAAAAAAAAAACATTTTAAATCTTTCACCGCCATTTGATTGTGCCTTATAGGAATGATATGTTATGAGGTGTACTAGAAGATTTTATCTTTTCTATCTCCCAATATGTTACTACATGTGTTAATTTCTAATCCAACGTTAAAAATGTACAACCTTCATTTCTTTCTTCTCTGTATATGTAAATAAAATGTTCGACTATGGTTTTATAATAGAGCATGGCCATTTCCTGAAAGAAGGAGTGGGTTGCGGAATTAGAGAGGCAAGGGTCAGAGTGCAAGTTTGTTCAAAAGCGATAAGCAGTAAAAAAAAGTTATTTAAAAAAAAAATTATAAACAATTACAGTTGGGCCCGGAAAAATTACATACACCTGGTAGAAAAGTACTACCGGTATACATTATCACAACTTCACTCATTCTTGCCATCCTTTCACTTCAGGAAGATAGGCAAGTTTGGTCTCTGTTGAATGTAGTATATATAGTATACACATCACTAATCACTCTCAGGCTTCTGATAGGAATGAGTGCAGTTGTGAAAATATGAGTAAAATGTTTTTTTTCTTCCAGGTGTATGTAAACTTTCGGGCCCAACTGTAGTTTACTTGTGTTTTCTTTATTAAAATTCTCTTTTATTGAATAATTATAAGCTAGTAATCTTAACTCTCTTATCTTTAAAATTTCAGAATGCAAGTGAAGAAACTTCCTCAACTGTTAGCGCTGCACTTAAAACGGTTCAAGTACATGGAACAATCACATAGATATACCAAGCTTTCCTACAGAGTCGTGTTTCCATTAGAACTAAGATTAATGAACACGGTATGTATGCAGTCATCTCATATTTCATTTCTTTCTCCTTACCAGCTTTCAAGCAATCATACAGTGTGTGGTATGCACCAGAGTTATCGTACTCGAGTTGTATTTGGGGTACGAAAGTTGTAGGTTTGAGCTCCAACATGTCATCAATGTCCTTTGACAAGAAATTCATCTATTATTTTCCTATATGGACCCAGGTGTAATTAGTGGTACCCGGCAGGATTTATTCCTTAATGTACATTAATAATGATTGTCATAATGTAAAGCTAGAGTAATTTCCAAAGCACTACCGGGAGTGCATAGAGATGTTACAGAATCTTATTCACATAATTTTAACAGAATCTTGTCATTAAATTATTTGACTTGGCCATACATCGTAACAAACTTCGGTAATGACAAATTTCAGTATTATGTTTAAAGTGTCCTCAAGTGTTACTAACACGATGAAAGAAAGTTTGATCTCAGAAAACTTTATTGACGTCTGCAGTATTTTGTTAGATTGGAAATTCCCTCAGGGTCATTAATTAGAGCAAGGTTGGAGGAATGGGGTAGTGTTTTAGTTGTAGTAGTGGTTGTGGTAGAAGTAATACCAGTAATCATCGAGAATTCAAAAGCAAGTAGAGTATAGTTTGAGATGGTGCTGGTGGTCATTGTGATGGTGGAAGTGGTAGTGGTCACGCAGTACTATCCTGCTCTCAGAAAAATTTACTGATGGGTGTGAGTATTTTGTTAGATTGGAAATTCATTCAGGGTCGTCAATAGAGCAAGATTGGAGGAATGAGACACACCCCCTGAAAATGTGTTTATTTCGTTGTTCTATCTGCCCTTCCTTTCACAGAGTGACGATGCTGAGGCACCAGATAAGCTGTACGATCTAGTTTCAGTTGTTGTGCACTGTGGAAGGTAAGATATCAGGACATTGATTTATACATACCAATTGGTTATCATTTGTACTGTGAATTGTCTACTGACCTTTAAAGGTAAAGACCAGTTTTGGAAACACCCCTCTCTCAAAAAAATGAAATGGAAGCTCTCATTACCAATCATATGAAAGAATATATTTGGACTAATACGTGATGATACAAATTTTGCCGAGAAACCGCCTACTATTGATATATTTGGTAAATTATTATATCTATTGGGACCAAATAGATATCGCGACGTGGTCGCGTAGTCCCATATACATCTTTCTGTGTACAGTGCTTGTAACTTTACCAAGACTGGGCCAAAGTTCTTATCATTTTGATGATTCCAGGACCTTGCAGTACACACCAATACTTATATGCTAGATGATCAACCTTTCTGACTGATTCCACAACGTTTCTTTCACAATGCAATCGCATGACCAGAACTGGTCTTTCTCTTTAAATGGCAAATTTATTATTAATATATAATATCATGAATCTCTAAAATACTAGACTGTACAAAAAGTTTTATATGACCTAATATGGAAAATGTGATGTGATGTCTATCACAATGAAATTATGATCTTAATAACCCGTTTTCTTGTTTGTTTGGGTTTCATAATGAAGAAAAAAGTAATAAAAAGTTTTTATTTTTTAGTATATAGAATGTAATTAGTTCCACATTATTTATGAGGCATACATTTGTTAATCCAAAGGCATGTGAGCTTTAGCTTGGTGAAAGATTGCAAAGCACTGAAGAGGCGAATGATTACAATATTCATGGTAGAATTATATGTTCGGGTATTTCATGACATCACTTTCCAATGTTTTAATTTTTATATTTTTCTATGCACAGTGGGCCAAATAGGGGTCATTACATCACCATTGTAAAGAGCTTTGGTTTCTGGCTTCTCTTCGATGATGACATGGTAGAGGTGAGAAAATAGGAGGAGGAGGATATGGTGTTTATGGGTGTGATATGGTGATGATGATGATGGTGGTGGTGGTGGTCGTGGTTGTGGTGGTGTTAGAAGGTTGGAGGTGTGGTAGTGCTGATGGTGGTTTGGAGATGATGATAATGATGACAACTATGATGTTGGTGAATATTTTTTTAAAGAGGTAGTGATTGTGGTGGTGATGCAGGAAAAAAATATTTTAAAAATTGGGGGGGGGGGGCTACTTTTCAAGCTTGCTTCCATGAAAATAACACTCTCTAATTTTGTTTGCATTGAACTCTATGCAAATTTTTTGGGGCTCTTTTATGACTTTCGGGGGCTCTTTTTGGCATTTCGGGGGCGAATTCGCCCGAGCCCTCGTGTATTTTTTTCCCCTGTGGTGATGATGATGATGATGATGATGACGATGGTAGTGATGATGGTAGTAATTTATGAAGAGGAAAGTGATGATAATGGTGATAATGAGGATGAATCATGAAGATGCCTATGATTATGATTGTTATTATGATTCTTATACTCACAACTATACTTGATAGAATTAAGGTGTGACCAAACAGAGATCGTTTGTGATAATTGCTTAATATATTTCCAGCGCTTTGCCATTTTTTATGTTAAAAAAAATGAACAATCATTCATAACCTGATTGCTCATACTATTAGATTTTCTCTGATGTGTCCCATGTCTCTCTTTCTCTGCCTGCAGAAAATCGAAGTCTCAAGTATCGAGGAATTCTATGGTCTGGCCACCGAGGTGCAAAAGAACTCTGATTCTGGGTACATTCTCTTCTACCAGGCAAGAGACTTGTAAAGAACAGACAATAAGAACGGTTCAAAGACCAAAGTCTTGATCAGTTTGTCCGAAGAAAGATTGCTAATGGAAAGAACCCTCCCTGGAAGCATCTTCGACAGATGCCACACTTGACTTGTGCAAGATGTGAAGCATGTTTGACTGAACTACAGATGTAGGAAAGCCATCAGACAGAGCCCTGATGTACACTTGGATATTCTATTGATGATGAGCTAAGGAGGATGTTTAGCACATCACTGTCAGCATTATGGACAACGAGGGGGGAAATATCTTCAGCATGTGGTTGCTGCCCTCAACAGTCAGAGTCTACCTGATGGATTATTCAAGAGATCAGATAAATACGGAAAGACTTTCATCACATGAAAAATATAAAAGTGGAAATCTACAATTTTTTAATAATTTCATCCAGTTGCTTTGTCCCATTCTTCAATCTACTGGTCTATTTCATCCCTAAACAACCTTGTGGTGGATAGTAAAGTGTATTGATTGACATGAATGACATGATCGATATAAACCCTGGCAAAGAGACTATAGAGCTCAGTCTGAGATATTCTTTAGATGTCTTGTCTAACATGTTACAACTAATAATAAACTAGTCTCTGGAGCAGTGTTTTTGCACATTCACCCTTAAAGATAAAGTTGAGTTCTGGCCATGCAATTGCATTGTGAAAGAAACGGTGTGGAATTGATCAGAAAAGGTTGATCATATAAGTATTGGTGTGTACTGCAAGGTTCTGGAATCATCAAAATGATAAGAAATTTGACCCAGTCTTGTTAAAGTTACAAGCACTGTACACAGAAAGATGTATATGGGGCTACAAGAACGTGTGGCATAAAAATCCGTCCTGATTTTTATCCTGTTACATGCCATATTTAGAATATGAAAGCATTTGAAGAGCCATGCTTTTCAGGGAACATTTTTTATCTGATGATCTTCCACACTTGCATAATAACAATGATAATGCTCACAAATTATTTTTCACCTCTTCCCAGAACTCGACCTTCTCTTTAAGTTAATTCCAAAATTCACTGTCATACATTTATTTATAGTACAAGCTGTTTTATTAAAATCCTTTTTTCCATAAACCTTTTGTATTTAAACAGGAAGACGCAAGCAGAATGAAATAAACCAAATATAATTATCTAAACTTCGGGAATGAATTGACACATATGACTGCACTGTTTAATAAATACATGCAATTGTGTACTTTTAATATATATATATGTACATGTGGAGCGAATGAACTATTTCTCATTCAACGAGTATGTACATATTTATGGAATTTTTCAGCCATTTTAGAATGCAGACTTATTGTACGTAATTAACTATATATAATGTACATAATGTGTATATCACAGAACTATTTTGTGGTAGAAAGTAAGAGATGCTATAAAAAAAAAAGGAGATGAAAAATATTTAAAAAATATCAGATATGCTATTATATTCCATAAGTTCCATTTGCAGATACTAAAGTTGATACATAGGAATTAAGATTTAGTGCCATCTTTTTTAAATCTCATAGAGATTTTCTTATTATTTTGTTTAGGTTAATAGCAAAGAAATTTTCAATAGAATATGTAATTTATATGTTACAATTCTTTATTTCTTTTTGCAATATATTTGTATAATGCTGGCCGCCACTTTGGTAGTACTATTGAATTTTTTCTTCTTCTTTCAAGTGAAAGAAACGTACTTTAATGTGTGACCCAAGCTCTGCTGTAACATTTGCTACAGTTGCTTTGTAATGCTCTTCATCTTGTTATCGTCTGCCACTGCATTTTGACATACACTGAAACCTGTATATAAAGACTGCTTAAAGGTCGGGTGAAATCCAAATATAAGTTGATTCCTGTTAATGTGCAGGGCTGCATACAACTCATATTTTGTTATTCAAACATCTAAATATATTTCATAGATTTTTAAATACTTTTAAAAATAATTTTTTCAGACCTGCTAAGCTCCACCCTAAAAACATGCTCCATATCTCATTCCCTAAATGACATCATCTGTCATTAGTGAGCTAACAAGAGATAGTGGTATGTAACTTCCCCCAGCTCAGCACATGCTCACAACAGAATTGCATGCTTTCATACAATACCTCCACATTACCTTTCTTTTCCTGGTGATGCTACAGCACGTCTGACATAGCAACTCCTATGTTGGTATTGTATGGTCTATTGTAAACAGTTGGTCAGCTCAGTGGTCTATATAGGCAGTTAAGTCTTTATGTACAGGTTCCTTTATTTTCCAGGGAAACAAAAAATGTTCTTTATAGACATTTGGTCTTTCTATACAGGTCATCGCTAAAGCAGGTTTGACCGTTTCATTTGTTATGGCTTGTTCAAATGTGGTGCAGTGAATTGCTGTGGTTTATCGAAGCAGATAGATTTTTTTCTTTAAAGCCCCACTGCACTACTTGTAACTACTTGCTCCCTCCATATAGAAAACAATGCCTAAGCGGAGCCCGTTGGTCCCCCATGATCCTCTTTTTCTTATGTTAATTGAGAGCTGAGTTGATGAGATAACCACCTGTCAGTGACCAGCAGGGTGGTCTAATTCCTCCTGGCCAAACTAGTGCAGACAGGCTTTAAAGCGTAAAGGATTAGCAGGTGAGGATGAAAAAAAATTAGCTTAAATGTAACAAAGGTCCTATGTGTACTTACGTATCTGTATGTTATGAAATACAAAAGTGTGAAGCACAATACGCTTATTTTCCCGGGCAATTTACCAAGGCATATGTGATTGAGGCTTTCAGCGATGGAAAATCCACATGTATGTTCAAGAATATTTCATGTTCATTGCGAGACTATTTGAAAGGTGAAAATAAAAATTGCGCTAACAAGCAGCATTAGGACTGTTAAGTTTATACCTGGTACATGTATCATTTCTGTATTTCTATTCCTGCCACCAGATTTATGAACAACTAATACTTCAAGAGTCAAATTTTAAGTTTAATTCTTTGTTACATTGTTAGATTGAGCTGTGAATATCTTCCAGGAATAAGTTTTTACAAAGCATGTAACTTTGTTGTTTCAGACTTTTTTGAAATTCCAAACCCAAGGGAAACTTTGGCATTGTTTGGAGGCATTTGCTACCCACGGCATGGAATGATACATACTCACCGTCCTAAATCAACTTTTGTTTTCTCTCCGTTAATCCATCTTGATGTTATTAAGTACATGTAGTACTCTCACTTGCATTGGCATCTTAACATTTCAAACAATATCACCTTATAATCTTTCACGTTTCTTCGACAGGCTTGTGTGAGCTATATCATGATGGTCTAGAAGTAGTTATGACGTACTAAGTTTTGTTTTTTAAGTTAGCGATTCTATTGTGAGTATTTGCACCTATCGTACAAATCATCATGAAAGCAGTATTGGCAGACATTGCATGAACGATAGGCATTGAAGTTCTTGTTAATCAGAGCATTAATTGTGCTAAAATACCCAATAGTCCAGAGAAATCTTGTTTTTATGCAGTGACTCTAGTGTTGATTTTGTGATTTGGTATCGATCATGGTGGTCATACTGAAACTGCAGTTAATGGGACTTATCAAATGTCAGATAGCAACATTTGAAAGTAGGTCATCGCCCCCATGTTGTTCATTTAGTTCACAATTTAGTTGGATCTATTATTGCCAACTTGTAGATGTCAAACAAAGTAACCTTTGATTTCTGTCATAATTTGTGTCCCATTTTTATCAAAGCATGAACTGACCTGTGAAGTGCAAAGGAAATATGTGTTCCTCTGTAGTGTTTCGGTCATTCATAGCTGAATTTCCTAGCTAATTTGACTTTTAGCCATAGGGTTCATTGTATTAGCTGACTTTCTCTCATACAAAAAAGAGCATTATAATCAATGCTGCACTTGAGCAAAAGAAAATCCAAAGTTATTGGAGTTATAAAAGCAGGATTTAATTTTCGAACGTTTGCTAGATTACATCATTCTTCAACTTTACTCGGCTAGAAATTTCGGGTGGCACAATGAAATGAAATATTTAAAATAAATATTTTCTTTTTCCTCATGTGTGATCTATCGTCCCCCAATGCCTGCTAATACACACAAAGCCTATTGTAGGATTCCCACATGTCTAGCTATGTACATATTTGAGTGTCTGGACCCCGATGCTCGACCTCAATGCTGCCAACAGCTTCAAATTAAATGTACGGAATCGTTCGGTAGAAAAGGCATTACAAGGAATTTTTCTTTTCAGTATATAATGTAATAATCACTCAGAAAATTACTTCTATTCAACTTATTTCTGATATAAATAATATCTACCTTATGTTATGTCCTGCGCACATTGTTAGTATAAGAATTGTTTCATTTGTTTTGTCAAACAAAATTTTATTTGACAGAGAGACTTCCTAGTCTATTTTGGGCTTTGAAAGTCAATCTTTAATATTATTATATGACCAAAGTGTAGTATAGAGTCTCAATCAGAATATATAAGCTACCCATTCAGAATATATAAGCTACAATTTGTATTATTTTTTGAATACAGATTTGATTGTATTATCTTTTCTTTTTTTTTGTGGTAGAAAAGCAAATTTCTACAGGTAGTACTTGCTGTGTTATGACTCTTATGTTTTAATGCAAGACCAAAGTTTTCCACAAATAAGATTTGGAGATTATATTCAAGTGCTGGATAATTTCTCAGTATTTTTCTCTTCATTCTTCATAATCTATAACAATACACAAATAAAACCATATTTTCAAATGATTTGGTCTACCGTAATTTACTCGCGACCATGCATTCATATCCTATGTAACATTACAGTCTGTTGTAATGTTAAGATATAAAAACTTGCAAAGATACTTTGATATAGGATTAAGTGCATAATGATTTATGTTGGATAAACCTTATGAATAAGGAATATAAAAGAATATTCATTTGAATCAACCAGATAATTTTCCATTCCAATGGAGCTAGCTTTTGTTGTTTAGTTTTAAGGACTCGACAGAAAAGTCTATTTGAATGGAAGTATATTTTATATCCTTCTCCATTTCTTGATAGGGATACATGTAGATCAGTAAGAAAGTTCATTGACCTCTTGATACATAAAATTATATGTAAGGTAGAAAGTTCATTGACCTCTGGATACGTACATTATCTAGAAAGTTCATTGACCTCTTGATGCTCCACAGTAGTGCCTCTAGTGCATTGATTGTATTCAGTTTCTTCATGATTGCTGTAGTTTTTGTCACAGCCAAAACTAGTACGGTATGCAAGGAGTATAAAAAGGTTCTTGATGTTCTTTCCCTCTTGTGTTGGGAAATGTTAGTGTTGATTATGAAAATTTATATATTGAATTATAAAAGATTAAATGAATATTTCAGTATATGCAAATTACAAAAAAGGTTGTACTGGTTGAATTTTATGGGTCCTTGGGGAATGACAACATATTTATGTGTATAGCTTTTTTTTTAAAGGCCACTGAAGAGACTTAACAAAAAGTGACCAGTATGGGCAGGTAGCCTTTCTAGCCATTATAGCTACAGCGCAAGACATGTTTGACTGTCGGCCATATTGGATTTTGCTTCTTTTTTTTGTTTTGTTCTTGTTTCATCAAATCTTTTCTAATTTGAACTGTTTTTACATCTGTTTAGACAGGAAAAACAGACAATTCACATAACTACTGATATAAAAGGAGAAGCGAGAGAGAGAGAGAGAGAGAGAGAGATATATATATATATATAATGTATCTTAGCCTAGTGGGCAGTGAGAATTAATGGAAAGGGGGGGGGGCATTTATTTCAGGTTGTGGGAGAAACGTTAACTTTGTGTCAAGCCCAAGAAAAAAAGCATTTCTCATAACTCGATAAGTTTGCAGGTACATTTATAGGAATCACAATCCATTTTCTTGGGGGGGGGGGTGTTCAAACAAGTATGATTTTCCACAATCTATAATTACCATGCATCAAAATACAACCATGAGATTTTCTGTTAAAATTTTGTGTGACAACCTTGATGATACAACAGAGCAAAGGTTAGACATTTTAATGGTAAATATAACTTCCCATCGTAAAAAATGAAGAAAATAAAATGTTATGGCTTTGTGATGTAAAATTTGTCAGATTTGGCACACATTTGTGAGGAGGTAATCCAACACTATCCTTTTTATTCTTCCTCTCGCTTCATTCACTTTTCTTCATCCTTTATTCGTTTCTCAATTTCCCAATCGTGTTAATTGTCTTTTCCGTTTTATGCCGGGGGGGGACGGGGGAGCGGGGAGGTATCATTCATGTCAAACAAAATCCTGTTGGCCTTAATTTAAACTTACATGAATGTGGCAATAGAGGGCGCATTATTACACGTCTTCTTATTTCTTTCTGATTCCGGAAAGCAAAACCAAAATGAATACGTTATTATCAAGAGCAAACACGATATTTGCCTTTACGCTGAGTATATTGGCAGCGCTGACATTTATGTGTTTTCTTACGACTGTAAGTTTGGACACCAAGAAAGAAGTCAAAATTACGACAATAAAACATTCAGTGTAAGTATCCTTCTAAAGCAGCTGTTACCGCTTCGGTCCCACGCATAAACTTTTTTGTAAAGTTCTAATTCGCCTTACCAGCTATGCCCAGGTGCAGGCGGCGCGCGCAGGCCCAGGCATTCCAACACCATTGACACTGGCTGAGGGAGAATTTTGTTTGCAATGACATTTTTATATCGGATTGAACTCAGAATATGAGAATGTGTGAAGTGAAGACTAATTAATTTAAATTTGAGTGTAGACTCTAAACCTACTTAGTCTATCTGCTTATCGATTATTAAAGATTAACGACTAACGTCAACGACGTAACGACTGACGACTAAACGTGTCTTAGAAAATTGATCTAGCCTAGGTCTAGGCCACACATGCATAGCTGCATTACTATCCTGGCTGTGTATTAAAAAGCTGCTAGCACTAGCTGTGCTATTGATTCTCAACATTTCAAACACCACTGTACAAAACTCAACTGATTTCACTAAAAATCGGTACTTTACAGTCTTTTAGTGACGATTGATGACACCGAAATGGCAGTAAAATACAATTTTTTCATCTTAACGATGTTAAAAAGAATAATTTAAAAATTCAAATTGTGAGTCTACTGTCAAACTTTCCGATCAGCCACATCGTATACATTGACTGTGCATTTGTGTGTAATGTGTGTATTGCCGCACCTGATGAACCTTTCAAACTATCTTTGGAGTTCCCTTGTGCGGACTTTTCTTTCTTCTTATAGTATACAAAGCACATTGAAATCGGTCAACAATTTAACCAAAAATGTCAAAATTTGTTACTGGGGTGATAGCGCTTGGCTTACCTTTCAAATGTTACTGATGATTATAAAAATGCTGACCTCTGGTCAGTCTGGTGTGAGTTCACAATGTTGGTTCTGAGTTCTGACACAAACACAAACAGTGTATGCAAACAGGCCTGATTTCGCATTGCCAATTTTGTGCTGACTGCTGACTTTATGATAATAGGCATTTTATGATGGGTTTTGTATGTCATATAGACCCTGTCTTTTCCTGTGTCATTGTCAATTCTGTTTACTTTAACCTAACTTTTTAACCCTTCTTGTTTTCTATGGCAGGAGACACACGTATACCCAGTATGGTGAGAATGCAGATCTAGGATCATTTTACTTTGATCTTCAGGCCAACTTAGATCCTCTCTTCAACTGGAACACCAAACAGCTGTTCATCTATCTTACAGCTGAGTATGAGACGAATCAAAATGTAAGAGTTGACATTATGGCAGCTTTTAATACTCTGAATAGCTGAATACTTCTTGGTATTTTCATTGGATAAAATAAATACATTGTAGGGAGTAACAGATATTGCCCGAAGCCTTTCTAAAAGGCGCCATATTAAAATGAAAATAGCCTTGTAGAATAATAATAATAATAATAATTACATTTATGAGGCGCTTTATACAGGCGTTTCTAAGCGCACAGGTGGTACTGTCTAACTTGGTATAATTATTGTTGCTTAAAAGCAACAACGACAACAAAAAACAAAAAACAACAAAAATTACTAATACATACAATACAATTCAGTTGAACGGAATTAACTACTTGTGTGCACCTCCAGTATGCTATAACTGATTAAAAAGGTGGGTTTTGAGAAGGGTTTTGAATGATTCAATGGATGGAGCATTTTGAATATGGAGTTTGTTCCAGAGGGCGGGGGCGATCAATGAAAAGGCACGGTCACCATAACGTGTTTTTGTTCGTGGGCCGTGAAATAGCAAGAACTTTTGTCAAAGTCTTTCATAAAAAATGTTACATAACAGGATGGGTTCAGTTTTTCACAACTGAAGCCCCCAAAAATAGAAAATATTTTTACCCTTTGACCTGTTTCATATGTAAATGAAACATGCATTTTCTAATACTGAGAAAATTGCATAATTTCCTTCAGAAAATTAATTTCTCATCCATCTAACTTTCATTTCATTCAAAACATTGTTCAACTTTCAGTTCAAGTAATGAGTCGAGAAGAATCTGTCACAAACTGGTGTCTGATATGTTGAAAACAAAGATTGGTTCAAGTAAAGGGTCAAATTTGCAGCCTGTTTAGCCAAATTAATTGAAAGAAAAAATTAATGTTTTATTTGTATGGAGTATATGTATATATATATTTTCCCCTCTCCTTAATTTTGCAGTCCCTCTAAAATGTCTTAAATATTGACAAAATTTAAGGTCTATGAAGCTCAATGAATCTTTTCATTCATTATCTGTCTCTCAATTTTCAGAAACTGAACCAAGTGGTTATCTGGGACAAGATCATCAAGAGGACATCAAATGCTAATCTCAATTTCAATAGGATACAACCCAAATATCCTTTCTTTGATGATGGTCATGGGTTGAAGTGAGTATACATGAGTAAACATTGCCTCAAACTAGAAAGGAGTGTTGAGTTTAGTATGGAATTTTGTAGATTTATATCTATTCCCAGGCTCCATCTCTACTTCCCTCCCTGCCTTCCTCCCTCCCTCCCCTCCTCCTCCCTCCCTCCTTCCCCCTCTTTTTCTCTCTCTATTCTTTTAGTATACAGTATTTTAGAATCAAGTCATCACACATTTTTCAAAATGGTGTGTCTTGGGTGCTAGTTTACAAATTAAAATGAAATGTGCTTGTCTATTATGCTTATTGTAACTTCAAAGCCTCTCCTGTGTTACTTCTACATTAACTGTAGTCAAAGTTTAGAAAAATGTGAGATCATATACATGTAGATGGTTTTGAATCTACATAGAGTAAAACAAAGTACCCTATCTAGTTATAAGCAATCAACGTTATGGAAAAGAAATTAGAGAGTCGCATCTTCAAGAAAACTAGGGGTTAGTTATGTGATATCCTTTAATCACACTGATGAACGTGTAATGAAAAACAATGACTGGACGAACCAACTAGCAGTAAGCCACATTCCTTTCTATTCACACGTTTGTGCAATACACTAAACATTTGTATACTTGTACAACAAGGAAACCCGTTTAAAGTTTATGAATTGGGATTGATAGAAACTCACACATATACTGTCGCCTTAATTCTTTCAACATCGTGATGTCCACATCTTTTATTGCATTATATGCCATGAAGCTGATGTGTATTCATTACCTTTATACTATCAAGTAAACAAACCTTTCACAACTACATATAATTCATTTACCCTTGAGAGCCCAGTTGAATCTCTCTTGAAAGGCAAGCATTTGCTGAGTTTCACTGCAAGGTAACATCAAACAATCATTAGCTGGAGGTAGTAACATAAGTTGATTTTATATTTTGAGCCCAGTAGATAAGTGTTTTTGATACTTTTTTACCAATATGCAAGAGAGACCTGAAATGTTATTGTAGATTTTCCAGACACTTGTGGTTTTGATATTCTTCAATCAGCAAAATGCCTGGTTTTTAATACATTATATTGTATTGAAGAAATACTTGTATTATGAACCATATTCATAATTTCCTTTATCACTTTGTCAGTCCCTGCATGCATATATGAATAAACTCATAGAGAATGAGAAAGGAGCAAATTGTTGGAAATTGTCAAATAGAAGGTCCAAGCTATTTTGTCCCATATGTTACCGACCATATCTGTTATTTATAATCCAATGTTTTACAGCACAATAAAGTCAAACAAACCTCATGAAAACAATAAAACTAATAAACGAAATTGGAGATCATAAAATTGAACTTGGTAGCAACTCGCATAGCGCCATCTATACTCAAATTGCAATATATCTGATGACTGTATCAAGCCGATGGCCCTACTAGAGATTGAGTCGGATTAAACATCAAATCAATCGACATTCTTATGTAAATTTACATGTACGTTCACAAGTCCATAATACAATTCAATAATACTAGATAGCATATGGGACATACATCAATCTTGGCCAGAATCATTCAATATTATCAAAAAATGTATTGACATTCTGCCAAGACTTGATTTCTCACCATGTCTTCTTTAAATTTTGCAGGAACAACCAAAACATCACGCTGACACTGTCCTGGAACATCATTCCCAATGCTGGCCTTCTCCCCAGAGTTTATGGCAATGGGAAAGACACCTTTGGATTCCCCAGTGAATATACAACACATAGGATATAATATGTAGTTAGTTAGTAGATTCTTTTTTCTTTTTTTTTCTTTCTTGTTTTACGTGATCATGTAGTCGTTTGCAAGTCTGTACCTCCTATTACCTCAGTCACTCCACCAAATCGACTCCACGCCGTCTCCAAACTGACCAACTTTTTACCTTTGATAGTAATATCATTGGTCAGGTGTTGGGTCAGGTGTTGGTGTGACTAAGGTATATCTTTTCATGTCTTTGAGAAGTGACAAGTTTAGGGAGCAAATTTGTAGAATGCTGTAAAACCAGAACTTTTCTGACATTAAAATTTTGTGTATCATTTCGGAGTTATTTTCGCAGCAGGAAATCTTCACATTTTGCAAAATTTCAGTGTTGTAATTCAACCATTTTTTGGCATGACAATTTTTCAATTGTAAATTGTTCAACAACAAAAAAAATTATCTGCACAAAAGAATCACTATGTGCACATACAGCCATAGAATTATAGCAACACAGTAGTTATTCAATCACGTAGGTTTGTGGTTAGTTTCATGAAGTAGGTGGGGGGGGGGGTCAGATTTGACAGATAAGGAAAGAGATATGGCGATGGGTAAACTGGTAAAGATATTTTTGGTGTAGCAAGTACCAGCCTAACAAACTGTAAAGCAATACTTTGTATTTTAGTAGGCATTTGATTACTCTAGTAAAGATGCCAATTTGATCTCAAATTCTCTTTGCAATATTGTTCCAACATGTCGCTGTAAAATACATTTCATTTTGACTGTATTAAAGGCAGATGTATGTAAACAAACACGTAGATTGGTAAATTAATCGTTATGGAAATATGGACTGTTTGGCATTTAGTGCTTTTTACTACAGTTAATGCCCTCCTGGATCTCTGTCTACATGACCTTTCATGTTTTCATAGCAACTTAAGTGTATAATAATGACTGTAGACCCTTGACTGGGTATTGTCCTGAGGACTCAAACACTTTTCAATGTTTTTCTCTCACAGATTTTGTAGTGTTTTAGAGTTTTAGATTTGTGTCAATATGTAAATGCTGTGAAGGAATATCGTTTCATATTTAGGTTGAAGACAGGTCATGTAGTCTGACCTTTCTGCTTCTTGAACTTATTTCAATTTTTGTGTCTTGCCTTATTTCCATCATATTTAAAGCCCCACTGCACTACTAGTAGCTACTTGCTCCCTCAATATAGCAAACAATGCCTAAGCGGTGCCCGTTGGTCCCCTATGATCCCCTTTTTCTTATGTTAATTGAGAGCTGAGTTGATGAGATGACCACCTGTCAGTGACCATGCTGGGAGGTCTAATCCCTCCTGGCCAAACTAGTGCAGACAGGCTTTAAGATGTATGTATGTGGTTGCAAGGGTTTGGATAATGCCATATTCATTATAGAATGTCAACTACTATACATTTCATAAGAATGTAGTTGACATTATAAGTTTACTGTGGAAAATACTAAACTTATAATGTTTATCAAGTTGACAGAATTAAAAGATTAGTTTGAAAAATGACATTGAGTGAACTAAATGAGGAAACTCTAATTTATAGCCTTATGTACCCGTTGGCAGTGATCCAACTTGCCATTGGTCATATATCCCAATAGTCATACAATTCAGTGGGGTATAGTTTTGTTTTTTAGTGGACCAGTGGGATAAGGGAACAGTGAGATATTCTGTAATTTACGTCTAGGGGTCCGTGATCTGGTAGAGTTAGGAATGTTTGATTGGACCAACCTGCTGGAGGGCCAAAGGAACATAATGCCATTTAGAGGTTGAACCAGCAAGACCCATCTAAGTGGTACCCTACTGCACACATCTGTACATGTAATATGTGTATAATACCTGTCTTGGATTTTGTTACCTTTGTCGCTGATAGAATGTAACGTGCACATTAAGAATATAATTAACTTTGATAATTCACTGTGTGGTTATGCTAACCGAATGTAAGGTGGCTGTGATGATTATATGAATTATGGATAAGTCAATGTCATTTTTTTCCATTTCCTAAATGTCCATAACTTCTCACAGGTTACAAGATGCAAAACTAAAATGTATTTATGTATTTGTTCATTATGGTCTCTGTTATTGGTTTTGAATTTCTAATAAAGAAAATTTGAACTTCTAGGATTATCATGCTGACACTTCTCATTTTGTTTATTAAAATTTTGAATATGACAAAAATATATAAATAAAAATGAAGTGAATAGATTGGGAAAGGAGAGAGAGAGAAGTTGAGAGAAAGAGGGAGGAGTGAAAGAACAGAAGGATAGACTGACACAGGAGAAAGAGAATGAAAGAGAGAGAGGGAGGGAGGTGTGAAAGAAGAGAAGGACAGAATGACGCAGGAGAAAGAGAGAGAGAGAGAGAAGTTGAGAGAAAGAGGAAGTAGTGAAAGAACAAAAGGATAGACTGACAGAGAAAAAGAGAGAGGGAGGAGTGAAAGAAGAGAAGGACAGAATGACGCAGGAGAAAGAGAGAGAGAGAGAAGTTGAGAGAAAGAGGAAGTAGTGAAAGAACAAAAGGATAGACTGACAGAGAAAAAGAGAGGGAGGAGTGAAAGAAGAGAAGGACAGAATGACGCAGGAGAAAGAGAGAGAGAGAAGTTGAGAGAAAGAGGAAGTAGTGAAAGAACAAAAGGATAGACTGACACAGGAAAAAGAGAATGAAAAAGAGAGAGGGAGGAGTGAAAGGACAGAAGGACAGACTCACGCAGGAGAAAGAGAATGAAAGAGAGACAGGGGGTGTGGGGAGGGAAGAAGGCTGGTGATAGTGGAATGTACCAGAAAATGAGGATAAACTTGGGAGTAGAGGCACATACCCGTGAAGCTGTCGTTCGCTTGCCCTTTGTTCTAAATTTAATTTCGTATTTGATGGTTTAGAATAACCCCTTATATTTGGGGTCAAGAATCTTCAAGATCAAGGAAATAAAAGACTCTTTCTTCGAAACGAATTGTCAAATACCCGGATATATCGTTAAAGAGAGGGCAATGGAGAGAGGGGTGGGGGTTGGAGAGAGACGGGAAGATGGAAAGGGTTGAATAGCAAATGAGGAACGAAGGTACATAGGCTTTACCTAAAGCTGACAAGCGCCTGCTCTTTGTTTTAAATCCAATTATGTGTTTGATAGTGTAGAACAACCCCAGAAATTTAGGGACAAGATCGAGGAAAGGGTAAACTCTTTCTTCAAAAATAATTTGGACAAAGAGAGAAAAAAGGGGGCAGTGAGTTAACAAAAAACCCAAAATAATGCATCTATGAACTGCCGATCAATATAAATTGCTCGTATACCAACTTCGAAACATTATAGTTCCCTCCACTATGCTGGAGGTGAACCGTTGCGTCGACAACATAGTTTCCTTATGACTTGGTTTTTGGCGGGCAGCTCGGTGTAGATATATATATATATATATATATATATATATATATATATATATATATATATATATATATATATATATATATGTGTGTGTGTGTGTGTAAAAACAATGACTTATAGAATTCTCATGATTAAATTTGATTGAATGAATATGAAATCATGCCTTCGCATTTCACATGCACATGGCATTTCACATGCACAAGTTTAAACTAAACGACGGAACATGGAATCGGAACAGTGGCGTAGTGTAGGAACAGGTGACCCCCCCCCCACCACCGTCCACCACCACCAGTCAAATGGAAAACAAGAAGAAAAAATGGTCAGGGGGGGGGGAAGAAAATTAAAGTGAGAAGAAGTGACATAAAACTGATGAAAGGTAGAAAAATAAATTGAGAATAAAGAGATTGGAGCCCACCTATACCCTTGCATTTCTTCCACACAGTAAGAGTCCTCTCCCCACGATTTGACCCTACTTTTTTTAGCAATATTGCCCTAAGCCGTGATGCGATCTGGAGGAGACTTCTAAGGCTTGTCGAGGAAGAAATCATGAAAGCGGGGAGGGGGAGATCATCCGATATCCCAAATCGGGACAAAGCGAGTAATCATCAGTGTCGCAAAGGAGGGGGGGGGTAAATCACTAAATTGTCAAATTGTGAAGATGACAACCCCCAAAAAGCCTACTGACGCCCCTGCACAATTGTTCACTTTCTTTAATGAGGATAGGATTTATTTTTTTGTAAAATAAGAATGAGTTGATATATTATATAGATATGCCATTATTAAAACGTGACAAGAAACATGCGTTTTAGAATTTAAGTAAATAGCAATAGGTTAGAATGGAAATCAAATATTTTATTATTATCCTAAGCCTTCTTCAAAATAATAATTTAATACCGGAACTAATTAATTAAAAGCCCCCACCCCACCTTTCCACGTGTCTACTACACTTGTAAATGTAATTGTTGACGGGGCATAAAGTATGCAGTTTTGAAAGGGTCAGTGCTGGATACGCCCATGTCAGGGGCACACTTTATTTCGAGGGACATGACACCGATCCAGGCCAAGAGGACATTGTGACGTCACCAGTGTTAGGCCGGGGTCAAGCTCGTGACCCTGGAGGATGGCAATGGGACGAGGAGAGGAAATTGGTGAGAATAAATCGATCGTCGCGAAGATCGTCTGCGAGACCGTTTTGGGTTCTGATCGAAAACACAGGCGACCCATCGCGAGAAAAGTATAGCCCTACTTTCCTATTTTGATAAGATATCAAATCAAAATTCTGATACTCGACGACTTGACACAGTTCCCATCATTCCAGTTTTGTGTATCTATTGACTACTATATGTTTCAGCTGTATAGTTCAAAGGACTATGTAAAGAAATATTTTGTTCCCAACATTCTAAATTTGTTCTTCTCTTGAGTATGCCAAACTATTGATTGATTCCATCATTTTAGACTATGCAAAATAATGTAAGATATGATTCCCCTCAATACATCACTATGTATAATGTTAAAATAGATCGTTAATTAGGGTTACAATATAGTATTGAAGAGGATGAACTGCAAAGAAAAAAATACAGTTTACGCTGTAAAGGTGAGCGAAAGGGGGAGTAGGATGACAAAAAGAAAAATAGGAGAGATGAGGACACAAAAAGCCAGATGAAATACATTGTACTAAGAAGCCACAACGATAAATTAATAATAAAAGTTACTTTTTTATGTTTTATGCGGTTGAAGTTTTTTGTTAAACCTTTTTAACAAGATCGGCGTGTATTCTTAATGCAGAAAAGTTTTAAATCATTCCCTTTTAGGCACTAATTCGTTGTAGAGTGGTTTAAATTACTCTTTTGAAAGAGCATTTCACTTTTTTATATAGTGTAAGAGGAAATCGCTATTAGGACTCCTGAAGGGTGTATGTCACTGAGCGGCGAATGCTTATACGAACGTTGCGAATTTGGATTCGCCAACTTTTCTGACGAATGTTGGCGAAAATCAGGGTTCGCCTTTGCGACATTTAGCGACTTTTAGCTATGTTTAGCGACAATATTATTAGTAACATTTGAGCGAATGTTTGCGAAAGTGTTCGCGAAAGGCAGTTGGTGACTATTAGCGAGTGTAAGAAAATGTTAGCGACAGTTTTTTGCGAAGATTAGCAACTATTTGCCAATCCTTTGCCACTATTTGTGAATGTTCGGGACCTTTTGCTAACTCCTGGTACTCAATGGGTCGATTTTATATAGGAACCATATGGTAACGTGGTCGCTAGCATTGGCGAAAAAGAACTTCAGCGACACCGTCTTACAACCGTTTGAAAGGCTTACGACTGTTTTGCAAACGTTTACAAGAAAAACTGTTTGCGACAATGAAAACTGTTTGCGAACTTTCTTGCAACCTTTAACGAACCTTTTGCAACCTTTTACGAACCCTGGCGAAACACCCCCAAAGAGAGAGAGAGAGAGAGAGAGAGGGGGTTGGTGCATATAATAGATGGAAGGGAAATCCTGAAACAAGCATAAAAGAGAGGCAGAAGTAGGATAAAAGGAGAGGGAATCGCTAAGACAGAGATGATACATAGTTTAATCAGGAAGCTTCCTGGATTAATATAAATCAATGAAATGCCACTTAAGAATATAACAAAGCTAATGAGTTATGCAAACATCAAAATTTACAGTGTATAATGGAAATATGATAATACATAATGAGGTTTATAACTTAATAATAATAACGAAGACATTTTCTTATTTTGCCCACGTTCTGCAGGCTCTATCAGTATTGTGCATAACATATTGTGCGATTACCAGCACTTACAACTGCCTGTACATGACTTTTTAACATGTATATTGCGTGAATACAAAGTGAGATCAAATAGATCTCTTTGGTGAGATGCAATGGAAAATTCCTCAACTCCTTTGTCAGTATTGGTTCTGTTTCCCATTCAAAATAAACAGGTGTTGCCATTTCTTTAGGCCGATAATTTACTACCATCTCATAAAACATTTGTAACATTATAAAAAGTAATGTATATTTGTACAAGGTCGTTGTAAAATTAGGATGTCATGCAATGTCACCATGAATGTAGATACTTCCGTAGCCTTGTATCCAGCCTTATGTTTTAAGTACTTCTGTCATTAATTTAGGGGAAAACTGTTTGGAAGTAAACAATGATTCTAATAATAATAGTAATAATATTCTGGGTTTATATGGCGCTTTATACATCGACGATGTCTGTAAGTTTATGTACATTCTCCACTCCCTGGGGAGCATTCCAGCCATGCGTCATTTTACAGACGCTCACAATGCTGAGCAAACTACAATGATCTCGTATAGACCTTTCGTGATTAATAACAATATCGATGAAACATAACAACAAGGAACATGAGTGAGAAGTCAGTATGTGTATGGAAAAAGTATGGGAAAGCTTACTAAAGAATTAATACTCAGATTTAAAGGCCATGTTTGGTAAGCCCCCAAATATCTGAATTGCTTTGTGAGTTGGATTTTATTTTTAATTAAATTGATATACGGCAAGATATACTAACGATTCGGGGGAGGGGAGGGCATGCACATGTGGTCCATGTTACAAACCTGGCAGTCTTTCACTACACAAACAAACAAACATTTTGTCTTTGCTTTTCATTTTAATTATTTTTTTCAGAATTGTGCCATGCCGCCTGTGTTTATAGAATCCTGGATACAAACTGGATGTAAAGATGATATTCTTCCAAATATGCAATTGAATTGATGAACTTGAAATCATATAATAATATTGTATCCACATAGGTCAAATAAATTAATATTAATTTTTAAAGTTGAATAGTGATAGGATTAGGTCAACTAAGTTGCAAACAGAATTGCATATTTATTTTGCACAAGATAAATTGTCGGGGCGGCAACAGTCTCACAAAAGTATCCTTGACTCCGCAGAAAAGCGCCCTATTTCTGAAAACTTGGCGTAAATAGAAAGGCAGTTTTATTCAAGTACCTTTCAAAGTCAAAGACCTAATGTTCTCCCGCGAGCAGTTAATGGGATAAAAAAAAAGGACGTCCAACATGTGCTTAGACGTGGCTTGCAAATTGGACCTAGTGGGACCCATACCAATAAACGACCTTTATGACTTAGCGTTTCGGCAATGGATCGGACACTTGCGGAAGTAATCGGCATGCACGCATGCGCAGTAACTTTTTTCCATCCCAATGCATCTCGATGAAAACGATACCATTATCCGTCCGCTTTCCATCTCATTCGAAACCAGCTCCAGCGGAAAAATTGATCACTCCGCATCTCTTCCTGTTTGTGGGATAGTCGTGAACTGTGTTTCGTTGGAGGTAGCAGGATTCTATTGTCTATCTTTGTATTTTATCTCCTCGCCTCTTATCTGTCATTAATTTCGAAAAGTTGGACTTCAAGTCTTTTACATTTGAAACGATTTCATTGCTCAGGAAAAGAGAAGTTCTCAAAGGTAAGAAATCGGTCATTTATCACATTGATAGTGTTAAGTGAAAAAGGAAATCGTTAAAATGCCCACCTGCAATCTGTCTTGGAATCCTGATCTAAACATTTCAAGCAAAATGATGATTATTGTTAGTGACGGTGACTTCTGTAATCTCGTATATTGGGAAATGCCGATCTAATTCATTAACGTAATCTTAAAAATAATAAAATGGTAAACAGAAAATAGAGTCACATCTTCCATGATCTTTAGCGCAATGCTTGCACATGCCTTTCGAGGGAAAATGTGGTATTTGGTGCGTTTTTTACCGATTCTGTACTTTTCATTGACAAAGAAATCATTTTATACTGATCAAACCTGATAAAAGTACAGAAAACATGGAGTGAGGAAAACCTTGAGTGAAAACCTAGAGGTATATCTGCATAGCTTCTACAATGAGATACTTTGGATCGTTTGCTCATCGTTTACACTGCAGTCTGTGCAGATGAAATATAAATGTAACATGGCTAATTTGCTGGTGGAAGGTCAGAACCTGTAAATTCTTCACTATATTTGAAGCTAAATCGAGAAAAAAAAGAAAAGAAAAAAAGGCCTTAATGATTTGTTCTTTCATACAACACCCACTAAACACAATATTCACATCCAAATTTATGAGCCATATCAGTTTTACATAGCATGGCCTCCGTTCTCAATTTATTAAAATGTTCAGGTCGTAGCCCAACGGAATTATACATTTTCCATGCAGGTCTATTTTTATATAACTTTAGAAAAAGTGTAATGATCCAATTTATTTCTTGTGTTATGTCAATAATAAAACTGTTATTTTGGATCGTGAGAGAAGTAAGTTATCCAGACTATTTGATTTCCTCTATATACACGAGTGATAAAGATCTGCAATCTCGACAGTACGGGAAAAGAGGACAAAATTGCTTTGTCAGATTTTTTTCCCCCGCGTTACTCCTGATATTACGTCACAATGCCGTCTATAACCATGGTATCTAGCCAATGCCAAAGCATGCTACGTATATGAAAAAGAAAATATTTGATAATTTTCCGACCCATAGTTCACAATTGCAATGTAAAACAGAATAATCCGAGTTTCCATGACTTGCTTGATTTAAGAAGAATATAGGTTATATTATAAGCAATACTTTTTTTTCTTCAAATTTTAATTTGAATGTGTTACTTTTAATGAAATCTCGTCGTCAATTCTGATTGTAATATAACTGTGTAACTTGTCGAGCATCTGTTATGTCGGTATCCGTTGATAAATATTTCTTTCTTCAATATGTGCATAAATTGTACAGGTTGCTATGTCCAATGTCCAATTTAATTGCAGTTGATATAATAATGTAGCCCATATACTTTTAAGCTGACCTGCATGCGTGTATTCATTTTATTGAAAATATTCGGGCTTCAGCTTACATTACATAATCCAGGTCACCCTGTCGCCTGTACTATAATGTGTATGGGGTGAATTATCTCAACATTTATCCCAGGTCTTTTACTCTTTTAAGCCATGTTAAATTCTTTCATTTGTAATACAAGGGGTGTCCACGATTTTGTGTAAGGGGGGGGGGGGTGGGGCAGAATTTCGAAAAATTCTCAATTGAGGATGCAATCTTTTGTCGTTGACGGGATGCTAGATGAGTTTTTAAAGGGGCACGGGCCGGTTGTGTCCCCATCCGCCACTGATGTAATGAGCAAATGTCAATCTAGATAAACCTGGCTACAAGCATTCTATCCCCTATCCAAAAAGCACCCCTGTTTTCATATACAAGCTGATATCTCTTCCTCATCCTACTCCCCCATCTGAAAAAAGCGATTGTCAAATTGGTAAGTAACAAGCACAAACTTTTGTAAATTTATATTTCGTTTTGTTTTGTTTTGTTTTGTAACAAAAAGTTCCTCTTTTGGTACATACCTCTGTGGCCACCATAGTCGTGAAAACCAGGCCCGTAGCCAGGGGTTGGGAGGACGTGCCCCAAGTTTCCAAGATCACACACCCATCCTCACAGACCCCTCCCCAGGACGTCGACCAATTACATGTATGTGCCCCCCCCCCCAAACATCAAACTCTGGCTACGGCCCCGGTGAAAACAAAGCTGCTCCACTTCCCTGGGCCTGATGATGTCGGGGGATGCTAGTCGTTTTGGCTAAATATGTCATTGCTTCATTCACTAAGTTCTTTTCATGTGGCGTACATGTAAATACGGGATGGGCCAAGCCGCCCCCCATTGAATGGCGTTAAAAAAAAAAGAGAACAGAAAGAGAGAGAGTCCCATACCCCCCTAATCGGTGACCTTGTTGATTAGTACTTGATTTACCTCGTAAGGCCACTCCTGCTTGTGCCCCCTCAATGGCTTGGACCACCGCTATGCCACTGCAGGTTATTAGCCACTTAACCACTCGGCAAAATGTTGTTTTACAGGCCTATTGTTTAATACTGCTGTCACACAAAAATACGGCAACAATTTAATTCCCATGATAGAAAAGTGCTTTGTGACCTGTCAGTTTCCTTGTAAATTATACCCCAGACTTAACGTTTCCATCTTTTTGTTTCGTGCTACCACAATAACAGTATTTTCATGCGATTTTGAGAGCAAAGATCAGATCGTGGCGAGGTAAAGGTGTCTCGTCGATCTGATAATGTTAGGTGGCAGAAACAGAGAAGTTTATTGTATTTTAGACTATTTCATTTGGCAGCTCTCCACTGATGTGATACAGTATCTACAAGATATTTGACGGTTTGATAAATACATCTTCACGGACCCCACCTCCCCGCACATTTTTTTTTTAAATGGCCAAATGGAACACCTGTCATCATAATGAGAGTTGGAAAACAAATCTTATTCGATAGTGGACTTTAGGCGGGAGTCGGGGCTAAGGAAGAAGGAGATGCTCATGGGGCTTGAGCATCCCTGCCCTTTACCGAAACTAAGAGGTTACGCCCATACCATGTTGACCCCAAATCACGCCGTTTTGGACACTTCGCTCGATTTTTTTTTCTGTCTATGCTGGATCTTTCCAAATCGAGCAGCCCCTTAATCAATTGTTCTGCGACTAGTTGGGCCAATGGCTCTAATTTTTGTGTTTTTAAGGGGCCGGTCTGCAATGTAGATTTTAAGTTCATGCTAATCCGCTAAATTGTCAAGTGTCCGAAAATTAATAACGAAGTAGAGTGTGTTCCTCTTTGCCTAAAACTCCCAAAAGACGATCTTGGTCCGCCTTAAATCCATATTGCATATTGTCCATATTGTTTGCTAGTTTTGTGAGTGCGGTTCTCAATCTTTTCTATCAATCAATTCTAATCAATGAACATTGGGTTTTAACGGTGCCAGGTGTTCTAACTTTTCCCAACTCTACATATAATATATCCACTTTTATAGAATAAATTTTAAGTGAAAGGAAAGTATACAAGCACATCGAACTTGGGAAGAAGAATCCCGTTTTTTGTCTTTTTGCGTCTCGCCCTATACACCGTGCAAGGATATTAGGTGCGGGGAGACAGACAGATAGATGATTAGCTTGGTGTGAGCTAAATAACATCACAGTTGAGTTCGAGGCTATTTCAATCAACTTTAAGAATTGTAAAAAATTAAAATATATGAGGTGTCTAGGCACCTCGTCTCGTGACTGTCTAGGGATGGAAGTCTTTACCAAGCATAAAGATTGAAATTCGTCATATTTCATTTTCGCGGTATTCTTTTGGACAAAGGACATAGGATATTGATCCATATTACCGGTTTCGCTCTGCCAGTCAAGGCCTTGTTAGCCTTTCGATTGATGTGGGTAACTTTTTGATCTAACCTGTCCCAGCGAGATGGATGTCATCATTATAATCATGGGAATGACATTACAAAGCAATCTTTTAAATAAAAATCCTTATGGCATTGCTGTAACATACAGTTAACAACTAATTAATGATTACTGCAATATATTAAAAGTGGCTCGGTATTGACACGAAGAAACCATGTACGGAGTGACATACCAAAGGGCGTAGCCCACCCCCTCCTTTCATGAGCAGGCCCAGGAAAGCCTGAGAAGAAATAGTATGTAGTGCTTGTTTGTTGCAGTGGATGTTCGGTTTACAGTGTATAGATATTTTATTACAGGAAAGTAGTTCATATGTTTTCAAATTCTTCGACAGTTTAGCGCCCACGTGCGGAGGACAAACAAGACTTCCTTTAGTTCCTGTATATTTCGCCCCCCCCCCCCATTTATAAATCTGTCGATACGTCGGGTTCACTGAATCCTGATGCATACCTGTATATTACTAGTTTAGCAGACATTTGAGAGAGAGAGAGAGAGAGAGAGAGATGGGGAGGGAGAGAGACAGAGACAGAGACAGAGAGACACAGAGAGACACAGAGACACAGAGAGAGAGAGAGATAGAGAAGAGAGAGAGAGAGACAGAGAGAGAGAGAGACAGAGCGAGAGAGAATTCAAAAGAGAGAAAAAATGGGTCAATGTCAAAGTAATGCCTTAAATCATGGGATAATCACTTTTTTGAATATCAAAGGGCAGGCGTTGGCTTGGAAATTGGAATGCAATTGCAATTGTTATGTCTCCTGTGAATCCTGCTTGTGATGCACATCACAGCTGCATACATAGAAAGTGGGACACGAGTTTAAAGTACACTTGATTGCTGTTTTGCAAGAATTTTGAGAAAATTGACAGAATATTGAGCGTACGAGACAAAACAAACACACCCTCTAAAAGGTAATGACGACTAAAATAGTCGCATGAGGAGTTGATACGGCGACAATTTTTTTCTTCTTTCTGTGTATACATGCATCAAAGTACGACGTATCCAGTGAGTATAGGGTTCCGGGGGGGATCTAGCTTTTTGCTAAGGGAGGGGGGTGACCAAAAAAATGACGATGTGGAGCATCGTCCACGAGCCGCGAAGCGGCGAGGCGATTTTTTTTTTTGTTGGTGCTAATTTGAACCCCGTAAGTGATGTTTTCCTGGCACCTAATAACACAATGGAGACCATAAAAGCAGTGCATGATAACGTCTTTTTTTAAATCAAGTAACAGTTTAATACATAGTTATATCCAGAGTTATCATGTGTTTGGTTAAGTTACCAGATGAGTTGAATATCTTCACACAATATTTGCACTTGAAAGTGTTTCTCTCCAGTGTGCGTTCTTTTTTTTTCTTTCTTTCTTTTTTTTTTTGGCCGCCCAAGGGGAGCCCCCACCCCCAAACATTATTATAATTACAAATACTTTGGTAGCCGTCACCTCATAAGTTAGGCAACGACTGATCGTTTAGTAATTTTCATATCTTATCTAGTATTTGAGTGTCAAAATGTTACTCGCTTGATATGGAAACAAGAGAGTTGACATTTGAGTCGTTATCTACAGATGAAATTATATTTGTAGGATTATTAACTAACCCCTGTCCCTCGTTTACACTCACTAGCCCAGTAGACTTTTTGTACACTTTCATTTTTTTAAATATCAGTGGACATGTGGGACTTCAAGGGTAGTGTCATCTAGCTAGTTGTTTAATATCAGATCTGCGGTATAAATTGTCTTGAAGAAAGTGAGGACCTGTGGGTGGGATTCGAAAGTTCCTTTCAAGTTCATTTGGCAGTTTTTCATGAGACAATTGTCAGTAAAGTATGTTTACTCCGTGTGTCTGTCTTGAGCCCTATGCTACCTTTTTTTTAGTTGGCTTTTTTCGTTCTTTTGCCTTTCTCGAACCGGAGATATTTAGAACGAAATGATGATGATGATTAACATTAGATTGTACGTTATCACCTAAATTGTTTAATCTCACCTGGTCGTTTTAACTGTTGGTTGCCCCCTCCAGTTTCCCCGTCTCTCTCTCTCTCTCTCTCTCTCTTTCTCTCTCTCTCTCTCTCTCTCTCTCTCTCTCCCTCTCTCCCCCTCTAACCCTCCTCCTCCTCATCTTTTCACTCTCAATGATGCCACCTTTTCTCACACTCTGTCTAGCTTTCTGCTTCGCTTTTTTACCATTTCTATCTTCTTTGCTCCTCCCGTCTCAGAAATCTGTCTTGAATTTTGACTGGAGACATGCAGTCACCTCGATCCTTGGACTTCGGAAATGGGTTATAATGACTTGGGATGGTCCCGAAACCTCCCACATCTGGTCTCTCCTTCTCCACCTGTTAGGTGTCATTTCTTAAAGCTGCAATACACGTTCGCGTTCCACCCCCAAAAAAACAAACCGTATCTTTTTCGGTGCAGCATTTTGTTTTTACGTGTGTAACCATCGCTTCTTCTTTTAAACTTTGCCCTGGTCTACCACCCCGGATATTGTTTCCGGCCAACAATAGGACATCTACCGCTAAGACAACTGGTCCCTAGGACAGTTACCCCCGTACAATTCAATCCCGGATATTCTTCCTATTGAAGTCTATTCACGGGTAGTATAGTTGTCTGTAATTGTTGGGCAGTAATTGTCCTACTACAGCAATCCTTCTGCGTTTCCCCTCCTCCATCCAGAAGACCTAATTATTCTTAACAAAAATACTGTAAATAGTACATAATTATACTTTATTAACTTCACACCTCCCCCCCCCCCCACACACTTGAATAGACTAACAAACATGTAATACTATTTTATAGCTATGAGAGTCTTTCAATAATTATTTTTTTGCATTTTAATGGTTGCTTTTTAAAAATAATCATTCAATGATCGGAATTACGTGATATTTCAATACGCAATGCATAACAGTCATTTATTTTTTGTTCATCAGTGGAATATGTGGTAGCCACTCATGGGGCGCCAACTATAACAATTGTGATTGATCAGAAGAAGAAGAAAAAACCCAGACAACATGACAATATAGTAGTTGATATAATTTCAAGAAAAATAATTTTACAGTTCCTATGTTCCGAGAGTAGTTCTGGTATGGTATATTTTATCAAATATGCCATTGTATACCTGCAAAATGGATCCACGACCTTTAAGTTTTCATGAAACTCTAGACTAAAAGGAAGCGCCCGACTACGACTCGTTGGTGGGAAGGAACATATGGATAAGTCAAGAAAGATAAATGAGAGAGAGGTGTCGATTTGAAACATATGGGAATTGCTAACGGTCTCTTGCTTTTTGACCCGGTGCGATTCACATCAGATTGTGAATTCTGTTGAAAACATAGTTATCAACCAGGTACAGGGTGTATAGAAAACAAAATGCATTTTATATTTGCTCTGTCCATTCTGATCTTTTAACGTAATGTATACTTTAAATGGGCAAGGTTCAATGCATTCTTTGAATTAATGTCTAAAATTAGAATATGGATTTTGTTAATTGTGCTTAATGCTTTGTAATGTTTTTTGAAAAAGTATAACTTTACCTATAGCTAGTATATATATTTTTTTTTTGGGGGGGGGGAGCCGTCAGAGAAATTCGGGCCGATAAGTTGAACAAAACAATTTTACTGATTGAATGTGGTATCATGATATCTAAACATCCATTATAGAGAGAGTGAGGGAGGGAGGGAAAGAGGGTTGGAGTGAGGAAGGGGGAGGGAGGGAGCTGAGTTCCCCCACACTTTGTTGTAATTCAGGTGTATACTTTGCACGTAAAAGCGAAAAGTTTAACCTGTGAAAAAATGTTGTTGATTTACAGGGCCCATTAATTTTTAATTTAGCATTAAACAATAAAGCACAAAGTTGATTCTGATAATGAAATATTTAGATTAACCTTTTAGCAGGGCATTATTATTAACGTAGATAATTAAATATTTGTATCTACGAGAAAACAAAAAAGCGAATGTCACTTTTCTTCAGAGCCATATAACGTGTTAAAAGAACATCGTCATTTTATCTCGGAGAATTGACCTGTGGGCCTGTTTCAATTGTATCTACTATACAAAAAGTGTTGTTATTTTGATAGGATACTGCATGAATGATTATATATTTAAGACAATCATTCCGTAAACATCAAATGAACTAGAATATTTGTAATAAAAACTAACTTTTTTCTAGATATATTTGCATTCATTTCAAAAATTGCCCTGAAAATACTTGTGGCAATGATATAGCTTTATTCTGTAACACCTTGTCTATTGAGTACTTCTTTGCAATCCAAACATATTTTGCAAATCTACACAGACAACCGCTTTTGACACTAACAGATTTGAAGCCCGTTGTTATTTGTCTTAACTTTAACCTTTCCTTATCTGTATTTGCATGGAGTCCCATCGGAACCGCTTTAAATCTCTTTTCACCTTTTGTTGTTCCTATTCGCCAAGATACTTTGTGATGTTTTACGTGACCCCGTGACCTGAGTAAAAGGGGAGGGCTTTACTCTTGTCAAAACCAATCGAAACATATAACATCGTATCGGTGCAGGCGCCGCGGAACGATTTCATAAGGTGATGTGATGCGCAACAGGGGCTGCTAAGTGAATGGGGAATAGGGGTGAAGATGGGGCCGGGGGCTCAAAGTTAGTATAGTGGCCATCCGTGTGGGTCCCAAGCTTGTAGCCGTGCGGTGATGTAATGGTAATCGAGGGGTGGGTGCTCGATCCTTGAATTCGCAACTAAGCACGTCACTGACTCTGAATGACTATTTTCACGTCCCTTTAATGTCCATCTAAAGTGTTGGGAGCCCCAAATTCGCCAAATTTTGATGGCAAAATTTCACTTGAATTGTATCATAATGTGAAAGAGGATGTCATTTAAGACACACTTCTGCAAAGATTCCCCCAAAAAAAAAAAAAAAATTGTGTTTAAGACAAATATTGATAAAAGAATACATAATTGGGGTTTTCTGTTGTACGCAGAAAACCTAAATTTTGTATTCTTTCATCAATATTTGAATTCAAACACATTTGTTTTGAAAATCCTTGCAAAATCCCAACACTTTAGAGGGGCTTTAACTTTAAAAATCTTTTTTCACTCGTCGAACCAAAAGGTTATTGCTGAACGTGAAATCTATATTTGTATAAGTTGTCGTTATGTGTGGGAGATGATTTTACGTTCATAACTTCAATTTTAATCAGATTCAGACAGCATCAAGTCTGTATGTAGGATTATATTGTTATGTTGTCATTCTAGCATTGAAATTAGTTGTAATTTGATAACATTTTGTCAATTTGAATAGAGTCCAAGACGGAATTATGAGTCTCCTATAAAGTAGCGTTTTTCACTCCATAAAACAACATTTCTACGAAATGATAGAAATGATAATCTTTGTCTATTCATCTCAGGGTAAACTACACTTTTTGACCAGCTGTTGGTACGTTAATCACCATCATTTCCATCTCCATAATCTCCGAGACCTTGTACACCCCATGAAACATCAGGTGGTGACAATATGTCATGTGACACAGGTCATGAACTCTTCCCAGTTGGAAAACTAAAGATGATTTTTAATCGGAAATACTTACTTATTGCGATGATACTAAATGTCTGTATGTTTCGTCATGTTTATTTTGAGGCACTAAATTGAGGAATTTTGGGGGAAGTTATTGGAAAGTTAGAAAGTTTCACAGGTAAATCGAAAGTCAATGTAACCTGGATCGTGATTGGTCGAAAGTAAACCAGCGGTTAACTGACAGGACTCTGGTTGATTGTAAAGGGCCTTGACAAAATTCAGTGGCGCAAACTTTATGACCTTTTATGCGTCATCTCCTTTCGTGTCTACCAGTCTCATGTCACATTCAATTTGAATCTTTGATATCGAAGATTATTGAAGAGGTTTCTCATCGTTTTAGTGTTGGTTATCGAGACCATAATGGTCAAAACCTGGCGCAGAACATCTGTTCGTTGGTTCGTAAACCTTCCCGAGCCGCGCATTGTTGTGCTAACTGACTTACACTTCATGCGATGACCGCGCCTTTGAAGCTTTGCAACTTTCTTCTTTTTGAACAGCTGAAGCCTGAAATCAGACATGTTTATTGCACTTTCTACATAAACTGAAAACGGCTAAAATTTCGCAAGGAGAAATCAAACAGGATAAAATTGTATGGTTCTAACACGATGGCAGAGACTTTGAAAAATCAAGGAGTAAACGGGGAGCTGTGGTAACTCCTTAGAAAAATCTACCAAAGGCAATTTCAATAACCTTGGCCATCACTTTCAAATGCGCAACAATTACAATGTCTTATTACGTAATGCGAACATAATTTCTATGGGATATGCAATATGTTATTGAAATTGCCCTTGAGTTGATTTCTCGAACGTCTTTGCGATCGTGTTGGCTTCACCTTTTAGCTCACTCTCAGGAGCAAGATTTTATGGGGTCAAAGTTTGGCCTAATTCGTCCGTGACCTCTTATAAGATTTGACGTCAGTAATATGATATCTTTGAAATTATAGGATTGAATAACCCGGATTTGGAGAAATTTGCCTTATTAGGAGATAGGGCTAGGTTATTCTAAACCGTAATCTGAATTCAAGGTTTTACATTTTCAGAATGGTCAGTTGTGAAACGATCCTTGACCATTGCTGACTGTCTTTGTTCATTTGAATCTTGTAAGGAACTTGATTTTCTCAGAACTTTTAACAAGTAGGTCTAGGCCCTTTTGGTCACGGCCCTTTTGGTCACGGACAAGGGCGCGAGTGACGGTAGGATAAATTTGTTCACGCACATTTACTGAGAATATGTTTACAATTTTGATGAAATTATTGGATCAGTGCCAGTGGGGTTTTGAAAACTTAGTTTCACGTTATTGGCACTCAAGACCATAACGTTTATTCTCTTGATGCATGGTTGTTGGTGATAACGTATCATGATGATTTAGTAGTGATATCGAGCATAAAGTGAATATTGTGTAGACCCCTCCCCTCCTCCCCGCCCCCGCATGAGGGGAATACAACTTGCAAAGGGTCTACACACGGGCTTGCCCAGATACATAACTCTCAATTTGGTGGAGGCTCCATCATCCATCACATTTTTGATCATTTTCTGGCTACGCCAATATGATTTTTTGGGGGTGGGGAGTTCAGGGAATACGGGAAAGAAATTCAATACAGCAATAATGAGCGTCGTATGAGTAACCATTCCTATAGCATCTGCAAATGATTTCAAATGGAGACATAAATGTTTTGACTCTCGTCTCCTTCCGAAAATAAACTATAATTATGTAGGCCAGGAAAGTTTTAATAGACTGCAATGACAAACCAATGACACAGGAGCGGTTCTAGAATAATGTTTTGGGGCAGAAAGAAGAAAGGGGAAAGAAGAAAAAAGAAAGAAAGAAATTAAACACCTAGTTTTTTTTAATCAACCACCTGTTACTGTATGTTGCCCTTTAGAGTTGTCTTTGTTATGTAAAACTTATTCTATTTCTTCTATTGGGAATTGTCTCACCATCGCTCAGATTTTCTCATGTGATGAAACAACAATCTGTTATTTTGTACCCAATTTGTATTTGCCGACACACCCCTGTGGTGTAGATGACGGGGGCACCCATCAAGTGACAGGGGAAAAATCAAAAGAAGAAAATTAAGGGAGAAAAAGAGTGAAAAGGGAATATGAGAAAAGGGATGCAATTTATACCCTGAAAGCGAGAGCGTTATCAAGACCCTTCCCCCTCAACCCCCCTCCTTTCGTCCAACAGAAGAGACCAGTGCCCCCCTCCCCTGAAAAATTGCCTTGAACTCTCCGACAACTACATCCAACTTTTGAATTGGTAGTTGATATTCAATTCTCTTTGTGGTATTGCTAAGACCAATGACCCTCGTTAATAGATTTACCAGTCTTCCAGCACCGATTTTAATTTAATTCAATCTGTGGCAACAACAAATAGACAATCTGATTTAAGTAATTGTAATTTTTTGTTGACAGAATAGTTAAGTGCTCCAATCTGTGAAAGTTTTTTTTTCTTCTTTTTTTTCAGTCGCACTGTAAGTTAATACTTTTTGGAAGGTGGTATTTTATTCTCTTATTGTTAGTTGACGGATCAAATGAGCCTTTAATGATGATTTAAATTTCAAGTGACGTGTAAGCGATCAGATATTTTGGTGGAATAAATGTTTCTGTAATCTGGGAAATTGTTGAGCTCACTGTCACGGTGTCAAGGTCCTGTACAAAGGCCAATGTTGGAAGTGTTCAGGGAAAACAAATAGATGGAAAAACGGCCACTTGTACAATGATATTTAAAACTTTATACATTTTGTAAACTATTATCATTGGCTGGAAAGTTGACAATTCTTCATGGTTTCATGATACGGTCTTACAGCTTTGATAGCAATAAATTTGTCTTTTCTTGTTCTCAAATGTTTTCACTTATTTCTCGATAAGGGTTAATTTTATAAACAGCTACTTATTACACAAGAGCAATTTACCATTTACATTTTTTCTTGAGGGAACGCTCACATTGTTTTGTAAATGAAAGTAACCAGATTTTTGAGAGAGAAAAAAAGACGGGGAAAGTGGCTTAGCTCAATTCTTGATTTTTTTTTTTTTTTTGGGGGGCGGTGAGCCATTATAGGTGGTTGAACTTTAATATAAGGGAGTAGGGAAGATAGGGGAGGATCATGTGTTCTTTTCGCGATATCTCTCCTCTCACTTGCAGAATAGCTCTCTCTCTCTCTCTCTCTCTCTCTCTCTCTTTTCTCCTCTCTCTCTCTCACTCTCTCTCTCTCTCTCTCTCTCTCTCTCTCTCTCTCTCTCTCTCTCTCTCAGGGTAACAAATATTCTCGGAAAATCGTACAATTACCTTCAATACCAAGCTATCAAATATGGCATAATTTATTTGACAGGCCAAGGCTGGGAACCTGCCGTCCACGCTCAATTTAAGCCAGTAATAAAACAAAAAAATATTGAATTTCTACAAATTGATTCAGATGGGAGAAGTAGAACATTTATCAGGAATTAACCCAGAAGTGCCTATATCATTTTTCAATTGCGTATCATGAGAGCGGAAGGGAAGTACACGTGGGCATGGTGTGTCTGTAGTTTCTAAGAATCAAATTAAAGCAGTTTTTTGCGAAATATTAGATTGTTTGCTGACTTATTTTCAAGGCCGCTCGCTATCCACATATTACACAAATCGGAAATACCTAATAAGGAATTATTTTTTCAATTAAAATCATATCGAAATGATTTGTGTTAGACTATATTTTGTTGAATGATCAATAAATATTTAACTATCGCATCAGGTAATTAATTGTCTTTTATTCTCAACAGTTAAATCTACAAAATGGCGACTGGTTTGAAACTGCTCGGGTTGTTCCTCTGCATTGCCATGGCAGCGGGAGATCATCACATGTCAACGTTGGAGGACCTGGCGGAAATTCAGCGAGATCTCTACCTCAAGACCTTCGAGTTCTTCAACTCGAGTGTGAGCACGGAGATGAGCAAAATGGTCGAGAAACTGAAGGCCCTTGAATCAAGACTAGACGATGTGGAAGGGAGACTACAAGATTATGGTAAATTCATATCAAGAAGTATCTCCTTCATAATAGTTATAAATACAATTGCTGAAGTTGAACAAGAGATTTATATTTTATCAAGGGAAATGCAGTTAGTGTTTTTAATGCGCTAAAAATGATATCGAAGGTCAGAGCGAGTCAGAACAGAGAGAGAGAGAGAGAGAGGGGGAGTAAAATATGAGAGACGGATATCACAATTTAAAGGAAATAAACGTAAATGTCAATTTTCAACTGGTACACTTTCTGCATCAAAATAATGCAGATATTTGGCTTTTTGGCACTTTATTTGTAATAAATCTGTATAATTATCTCAGAAGTATTATACCATTACACTTTCTAATGCTTTTACTTCAGTTTGATGCTTTGAGATAATCTGAGAATAAGCATACAAGTTTTGTGATATTGTGAAGTCTTTAATAGCATCACTAAATATACACCGTAGCTGATTTGATTTTAAAGAATCTTTTACATGTCATTATATCAGTAGCCAAGAATGTACTCTTATTGTTTTGTCCATTTATATATGTTATGATTATTCTATAATTGTATATGCTCTTTCATTTTGAATTTTGATTAAACCTATATTATGTTTCCCTCTGCTATTGCCCAAAAGTTTTGACCAATGGGGCTCAGTGTATTCTTGGATAATGGAATAATTAACATAAAAATCGACTCCCCGTGGGATTTGCTTTGCATGAAAAAAATTCTTCTGGGCCACCATAGTTATTCAGTCGCAGTGTTTACCTCATGCATGTTGCTTCGGCTTTCTACAAATGTCAATGGTCGACATTGATTTGTCATTACCAGCTTTGCATTAACTAAATATTGTAAATGGAAACGCATTCATGAACTACTCTACTCGATGAATATTGTTTGTGCTTTCCATTTGTATCTGTGTATGTAAATGTAGAGCAACGAGATTTTAGTTTATAGTATTCATTTATACTAACTTTGGTGATATTCCAAGGGATTATATAAACGCTTTCTGACGGAAGTGACTCATAATAAGTTGACCATTACGTAATGACCCTCTAGAAATGAACAACAATCATTGAAATGTAAAAATGAGCCAAATTCGAGCCAAATCTGAAAAAAATCTGTTCCTACAAGCAATTACACCGTGCAGAGGCTCTGATCAAGTCGAAGCATTCTAGGGATATATATATAGCTGTTACATAAACATAAGAAAACATAAGCTTTGCATTTTCCTATTCAGGATGTATCAGTTTAAAAATAAATAATAAATGGAAAAAAACTAAGTCATTTTTTCATAGGAGTACCGGCTCAGCAGTGGTCTTACAACAGTAAGGGCCCGGGTTCGAAACTCTTTTAGTACATTCGTCCCGGTATAAATTTGTCACTTTGTATTTCAAAAAGGCTTGTGAATTGAAACGTAGGTCCCAAAATGCAGATCTACAAGCATTTGTATAACACCACTTAATATAGACATCAAATCAACATCAATGTGATGTGGTTGTTAGTTATCTTCTGATTCATTCGTAATCGGTGGCAAGGAGTACATCCTCCTCCACTCATCGATCGCTGTTACCATGATTGCTATGTTTAAATGGTTACGTGAACAGCTGGATTATGTACATAGAGCTGAGTCATTGTAGATAGATTCATTATCATCGCATCATCATGCATACCACCACCGCCATCATCATCAACGACACCACCACCACCACTATCACCACTACTTTTAGTGTCATCGTGATCAACTACCATCATAACCCATATCAACATCATCATCACATTCATCATCAACATCATCATCATCGTCATCGTCATCATCATCAAAACCAACCATCACCACCACCACCACCACCACCATCATCATATTCATCATCATCATCATCATCAATCACTACCATCACCGCAATCATCATCATCATCATCATCAATCACTACCACCACCGCCATTATCATCATCTTCGTCGTCGTCGTTGTCATAGTCATCATCGTCGTCATCATCATCATCATCATCATCATCAACAATACCCCACCACTGTTGTCACCGATAGTACCCCCGTTATGATCACCGTTACTTTCATCATCATCTCTGACACGTAATACCAGCTAGCACCACTGCCACCACCACCACAATAATTATCCTCATCTAAACCATAAAATCATCAATTTTATCACCAATAAATAGTTTACATTTTCCTTCATTATTATCCCTGTCACTTATAATGCCATGCACATTCATTCATTACTTCAAAAAGTGTTTTGGAACATTTTTGGATCATCGCCTCCAATTAAGCCATTTTCATGCCACCCTAACCTACATTACCCGCCCCAACGGGAAAAAAGAGCACCATGATGAAAAGAGTCGAATGAAGGAGAGTGAATCGTCTCCCGTCCGTAAAGGTTTTGCAGATGTTTTTATTTTACTTCTAGAATCTGTGTTTGATATCTTATTTTGTAGATTTTGTTTACTCGTATACAAGATTAAACTCTTCTCAGACAATGTAGTGATTTAGGCTCACACTGGCACCAAGTCGAAATTAGCTATCCAAAAATGCAGGCTATTATTCGCAGTGCGAAGCCGATATGCAGCAGGGGCGTCGCTACAGGGGGTGTAGGGATGTGACACAACTCCCCCTTAAAATATTATTTCAATAAATTCGGGCTTCTTACACACATACACACACACACACACCAAAAACAAAATTTTGATATTTTTGTTCTTGCTTGCTTGTTGGAAACATTGCACGTTCTTTGCTGACATTAATGTCAAATTTGGTCTGACCCCCCATTCAAAACGGTCTGGCGACGCCCCTAATATACAGAATGAACCCGTGATCGACATGGGTGTCAACTTGATCTTGATCCTGGACGGGATATGATTCTCTCTCTGGCATGGTTTGAGCGCTTCGCTTATATCATCCATCATCGTCGTCATCATTACCATCATCGTCATCATCAACACTGCATTCATCAGCCTTGGAAAGCAAGAGCCCGCTCGCATCATCAAAACGTCGCCAATCATTCGAAAAAGTATTTATAATCATAAGAAATGCTGCTTCTATATTTATTTTCGAGCATTTAGGGTTGATATCAGACAGGGAAATCCAGATTATATTCTTTTGATGTTATACTCTCCAGATTTGGGTTTTTAAAATGAATCATACAAAGAAAAAAGATTTGTTTTCTTCCCAATAATATGGATTGCATTAATATTTCCTGAAATAATCGTTAAATACCTTTAAGTGAAGGGAATCACTTAGATAGATGCTGTACTGGATGTTTTGAACGAAAATCCCCCCCCCCAAAAAAGATAATTAATAATAATAATAATAATTATAACATTTTTAGAAAGAAATATTGAAAACCCATTCTGACTAGTAGTCATTCCCCTAGTAGATAGATGCTTTATTGGATGTCCTGGAACTGGAGCATGAAATTGTATTTTTCTTTAGTTGTGCCAAGTGACTTATTATACTTTATAGCATGGCTTACAAAAAAAATGTCTGAGCTAGTACGCCACATTTCATTTTGCTTTTGTTTGAACCAAGAAGAGTCTGAAAACCTTGCATCTCATGTAAGGTGACACCTAGGTGACCCACGGCATTAAATCTGTCAAAATCAAGCAGATTTATTTCACTTGAGAAGTCTCTTTATAGCATAAACAAATCACCATTATCAATTCAAAATTTCCCTTGCTATACCCCAAGGTACATGTACAAATATCACCATCAATATCATTTTGGAGCCCCATAAAAGAGAGGCGATTATTTTGCTTTCAACGGATTAGATTTATTTGTCTATTTTGCAATATAATTGAAATAGGAAATACAGGGGTAAATTGACAATTTCTAAATGGAAATAAAGTTTGAATTGTCAGTGAAAAATGGGTGTAATTAATAGATGAATCGAATGCTTGAAATGATTCCCTTTAAGCCTTTAAGATCCCTCCAGCGGAGTTGGCGTCTTCTTGCGACGCGGAGCGGGCTCTTGTTCGCCTCAACTCGTCGCTTGCGTCATGGTACGAGCGTCTGACGCAACGCCTGGCTTCCATAGAAGAGATCATACAATTCATTGCCGTCTCAGAAACAAGTGGTATGTTCAGCATGTTCAGCATGTTCTGAGTGGTTTAAGCGGTACTTAGATTGTATTTCCCGTTGCACACGGGGCGTCGTTTGCTGACGGAGGACTGCGTCATCGACTGGCGCGGTCTCTGGCGCGCCATGTGAGAATACCCTCCGTCGTAGGCCCTATATATAAATGAAGTAAATGCTACATAAACAGTGTAACGCTCGCTTTAAATGATTATTGGCGCATGCTCTCATTGCCCTAATAGGATTGATTAGCGCAGGTAATGACGCAACGACGTAACGCCTCGTGTGCAGCGGGCATGAAGAAGAGAAGTGGATCCAGACAGGCAAGTAATAGGTACCCCTCCCACCCCCTCTTGGAAAGAATATTGCAGCAGTCTATGCTTTCCAAAGATATGTGGATTTTAGCGGTTCCGGTCCCATCCGACCCCCACCCCTCCCCAACCACCACAATTTCTGACATTCCTAAATCCGCCTCTGAAGAATTTGTACAACTGTCAGGATGAAAGAGTGGAAGTGTCATTCCGCATGTCGAATTTTTTGATTATTTTTAATTTTTTTATTAAACGTCGGTATGAAGGTGTTTGGAACTATGAAATAAAGTTACTAAGAACATGCACTTTTAATTCTGAAACTTTCAAATGAGTGCACTTTTTTCTTCTTTCTTTTTTACCTTTCATAGCCAGACCGGGGTGGACTACACCTCAAAGAGGTCCTAATTGACAGTTTGGAGTTTTGTCATCACATTTCACACTTTGTCGGCACAATACAAACTCTATTATTTCTGTTCAATTTATTATTTGTCAGCACATTCGTGCAGGCCCCCCCCTTCCATTCATATACATCTTCATTATCAATACATAGGTGTGTTTCTGAATCCAGTCGCATGTATCGTAGTCAAGTTGTCTGTAAATTATCAAATTTTAAGTTTAACAAAAATTTATTTTAAAATAAAGCCAAGAGCGGGCTTGATTTCTCACACAGTATCGCACAAAGAAATCATACCTCAGTCACACCAATAATACCGACAACGGACCGAACAAAAATAATTGCATTATCCCGAATATCCAAGAGTACGTCGGTCGGTTTGGAATCGGTGTGGATTCGGTTTAGCGGTTGAGGTCAGACACCTAAAGCCTCGGTCACAAATGCCATTACGAACTGCTACGAACGCCGTACGAACGATTTTCAGACAATGGAAATTCGGGAAGACAATGGAAAAACAGGGAGATTCGTACGAAATTATCGTTCGTACGAACCTTTGTGACCGTAGCATTAGCGGTTGAGGTCAGACACCTAAAGCCTCGGTCACAAATGCCATTACGAACTGCTACGAACGCCGTACGAACGATTTTCAGACAATGGAAATTCGGGAAGACAATGGAAAAACAGGGAGGTTTGTACGAAATTATCGTTCGTGCGGACCTTTGTGACCGTAGCATTAGTCACACCAACGAAACCGACACCGGACCGACTACAGACCGAACATATATTTGCATTACCCGAAATGGCCAAGAATCGGTCGGTTTGGAGTCGGTGTGGATCCGGTTAGGCGGTGTGACAGAGGTCTCGTACGTGCAGACCTGGCACTTTCGAAACCTGCACGACGGGCTCCCGAAATATGATATGAAGAAGATTCGTAAAGAGCGCGCGGGAAGAAATCATTTTGTGACCACCTGTTGCGACTTTCACTACCGGAATTCATGACTTTGTCGCCCAATATCATTGACCCCTGGCATGCACATCTACTATCATGATGTTTACTATATTAAATTAAGGTAGTGTATCCCTTTCAAGTGCAGCCAACATCAAATTCTGTAGAACTTTGCAGGAATTATGAATATGTCACGTATGTCCTATCTGTGAAATTTAAACGTTAGCAGTGTCCTAGTATTTAAATTATGCAAGGAAACCCGTTTCCTTTCTAGACTTCACTGTCAGTCACTATTGAGTGACTGACTGACTTCTTTTTTTTTCTTTGGTAAAAGCATACATAAAATGAGCTGTAAAGGGTACATGAGCATTTGTCTACATCAATAACCCACTTCTTGTAATGGCCAAAGTTAAACTGATTGAATCTTTGCGCAGCACAAAACGTACGACCATTCAGTACAAGGGTCTGAAAATCAGACTATTTGATAAAACGACTGCAATACCTTCATTCGATTCGACAACCGTAACGGTCGTTATTTTCCCACAAAAAGACATTTTCAATCCCTTTTGTTTCGAGGAAAGTTATAAATTAGTATTATCTTTAAAATGCCGTTAGAATTTAACCTTTTCAATTTTTTGGCCTGCAAATGGGACATAAAATATTAAGCTCTGGTAAAGATGAATATATAATCGTGAGCTTTCTCATTCGATTCATGTCAGTTTGGAAGAATATCTTTTTAGAAGTGTCCCCTGAAAAGGATGGCTAGTAATTAATGCTCTCATATGCGAAATATGACGAGTATAGTTTGGACCAAACATTCCCATCGTATGTGTATGTAGTCCCATATCTCCATTTTGGTATGCAGTGCGTTTGATTTTCAATTTGATCATTACAAAACCTCACAGGATACATACAATCTCACGTACTAAAGAATCAACTTTCCCCACTGCTGTCTGCTTCCAGACAGTTTCTGTCACAAATAAATCACATGACCAGTCTTCAACTTTAACTTCAAGGTCACACCCTGTTTATTGTCATGTGACGTTAAGGCTGTCACATGATGCGATGTCTTGAGGGTTGCTTTTCAAACGAATATGAGACAATTTGAGCATTTTATAATCCTACTGCATTCTTATCAATGACAAATATCACGTTTGAGAAAATTCGCCCTAGCAAATTACAGGAGAGGGAGGGGGCAGCGGCGTATATATAGCCCGGGGGAGGGGGTTCAAGGGAGGGGACGGGCACTCGAGAGGCATCGATTGTATTTAGTGTATTAGGTCTTTCTTTTGGGGGACATTTTGTAATTATTAAATTTATAGGGCACTTGCGGCACTTTGGAATAGTTATAGGGCATGTGTTCTTGAACTTCTCTCCATGCAATTTCCAGAGATTGAAATGTTCATCCAATTCATGGTTTCATATCAGTCAGTCGATAGATGACCTATAAAAAGTAAAATCTATTTTGTCATTACAATATCAGAATTAAAATAGAGCATAGAGTACCAGGTGTAAAATAGAATATATCGATTTTGTAACGAATTCTTCGTACAATTATTAAAATGTAAACATTCGTTGGAAATCATTTTTGTGTGTGGAAAAAGCTATTATCATTTTCAAGGTAGTCACATGGAAAACATGAAAATCTAAATCTAAACTCACATTGATGTATACCAAAACCGTCGAGAAGAGATAGGTAACATCTGTTCGTGACGAATCATTTGAAGGCCTGTCGATATCCTCCCAGTGACTATTTTTGCATCAGGGTCGGGGAGGGACCAGGGGCTAAGATTGCTATAAGAGGGGGTGAGATACCCCATTTCAAATTTCTTTCATGAATCCTTATTATTTGAAGGGAAATTTGAAAAGATTTAGACCCTGTTTCTCATCTTTAAAATGTAAACATGTTCAATTTTTTCTCGTTTTAGATAGCAATTGTTAAATACCATCTGAACTCTAATTTGCTTAGACATATAACTTTCTTTTTCTCATGCACATTTGTAGATTTTTGGTTTTAAACAAACCGCTATAATATTACGTTTGCAACATACACTTTTATTCCATTTACTCTCAGATTGTTTCAAACTGTATACATATTTCAATCCGCTGTTGCATTACTTCATTAGTGTTCTTTTTTTTTACTACAAATTTATGCCCTTGCCAATTATTTATTTAATATAATGTGCAATATTTTATTCGAAATCACCCTATACTGTTATTCAAATACTCATTCTAAATTTTATTGAACAGCTTTCTCGATTTAGATGAATGCTGTCATTGAATTTATAACGGAATAGCGGAATAGAGACTGTCATTTTGATGTCAACGGTTTAATTTTATCTCTTCCAATATATATTTTTATGCTTAATTTTAATTTTTGTAATAGAAATGTTTTTATAGCAATTGTTAAATACTTTCTGAACTCTTTCGCTCAAACAACTTCCATTTTCTTCTCCATTCTCTCCTTTTCACCGTCTTGGTCTTTCAACATAAAAGTGTATTACTTCATTAAACAAATACATGTAACTTGGTTTTGCAATTTCGATTTCATCTTACCGATGCTAAATAATTTCTGCAAAAGTTGACCTACAATATGTATTTTAGTTTTGTATATGTTTATATCTCTCTATATTTTAAAATTTGTTTGTAAATTAAACATTTTCAGCCTGCGAGCTGCTTGTTTGATGTGTTTTTGCAATAAACCAAACCAACAATTCAATCTTGTCGATAGTATTTAGGTTCAGGCTGGGAGATGGTGACCTGTGAATAACGAACCGACTATAGGTCCTAGTCCTTAAATTGTGGGTGAATGCCATTCAGCCGAGGACGCAGGTTCGAAACTGAATCGCGTCTTTCGGATGGTGACGTTAAAGGTCGGTGCCCAGACGTAAATAATCACATCTGATTGATACACGTCTGTAAAAACCCAATACACACACACACACACGCCCTGTCAGAGGTTTGGATGTGTTTTTTTTTTTGGGGGGGGGGGCAATAACCAACACAGAAACATCGTTATTTTCTTTATTTCGTAATATTTTATTATTTTTTAGTTTGCTGCCTCATTTGAAAGAAGAAGAGGGTTCTGCGAACTTTCTTAATATTAGGCTCGTAGAAAAATTGTCCTAGTATTTTGTCTAACCGTCGTCAATATTGCGGACATTAAAACAATGTTCACCGATAACGGAATCCTGTGAATGCCTTTCATATGGTCATCTCCTTGACTAGTTTCCTATATCAACATCAGTCGTTTTATTTTTGAAGATTACTCATAGACACCGAAATGTTGTCTCTTCTCAGGGACGTCACTAGAGGGCATGCGCGGTTTAGCACTTATCACTCTGGGAAACCTAATTTTATATGCCTCTTGTCATCAAATTACCCAAATTGATTCTTTAGTCTTTTGCCGTTAGCCCCCCCCCCTCATACAAATCTGAACGGAATATTAATTTTTCACACCTTATTTCTTTGACGGAAAAAAATCGTGACTATTTAGTATTTATTCTTCTTGTTGGAATATCACTAGCTGACTTGTGTCACCCCGGGCCCCCCTCCCACTCATCCTCAAAATAGTCCAGCGGCACTGCTGCTTGTAGATCGTTCTCTCCCAATCTTACAAATGAGACAAGAAGAAAAAACACAGAAAGTATGACAAAGCCCACCCGCCTTGTTTCATCTGTGCAGAGGTTAATGTATCTTGGTGATGGAGCAAATTTTACTTGGCATCATTTTCACTTTGAAAAGTTTGATGTTCATTAGGTTTTTTTTCTGGAGGCTAATTTTTCAAACCAAACATCCTTCAAACTTTACTGGAACATGTCCATGAGCTTGGATATATAACCTTGCATCACCTAAGCAACTAATATATGTAAACAAACTTTGATTTGATTTACATCCTCACTTCATCATTCACATTCAATATATACAGTATCAACGAAGGGCGTTTCTATGAGTTGTGGGGTGACACGCACCCCTTTTTTTAACGGCAAATCTTACAATATTAACTTATTTTAATATATTTTACTTTTTGTACAACAGGGTAGTCTTTTACAGAGAGCCCTGCATGCATTTTTTTTTTTTTTTAAATCACATTAAAAAAAAAAGACAATAATACAAAGATTATAAAAAGCTGAGAGGTTAAAAAAATAAACGTGTATAAATTATATAGTAGCTGACAATCCAATATGAGAACAGTGTGATACAAATACCGTGCGAACTAAACTGCCTTTACCCTTAAAAAGAACGATGCCTAAAGCTGTGACTGGATGACTCCCCCCGGACTACCACCACGGACAACTGCATCCTATAACAGTCACCCTATTATAACAACCTCCTTTTGGGCAATAACCACGTTGGAGTACTGCCCCAATAACAGTTACCTCAAAACAACTATATCCCCCCTCTCACCCCGAGACAACTACTCCCTAAACACACACTTATTCATATTCTTCGTAGTAAAGTGGTTCATTCACTTGACTTTTAATCATAAGGTTGAGGGTTCGAATCTCTACACGTTGCGTATGTCTTTACACAAGCATTTTATCTACAGTTCTCTCACCCTCTCCATTATTAACACGATCGCAAAAACTTTCGAGAAATCAACTCTATCATGTTCGAATTACGTAATATGTCGTTTTAATGTTCGCACACACCAAATGGTGATTGACAAGGTTATGGAAACTGCCTGACTATAGGTTGATTTTTCGAATGTTTTCGCGATCGTGTTTATTGTTATTTACTATGGGGTAGTTGCCCGGGGCGAGGTAGTCCAGGATGTAGTTGTCATATGTTCCTTAAACTCACACCTTCCTTATGTTAGAAACGATATTTGACTTTATGAAATCATCTTTTGTTCATATGTCTTTCTGGACAGCTGCCCGAACAGGCAACGACAATGAAGTCCCCGTATCCGGCGAGTTAGAGGCCGAACCTGAACCGGTACCAGTAGTGAACCGGCCCGTCACCACCACCACCAGAAAGGTAATTCTTACGTAACCACGTTTATCATATGTTTCTTTTACAGATGATTGTGTTAATTAAAGACCCACGTTTTTCAAGGGGAATCTGACACCATGTGGGTGTTTATCACAGGTCTTATTTGATGCACTGCGCCCTCCAACAATCACTCCGTGTTAAAGGGAATCTCATCATAACGTTTCCCTCAGACACGAAATTCGAAGGCAAGCTGGACTAAATTTCCAGTGGGTCACAGTTTCGCTGCCTGGAACACTTCCTGTACACATAATAATAATTGTTAGTTTATAGTCAGAACAGCGTTAACTCATATACTTAATAACACAGAGTTAACGCCATTCTGGCTCTCAACAGTTCAACCAACTTTGGTGTCAGCGAATTATGAGGCAATACTCACGGAAACAGACAACTTTGTGGCTTTAAAGCCTATCTGCACTAGTTTGGCCAGGAGGGATTAGAACTCCCTGCATGGTCACTGACAGGTGGTTATCTCATCAAGTCAGCTCTCAATTAACATAAGAAAAAGGGGACCATTGGGGACCAACGGTCACCGATTAGGCATTGTTTGCTATATAGAGGGCGCAAGTAGCTATGAATAGTGCAGTGGGGCTTTAAGTCATGGTAATACATCAGTCACACCGCCAAACCGACTCCAAACCGACTGGTTCTTAGCCCAGTGGAGGTAATGTAATATTTTTCTCGGTGTGTCGTCGGTTTGGTGTGGGTCTTGTTCGTGTCACTTTGGTATCAAGCAGTTCAAATCTATTACTGTGTCGAATCCGTACAGATCTTGCCATTTTTATTTGTTCTTACTTTGAAGAAATTATTATTACCAAAAACGGTCGCAAAGACTTTTAATTCGGAAAAAAAAAATTGAAATCATTTTCAGTACCCTATATTATTGCTTTTAAGTTAGAAAATCGTGTTCAGATGATGTAATGAGTCATTGTCCTGTTCTCACATTTCACAAAGCGACGCAAAAAGCAATTCAAATGACCTTGGGCTGAATTTTGGAAAGTCTTTACATCGTGAAAGTCTTTACATCGTGTTATAATGTATAGTAAGCATTTTTTGTTCATTACAGTATTCATTCTATCATTTTTCTCTCTAATGTATAATAATATTATTCCTAAAATGGCGGTTGAAAATGCGTATTAGATGTATATTTTTGTTTTTTTTTAATTATTAATCATATTTAGCAGGGTGAATGTGTTATTCCTTTTAATTCCTCGGTATATGACATTGAATCATAGGCCGATTTACACATAATCTCTTGCCATAAGTGATAGTAGGTCTCTCGGAGAGTACCTAAAGCCGTCGGTCCTCTGGTTGCTTACCAACAAGCATTTATGCTTTCTTAGCAGTCAGGTAAAATAACTACCACTAACTATATTAGACACCAATATTACAAAATAATGTATTGACATGACCGTTGGTGGCGTTGTTTCACTCGCTATATGGAATACAGACGACCATGGTGATGGAAACGACACCGAAGCCGAGCCCAGCTAAGCCTTCGACTAGGATGGCGACCACCATGACCAAAAAGGTATTTTGACTCCACAAACCTTTATGTGACGTCGTTGTCTTCTCATCCGTGTGTGTCAATGATCTTCACGTTCTGTTTATTTCTTTGAAACCATAAATGTTGTTTGTCTAGATGATCATGATTAATTTTCCTATCATTTTCCTCTCTAATGTTTAGTTAAAAAATGGCGGTTGAAAATTCGTGTCTAACTGTTAAATATAAAAAATTGCTTTTATTGTTATTCATATTTTAAACACCCTTTAACTAGGTGAATATTACTTCTTTTAATTTCCTCGGTATGTCATTGAATTATGAGCCTAATTATACATAATCTCTTGTCATAAGTGATAAAGGCACCGATATTACAAAATAATTTATTGACATGACCGTTGGTGGTGTGTTTTATAATCGCTGTGTGGAATATAGACAACCATGATGATGAAAACGACACCGGAACCGAGCACAGTTCACCGTTCTGAGCGTTCGACTAAGATGGCGACCACCATGACCACAGAGGTATTTTGACTCCACAAACCTTTATGTGACGCCGTTGTCTTCTCATCCGTGTGTGTCAATAATCTTCATAACGTTTTGTTTATTTGTTTGAAACCATAAATGTTGTTTGTCCTGATGATCATGATTATTTTTTAACGAATAATATTTCATATAATTTCTAGTTTTAAAATTAGATCTGTCAAATTGTCGTGTTTTAATATTCTCTTTTTATTAACCAAAGTTGTCATCATCATCATCATTCATCGTCATCGTCATCGTCCTCAACAACACCAGCATCATCAACACCATCATCATAATCAGTATAACAAGCCTCATGTTGGGGTATTATGTTCCTGTTTGTGGTACCGCAGGTTTATCTTACAATATACCCTAAGTATCATATTAGTCATTGTGTTTTTAAAAGAAAAGTCTGACTTTGAATTAAAAAATTTCCATGAAATCGTCAACCATTTACGACATGCCAGTCGTCGTTTGGCATATATGGGGTAGGTAATTTTACTGGTGAATATACGGCTGTAGTAGCATCTACCAAAAACTATTACCGTTAACGATTTCACTTCGAAAGTTGCACAAATTATATCCCGTCGATATATTTATTTGCTACCGTCGGGATTTTATAAGAAATAGTATAGAGTCCTTATTTATATAAATATAGGTATAGATATATATATAAATATATATATTAAAACAGATGATCAGTACAACAGATCATCAAAATTACTAATCAAAATGTTTTGAACTAAGATTATCATTACGGACTCAGTCTGGAAATCATCTTCGCTTCCGCATTCGCTATCAATCAATCACTTAAAGAAAGATGGCAATGCCTAAAACTAGACAATTATTCTCATCCTCTTTAAATCCACCCATACCCCCAAAATGCAACAGAAGCTTTGAGAATAGGCTTATTTCACTCGTCGTCGGCTCGTAAAATATGCTCATCATCTCGTGCTATATATTTTTGTATCCCACTCCAGTTAATCCAATATGATATAAACATTTCAGACTTCCTTTAAATGTGATTTTTTTTTTGATGGGCTTACAGAGGAATCATAACCAGGACATTTCTGTGACGTCATTTTTTTATCATCGCCTCTGTGTGTGGATAACTTTAATTTTCATAACATTGTGATTCATCGATATTGATTTTTCCCCTGTAACTATTGAATTATTGATGTCAGCCGTTGTTTTTCTGAATTTTTTAATTTCCTTGTATATGAAATCATTGTCAATCATATGTATGACTGAATTTTGTTAATATGATTCATTAATAATTTCGCATTTTTTATTACTAATTTTCATTTCGTTTTGTAGGAGCATATAAATAAACTCAAATGTTTCGTGTAGCATCATGGTCGGTAGCATTCTTTCAAATTCATCAATATTGATACGATTTCTTTACTAAATTTAATTTCTTTTTTGTCTCCATGGAATTTATGTAACTCAGCTCGTGTGGCATAATTGTTGATCATAATCTCCTTGATTCATCAACATTGATGTGATTTTTTCGTTCTAAAGTGCATTTCTTTTCATGTTCGTCGATGGAATTGTAACCCATGTTTCGTGTGACAACATTATGTATGTGCTAATAACTTTAATAACAATCTTCCATATTCATTCAATATTGATGTGATTTTTGTGATAATGTCAATTTTCTTTTCATTCTTTCACTGTCAGTCATCTGTATGAGAGGATAACTTATATCTTTGCGATTTCTACCAATGTTCATTTCTTTTAATGGTGTTTCAGAAGTATTGTGTTTTGAAGTATGTTTTGTGTGGCACCATAGTAATTCATCAGCGTGGATGTTTTGATAAAGATCGTTCATATTCATCAATGTGTTTTCTCTACTAACGGTGATTTCTTCTTCCTTCTTTATGTCTGTAATATTGATCAACAAGCATCATTTAACAACTACATTTTATTTTTCTGTTTGTACTCAACAAAATTTAATAGTGTTTTGATACATGCTAATAACGATTTCTGCTAGCGTCTTCTGTATATTTTTCGGCAATGCTCATTCTTTTAACTCAGGACGTTACACAATTTCAAATGGGGCGTTGGACCATATTTGCTAACAAGCCCCGAAAAAAGTCCTCATATATTTTTATTTGTCGACAACAAAATTAAAAGTTCCTCTTATTTTCAAATTCGCTGACATGAGTTGAGATCAAATTTCCAAGGGGCACCAACAACAAGAATAAGGTCTCCTTATTTTCCAACAAATCGGGATCTTCTGACAGACTTTAGGGGTAGTCTTCAGCAATCACCAAACAACAACTTTTTAATGTCTGTTTATTTCATGTTCAGTCTTGACACGGTCGTTCCGTTTCAATGCAAGTAGTGAGAGGCAAGCAACCTCTACGAGTAAAAGTTGTGTTAAAATGTTGTTGTTCTCCTTTTTATGATCATTTTGCATATGTTCTTACGTTAATAACGTGGATAGACTTTCTATACTTGGAGTTGGTGAATAAAAGTACTTATAATTTGGTTTGGTTAGGTAAAATGGCTTATCTCGTATTCATATCTGAGCGTATTCACTTTATCAAGCCGACTTGAAGCCAAAATAATTGGCTACAGTGTCATCACATATCACATTTGGCATCAGCATGATCAGTATTATAACGGATAAAACGTGTAAATTGTTTGAAAACGTTTGATTCAAATGATTTTTATTTCTCATGCTCAACATAATACAATGAATAAGTGCATTTACAAAAAATAAATAATGAAACGACAAATATAATAGAAATAGAAATAGCACGAGCAAAGAGGAACTAACTAGAAGCAGAGCTTGTTTAAAGGGATCCGGTAACTTTGTCTCAGATTCTGAAACAAAATTCTGGATTTAGCTCATGATGCAATGATAATCATAAACCTTTAGGTCAGTCAGGAACCCCATGACTTTTACAAGCTGATCGCCTGTCTGATTATCAAGATATTTATGATTGGAATTACAAATTTTGAAAACCGTTCGCCTGATGGTTTTCATAACACTATAGTCTATTAGGGAAAACGAGTATGGTAAAACCGGTCAATCAAAGATTTTTACTTTTTTGAGGCACTTCTTGATCATTTTGAAGCGCAATTTTTTTAGGGCTTCATTATTACACCATATCACAGACACTAATAACATGTAGGGCCGTGTATCTCAGATTTAACACTGTTAAACGATCCCTTTAAGTACTAGTTCTTCAGATGCTGTTTTACAATATATCTTGAACAAAGTATACTTAGAAAATCAATAAATTGAAAAAATATGTAGCAAAGAAATTATGAATTTTGGGGGAAAAACTGAAATTAAAAGAGACGAAAAATGGAGGAATATAAGTAGAAGGCAAAAAGAAAGAAAGATAGACAAGGAAAATGAATGATTGCAGAAGCTCTAGAAAAAGGAGGTTAGAACAGCAGAATGAGGGAGAAAGGGAATGAGTCGAGAGTCAAACAATGAATGACCCGAATACGGAAAACGGTAAACTTTGTTTAGGCTTTAGGCTTTTGTTGGCTTTATGTACTCAAGCTAACTTCATGTACTTAAGTTATGGCGATGACAAGGTGTGCCTAATATTCATTCATAATGTTGCTTCTATCTCGCAGCCGGCCCGCCCGGCCAGAACAACAACACGCGCCACAACCACCAGGAGAAGGAAAACCACCACCACCACCCTACCACCCACCACAACAACCATGCCTCCTACCACCACACCCACCACCACTATGCCTCCTACTACTACACCCATCCCGACAACCACGCCCATGCCAACCCCGCTGAACTGTGCTGAGTTGGCTCAACGAGGAGAGACTGTATCTGGTTCGTTTCTCATCGACCCCATGCAAAATGGAAATGCTTTCCTCGCCCATTGTGAGCTACCAAAAGGTATGTGGTCATTGTCATCATTATCACCATCTTCTTCTTTTTCTTAAGATGCCATTTTCGTCACGAAAAATTGAAAGAGCCACACCTACATGTAGTGTACGTTAGGTATGCCATTTGACTTTCAAAAGCAATTGCTATGCGTGTACATTATTTGTTTTGTTAATACGGCCCATTGTTTAAAGGTCATGTACCGCTTTGGTAAACCCTCGAAATCTTTTTGTCAGATTTCTTTCTTTTAAAATAATAAATAGCAAGATACTAGCACAAACTAGGATGCTGTGAAGTTTTTCCCCCTCAAGTGGACTATTAAGCAAATAAGAGACACAAAAACAAACTATATACCTGGCCTGGGACGTAAATCCCAACAACGTCAACGTAGAACACACACATGTAAACCCATCAGGCTTTATCAATGCAACGAAGCGCTGAAATGGTTGTGCTGAGACTATTTTGCAGGGAGCAGTCGGGGTTGAAAGGTCCTAGCATCGGGTATTGTGTAGCCGTGATCTAGCGCCCTTTTCTGATTTCTTACACTAAAATTTATCATAAATCATGGATGGAATATCAAATGATCTTGCACATCTGTATTTTCATACAAGGAGAACAATGTGAGACTATATGTTTAACGAAACCGAAACTGTTCGTCAGCTTTAAAGTGTAAAAATCAACTAAAAAGTAAAATTTGTGTACAGCTAAGTGTATGAAATCAACTTTAAAAACTTCGCCTGACAGTCTATGGCCTATTAAAGGGATAATAAATATGAATAAAATAAAGAATAAAATACAACTGTGCTCACGGAACCCAAGTCTGACTCGGATTCCGTGCGCGTCTCGAGTAGTCTACTCACAAGTCGCTTTAATGATAATCGAGAGTGCACTTAAACTTGCGAAATCTCTTTACAGAGTAATATTTGAAGCTCTTGTAATGAATGAGTAGTAGCTACGACATAGTACTACTGACTAACGGAGCAAACTGATTTTTGTTATTCGTACACCTTAATGTTGGTTTTGTTTTGTCTTTTTTATCCTGTCCATCCCTTTAGGTGTATCGTCAATCGGGCACAATGCGACAGCTGAGGTTCGCAACAACGGCTTTGAAGATCCAGGAAGCTTCCATCTCTATCCATCCTACGTTGCCACACTGGGCCAGATGAAAGCACTTACAGCAGTCTCACAGAACTGCAGCCAGTTCATCAAGGTAATTGGCACATCTGACGTAGGACTACGTGGTGTGGTCTTTGACGCGTGACGTGATGTGAGAATAAAGCCTGTTGCAAAAAAAGGCGTCATTTGCTGACGTAAGACTCAGTCAATCACTTGTGCGACCCATGCGAGATTGACATCATCGTACATAAAGTAGTTACAAAATGGAGAGTGCAAACATTGCTTTTAATTACTGCTGCATGGGCAGGTTGTCTTCACCGTAATGATTAGAGCAGTTATTGACCATATAATTCAGAAATTTCCATTACTAGGTAATCATGCGTGCAACCTTATGAAATCATTGCACATATGTAAGAAATAAAACTATTCATGCATCAAAAAAAGAGATAAATTTATGACATTTTATGTACGGAGCAAATGGGAGAGGACCTTGCAAGATACGTCACAGCGTTGCCAATTTATATTTGATTGATTACAACTTCAACATTTCCTAAACTCTCTTATTTATTATTTTGTTCTACATTTACATTAGAAATTCAAACTTCAAACCATGTTGAGATATACGAAGATGATTAGAATTAAGGAGTTCAATTTGATGTCTTATGATTTTATCGACTCCTCCAGTATCGATGCAAAGGGGCTGTTCTATTGGCTGCGGAGAAGAAGACCGGTTTACGGTACGGTTATTGGGTCTCGGTAGATGGGGAGCAAATCGTCAGTTGGGGTGGTGCAGCTATCAACAGTGGCAAGTGCGCATGTGCTAGTACAGGTGAGTAAACCCATGCCTTACGATCCCGTGATTGCTCTCGTCCTCGACCTTCACGTTCCCGTCTCCCCTTTTTTCCCTATCTCTTATTCTCTCTCTCTCTCTCTCTCTCTATCTCTCTCTCTCTCTCTCTCTCTCTCTTACTATATTCGTAGTTAGGTATACCATATATTTGTTTGTAACATTCGTCATGTTTTTTAAATTCCTTTGTTATCATTTGTTTTGACAAAAATCTCTGCATAATTGCGGAACTAAGCCTTGTGGGTATGCACCTTTAATACAATCATCACTTTAGCATGCGCATCCGTTTCAATGTACACATTTAAGTCAATGATGTTCCGTTATCAGTTTTAGTTTTTCAATGTTCATATTTCATCTTATATAAGAATTCATTATATTGTTATATGTTAATGACTTGATCAATGAGTATCTTGAACATGCTTATATTGAATAAATGTAATCTAATCAAGTAGTATAGTTGGTAAGGCATGCAGTAAACCTTTGAAGTCACACTTTGCCAGTTCGGTTGCCGTGTTGGATTGTGAGTTGGCTTGGCACGACTCGATGGGAGCTCCGGAAGTGGCTCGAGGTAGCTCGTTGTAGCTCCCAGTATACTTCTGCGGACTCACAAGCATTTATAAATGTACTGGTAATGTCTGGACGAGTTGCTACGAGTTGTACCGAGCTATCCCGAATACTTGGCGAGTTGTGCCAAACTGGCTCGGCATCCTACCCGGGGACAGGGCTCAGAACTGGAATCGTCATCGAAATTGACACCTAACCATGCACCTGACAGCTTACATCTTAGCATCTAACTCAGCACCCGGTTCGAATCCCAAACTCGTTACCCGTCTCGGCACCCGAAGTGGCGCCTCTAGACCCAACTTGGTATCCTTCTGTGCTCCCGCTTTAATTTGCACACGGATCCGAGCTTAGCACCTGGTTTGAAAACCGACTCATCACCCGTCTCGTCACCCTACTGTCATCCGACACGGCACCCGAATTTTCGTCGAAATTGGCACCTTACTAGGCACCTGACACTCTACCTAACTCTGCACCCGGTTTGAAACTCGAATCGAAACCCGACTCATCAGCATCACTCAGCGGCACCCAGCTCTAGACCCAGCTTGGTGTCCTTCTCTTCACCGGGTTTGAAACCGTACTTGGCACCCACCACGACACCCATCTCGGCTTCCGACTTTGCAAGTAACTCTGCCCCCGATTTGAACCTAACTCGAAACCCAACTCGTCACTCATCTCGTCACCCGTGTCGTCACCCGTCTCGTCACCCGACTCGGCAACCACTCGGCAACCACTCGGCACCCTATTCGACATTCATACATATATGTACATATACATATTTTGAGTATATGTATTTTTGGGCATGGTTCTTGTTTTCAAAGGCTCACATATTTTCATTGTGCTTTGGATGTTTATTATGATTAATTATATATATGCACAGCTGGACATGCTTGTTTAGCAGTAATCCAACCGACTATACATACCCTGTATTTTAGATCAAACTTGAATATACGATAATAAACATAATCGCAAAGACTTTCAAGATATCAACCCCAGGCAAAAATCGTCACATTAAATAAAATATGAAAACAAGGCAATGACATAATTATTACGTAATCCGAGCATGATTCCTATAGGCAACCGAAAATGGTATTGTATAAATAGTCCGCTGTTGAATTTTGACAGTCGTTGTGACCATGAAATAGTCCAAACTTTTTTGATTTGCATTTACGTAATGTTCGTTAATTATTGTTTAATCGTGTAAGTTCGATGCAAACTTTAATCATATATTTTTCTATAGATTATTTTATTAAATCAAACAATTACTACTTACATTTTAAACAGTTCCACGCTTGTTCCCACAACTTTGTTATACTGCCTATTCAAAATAGCTACTGATAAATTGATAAATAATGATAATAAATTCATTTATGTATTATTGTTATCATAATATATTTTCTTTTAAACCAAACAGATAAGATGTAAAATGTGAAATGTGGAATGTGAAATATGAAAATACACCAAATTCATCTAAACCAAAAAATATGTTGATGATATATATAAACAGTTATTTGCTATTTGTTGGTGATCCATACTACTGATTTTTTATAATAATTAATGATAAATAAACAGTTATTTGCTATTTGTTTGTGACACATACTACTCATTTTCCTTCTCATAGTTGACGGCTGCATGAGTGACAAGAGCTGCAACTGCGACTCCAACCCTAAGAACTTTGCCGTCGATGAGGGTCTCATCACCGACAAGCCCTACCTCCCCGTCACCGATGTCTGCCTCGGAGATACAGGCAGTAAGAAGGAGGAGGGCTACGTCACACTCGGCCCTTTGCGATGCCAGTAAAATTAAATCTGTCCTCGTAGCAGGTGAATATTATTGTGATTTCAATTCAGTTTATTTTATTATTTAACAAAAATTACATAAATTATACAGTATGTGATATAAACAATTCGCTTTGGCGACAATTGATCAAATGAATGTAAAGTTTTAAGACTCATGCCCCGGTGGGAATACCTCTGCGATCATTATTCTTAACTACCTGGATCAAACACTATATACCTATTACCATAGAAAATCCCTAAAAACCTAATGGAAACCCAATGACAACCCTATCACAACCCTATTTAACCATAACCATATATTTTCGACGAAATAAAATCTGGATCGATTGTCGTTAGAACAAATGACTTATGGGACAAAATATCGTGGGTTGTCTTTAAAGTTTTATTTATCGAGAATGGTAAAAGAGAACCTCGCCAAATATTCGTTATATCTGTTACAGATTATTGGTTTAAATTATGTCCACAGTCTGCATGCAACTCTCTTTCTTAATAAACATTGTTATGCCATTACTTTATATGTTTACAGATGTCAACATTACGAAGGAACATATACGTTACAAGCCTGAGAATATTGTTTTCTTACGATAATCATCTTCATAATCATCTTCATCATCTTCATCGTCGTCTCGTGATTATGATATCAGAAAAACCTTTTCTGGAACTTTTTCATGAAAAATATATGGAACTGCACGTATCCAATACATTTACTCAGACCGAATCGAAAATTCAATGAAAATCTGTATTATTAGACTTGGGCTTTGATGAGTTTTTTGAGTAAGTGTTTAAAGTCAATTTGACAGGTTTTTATCAGATTGTAAATATGTATTTAGGCTTTGTCAACCAAAAATGTCGCCAAGAGTAACAAATAGAGAACTGCTTTAACCGTGTACAAAAAAAATGATTATGTTTAATTTGTCACTAGAAGACAATACCTAGATGGATGACATGTATCATTTTCATTCATTTTAGGTGAAATTCAACCAGTATTACAAATGTTCCCTTGTTGTACAAACTGTAGTTTAGTCATTTTTGTGTTGTGAATATTGCAAGGGTAATTTACCGCATGTATTGCCTGACATAGTATCGTTAGATGAGATACTTACCCATCGATGTCTATGTAGCAGCTAATAATTTATTCAGCAAATTACAAGGGAATACCACACGGGCAGTAACCATGGCAACAGGAAAAAATGATATTTTTGTTTAAATTTTGTGGAGCAGGAATCTACATTTATTCCTACTGATCTATGTAACCTCCGCATTGTAGTAAATGGGAATTTTTGAAATACTTTCTTTTCCAATTTGTGCACATTAAAAGATGTAATACATGTATAGTAAACCATCATCAGTAATAACATTACTCAGAATTTGGTGTAATTGTATGTTTCAACATTTCTTTATTTCTAATCGCCCAGTCCTTCAATGTTGTTCACTGATTGCGTTCTGCTCTTTGAGATGAATAGTTGAAGACATTATTTTGTTGCAACAAAAAAAAAATGCATTTTTGTTAAAATAATCGTTGTACGCTTATTTCCCCCGTGTGGTATTGCCGAAAAAATGAAATACAACTCCGGTCCAGCAAACAGTATTACTCTTTATGTACTATACTTGACGCAAGGAATTGTTTGATATTTTTAAAGATTTGTTGTAATATTAATAAATTCATCTGAAAAAAAATGCATCAATAACGTCAATTTATGGCCTTTTAAAAAAATAATCCAAGTGGTATAAGCATCCACCATTGTTGACATTTGAAACTGTAGATATTATTGCTAGTGTGATTGATTATTACAATGCATTTTCTGTAGGGGAAATTTGATAAATAAAAAAATAGATGAATAAATATACAAATAAATGAATAGATAAATAAATAAAAGCAGTAATAATACTTTGAGCATATACTTCAACTACCAATACAAATGGTAACAATTGTTATTGATATAACTTTATTCTTTGATATTATATACTGTCCAAAAGGCAGATCTTGCCTCATTTTTGTAAGCTATAATTTGTGTGTTGAACAAAGAATAACATTTCCTTTTACATGTTTAAACGTAAACAAAAGTACAGTTCTAATCCTATGGTACTGGTAATAGATCGAAAACTATTTGTACTATTTTTATCACTGGTAATACTCTGAATAAAGACTCTTCCTTCAGTTCCCAAATACTTCTGTCTGATTTATCTTAAAACTTGTGTTCTATGTGGCTTAATTAGGCGACGTGAGTCAAGTTGCTTACAATTTGTATATGATTACATTACATAACAACTTTGTAGTTACATAAACCATTTGCGATTGATGGTAATTTACTGAGATTTGTCGTGAGCGCTGTTGTCGATGTTGTCGACTGTAGCTTGTGCTTTCCATCCCCCTCTTTCACTCTCATTTCCCTTCACTTTTGCCTCACTCCGTTATTTTGGTACCATATTTACATTCTTTTCTGCACCTGTGTTTTACTGAGTTTTATTTCTTCCTTTTTTAATTTTGTTATTAATAGTATTGGGTGATAAGAAATTTCCACCCATCTCATTTTCCGCACTACGATGCCCATGCTCTTTAAGACCCCTGGAAATATAGCATGAAATTTCCAACCAATTTCAGTCTCCAGATTTGTGTGTGCAATGCTATCAAATTAACATGCTTCAACAAATATTTTATGAAATACAAATAACCTTTGGTAACCTTGATCTGTATATATACCGTTATACACCCATTTACCTGTATCAAATATTAAATCATTTACCAATTTCGCAGACTGTTTGCAATATTCGGTCACCAGAAAATTAATTATTGAAAGGTACACGCCCAAAACATAAAACATGCAAGTAGGTCATGAGCAAGGGCACGGATTGAACCAGTGCACAGCCAGACCAGAAGAAAATGACACACCCAGGAATTTGGAGAAGGAGAGAGAGAGAGAGAGATGGGAGATGAGGAGAGAGGGATAGATATACGGTGGAGAGAGAGAGAGAGAGAGAGAGAGCGTGCGAAGTCGTACAGCTAAAAGTGGATTTTCAACTTTTAAAATTAATTCGCCATGATTCCGAATCATTTGAAATATAGATAATTTTTCACAAGACCTTTTTATTGTTGCAAAGTTTTAGATTTGTGGCCAAGATCCGGGAGAAGCAGAATTCGTCCCCCTCCAGCTGAGAGAATAACAATCATAATAGGCCTATTGGGGTGATTAAATCTGTCGCGTACTGTGAGTCTTGTGTTTAAAGACTACAATTATGATGGATCAAATATTATTTTACAAGATAGGGGGCACAAGTACGAATAATGTATAAAAATAATGATGAAAATAATAATGACAATAATAATAATAATAATAAATGATGATAATAATAATCATCATCATCATTAATAATGAAATTATGAAATAATGAAATGTATAAATGAATAAAAAGATAAGTAAAGAAATAAATAAATGAGTGAATGAATAAATAAATAAAATGAAGCGTCTTTTGGTCTAAAATAGTATGCCTTGAGCTTTTGATTTCAATTGCATTTGGCGCCTTACATATCTTATATATCTGTATTGTTATTGAGAAAAAGATTGCTGCCGGTTGTTAGGGGACATTTTTTTTTCTGGAAGAGGAGGTTACGTACCCCGTACCCTCCGACCTGGATTTTTTACTTAGACTAATAATTGTATTTTGTGTCGACACACCTTTCTCTCTCCACATCATAACGCACCTACTCGGTTGTTGAATATTCTCGTCATTAATCATGTTTGTAGAGCAATAAAAGCTGGTGTACATAAGACCCATTGTTTGTAGAATAGGAGGAGTAAAATCGACTTTGACCCGTAGATCCCCCGTGTGAAGAACTAAGACACCATTGCATTTTCACAGGATAAAGCAACATCGGAAGCAAATTAAAATAACAAAACCAGTAAATGGGATGAGACTAAAGGACCACGTCATATGATGGTGGTGGTGATGGTGTTGATGGTGGTGGTGGTGGTGGTGGTGATGGTGGTGATGATGAAGGATACGATGGTGATGATAATGATGATGATGGTGTTGGTGATGTGGTGGTGGTGGAGGTGGTGGTGGTGGTGGTGGTGGTGGTGGTGGTGGTGGTGGTGATGGTGATGAAGGATACGATGGTGATGATAATGATGATGATGTTGGTGGTGATGGTGGTGGTGGTGGTGATGAAGGATACGATGGTGATGATAATGATGATGATGTTGGTGATGTGGTGGTTGTGGAGGTGGTGGTGGTGGTGGTGGTGATGAAGGATACGATGGTGATGATGATGATGATGTTGGTGGTGATGGTGGTGGTGATGGTGGTGATGGTGGTGGTGATGATGAAGGATACGATGGTGATGATAATGATGATGATGTTGGTGATGTGGTGGTGGTGGTGGTGGTGGTGGTGATGTTGGTAGCGACAATCATCACAATGATATACTAATGATAACGATGATAATGGTTAGTGATCACGTTTATGATCATCATAATGATGAGGAGGATGAGGCTTATGATAATAGTGATGATGAATAGCATCGACAATTGAATACCACCTGTATTAATATAAATATTAACAAAATAAGTGAAAGTAGTTGACAGTTTTGTTCAACAGAATCAATTCTTATTTCGAAATCATCCTGATGGGATTATTTTTCAAACGAGTTTTAATCATGTTAGTTGGATGTAATTTCAGGAAAACAATTGTATGAAGAAAAAAAATCAAAACCCTGAATTATAATTTTAAACAAAGCATTTTGTTCTCGTTGTAATTTTTTCTACTCTGAATACAAAAACATATCTGTACATTTAAGTGCAGTTCAGGCATCAAACGGTCAAAGCAATGAGGCGAACACGATTACATAATAGTCACCTGTTCAAAGTGTCAAAATCAATATATTGTAGTACATGTAATGCAGTAAGAATTACTCAAATACCTTTGTAGCACATACGTCATCAGAATGTCAAAATTTCGATTAGTCATGTAAATGTTAATATTTGAGCAGTGAATCATAGTAATGTTAAATGGCCCAAATGGTCAATAAAAATAAGCCGCAAACAAATGCATTCGAACAGAGGTCAACAACATAAATAATCTTAGTCTAAATCTTTTTTGTCCCTTCTTTGCCGTAAGTCAGTAATCCTTTACCATTACCAATTCTAGTATTTGTCAACAAATTTACTTCTATTTCACTTCCGCAATATTTATAAGTTCATGTGCTAATCCTATACTTTGAAGACAAAAAATTAGACCGGTTCACAAATGTATAGAAATTGCAAATTGATAGAAGTGATCACGATCGCATTGTGTATGACCGTCTGCGAAACAGTTCATCGAAAAACCACACAAATTTGAAAACACGGGCGGCATTACACTCGATCTCTGAACGCAGTTTGCAGTTGATTATTAACTAGGATAGCGCTCTGCTGTAGTCATTATATAGCATTTGGCAAGATCTCTGTTAAGTAGCCGACACCGGCAGAAAGACGGAAGGAAAGACTGCTTGAAGACGGGTATAGGTCACGAAAGAGTCAGAAAATTGTTTTGATTTGTAGAGAACGTTGCTTGTCCTCAATTTTTACGAAGAAGATTTGCATCGATTTGCTGTTCTTTTATCTCACTGATAAACGAAACAGGATTCTATTGGAAACATTCAAGTAGGATTTCATTCACAGGTGCAAAATGGGTAAGTACATGCAAATGACCTTTTGATTAATTCGTGTTTCGTACAATACATATATGAACTGACAGCCTTCATGGTTATTTCAATCTCTTCGCCGCGTAGAAAAATATAGGAAACTTCAATTTTAATCACTTGGTTTTATACAAAAATTAGCCTAGTAGCAAAACTGGAGCAACTTCAGAATGCCCCACGACAAAAATTGACCAGACGTTCGTAGGTTAACAAACGCTTCACCAATGAAGCTAAATCTAAAGACTCAATTTTCCTTAGGTAACACTAACCCTAATCCCCACCCTAAATCTAACCCTAACCCTAACCCTATCCTGACTCTAACCCTTGGTGTCGAACGTTCATCACTAAAATGAATGAAATGCAGGAATATTTTGGCCTCAATACCACATAAATCTGTTCAAAATTGGTAGGTTTGTCTACGAGCATCGTTGTTTAGTATAGAGTCTTTGCCATAGGGCTTAAAATGTATATTTTTAAATGACAGCTGATTTCCTTCTCGAATTCAAGACACTTTGAGGTGAATACTGACCAAGATTGCTTCTCATTGAAAATTTCACAAAAAGTTCCACATGTGTTTTTTACTATATTATTTTTAAAATATTATTAATGACATGAACTATATATGATTTCACGATTTTCACCTCATTCTACATTCTCTTTTTTCTTCATCCTCTTATATATGCACATTAAGCAGGTAACCCTGTTTCAATTTATATTTTATTAATTCTTCTACCTTCTCTATATTTTCTTTCTCATTATCTCCCTTTTACCAACCAATAGTTTCTCTTCTTGTATATGTAAAATCATTGTATGAAATGTTTGTATTGCTGTTGGTAAATAAATCAAATCAAATCAAATCAAATCAAATCTTTTCAGTATAGGTTTTTAGTTGTTGTTTTTTAGTTCAAACCTTTCTGTAATAAAAAAAAACAATCTCAAATAAAGAAAAGAAATTTATGACATGAAACTCGTACAAATCAATATATGCACTATAATATCCTAATCCGTAAAAGTAATATGATTTACAAAGTCCAGAATGCCTTAATTATGAATAATTCATCGAATGCAGATTTTTCAACTCATTGACAGGGGTAAAATGTTAACTGGTAAAATGTTAAGTAATATTAAATGATTACACAATAGGAAACAAATCTATCAAAAGATGACGCAACCATATTACTTTAACTTCTTTTATATTTATAGTAAAGGAACATTCAGTAATGGTCACATACCTCTTCCCAAATAGGGTAATATAATAATAAATGATACCTTAAAATAATAGAAATATCTTCGTTGAGCAGTCATTTATTTTGTATTTACTGTTTGGCATGCGAGACTTACAGGAATAAAGATTAGGGTCATGAGCAGCGGGCAGCACAATTCCTAATTGGAAAAGGAAATTTGTAAATAGTAGTCATGGTATTATATCAGTGGAGGAAAGACGACATGGATAGAGAGAGAGAGAGAGAGAGAGAGAGAGAGAGAGAGAGAGAGAGAGAGATATAGAGAGAGAGAGTATGAAAAGATTAACACAATTTGACACGGGGATATTCAGAAATAATGTCTAAGACTACTCTACAAAACCAAAGAATTTTTTTTTAATGCAAATGTTAAGACATTCGTATAATTTATAATCAAATTAATGCTGGAAAGAATTATTGCCAAATCAAAAGTGAAGCGCACACGAGGGAGAATTAAATGTTTTTTAAATTACCTGCTTTGAAGAAAATGTCTCATGAAAAACTTAAATCATTATGTGGGAGCACACACAAAAAGAAAACGAAAAGAGATAGGAAAATTAAAAATAGAAATATAAGAGAAAACAAACAGAGGTAGGATAATAGATAATACACCAGTACATCTAGGTAGACCTTATCAGAGAGGATGAGATTTATAAATGAATGTAATGGTATTAATGTCTTATCATTGGAATTATGTCTTATCATTGGAAACATTAACGAGAAAGGGCTTTGGGAGGAAGAAAGGAGGATATGGTGAGGGGTAAGCAGAAGGAAGGGGAACCATAAGAGGTAACAGTTGGGTCTAAAACTTCATATGAACAAGTATTTGATGTAGATGTCTAATCATTCTTTATGATTTTCCAATTCTGAGAAAATACCATTAAAAAGTTTGAGGTGTAGAGAACGGTCATCTGGAAACCAGCGTACACCCGTCTCACTGCCGCAAACTTCCCCCGGTTTTCCTGGGCCGGGATGTTAGCGTGTAGGGGGAATATCCAAAGGGGGTCTCATGACATAATTTTCTTTGACAGCTTACGCCAAGAGGCAGGGGGGGGAGATAAGGGTTTAAGTGGTAACCCCCCTTCATTTCAGAAACCGTCTACTTGTGTGGAAAGACATGTCCGATTTTCACCCCGGGTCAGCCAGTCTCGTTTTTGGTTGCACATTTAAGTTAAAGTCGAATGATAGAAAGGAAAGTAAAGCTCCGGTGCAGATAAGAATGTTGGTGGTCATTTAGAACTATTGATTATTTAAAAAAATGATCCCAAATTAAAAATAATTAGCGCAAATGTTAGATATCAGCAAGCAATCAAGATTATATTACATATAAAATTTAGGAGAAAAGAGTTTTAGAATCATTTATTAGCATCTTTTAATAATGTTATCATCAACACTACAGTCGTTCAGACACCCAGACTCATATCAACATGTACATACCTGTACATCTACCCATATCATATATATTGCAACATCCATTGTAGCATTTGAGTTGTGAATATACTATAAAGAGGATTGATTTTACACACAGAGTATAATTATGCGAGTTGTTCGCGCCACCCAATCCCTATAAACGTGTCCTCAGTCGAATGGCGAAAATTGTAGGAGGGGAGATATGAAATAAGAAAGGGATAGAGGAAAGGAACGTGAAAAGCAGATAATAAAACTATCCCACACACTGTCCATCATCGCATCGTTCTCTTGCATCTCATCCTCCGAGTCCAATTCTAAGTCCTTGGTAAGACTAGTGTCCCCACCCCCGCCCTACCTTGACAGCTTTGCCTGTGCCCCTTCAGTGTCTGGACCAACCCTAGGCCAGTACCTGTATACGCCCTCCTTCAGAACCCCGACGAATTAATGACGTAATTAAATTTGGCACCCCGGTTCATGATTTAAGTTCGCATCCTTTCCACTTCGGCTACTTAAAATTTTAACTTTGTTAAGGCCTGGTAAGACATGTTTGAGGATTAGGGTACGATCGTGACTACACTGATAAGGCACATTATCTGTTCATAGGCACGAAATTGATTTATAGAGAGAGGTCAACCTGAAATCAAATTTCATGACATTTCATTTTTTGTTCGGAGATGTGAGGGTATGTAACCAATCTTCTTTTAGCAATGGATACTGCAACAACAAGAAATTCAGAAGTACTTCAAATGTAGACCCAGTAAATATTACTTTTTTTCTGGCGGTTTATTAATACTTTGAAATGAGTATATGTTCTGAGGAAAATAATTCTTTCACCAATTTAGAGAAATTTACCTATTTCATGGCAAACGGTCTCATTACAATTGTCATGAAAGTTACGTATATAGCGTAGGTCCATTGATAGGGCATCGGCATCGGGGGGAGGGGGCACCTGTTTCAAAAGGTAGATGAATGAGTAAGGCCTTTGGAATAGGGGAAGGGTGTGGGGGGGTCGTCATATCACTTTCTTTTCGCATCCCCCGTCCTATACCCCACCCTCGTCTCTCTCTCTCTCTCTCTCTCTCTCTCCCTCTCTCTTCTCTTCTCTTCTCTGCCTCATTTAACTGTCTCTCTCTCTCTCCCTCTCTCACTCACTCTCTCATCTCTTATTCCCTCACCCCTCTCTTTCTCTCTCTCACACTCTCTCTCTCCCTCTCCCTCTCCCTCCCCCTCTCTCTCTCCCTCTTACTCCCTCTCTTTTTGAATACAGTATTTGTATTGATATCTTTAAAATATTAATTAGGATATTAATTCGATCACTCCGCAGACGTGCAGATTCCCCACAAGCTGTTGACAAATAGATACCTTCTCGTTAAAAGTAGACGGAGGTAAATAAAAAGAATAAGTAGATAAGAAGTCACTAAAGTTTGAAAAGGAAAACATACTTGGAAGATTAATGAATACTCTGTGGCATTGGAAATCGTGTTGGCAATTCACCCGTATCAAAATGATATGATTATAACAATTATGACTCTAATGCAGACTTTGACACGGTACTGATATACTGTGCAAACACGATTTTGTGAATTTTGTCACCTGTATTATCATTAATGGAATGCAAAGGCGTGGATATTTCATTATTAGAATATACTTTGATCTCTTTAACTACACACGCCTATAACATTAATTTCTTTTCACTTCAGCTCAGTTCAGATTCATTCAAATTAACATCAACGGCACTAATGTCCTTTGGCGATACATTACTCTACATTTTCCATTCTCCACCCAGGTAGTGTAGTAAATAGGTACCTGGTAGGAAGAAATTGCTTTAACGCTTTAGCGCCTTATAGCGGCTCAGCTACAGCTGGAGTATTAACGATACTTTGTATTGAGCGCAGTAGAGTATTATATGCATAGTAGCTGTGATATATAAATGGACATAACTGATTATTGCTAGTACATGTATTATATAATTCTTTATTTCTCATTGTATATGACCGAGCCATGAAATATATACAGAGTATGATACATGATATGACAAAGCATGAGAAGGAACTTAGGTTGGGAACGCTGAAAAGGATAAGGGAATGGCAATGCAAACCATTCCAAAAAAAAATTAGTTGATTGATTGATTGATTGATTTTTATTCGCCAAGCCTCCAACGTACAACAATATAAAAGAATAACAGATCAAAATTAAGTCAGCTTGAACAGGAAAACCCACGAATGCTCGAGAGCGTATTTCCAGTGGGGTCCCCGACATACATGTACAAAATTACTAAGTTAAAATCGTATTATTTACAGACAGATAAGAAAAAAATTATTCAAGATAACAATGATGATAATGATAATAACAACATTAAACTAATAATGATGATTGTGCTGGTACCTGTATAACTTTTTCTGAAATTCCATCATATTCTACACTGAATAATAATAATAACGATGATGATGACGATGACGATGATGATGATGATGATGATGATGATGATGATGATGATGATGATAAAGATGACGATGATGATAATAATAATGATAATAATAATAATAATATAATGTTAATAATAGTTATGATCATGATCATCATAACAATAATTATACATAAGATTTATCGGCCCCAAATCCACATGAAATTAAACGAGTGCACAAGATACTACATAAAAACACTATACACAAAAATACAATTTGTTACCAGTCATTAAAATACACTTAAAACGTTTTATTTTCGGTTAATAAAAACTGTGTGATGTTTTTCTTTACGTTTGTTTAATTATTTCCTTTTGACAAAGTAGTGTGAAACAACTAACATATAATAAGCTTTTTTATATTTATGTCAACGTAGACCCTTAATATAGCACTCGATTAACATTTCTGAAGGTCATTAACGTCTATACTCGAAGTTTGATCGAGTCCATGACAGACACACCTTAATCTAACTTAGAACAATCGACTGTCATTGTTTGAATGAACCGTGTTCTCTAATCGTCAGTAAAAAGTTATTTGAAGCAGGAAATAAGATTGTGAATCTCCCCCCACTCCGTGGTATGATCATTGTCATTATAGTTACGTTACATTGAAATTATGATGAAAGATATAACTAACATATTGTTATTTCTATGTAAATTGAAAATGGAGATTTATCTTGTATGGTGACGTTAAAGGGCCAGTCCCCAGACGTAAATTATCACATTACATTGATATACGTCTGTAGAAAATTATTCGATTTAATTCCCTTAGGAGACAAGCATTCAACATTTTGTAGTTGGCTCAGTAACTTTCTTTTTAAATTCCGGGCCCTAAAATAAACTCAGTGTATGAAAAGAAAGGGCAAATGTTTCAGCAAACTTTCTGTTCCTTTTTATTGCATGACCATATTGACCCAAGGAATTTTGTTGCAAAGGAAAATAAGATTGAAAATCCTTAAAATGGCAACACGTTGAGACGTTCAAATCACTGCTTTTCGAAAAAAATTGCTGTTCTTTAACTTAAAAAATAGCTCATAACCACGCATGTTGTAATCAGAGATATGACATTTCGTAAGAACAATGATGCAATAACTGTAAACTATATTCGTTGCCAAATTAAAATAGAAGGAGTGATCAGTGTAGCCTTTAAACAAATTCCTATCTTGAAAGGGTTAAAAAAAAATGTTACTTGTGATGTTTTTTATCATAGGTTTGCGTGGTATGATACCCGTTGCTTCGCTTATTGGAGCTGTCATGCAGTGCCTCGGAGTCGCCATGTTCTGTAGTTCGGCAATCCTCGGATTTAACGAATCGCTCCAACTCTTCAAGAGCAATCAAACAGTCATGGATATAGCAGATACGGATTAGTAAGTATGAGGAGATAGTTTTGCATTTGGTAGAACATGTAAAATAGAATTATAGTAGTGAAGAAAATATGAAAGAGAAGAAAGTTTTAATATCTGTAGCATTTGTAAGTGTAAGGCATATGCCACTGATGAGTTTTATCTGTTGTGTGATGTAACTTGATAATGAGTTCTTTCTATACAAGCAGTAGAAATATTAAGTTGTATGTATAGGAATAGATAAGAAATAATTGTTTGTGAGCGTGCGTGGTATGTGCGAGTGTGTATGTGTGTGTACGCCTCTCGTAGACCTACACCAAGACCAAGTACAAAATATTCAAGAACTGCGAAAACATTTGCTATAAAAGAAATAAAGCGATGAATAGAAAAAAACGAATAACAAAGTACGATGTTTATTAAAAAAATACTTCATTTTCTATACGATTGTTTTCTTGTTTATATTTAATGTTTGTCTTCCTGATCATAACGCCTTAAACATGGTGTGCGTCATTTCATGTTCAATATTTGAGTAGTGTATGCCTCCCTTAACACCTGGTTCACCATTGGTTACACGGTTAAGTATACCACCATGTGAAATTGGTGAATCAGGTGCCCTAGATTCGTGTTGCGATCGTCAGGAGATGCACCATATAGACATTTTTTTAAGTAGCTACCATTTTGGATATGTCATTGAACTAATTTTGAATGAGAAAAATAATTCATATATTTATTCAAGGGCAAGTCCAAGGTATTTAGTCATGTTGATATCCCTTACGTTTCCAAGTACTTTGGAGTTAAGATTAATGTCTTTCCACTTCATATTTGGTCTGTTCTATCGTAATAATAATGTGCACGTATCAATGAAAACAATGAATGAAAACAATGAATGAAAATAATGAATATGCAAGTTACATTTAAAAATAAAGAGCTCAACAGATTATCTTTAGGTAGTAAAATTCAAATTTTAGATGAACAGATACGATTTCAGTTGTGTTTTGAATCTAAGCTGTGGTCTTTTAAAGGCATCGTTTAACAATGTTAAATCTGAGATGCATGACCCTACGTGTTATCAGTGTCTGTGATATGGTGTAATATTAATTGAAGCCCTAAAAAATTGCGCTTCAAAACTCATTTTCTCCAGTAGACTGTAGTGTTATAAAAACCGTTAGGAAAACGCAAAATTTGATTTCGATTTCCAATCATAAATATCTTGATAATTAGACCGGCGATCGGCTTGTAAACGTCATGGGGTTCCTGACTGACCTAAAGGTTTATAATTATCAATGCAGCATGAGCTAAATCCAGGATTTTGTTTGAGAATCTGAAACAAAGATACCCAATCCCTTGAAAAAAAATGATTAACTTGATTATCCTAGAATATGAGATGTTGTTGGCATATTGTACAGGAAAAAATAGCTTCGACTTGCCCTCAACTATTTTTACACCATATGTTTCATCAGTAGGTTAATGTTTTCTCAATAATTTTTTTTCTTTCTTCAGTGTGTACTACATCGAGATAGGTGTATATACCTGGACAGCGTTCATGATGCTATGGGCGGTTGGATTTCTCTTCAGTGCCTTCATGACCACGGCTCAAACCAGCGCCAGGTTCTCACATGAAGGCGGCAATCTATGCTGCAGTTCACTAGGATGTGTCGGAGCGGTAAGGATACATTGATTACAATTGTTTATCAGATCAAAATGCACTTTGTTATGCAAAGGCTTCGCTAGGGGCAGAGGCTGATCCATTATTCTTTAAAAGAGGGCACACAGTTCCTAAACTTTTGACAAACAAAAAACGAGCGGAGGGGTTTTCACATTTTCTTACGTGCAAATTTGTTGGAAAAAAAATCTCATTAAAAAATTTCATCCGTTCTCTCAGGTATACGTTGGGCCTGACATATAAACGGGGCACCAGACCACAGTTAGGGGCGCATGGGGTTTGAAAGTGAAGAGGGCCACGTTCCTTTTGTACCCCACCCCAAATCCGCCGCTGGGGTGTCGCGCCAAAGTTCTAGACGAAGTAGCTTAAGATTTGAAACAATAAAGATTCATCACACTTTAAAATGTTGTAGAAAGGTTAAATAGCAGGTTATTCGATTTTGAAACTTGTTTTGAAGTGATCTTGAGGTTTAATTGCCGACAATGCTCCTTCCAAATGTCAGAAATCTTAATTTTGTGATGGCACACCATTACGACATCCCTGGTGGCGACGAGTTGCCATCAATAAGGCACGTATTCCCAGGATGCAAAAAAATGTATTCTCATGATCTAAACTCTGCCAAAAGAAATAATAATGAAAGCCCCAGAAAGTAAAACAGAAAGAAAAAAAGCATTAGGTCATAGGTGTACTGGTACAATTTCGCCAGTTGGGGACGAGTGATTGACGATTCCAGATTCCAAATTTTGCGAGGGAGCAAAGTTGTGAATTTTTTTTTAAATGGGCAAATTCATATACCCCCCCCCAAAAAAAAAAGTTATATAAAATAATGTATAAGATATAAAAATCACGAATAAACCACCTTGCTGCCTTAATATGGGATAAGGGTTGCCGAAAATAAGGTGACGAATGTTTTTCAATATTCGGGGGAGGGGGCTGCAACCTTTAGCCCCCACCCCCTCCCCTGCATCTTATGCCTACGTATTTTGGTAATACATGTATATCCTCCTAACATCTTGTTCTTTCAGGCGATTTCCTTCAACTGTGTAGTCCTGGTACTGTGGGTCGCCATCTTGTGTGCAGCTTCTTTACTCCTCACATTCTCAATGATGCTCAGCGGTTACCATGGCAACAGTGGTAACGTTAGTACAACGCCGGTTGATTTTTCGTACTATGGTAAGAAGTAGAGACCATGTAACATTTTTGTTTTAATCTAGGCATTTTGCTAACCCAGAGCGACATTGTCACGATTTTAATAACACCCATTTATTGTCGATACGTGATGCCGTACTAATTATCAATATAATGTAAAGGCAAGCAGAGATTACGAGAGAGTGGACATAATCGCTTTGATCATTTGTAAATTAATATTATTAAATCACTAATTATTCACACCACTCTGACAGCGGCGGATCTAGGATTCTTCAGAAACCAATGTAATTATGAGCCGCAAGAGGGCGACGACTGAAATAAAAATAGAATTCTTTAATATGGATGAATCATGGATGGAATAATAATAATAATAATATTCCGCTTTTATATAGCGCCCAATACATCGATCCAACGATGTGCCTAAGCGCTTTACAGATATATTATTACCCCAGTCATCGGATTCAGGCTTACCCGCACACAATGTATGCACATTTTCCACTCCCTGGGGAGCATTCCAGCCAGTCGCCATTTTACAAGCGCACACTTGCTTATCCAACCACATGACCTTACGCATCCTACCGGGTACCCATTTAACACCTGGGTGGAGAGTAGCAAGTGCAGGTAAATATCTTGCCAAAGGATATTAGTGCCGTGTCGGGATTCGAACCCTCGACCTTCGCCTCTCCAGTCAAGCGCCTTAAACCACTCGACCACGACACTCCTACACTCCTACACTCCTACTCCCATGGAAGGGAGGAGAAGAGAGAGGAGAAGAGAAATACGAAGGCTGTTGAAAGTAAAGAGCGAAGAGACGAAGCAGAATTTGAAAAAAACAATATGCAAAGATAGGGATAGATCAAAAGTAGATATGATAATTTGCAACCAAACATTTGAGGAAGAGAGTCGTGGATGTACCATCTTCTTTTCATGCTTCTTTTCCCCTCTTCTATTCCTTTCCCCTTTTTTCAACATTCAGTGAGGGAAAGGCTAATGGATATATTTAAAGACTTATCAGAATTTATAACTCGGACATCATTTTTGTTTCCCATCTACAGGTTTAAAGATTGATGAAGTATTACAAGTTGACAATCTTAAAGGAATTGTAAGTATCTTTGACAGGCTTAAACCACCTAGACCTCAAATCAATAAAATAGAAAAAAAACTCAATAGTAGAGTATCGAGCAAACTAAAGGTAGCAACGGAAACAAAGCTATAGGGCATAATAAAATGAAATATGGAAAAATACGAGACAAAAACTTGATAATATAAGTTTATGACCGAATTTCATACGCTGTAAGCCGTCTAAATGAAACTAAAACTGAGTAAATGACACAACATAGCAACGATTTTGTTAAAAATCCCATCAACATGGAAAATTGCACTCACCGACTTGTAATTCTTATAGCCTCTTAAAATTCTTAAAATCATAAATCAAAATATTAAATCCCGTCATCTATTGATTTTATTCACAGAGCAACAACATGGTACTCTTTTTCTCCCTGACGGTTGGAGGGGCTGCACTTGTTATTTTTGGTTTGGTAAGTACAGTTCGGGGTTAAATTCCGTATCCGGACACCTACCCCCTGGACATCCACCCCGGATAACCACCCCAGTCAACCACCCCTAGGGCAACCACCCTCTAGGACGACTACCCCCGGGACAACTATCCCCTAGGACAACTACCCCCAGACAACTACCCCCTAGGACAACTACCCCTGGGGGGTGTTTCACAAAGACTAAGATCGACTTTAAGTTGGACTTAAGTATGGCGGGCTATTCATGCCATTGGTTGCTATCCCCATTGGTCTCTAAATTATAATCTTTAGATAATATTTTTCCTTCAATAATGAACTATCAAAAATGTAAACTCTGTAGATTTGAGACCACGATTTGTACGTCCCTTGAAAGACAAATGCCAGTAAATGGTAAGAGCAAACAGTGGCATGAACGGCCTGTTATACTTAAGTCCAACTTAAAGTCGATCTTAGTCTTTGTGAAACACCCCCCTGGACAACTACGGGGGTAGTTGTCCTAGAGGATGGTTGTCGTAGGGGTAGTTGTCTGGGGTAGTTGTTTGGGGGGTAGTTGTCCTAGGGGGTAGTTGACTGGGGGTGGTTATCCGGGGTGGATGTCCAGGGGGTACATGTAGGTGTCCTAGAACCGTTAAATTCATCTACCTAGTGATAATGAATATGTAAATGTTTTACTTTATTTTCCTATTACTAGTATGTGAATACATTAATTATCTATAGGTATTCAATGTAAGGTTAGGCTAATTGGCTGCAAAAAATGGCTCCGAGTGACTTTTCACCCCTGAGCATGGGATAGAAATATCGTTACACATCTTGTATATTTGGTAACAAAAATAAATCCATTTCTATCAATTATCTAGGTACCTGGACGACTACCTCTCGACTATTACACCAAGACAACTGTCCCGTTACCCTTCCTTCAGGAGTGCAATTAACCAGTGGTTGTCCTGGGCATTGGCGTAGCGTGGGTTCAATCATTAGGGGGAGGGGGTACTAGTCTTTAGTCCACTAAATCAGCGTGTTTTTTTTAACCTTTTATTTTGTAGTCACGGCACTCTTTTAGGAGTTAAACTTTTTCTCATCATCCCAATCTAAAATTCACCTTAGAGGATTTGTTTTCCATATTTGCCCGAAAATATACTATCCGGATCTAAAAAATGTACTTTTATTATGGCAAAAATGTTATTTTGCAAAAAGTAAAGCGAACGATGGGGGAAATGAAATACTTTGTTGTGGTATATAATTTTATTTTGACATAAAATTACAATAAATAAGGTTATATTCGGGCAACATGCTGCCCGAATATCGTCATATCATCATTTTGGGATATTCATGGACCTCGTTGCCTACAAATTCCATTTAAGACTTGTCATGTTGTCCCCACGTTACTGATTTACGTAATATCATAATGTTTGAAGAGCGTTTTCGAGCAAACTATCGGTTTATATATATAATATCTCGTTCTTTTTCCTTTTCCTTCGTCTCTCCCATCGCTCTCGCATTTTATTTTGCCATTCAATGGGGGGGGGGGCATGTGCCCCCTCCTGTGTCCCCGTATCTTTGTCAGTAGTCCTGGTGGAGGGGGAGTTGCCCAGGGTTAATCAGTAGGGATATAATTGTTTGAGGGTTGTTGCCCTAAAGGGGCAGTTGTTTGGGGCAGGTCTAGTTGTCCGGATTAATAGTCGTCCTGATATTAAGTGATATCATTTTTTTTTTCTTATATGTTAATACAGGTCAACTCCATCGCGTGCATGGCAAGTAATTGGAAGCATCTCAAAGTGGGCGACCAGTGGAAAGACTACGCCCAGAAGAGAAAGCAAGAGGAACGAGAACTTCACGAAATGACATCATACAAATCATCAGAACGACTGGCACAGAGTCTATACTATTAAATGCTGTTCCTGGCCAAAATGGACAAAAATGGGGAAATTTCGTATATCTTATTCAAAACTTGTTAAAACATACATGTATATATCGTGAATCTTGGTGCAAAAGAAAAGAAAAGAAAAAATAAACGTCTTCATCGGGACCGCTCTATGTACATTATTTTTAATACTTTTTTTTTATAAATATGTGTTATTCTTCTGTTAAGACATGTATCCTATAATTCAAAAAAATTATTGCAAACTTATCCCCATTATCATGTTTTTTACGGATTGATGATTTTTGTAAACTTGATAAAGCAAAATAAATAAAAAGAACAGGAATAAATTAATTAATTCAAATTACAATTCCGTAAATGCATGAATACAATTTTTAATGCATTATTGCAAACTTATCCCCGTTATCATGTTTTTTACGGATTGATGATTTTTGTAAACTTGATAAAGCAAAATAAATAAAAAGAACAGGAATAAATTAATTAATTCAAATTACAATTCCGTAAATGCATGAATACAATTTTTAATGCATTATTGCAAACTTATCCCCGTTATCATGTTTTTTACGGATTGATGATTTTTGTAAACTTGATAAAGCAAAATAAATAAAAAGAACAGGAATAAATTAATTAATTCAAATTAAAATTCCGTAAATGCATGAATACAATTTTTAATTCCTATCTTGTTACTACTTTTAACTAATCAATATGCTTCTACATGTTTTGACATTATGCAACTTTTTATATCCTATGCATAAAAAGAAAATAGGTGAAAAAAAAAATGGTATACAGTTACGAAAGAGAAAGGAAAGAATTGTTACGTAAAACAAACATGAGACGTTGTAGTTTTTATGAACGAAGATACATTGTACATATTTACAAATTGTAGATACATAAACAGACATATTTTCTTATTTATGGCAATATTTCTATTCATAAGACTAAACGCCAACATGCTGTTGCGAATGTGGAATTTTGAAATAGAAAGGACGCCTGCATGAATAAATTAATAATGAGGGTATTTCCCCCAAAATGATTAGATCACATTATATTAGAGGGGAGTGGCAACCATCTTTGATTTCGACACTGAGCAAAGTTTGGTAATAGAAGATAGAAGTATCAATTTACATAATATTATATTATCTAAACATTGTAAAAAAGTAAAACATACTCATTAGTGTATCCTTTGAACTAGAGTAGAATAATATTTTTCTCATGAGATTCCACTGAATCTGTTAACTATTGTTGGTGTAATAATGGGGGTGTTTTGAAAGGCAAAAACTTAATTATTGTGACTGATATGTGTTACATTGTTATAAATGTAAATGAGGGTCATAGGCATGTACGTATTATATTCATGTGATATAAAATGTGAGGTTTATGGGGAAGAAGACCATAAAACCTCACATTGTAAACCTCATATGGGAAATTTGTCAAATATAATGATTTGAACAATCTGTTTTGTTTTGTAAAATATTAAGCATTAAAACAAAATAATATATATAGTCTAGTACCGTACACTTTATAATAATGACTCCCCACTCGCTTACTCTCTCTCTATCTCTCTCTCTCTCTCTCGTCTCTTTTTCTCTTCTCTCTCTATCTTTCTCTCTTCTCTCTCTCTCTCTCTCCCTCTCTCTCTCTCTCTCTCTCTTGTCACTCTGTCTAATTCCATCCCATGTCTTCGTGCCATGCATGAATCTTCTTTGTTTTTAATTATATTATTACATTTTTATGCTAATCTACTATTGTTAAAAATCTAAATGTGATCTGGAGCTTAGTTCCCAATGTATAACACATAAAAGCTTCCATAGTTTTGAAAGTTTCGAATGGACGTTCAATTGGAATCCAGCTTTTTAAATCAGCTTTGAAACTTTTCTTACAATTGTTTTTTCTCCAAATACAAGCAAAATGGTTTTCTGAATGTGATATTTACTGCAAGAAATTAATGCTGTATATCCACGATTTTTTCCTTATATTCATGTTACTTGTTTCTTTTCTGACATCCTATTTTCATATGAAACATATAAATGTCGCATTACAATACCCAGTATCCTAGTTTGTGTCAGTACCATTGCCTCGTTTTGTATCCTTTGAGTCCAGGACTGTATTCGCCTCCTGCATTGGCAATCCGATATTGCTCTTCCTAGTAAATTATCTACCGCCCTCTCCGTGGACAGTACACGCATAAGTGTCCTTCTGATGCACACAGTCAAACCTGTTTTACTGGCCACCTCTCTATAAAGGCCAAGTGTCTATGAATAGTGGCCATGTATTTTGTCTCCCTCAAGAAAGAATGTGTGTTGTAGAACCTGTCTAGAAGGGTCACCTGCCCATAGTGACCTCTTTTTCTGTTTCCCTTAGGTGACCTTGATAGACGGGTTTGACTGTATTGTCGTGTTCATTGATTGGTTTCTAGAACAACCTAAGGAAGGGAAAACAAAATAAAGTTGAGTTGTGATAAGATATGGAGTGCTAAGGAAAGAATCGAAGTGATAGCTATATTTTTTGAGTTGTGTATTATAATAATATAAATATGATACTGGGTTCTTAATGGTGATGATGATGGTGATGATGATGACGATGATGATGGTGATGATGATGATGAAGTTGATGATGAAGATGATGAAGATGATGAAGATGAAGAAGATGAAGATGATGATTGTGATGATAATGATGATGGTGATGGTAATAACAAGTCAACGACACGATCGCAACTAATTTCGAAAACTACCTAAGGCAATTTCAATGGTACTTCGAATCATCGGGTCATCGCGTCCGGTCGGGTGGTCGCGTTACGCGGCCTTTCGTGAAACAAAAACGAAAGATTATAAATTATTTTCTCGTTATCTCAGAAAAGTAATTATCTTAATCTCTTTAAAATGTATGATTTTACAAGACATTCAATTAAAAATCAGGAGGCAAATAATAATACCTTGTCATAAGAAGATTTCATATTAGAGAAAAAAAACAGATCTAGGATTAAATTTAAGAGCAGTTGCGATCATCAGATATCCAAACACATATAACATGGTAATCCTTTAACAATATTTGCCAGGTAATTAATTTACTGTGTCAATAGCTGTTATGCCATTTCAAGATAAAAATAACTGGCTTGGAGTTTGTGTGCATACGATTGCTTTAAACCCGTTGAAGGTTTTCAGTGAATGAAAACTGTCCTCACGGGCTGCAGAAAAAAAAAGAACAATAAGAGGGGAGAATTTAAACCATTATTCCTATGCGTCTGTGAGAGAATTTAGGGTAAGCTTTGTCACGGTTGGATGTGTACATTGTATAACACGACTGCACATGTGCATTTACTGAGACGCTTGGGAGAAGTAAATAAAGGTTACACACAAAGATCCGTATGTTTTGCAGACGACAAATAGCATCGGTCTCACACACTCGCCACTGCCTACTATATTGCACGCCCGTACTGTCACGGGGGAACGCGTATTGTACGCTGCGCATTTTGCAGCATCTGATTTTCGCTTTTGCGAATACGACTCAAGCAGACGGTCGTGGAATCTTTTGCCGGTTGAGCATCACTTATCTCAATCCTGGATCGTTATTCTGCCGCCACCCTCTGATTTTGTAACACAGGAATTTATCCACCATCTGGTTTCCCCTCTTACTGGATATATCACATCTTATCGACTCTGTTTACCGGTACGAAGGAGCTGGGAGATTACGATGGCCGGTAAGTGAGATTCTTTTTATTTCCTGCGATACTTGGCGCTCTGTTTCGAGACATTTTATTTCATGTATCTGCATCTGCGTGGGAAGATGGGCGATGTAACAGGTTGCTCGGTAAAATTGGGCCATCCCTGCTCCCATCTGAATTCAAACATCAATCGAAACTAGGAGCTAAACTTGACCTTGCGAATAACTCTTCGAAATACAACGATTAGCAAAAGATGACAACCAACGCTCAGACAATGATCTAGTTTTCTTTCTTGACGATATTGGAGCGAAGGGAGTGGAGGGATGCAGTGTGGTGATGATGCTGGTGATGTTGCTCGTTCGATTCCTGCGTTTGTTTATGAGGAGGAGGGAGAGAGTGAGAGAAAAGTGGGCGCGCCACTGCATTGAATAATGCATGAGCTACTTCAATATTAAATACCCACATCGTATGTTAGGTCGCGTGCCTGGGAATGTAACGAGGATCTGAGCAAATCTTGTATTTTTGTTTGTTTGTTTTTGAGTAGACTCCGTATCCCTTTTAATGATTTTCATTAGTTCTGTTATTCAGTTTTTTTTTTTTTCTTCTGAGCAATCATTTCAACTCCTTCATGGGAGAATCTTATTTTTGACGGATGGCTATTGTTCAATATTTTTGTAGTTTTGTTGATGTCACTGATGGGGATTTTTTGTAAATTTTAGACGACCTATATATCTTTATATTGGCAACTGTCATGAGTTTTTTAGGTTTCATTTTTACATTTCCTGGTTTATCTCTAGATGGAGGAGTTTATTTTTAATTATGTGGTAGCATTAGGGGCACGGGTGCACCCCCCCCCCCCTCCTGGCCCAATCAAAGCCTTTGCCCCACTTGCTCTCCCCCAATCACCTCTTGTGCAAAGTTTATGGTGTTTTAGTGTATTTTTGTTCATGTAACTTTTTAAGATCTACCAGGTTTGTTTGCATCCGTTTCCCATGTCAGGCGAGTTCTTTGTATTCCTCGTTGAAAGAATTTTCCAATTATTGTTCAAGAAAATAGCCCCTAAAAATCTCCTGCCTTATTTTGTGCGCCCCCCCCCCAAGTTTAAAATCCGATGTCGCCACAGGTTCTCGAAAGTGAAAGTGAAAATTAATTGTGATTCATTTGTAAACGATCAGGTGATGATGATCGTAATTAGTAAATCCTTCTTTTAGTTTCTATGTTGTCATTAATAGGAATGTCTGTATATTTATTGACAGGCTAGCAGAAAAAAAACATGTAGTAATATGAAAGTCGTGATCTACTAACAAATACTACATTGAAGAGTTCGCCATTTGACTGCGGGCGACGTCAAAATGCAATATCTTTTGTCATACCCTGTTCAATGAACAACCGATTTCATTTTTATTTTCTAAACATGCCGATAGCGAAATAATTGTATGATTCAAATCAATATTGTTGAGTATTAGATGTTAATCTTCTCTCACCTTGCAAGTAAATAAAGTCTGTTTTAGAGTCAGAGGGGCGTTAACTCGGTGTTAAATGATCAGTAGTTAACGCCCTTCTGCTTCGTAGACTTAGCATACACTATTTTTTATATTATAAGATATGACTTACCCTTGACTTTGGCCTGTGTGAAAGAAAGTCATGTCGCACGTCATTATGTTGGTTTTGATCCACGTTCTTGTTTAATGCGTCAATATTTACCTGATGGGATAGCAAGGATACTATTACAGGGGTGGATAGTTTATCAAATAGTTCTCATGACAGTACCCCAAATGAGATGGCTGTATTACTGTAGGGTGTATCAATGTAATTCTGAATAATTTCTTAAAGGTAATAGTCTACTATTATACATGTATTTTCATTCAACTGGTTTGGCCATGACACACTGTGCACCCAGAGCATTGGATAATATTGCAGTGATGGATGGGTCGTTTCTAAAAACAGATCTAAGGAAAGTACCCCAGTGAGATTACAGTCTTTTCTTTAAGTTAATATTCAACTATTTTTTTATGGGGGGGGGGGGCTAATGCTAATTGTACACTCGATGTATTGGGGAAATCGAGTTAATCTAATAGATAAGAACGGTCACCGTTTGTGAAAATATTTAACTTATATAAACTACCTTAATTTAAATTGGCAATATTATCAAACAAACCTTGAATAAAACAAGAGCTGAAAACAGATAAGTGAAAAATCGCGAATCAGTACGTTGATCATTTTACAAACTGCAGTATGATTTTCTAGCTTCTAAAATTATATTTGTGCGCAATTCGTCAACCCCAACTTTCAATATCGAATGCGAAACATTCCAGTTAATGAGCACATTTTTGTTAGTGAATTTGTTATCCTTTCTCTTTCCACTAAAACAGATAGTCGATCATTAATGCTTTAATACTGATTATAAGGTATTATGAAAATGAGCAAGAATGCCCTTGTACGAAACCTCAATGTTATAGGAGCAACAAATTATGCCGAACATACTTCGCGTTGATAACGTGCATGTATGTAATTTGGCTCGATGTTTCCATGGAAACAGACCCCACTCATGTGACTAAGCCCGCCAATGCCCTCAGGGGCTCGTCCCCACTACTACATGTAGTTCAAGTTCACACTACTAATGTACAGGTAAACAACAAGACTCGTGGTGGTGGTGGTAAGGGAGTGGGTGAATGTTCATTCTCCAGAGTGCCATAATTTGTCCCGACTGGATTGAATTAGAATGTCAGCATGATAATAAATATGTTACTACACTCCCACCTGTAGATATGAGCCTAGTTCTACACAATATATACCATTCATCCCGCAACGACCTATGTGACCCCGTACAGTGTAATCTCAACAACAACATCAGGAAATGTTATAGGCCCATGTTATTCGATAGCATAATTTATCATTCAACAATGGGACATCGTATCCTCTATACTCGTGAGAATGTATTCTCTTTCTACACGAGGAAAATATGTAAGAATAAATCATTATGGCGTAATAACACCCTGCGCGTCTAATTTATCTATCTCTAACTGTTTATTTTAAATATCTCAAATTCTCATTATTCTAAAAATGTCTATACGTTTGGAGGAAGCGGTTCAGATAGCAAAACTAGCAATCTACAAATGGAGCTATTGTTATTTATTATTGTCAATATAGACAAACATTACATATAAATTCAATTCAATTTACTTCAATTCATTTCTTTCACATCTTTTTGAAATAACAATGTATGAAAACAATCAGAGATAAACAATATAACAAAATATCGAACGTTAATATTATTAATCCGTTATTTCTCGTGTATAGTGTCCTCTTAAATTATTTTGTTTGAAGTTTAGGCTTTGATGTGTCAAACTGGTTCTAAGATTGTTTTGTTGTTTAAGTTCCTGTTGTTAAGCGTAATTGAACGCGAGAATGATAACGTTCATTATTCGCAAAGTAGTCTCGAAACCTTTCACTCGTCCAGGGACGTGTTTATATTTATAACGCTATATTTTTAAAAGCCACATTCATTGATTGCGTGCTCTGTGGACCTTGCCTATTGTTCCAATCAGCGATATAGTAGACACAGACAATGGTTTAATTTGGTGTGGCTTGAAGAATAAAACGAAGCGAAGCGTCTATCGAGGCATCTGTATGTGGTGATGCTACGACAGTCATTTAACTCCGGCGATAATTGCTAAGAGCTTTATTTCGTCAAATATACATGGTTAGGGTTCAGGTTGCAATTGGGTCTTAGGTTATAGATTTAGGTTTATGGTTAGGGTTAGGTACAGTGTTGAGTCCAGGGTTGAAGAGTAGTGTAGGAATTTACCGCGGAGCAATTGTCGCAGGAGCATTTGTCGTACGACCGTATGTGGTTTCCCAAAGTTGCAGAACCGGATGCAGGGGTGTCCAATCATCAAGAACTTGGTTTTATCCAGGGCAGACTGCGCATAATATAAAAAGGGAATTAAGAATATTTTCACATAAAACGTCACATTATTTCTCCAAAAGTATACTGTAAATAAAATAATATACAGCTAACAAATAAGAATATGCAGGGTAGTTGCTATGGTAATGGTGTATCGATAACTTGGTAATGTGGTTTAAATACCTTGGTGTGTTCCTTTAATGATTTCTTTTGAAAATTGGTACGAAATTCTAGATAAAATGTAACCAGTGAATTTTTGGACACGACGCTTGTATAGGCCTATATTGAGAGAGACTGTACAGGGCCTATTCTATTTTGTACCATCATTATCCCCTCAACGAGTCGAGTAATCCACTTTCGGCGTACAATGACACTCGATAAAGAACCAATTTTTATAATTGATCATCATCAACAGGGCTTTTGCTTCTTCCATCTGTATTTGTGTAACGCCTTGTGTCTGTTATCGATTTGCCATGAAACGCCGTATAATTGCAAGACGCGAAGCTCTCTTCACCATACGCAAGCATACAAGTTGAAGTGCGAACGGAAAAGCGTCCTCCCTTCGCTTTCTATCGCCATGGCGAGGGCGTCCGATGCGTGCAGCCATTTTAGAAAACCTGAACGAGGGGAAGTGTGTCCTTTTATTTTTTTATTTTTTTCTGACTATGAAATGACCTTGTTCATTGAATATGGGCCAGATTTTTTAATCACGACATGCTGTTTGGTGACCTGCATGGATTATTTGATTGATTTATCCCTTGCAGCGCGTGACAGAACTGCAAGATAATGAACGCATCCACGTTCAAATAATGCACTGTGCATGACCAATCTAGATTCATTTAATCTTTGTACTAGTTGTATCTTTGCTATTCGTATAATGGTTTGATTTTATAATTGTTCTTTTACACGAATTTTCTTAAAATTGAACTATGTGCCAACACTTTCTCAACAGTGAAACATCTTGTGAAAAAAAATTGTTGAGATGAACCCCCCCCCCTATCCTCAAAACATTTACATCGGTATATGATCACTCAGCGGATTTGAAATGTAATTGACATACCTTAAGTACACAACGCCCCTTTAAGCATGTTTAGTGCATTATTTTTTTCGGAATTGTGCCCCCTCACAAAACCCCTGATCTGTCCTACATAATATGTAGTTTATGATATAGATACTGGAAATAATCACCCATTCCCACTTCAATAAAATGAATGCCAAAAGTTTAATCCTGACCTGACATGCCTACTTAACTTAACAGTAAGGTATTGTACCAGTGATAAAAATAAACTAAATGAAAAGAAAAAAATACCGTAGTTGCATGACGAAGAATAATTCAATTTTTGTAGATCCAAAAGTTTACTGTACGTATTTTCTAGACTATAACTCTGATTGACAACAATATGCCTTTTATATGAGGGATGGTGATAATAGATGTAGTTATTATCATAATCATAATTATTGTCAACGTAATTCATCTTTTGTACAAGCTGCGCCTTGAACATTTGATTGTCAAGTGGATTTGGCGCCTTACAAATCTTATGTATTATTATTATTATTATTATTATCATTATTATTATATATATATGTCATAATTATGATCCAACAAGATTATGTTGCTTTCTTATTTCTGTCTCGAGTCTCATAATAATTTTGTAAATTTACGTTGATTTTCATTTGGGAATGCAATCATGATAATTCAAAGAGACAGTCTGAGCTATATATGCATTGAATGTTACATCTTACATTATGATTCATTATCCAAAAAGCTCAAATTTAAAGGAACAAGCAAGAAAGACAGTAATAGACATACACATGATAAATGTCGCTGCGTCATGTATTTCATTTCAAGAGTATTGGTATATACCGCTTTCATCTATACATGTAGATAATGTACATGCATTTAAATGATAAATTGCTTTCTAAGCATGCTAAGCGAAAAATATCGAGGTATAAAAACAGTTTATTACATGATGAGCAATTATGTTGTATAAAACACATACATGTACTTGACATTTGCCAAAATATGGTTTCGGTCATAATCAGAAATGATGTTTTGTGGAAAGTACATACAGTGTATACATGTACTTCAGGATTACATTAATGTCATAAATCGATATGCTGTGGCTGGAAAATACATATTGTGTTTTATATTGATGACCATTAAGGATGAGAGTGCGATTGTTTTAAGTATCGGACAGCAATTTATATTCAGAACTGGAAAACAATTCAAAACAATTCAAAGGGCATCTAGACTAATATCCTGTGCAGTTTTCGGGTATGGGAATAAACATTACTCTATGAAGTTTTTGTCATAGTAAGTTGTTCTTTGAAAATGGAATTCATTAAGAATTCCCACTTAGATTTCATACACTTTCATGTGCAAAATAGATAACTATTTTATTCTTCTAGAATATTGAACCATATACTATAGTGTATCGAACCGGTCAGAGTTTGTTTTTTATGTGCTAAACATCATGCCTATTTTTGTAAAACATCACAGCACCTCGCTGAAAGAAAAACACAATAAATGTTGCACTTTAATGTTGATCTAAATATATAAATATTTCCGCTCGAGCCTGACAGTGTCAAAAGTTCATCCGGCAGGTGAATAGTATTACTGTATGGTATTCAATCAGCATTATGATCCTCTTACCTGTCGTATCTGTGAACCCTGGCAATAAACATCAGAGCTCACTTTTTAGGGTTAGGGAAATTGATTCACTTGTCGAAAGGTGGATAATTTGCCGAAGAGATTTGTTCGCGTGTATAGCGGTATACTTGAAGGGGGGTGCGTTTAAAAGGGCATAGGGATTGTTGTTACAAGTGGTTTTCATTTTAACAACTTGTATTCAACGAGTTGCCCTTTCAGCTTCATTGAGCCTTTTCACAAATACCCCATTCAGGCAGAGAACACCTTTTTTATACTCTGATGATACTAAGGCGTCATTATTCGGGGGTAAATACACCAGACGGTGTTGAGTAGAATGCGTCTATACAGATATGATAAAAACTTATTGGATTAACCTAATCCTTTTACGAACTTATTGGGGATTTATGGGATTTCCGTTTTGAACAAAGCGATAATTTTCTACAGATAGAATTTTACCCACCCACGCCCCCAAAGAAAATAATAATCGGCATAATTGATCAAAACACGAGCTTGGGAGATCCCATTCTTCGTACCTGCACACTAGTACATGAAAAAGTATTTACATTGTAACTTTGAACTTTTGCAGATACGAACTCAAATAGAAGATGAATTGTAATGTATATTATGTCTTTGGTACATACTATTGTTCATGTTCGGGTATGACTAAAAAGTTGTGTTTGAGTCACATTGCAGTAAAAATGCCGAAAGAAAATCTTTTCCTATCAGTGCTAGAGATTTTTGCTGTCCATACATCCCTTTTCCTCTTGCATTTAATTGGAAAAATAATAATGCACTGGCTCCACGCGTGACATTTAGTGCGTGTTTTATTCTTCAGCACCTAAAGCAACACTGATATAGAAATAATGAAACAAAATGATTTAATGACAATATAATCTCATTAAGTAGATCAAAACACCGTATGGACGCATTTGTGTCTCGTATACGAGTTGACATGGGATTATTACAACGTTATATACACTGCATGCGTTTGCTTTTGACACGAATCGACTCCGACGGTGTTTGAACAATAGTTCTGACAGCTTCGTTATTCTTACAAATCCGTTGAGAAATCCATGTAGAATCGTTCGTCCATATATACTGTGTTCACCGTAATACACACGCTCTTTACACAGAGGAATATGTGGTTGCAAATAAACATTTGTGGTTAAGGATGTATAGTACGATATGTGAATTATTATATTGGGTGTAGTAAAACCATGACGTTAAATCTGAATTAGCATTCCGTAGTATTGTCATGTTATATTTTGAATATAACATCTTTCCCGTTTTATAGTTACTGAAGACTATTGTCGGAATTGAAGACTTGCAAAGTGCGATTTATATGATGATTTATTACAATCAATGAACTAATATGCAGAATGGGCAAGCCCAAGGTATTTATTCCCATACATTACCGAAAAATATTGCAGTATTCCCAATAATTCTGTCGCGTTGATATCCCTTCGAGAGCTTGAGTCAGAACCAACAAATTACAAGGAAAAAAAAGGAGACTTGCGATGTAAATTTTTGTTTATTCTTGGTAACGCATGGGACAGTAAATTACCAAATACGTTGGACTTGTCCTTGTTAGAATAGATAAAATGTCGATCCAGTGTAATAATCTAGCAACATATAGGTGGAAAATATTGAAACAAATCAGTAAGTTTTTCCAAGTTAGTTACCGGACTGTGGCAGTGTCTTTACATGTATATATAAAAGTTTAGCATGATACTCAGTACTAAAGGAAGCTTATCAGCAATGGTGACTTTGAATAAACAGTTTCAATTACCATGACAATTATCTCGTCAAACAAGATACGAGTGGAAACATCCGATGAGTATTCCTGAGTAAATATTTTTGTTGGCTGAGTGAACGAGAGGAGAAACAAAGGGAGATGGAGAGACAGTGAAAAGGGCAGGGAGATAGAAAGAGAGCATGTGTGAGAGAGAGAGAGAGAGAGAGAGAGTGGTTGGAGAAATAGAGAAACGTATATAGAAACACATGGACGGAAAGAGAGAGACAGAGACAGAGAAGACAGAGACAGAGAGACAGAGACAGAGAGATAGGGAGAGAGAGAGGGGGGTTACAGGCATACATACGGGAAGCGCGAAGTGCGTGGAGGGGTCCTCTTACATCTATATGAGAAAATCTTACTGAGAATTATTAATATGATGATGTTCATCACAAAGGATCGAGAATATGACTCGTAAGTGACATCTATATATTATATTGAGAAACGATTACTTTTTATCATATAAATCATTCAGATCTCGTCTTTATGACAATAATAATGATTATGACAAAAGGATTAAGCCTAGGATTACGAGGGGTAATGGCAATCTTAATCCAAGCTGATAATGCGAAGGTCTCCACTTGTAATATTATCTCTCTACTTAAATATCAAGTATGTTTTACTATATAATTATATAACGTATACTAATGATCATTATCTTGATTTTATAATGATCTCATTTTTGTTACACGAAATTGTTCCCCCTTTTGAAGATACTTGATGTCAGAATAGCATTCTTTATATCACTTAATATGTAAGGGACACTAGAAAACTAAACAACAATATTACTGACTCTTGCAGGGAAAGAGAGTTTTCTGAGTTAAATGCTATATTAAGTCGAGAGGAGAATCAACAGCAGCAATATAATTTTTAAAATACGAAATTACATGCTATACATGTATTTCAACTTATACGTTATACATTTCTTATACACTGTCGTTAAAAGTGCAAGCATATTTTGATCTGCCAATCAATAGAAAATTATTGTAATTGAAGAATCTTGATTATGCTTTGTTTCACACAGTAACATAATTATTCGAAAGGTAATTAGATAAATATAATGCGCTCAAAAATTGTGTGTACTTATGATTATCTGTCTCGTTTATCAAAATGGAGATTGGCTTCCTTAGAAAATGTCTTTTATTTTGAATAATGAGTCACGGAATAATTACTGGCCATTCTCAGTAATATTTTAAGAATAATTGCAGCCAGAGTCTTTCAAATGTTTCGTTATCTCGACACAATCTATTCTAGGGTCATTAAATGGAACTAGTGGTTCCATTCAAGATTCGTTATAATGGAACGTTTGAGTCATCGCAGGGCAAATAAAAACCAAAATAGCCTTATTTGATTTGTAATTTGCTAATAAAAAATGCAAAAAAAGTATTTTATCAATGGCATAGTGGAGTAAGCAGTTATTTTCACAATATTCAGATGTCTAATATTTTTCATCTAGAATCAGTGAGCCTGTTTAAACTAATGATGACGACATGTAATTCCAATGTGTGTATATATTTAGATATTAGCATTACAAGATTCAAAATCAGATTGGAGACGATTTACTGATTTTATAGTATGTACACATATTAGTACACACTTAGTACTTTATTCAAGGCATGAAATTGGGAATACACTTTCTTCACTTACTTGTTTTTTTCACCTACATTCTTTGACATGCTGCAAAATTATTATTTTAAAAAATGAAACGTATTGTTACATCTAAACCATAAAAATTCCATATTGCTTCCTCTTGAAAAAAAAAAAAGATGTGATGAATATGAAAGGAAATGCGGTTCCTCGGTTATCCTTTGTCACTGATTAAATACAGTAATTTATTTTGATAATAATGATTTTAGTGAGTTTTTGTATAGAGGCTCTAGCATTTTAAGGAATCAATTCATGCTCTATAGGTACCCATTTGCTATCATTTCACCCACTTTAAAGATAGCTTACTGTATACGTATTTTCTCAACTCTTTATGACATTGAATAAAGTATCATAAAATACATTTCATCTCTTAAACTATAAAGGCAAAACAGCTAAGGCAAATTGTGCTGTCTTAAGTAGATTGTGATGTGAAGAACGTGGACAGTGGCGCCAAATATTGTTTCGCTCTAAACGATGAATCGGCTCAATCGGTTTATCCATATAGTCAAATCCAATCAATTTTTGCTTATCCTTCTCGAGAGGAAATAATGGCCCCTCAATTGGTAATCCGTTTTCCCTCTCAAGAAAGCTCGTTCACGTAATGCGTTTACCAATATATTTGAATTGACAGAGAAAATGTGATGGTATTTATGCTAAAATATGTCCTTTTAGAAGATGAGTGATGTTGTTAAGGCAGTTTAATCGTGTGAAAGAAAGTAGGAATGATTGTGTATTGTGAGGTTCAATCATCAGAATGCTATACCAGACTGACGAAGTCGTCCTGAAAAAATGCACCGTTTGAAAAATAATGAATAAGCACTTGGATACATGGGACTACACGAACATGTGGCATTAAAATTTGGTACATGTTTATTAGCTATTTCTAGTCTCTTTTTTAAAAGTGAGAGAATTTCAACGTGTTCGTGTAACATTGCTAAAATGATTTTCTCCCACATACAAAAATGAAAAGATCACAAGTCATTTTCACCTCTTAGGCATTTTCTGTAAAGATACTAATTAATAATGCTCACAAATCAGTCTTCAACTTTTTGGGGAAATTATAACTTGCTGAAAATTCATTTTCCCAGTTCTTTCTTTTGCGAAACGGTCACACTCACTTTATTTTCTTTAATTATTTGCAAAGTAATTAATTTCAATGGCTAATTCCAGTGACACAATTCACCTTCACGGTTAATGTTTTAGATCCATGTTAAACAATACAAAAATGACATCAAACCAATGAGGCTTATGATAATGGCAGATATATTCTCTTCTGTTAATGAACCATTTCTTTGATTACGATGTTTATCGTTTTCAGTAATGTTTACGTCAATATTTTGCAGTTTTTCTTGGCTCATACGCCGTACAGTTATGGATACTGATATTAAGGTGATTTCCTTATTCCTAAACATTGAAAAATATCATGATATGATTATACGAATAACATGCAAGTGTTTATACAATAACCATGTGGGATCTGTAATTCTGTCAGAAAAAAGAGGGCCAAAATACCGACCAATCTCTGCCAAGCAGATAAATCTGTTTATAAATAGTTAATTAATGAATTTAAAGGGGGTAGACCGTTGATGAGTTCTGGTAAACATGAAAAATAACGCGTGACTTTTTTTCACTTTGACGATTTTAAACCTCACATACACAATTTCTCATGTTACATACATGTATAATCAACCTTTTCCAGCTGCTTCTTGATAGTTTCGATACTATGCAACCGCGTGACCTTTCATCGCATTAAATCATCCTGATAAATCCTTGATCGCATCAACTTCATCTTCAAATTTTCACCAGTGATTACATACATTCTGAACATACGTGTCCCAAATATCTTGAATTCAGCACGTTTCTTCACTGAAGCAAACGAAAGTTTCTGCTCTTGAAATAAAGATTTCGAGAGGCCTCTTAAATGGTTCTCAATCCAATTAAGTTGCCTAATAGCAAGTTTGCATCCTCGAATCGTGGTTGGGTAAAAAATAAAAAATAAATCGATGTTGGGGTCCTTCGTAGCAGGGTATCAGTGGCGGATCCAGGATTGTCTAGCGCGGGGGGGGGGTACAAGCCAGACAATTTTGCAAAAAAAGATGTAAAAAAAGGTCATCATTTTATTTTGTGTGTGTGCCGTTCGGTAAAAAGGGTCATCACCCCATGATGATTCTTCCCTTTCTTTTTTTTTGGTGGGGGGGACATGTTCTCCACCCCCTTGATCCGCCACTTGGGTATAGAAAGCATTTTGAGCCCATAGCACGCCCGTATGATAATCCAATATTGCAAGTTAAATCAACCATTCCTCGTATACATAATTGATACCGTCCTCAAGGGTAATCCTATTATGGTCGAGTTGCTAGGAATGGAGCAATGCAATAACATTGTATTTTGCCAGCCTTCATGGGCTGCATTTTAAAGTGCACATGGATGTACCCCCCATTTTCCCCTTCTTTCTGCCACACTTTGTACACTGAACGTGTTTTATATGAAATAGGAATAAATATATGTAGAAATGAAATAAATGTGAATATAATATTAAATATATAGAAATCAAACATATAGAAATAAGATGTGTTGAAATAAAATGAATAGAAATCAAATGTATGGAAAATGTAAATCGTATTAATATATACAGTATAGGCCTGGAAAATACTTGTATACATGTATATGCACTGTAGCTATATCCCAGGCTATATTCCAATTGTTATGACTGTCTGCCATAGACATTGCTATCCAACCTTTTTTTTTCAGTCTTTACCATTCCAAACCTATGAAAAGGAGAAATTATATACATCTCTCTCTATCTACTGTATAAGGTCTATAACCACAGTAATGTAGTTCTATTCGTATACAGATACATGTATGTAATCCCAATGTGCCGAATGTATAGGCTACATTAAACCATATGAAAATGAAAGTCGGTCATTAAGTAGTAGTTAATTAAGCACCGAAGTGCATAAACAAAACTTTGCTCCCGAACGTTCGCTTATCTTATAATTATGTTTAATCATTCCCATTCTGTGAATACTCGAGAAAACTTCAGTGTGAAGCATTGGGACAAAATAATAGTAATGCTTTTGCACGCAAATAAGTTTACCGACACTACATGTATCTTTACTAAGGCTCTTATAACTATGCGCAGTGCACTTTATACATCATTGGCATTTAGTAGGCCATTCCACCTCTGTGTATATATTGACCTTCTTGTGACGCTGTTCATGTAATAAAGATATACACAATTTGATAGGTTGACATAATATGACGGGCGAAGGAAACATTTCATCAAAAAATCACAATCACCATTCCCTCCGAAAAGGTAAACAACGAGAGCTGGGGTCAAAAGAAGCAGTGTTATTAAAACCCTCCCCCAAATTATTACCGAGATTCAATTGACGTTAAAAAGAATGTCCCTTTAGCCATTCCAGCGATTGTTCAAGTGCATTTAGTTACTCGGTAATCGGAGGAGCAGTCCCAGTGGAAAACGGAAAGCCATAACGGGGGCATATTCCCGTAGGAGCGTTTTCTCACGGATCTCTTTAAACTAAGCTTAACAATACACCCCCTCTCTCCCTCACTCCCACTCACCTGTACCCTGGCCCCCGTCCCCCTTAAACCCCAAGTTCACATTTGGCAAGATCCAATAATACTATTACTCGCGATTTGTATTCTGACTTTGATTTCAGCCAATCGGTTAATCGGTTGTTTGGTTTATTAATTTCTTCGAATGTGGATTATGTTGACTATGTTGCCGTTAATTTCCCTATAGCTTTCGTTTGGTTGTCATTGTTATTGTTTAGTTTGCTTTCGGTAACGGTATACAATCTTTGCAGTGTCGTAGCATGAGTGGTTTATGTATGTTTATTCTAAATTGAAGAATGATAATTAATTGTGCTGCCGCTACAGTATATTCCCTCAGGCTCAACTTGTTGGTGTTGTTGTTGTTGTTGTTTGCTTGTTTCTATTTGTAGATATTCGGTACCATTGTTTAGTGGATTTCAAGTAAACATGTTTCTAAATAGAAAATATCTATATCTAAAATATAAACAGGATGACTACGTTATTTCCTTATTACTATTACAATGATTAATATTATTGTTGACAGTTAAAGCTGAATCAAATTTGATCCGTTTTAACAATACCGCATCCTACATGCAACCTCATCACGTAGAGCCCAAGTGCATTGTTTACAAGATCCCATACTTCTTATTTGTTTCATTTGGCTTTATAGCTCTTTTATACGATTGGCAATAAATAATCCATAAGAATGTTGTTTACTTCTTTTTAAGTGGAGTAGTAAGGGGTCGATATCGGATTTCCTTTGTTTCATAACATTGTCATGTATTTACAGTTATAGATTTCAAGAAAACATTTTCTTAGAACATATCTATATCCAAAATATGAACAGGGTCACACTTCCTTATTACTATGAAAACTAACGTTGCTATAATAATGTTTTCTTTTTAAAGATGAACGGACTGTCTTCTTTTCTGCCTCTCCTTTTTCTGTCAAAATTTTGCATCAAATCAGCAGAAACGAAGTAATTTTTTTGAAAACCTGTCATGTTTCTATGTGATATCTAAACAAAATCGCTATTAAAGATTACATATCCATTTACACAGATGATCGAACGTATTTATAAACATTTCCCTGATAGTAACCAGCTTTCTGCAAGTATATGAAGACCATGAAGAGAGTGAGTGGTATGCTAAAGCTAGGGTGTAACAAAACAAAACGAAAATAGAATGTCATCATTATTATTTCAGATAACGTTCAACTTACCTGTTTGTAGGTTTGAAATGTGAAAGGAGAAATGTTCCATGCATACTTATACATGTCAGGACCTATTGAGAATCGTGATGTAGGTCAAGGGTCACAGCGCAAGTGTCGTCTGCTATGTTCAAGACGACGTGAAGGGGGCGAGTACGCCCCCTTGCGTCTTTGACTATGACCTTGTGATCTCGAAGCTTAAACTGGATTTCATCCTTGTTTCTTTTGGATGAGACTGACGTAGAATTGTTCTCCCCATGCGTACATGGAGGAAGATTTGGGTATTGATACAGCCTTTATGGATACATCCATACCATCAGAACCTTTTGATAAATCATTGTAGGTCAAAGTTCACGGTGACCGTGATCTTGTGACCTTAAATGTTAGACTGGATTTGATCCTTGTTTCTTCTGGATGAGAAAGATGTTGACTCGTTCCTCCCATTGGTATATGAGGAGGAATGGAATATTGACACAGTCTTGTTTTCACTGATATGTATCTCCATGACGTAGCTAATGGGGATGGGGGGGGGGGCGTGCCCCAAACGAATGAGGGTGGGGTGAAAAATAGAGGGAATTGAAGAAAGGAAGATGCCACTAGTGACTAGTCGACATGAAAAGAAGACGATGTGACCCTCCATGTTTTCCCTACACTGTCTTCATGGCCCTGTGCTCGCGCTTCTCATCAACCTGTTAAGGCGAATCCCCCCCCCCAAAAAAAAATATATATATATGCCCTTTGAATGGCTAGACATACGCATATGCCACCACATCTACCCTCCCCTTTTCTTGATCGGACAACCTGTGCTAGTAGGTCCATGGTTTTATTGTTGATACCTGGCATCTAGAGAGCGCCCGAGGAATAGAGCCGTTGACAGTGATGTGACCAGACAAATTGGAAATGACCTCCCACAATTTGATACTATAATACAGGGTTTCCTGTGGGCAATGGTACCCGGGGAGTGTTTTTGTTGGAACGATCTGTAACTGTAAGGGGTGTTAAGCCATCTCACTCTTGACTCCTTCTCTTGGCATTGGGCTGGAGGTTGTGTCTCTTGGATGGTCTTGTTGTTATGCAGATAACTTTGGCACAATATGCTAAATGGGAAAGTGGGAACACACGAACGTGATGAAATGCATGTGTTTCGTACTTCGTCATAATCAGAGCTTTCGTTATTATGTACTTCAAGACAGAAAATATATAGGCCTGTATGGCAGGTTGGCGAAAATTTAATATTATATCATGTAAATCACACGGTAATAAAAGGCCTATTCATGAATACCTTGACAAAAGGTCACTACTTTACGGTTTCATTTTGTTACTCTAAAGGAGATGAAAGTATGGTCATAAAATGAATATTTGAAAGAGATATTTCAAAAAAATCAATGAAAACCTACTTAATGAGTACATGCACATGAAGTGTAATATACAAGCATCATTAGGAAAGGAAAGTGAAATATAAAATTAGAGGCAATACTGGCCGCAATAAAATTCAATTCAATATATTCCCTTCCACTTCATAATACTATTGTGGGATATGGTAGGGAGAATATTGTTGGCTGCGTGTGATTTCCCCCAATATAAAATCGTGCTACAAAATAAAATCCTGTCCATCTAAATGTAAAGTAAGCGGTGAGACATCAATATATTTGAGTGGTAGATATCAGTTTTTATATGACCGAATTGTGTTTGTGGCGTGTCCGAGGATGACCGATATAGTCAGAAGAAGGGGTCACCATTCGATGCACAAAGCATCAAAAATCTTGATTAAACTGCATCCTATACCGTCATGGCTTGTGAAATATTGATGGAAATTACAATGAAGGTCCATAGTCGTATACTTGAAATTTCCGATATCAACACGATGTATATCTTTGGTTTTTCACACACTTTCTCTCTTCTCCTTTCGTCTTGCTACAATGTATATTTATATATATATATATATATTTTTCTCTCTAGATCTCTTACTCTCTTCTTCATTTTCTACCTTTTCTTGTTTATCATCTTTTTCTCCTTCTTCTTCTTCTTCTTCTTCTTCTTCTTCTTCTTCTTCTTCTTCTTCTGATGTCGTGCTCATACACTAGATGTTAAGATTACACAGGGCATCTTATGTTTATCTAACACACCTATATAATATGGGTTCATAAGCTCCATGTGTTAACCTTTAGAATAATGTTGATCATACCTAGTTTTTAAATAATATTATATCTTATTAATTTTATCTTTGTATGTATTCTCGTAAGCTTCATGTAATAGTTGTTTTAATATTGCTTTGTATCTCACGAGATTTTATTGTATTAAACTGATTGTAATTCAGCTCTCAGGCTGCTATTTTCAGTATTTTTAATAAACCATTCAATAATAAAAACAATACTAAATAATAAATGACGACTGTCCTCTAATATGCTACTCATTCAGTAGTACATGTATATGTTCGCTGTTGTACTGATGATATGAAATGTCGGGTTTGCAGAAAAACCGAAGCTTTACATATTAACCTTTCCTTCGTTAATGCAGGTATTTACCTCTGCTACAAAATTGACCATGAAATTTCATTTCAATTCGATTAAACCTAAAATTTTGACGCACTTCACGAAATTGCCTGGAAAAGGCAAAATATGTATACATGTGGTTTCCCCATCTGCAGTTTGCGTTTTCCGTTGATTCTCAAAATCATTTCTGTCATCACAGCATTGTTCAAGTAGCAGCGGTCAATTAATGAACAACACGAAAACAAAGTACGAGCGCGTGGCGATAAATAATTCGATTTAGTTTGATGTAATTTTTTTGTTTTTTGCCTTTTTGCCGACATGATAACGGGACTAGGTTCTTTTCAAGCCCACGCTATATTGATTCGTTATGTCAATGTATCGAGGTGAAATATGGATTCGTTAGCAATGGTTTTATGATAATACCACCATACACACGTCAAGACATAGTCCATACAAATTCTTAGTCTGTATGAAACACAACTTAAAAATATAATAGTTCCTGTTTGGGAAGTAAATAATGCTCCTTGTGTTTGTACTACTTTTTACAAATCTAATATCCTCTGAAAAATAAACCCACAAAAATGAGAATTCGGAAAAGTAAATGAACCGAATGGAAAACATCCCAATAAAAATAGGCTATATCGAGAGACTTGCACTTTAAATTGACTTGCCTCCACCCCTCTTCCTCCTTAAAAAAAGGTCACGCGAAAATGTGAATTCGCCTTCCATGATTTCACAGAATAACAGTTTGTGGTTAATTACATCAAGCGAGAGTGGAACAAACACATTAAAAACTGACAATCGGGTCCTTGAGTTTTTTTCCCACAAAAGTGTTTAAAAAAAGGTAAGCGACAGGTATCTTGGAAAGTTTGGTAAGGAAGCGACTAATGAGAGAAGTAGATAGCCACTTTATACCCCAAGGGCGATTTAAAGGACCCCACAATGATCTTTGACATTTACAGAAATGGGCAATTCAAGTCAATTTGAGTCTCAAATCTCGAGAGATAACGGTGGCTTAAAAAGTGTCTATGTCAGATTGCAGTTCAAGTATTTGAAGACTGTCCCCAAAGTTCAAAATGTATATAATGGGCTTTGAATCTTCATTGGAGTAAGGCCAACATTGCTCATGAAGTCATTACGAGTTATGCCGAAACACCCCGAGTTATGCCGAAACACCCCGAGTTGTCCAGATTACTCTACGAACTAAGCCATACTTTCTGGGGTGCAGCCCGGCACCCAACTTGTTGAAGTGCGAGAGGGGCTTATAATTTGTTATATGGTTGAGTTTTTAAAAGGTCACCGTTCCTCTGATATGAACATTATCTTAGAATGTAACATGGTTTAGGAAGGCCAACATGGCGGATACAGGATAGAGCGGGCAGGCAAGAGAGGAAAGGGAGGACCGGTTTAGCCCACTTTTAAAGGGAAACTAAACCATAACCTTTCAGTCCATTACACTCTTGTTGACTGCTAACATGGTGGTGAACTTGCAGTTTGAAAGATTTATTTTCGACGGTTGAAAATGATTGAAGGCTCCCAGGACACTCAGGAGACATCAATGAACTCCAACTTGTGCCAGAATGATGATGCTCCTGCCTTGGTTTTTGTCACAGAAGCTGCAGAATCTTATACGAAAGAAGAAGAAGAAGAAGATTGTGTTTTACATTAGTAAGGATCAATGGGTATCATTTGAGGTTTTGGAACCATCAAAATTAAAAAATTAAAAAATCACGAAATAATGATGAACACCGCGTTGACTGACAAAAGTATAGCTTTCCTGCACAGCAGTGCTACAATGTCATGTAGCACAGTATGTGCATGCGTTGGACTACACAAACATGTGGCTAAAATTACATGCTCCAAGTCATAAACTTGTATTATTGGAAATGTAAGAGCATACTTTGAAGTGCGATCCATCTAATGTTACATTGCTTCTATACACACGACATCAAACAAGGAGATACCAGCACAAGAGAGGAGAAGCTAACGAATTAGTTTTCATATTATCAGTATACCAAACAGGACAGTGAGCATGATTATCCAGCCAAATTAAGCAAAAACATCAAAATACGATTATCTAGGCTTTCGTATGTTATGCATGTTTCTTAGAGGATTCAGTTCTATTTGTAGGGACGCACATTTTCTACACAAATGCAAGTTCACAATATGTACACGGTTTAGGATTTTTATGAAGCCGAAGGAACTCATGTTGACATTGATTGAGTCACATAGCATCCATTATCATGCAAATAACCGAACATAATGCGTGGTATCAATTTCAAAGTCGCATTGTCACGATCATGAGCATAGATTTGTGTGTGTTGTTGGTCTGATGCTGTTTACAGAGTCAAATCTTTTCATTTATTCAGTACCGTCACGATCGAATCTATTCAAATTCGCACCATTCGTCACTCACATTTAGATACATTTCAGGCTTTACAAAATCAGGTTGAACATATTGTGCATGTTGTAGAGACTCGCGATACGTAAAATTGTGCTAATTTACATTGAGCGGTTTGAAGAATATGTTTGTGTGGAAGAAAGCGTTATGGAAGCACACAAATATGAAATGGAATAGCAAGGCAAATACACCATGATTTTCCCATGTAAAACTGTAAGACACACCACGTACATTCTAGCTTTAATACTGACCATGCCGTAAACGAACAGCTATTTCTCTTGAAAGATTTTCTTTGTAAATAACCATGTAAGTTTATTCTTCTTTAGCATTATTCCCCCTCCATCACATCCTCTTAATCTTACTTTATCATTCTTTCAATTGATACATAACTCATTATAATATATCTACTATGTGGGTACCGAAAACATGACGAAGTATGTTCAATTCTAATCAATGCCCCCAATCGTAGTTTCATACTTAAATGGTACTTTCCTATGTTTTTGCAAACGTTAATTGGTACAGTTCTCATGTATGATTAGAAGCTTAGATAAGATTTTAACATGCTCGGCGCCAATGTCTCCAACCAGTAATGGATGGATTCCTTTTAGAAGCATACATAATATCTTTATGATCGAGATTTGCAGTATCTGACCGCCAAAAGGAAGAATGAAACAGATTTTCAGTATTATCGTCCTGTTTACTCACAATATTCATGTACATCCAAGAAATATAGACTCATGGGATATAGAAAAGCATACATCTTGACCAAAAATACGGTTCGTTTTGGTGTGGTTTTAACCGCACATTTACCGCAGTGCCACACATCTCGGCCAAACATCGGTGAATGTCGTCAGGAGTCGGAGTCCATTAGGGGGTAACTAAATTCGTACCACATGGGCACATGTTATCAGGGGAGAAACATAAACGTTTGTTTTCGGTAAAACAATTTCCCGTGACAACGAGGTGGAGGTTGTAGATGTTTCCTATCAGTATGCAAGTTTGTCGATGAAGTGCATAGCTGAAACCATTAATAACTCTCTCGTGAAAAAAAATGTTTAGCTTATAGTGTGGAGAGAAGAAAAAGTGATTGGTTACTTTCCCATATAAACTATTCAATGTCATGTATTTATGAACAAAAACTGTTATGGATAAGAAATAATAGGCCTACTTGTAGAACAGTGAAACTGAAAATAATAATAATGATCTAAAACATGACATAACAGATTACATGAAACGGTTTACCTTGATTTTGAGCTATGAATTCATAACAAAACCTAGGCTAACTCCTTGTTCATAGCAACCTTCCCTGTAATCTGTTGCATGCATCCTCAGGATTTTCAAACCCCCGCTCTCTCTCTCTCTCTCTCTCTCTCTGTCTCTCTCTCTGTCTCTCTCTCTCTCTCTCTCTCTCTCTCTCTCTCTCTCTCTCTTTCAGTTTTCCTCTTCTCTCTTAGTCCCTTAATTCCTTCTTTCTTCTTTCTTTCTCTGTTTTTCACTCTTGATGATAATCTCACTCTCTCCATCTCTCTCTTGATTTCTCGCTCTTTTTACTTCTCAGTCTTTCTCCCTCCCTCCCTATTCCACCCCTTCTATACCCCGTCTCTTTTTCTTTCTCTCCCTTGTAGTAACATCTTACAGTTAATATGTGGCGCCTCATCGATGAGTAAGTAAGATATCAATGAATAAATGATGATACAAAGGGGAAATATTCATGAATGGCGGCGCAGTACTGAGCTCAAAAAGCATGGTATACATCATAGTAGCATACTCCATCATTAAAATTTTCTATGCATTTACTCTTTCATATAAGGCATTGTCTTTTCCAATCATGTAGCGATCCGCATTGGCCATGGCCTTGGTTTGTCATCTGTCTCTATTGCGAACAAATGATTAAAGAGAAGATGGAGTGCTTGGTGAAAGTGAGAAAAAATATTACTTGTGAGCTTTCTCGTCATAATTGATTTATTGACTTGTGAAAGAATAGATAATAGTGGCAATGACACATGAAAAGCACTATACTCTTACAAAATATATTTTTGGACTAATGATATCTTAAGACTTTAAAGACTTTATATCGAAATTTGATGTCACATAAGTGTTTAGTCCCATTATTATATATGCTGCAATGCTTTCGTGATTTTCGCAGAGTTTGGATCAATTTGCTATCATTTTTACGTTTCCAAAACGTCAAAATACAGAACCATTCTTATATACTACATAATATTCTTATGTCTACTGCATAATCATCCTTTACGATGACTAGTAGACGAAATCTTTCACAATGCAACTGCATTTTCAATACTCCATTTTATCTTTAAGCGTTAAAGTGGTGTTTGGGAGAGAGAGAGAGAGAGAGAGAGAGGTGGTTTTGGGCCTTTGTGTGCTGTCGCCTCAGCATTTACTCATTAGGGAGATTGAAATTAATTAATAATCGCGCTGATTAATGCCTGCTTCTCTCATCAGGCTTATTTACTCATAATTTGGAGTGCTCCATCCCGATATTTTTTTTATATCCAGACCTTTTTAAGTTTAAGGGCTGACGGCCATGTCCATGATCTTCCAAACTGAGTGCGGTGTGTATCTTCAGTTTGTGTGGGATTATTTGAAGAGTTCGAGAATCTATATCTGAGGCAAGCGTTGGATACTTTGTCTATATTTTGGGAAGTGTCCATCGGTTTCATTTGATTATGAAGGGGGGTCGCGTGCACTTTGCTCTCATGGTAGTGGTAGTGTCTCCATTCTATTTTCTTTGTCATGTTCATACAGCCTGCTCCTTCCCCCAATTGTACTGATATAGTGTCACTATAGTCAATAATTCCATATCATTTCATACATTTTGGGGGGAGGGAGAGGGGGTATCGTATAGCTTAGTCCTATACCTCTTATTGCCCTGATCTGTGGTGTGGAATGGGGCTAGCCATTCGGGGGAGGGGGGGGGGGGCACTGGTGCCATTGGGAGGATGTACTGGTCTTACATGTACTACTGTAGATGGATGAAATACAAGAGAACGGGGGCAATATCATTAAGGACACGGTGTCGGATGATGGGTTCGTATATTTCAGGGGGTAGGTTGCTTTCCCCTCTCTATTCTCGGAGTCGGAGTTACATGTTCCCTCTTCATCCCATTCTCTCTGTTGTACTGTTTTCGCCATTTTGATGGCGGAGTAGGGGGCGCTTGCCCCTATTGCCCCTTTGCACCTTTTCATTGCTTTGATACTGTCACCATTCCATTGTCTTTGTCATTTTCATGGCCACGGTGATCAGACTCTCCCCCAGTTTATTACTCAATCCCGTCGCTCTCTGCATCATCAACTTTCCATTAGCTTATGTGTCATCTATATAGTACCCCAGTCACACCGTCATAACAGAACGTACAAAGGTTTCATGACCCTGAAAAGACCAAGAGTTGATCGGTTTGGAGTAGGTTTGGCAGTGTGACTGGGGGTTGTAGAGTCACACCTAAAGAACTTCCAACCCGATTGTCATCTCTATTAACCCACTCACACTTTGGAGACCAGATTGACAAGGTTATCGTTCGCTTTGGAGTCGTTTTTGGCGGTGTGACTGGACTATCAGAGAGTCACCTCCAAAGAACTTTCAGCCCGACTGTTAATTAATGTATGCTTGAATGGTGGCTCAATGAGACAGCAATCATTATGATTGCAAATGTGTCATGAGAGACATTGCTACAAATGCACATTTGTATTTCGTACCTCACCTAGAACTCCCTTCCTGTCTATGTTAGATTGACAATCTAGAACGCTTAATCATGCCCCAAAACATTTTCAGGAGAGAAAATACTGATTGCATGGGAGGAGCCTCCGCATTTTTTTTTTCTCATCAGAAATATGGCGCCATAATTGTTGTGAAGGTGAATCATCATCAGATGTACATGTAAATTACAACAGGATTTTTATAGCAGCTGAGAAACTATAGACTTTCTATAATAATCTATTCATCTATTATAATTTGTCTATTCTATCAATCCATAATCTATATTCTTACCTGTCAACTTTGGTTTATCAGTGTATTTACCTGACAATACAGCATTTTCATTTACTGCGCAAATATAATTCCATCTGCGTGCCTAACATATCTGCTTGACAGAATACGACGGTGTTTATAGACATATTAGACTCAAAGGTGTGTAGACATAAATGATCTTTCGTATACATATTTATACAATATCGTACAAATACTATGTGTTGCGTGGTCTAATCATCTAATCGTATAGCAAAATGTATGAACCGACAAATTCAGATTTTTCTTGGGTGCAGTGTTTGACAGGAATTGTTGAAGGTCACGTGATCACATTCAGCCAATAGGATTAGCGCTTACAAATACCCCATTTTATCACTCCAGCTATCTTCCCTGTCTGGGATTATATCTGTCCATCAGTATGTATGTCTGTCACTATGTCTGTTTCTCATTATATTCATCGTATCCGCTTAAATCGCTTAGTGTGCTTGCCATTATATCTATCAAATTTCGATCGAATATTCTTAAACATCCTTAATTTCCTAAATCTATCATCTATAATATGTATTAAGTCATCAGCCACCGATGTGCAGATACCAATCTGAAAATTAAACTTTCAACTTCCTAATCCAAACAGTTAATCAATGAATATAGTTATCTAATTCAAGAGGGGTCATTTGTAATGAAACCTATGGGGAGGAGATAAACACGGCGTGTGCAGCTATTGTTGTGGAGATCTAATGCCCCAGCATTCCCTACTACATTAGTCTCATACAATTATATGAAAGGAATAATGCAGATGTAATTGTATATTATAACGGTGCATAATTATGATAGTAATTCTTTCCTGTTTTATGCAACAGCACATCATTATTTATATTGCCATCCGTTTAAGTTTTAACCTATTTGCTTCTGCAGCTTCATTGCTTCCTTTGCTTTGAAAACCTATTTCCATACTTTCCATCAGTTTCCATTTCCATTATTTCGATCAGTAAACGCCATCTTTTAATTTGAATGAAAAAGCAAATTATCATTATTTGAAATCTATCATCTCATCGTTCATAATTCTTTTTTTTTTTCTTCATCATCTCTTTTTTGTTGTTGGTGGTGTATTATGAAATTGGATGGAGTATTATGAAAATCGCCACACTTCAGATCAGATCGCGGTAACATTGTACTGCCATTGTGCGCAGCTTGAAAATGAGTATGGGTGACAGATTGAAGGATAACACAACTCATTCCAATCACATTATCTCATAAGCTTCTCCGTCGCACCTAAGAAATGAGTGTAGTCTTTCTTTATTGTATTTCACAGGCTGATAGTTAAATCAAACGCTCTTCTTGCGTTTACTCTGCCGTCCATCAACCTTAGCCTGTCTCTGAAGGGGAGGCGAATCGTTCATTTCTGCCTCTAAATTGGCAATTTTTAGGCATCATGACGAATTTCCATAGCGACACTTCACTTCTACTACCTTCAGGTTGAGCGAATCTTGCCTTAAATAGCTTTTTGGAAAGCCCATAACGAGCTATAGTGAGTGAATCATTTTCAAAATGTTCACTGATGCTTCGATAGAAATACCATTTATGGTTGTGATATACATGTATACCTTATACAGGCAGAGAGATTGACTGGTATCAAATATAAAACTGTTGAAGTCAACTTATATGAATGCCGAATCGACCCCTCAAAAAAATATAAAAAGATAAATAAATAAATAAAAACGACTGGTCCTTTAGTATCATATACACATTGATGATAATCAGGTCAACTGAGTAATTAACAAGTCTATATCATTGCGATTATGAATGACAATTTAACCCACTGTCATCTTTTAAATCAAATCAATAAATCGTAGAATTTGATTAATCCAGAAAATTATATCTTATTCAACATGTACTTTCTCCCCATGAATATGGGCTTGATTTAAATACCCTGGTGAAATGTGATACGCGAAGCATTAATGCAACTGGGTTAGGCATATTGGCTAAACCTAATTCCTAGTCGAAACTGAGAGATGAAGAACACGTGTACACAAAAATAAACAGAAATACTATGTTGGAAATTTGAACGGATCAAAATGTCGTTTAAATGCACATGGGAAATACATATGACATATACTAACATATACTGCTTTGTTTCGATGGGTTGGTGAAAGAATTTATGATATTTAAGACGAAACCTAGGAATCTATGACGTCTGTCTGAAACTTAAAAGAAATAGAAGTAAAAAAACATTTAAAGATAATCTAGCTCAGCAGATAGTCACATGACAATGGTTTGGCATGTCATTCGTGTGGCTGTGGCGGATAACATGTTTTATTAAAACGCTTTGCTGAAGATAAGTTGACTTAAAGTACGACAAATGTCACATCATCCCCGCGTTTCTTAACAAAATTTGAAGTGCATGGGACGAAGAGGATTAGGATGAAACCAATCGATATTCTTTAATCTGTTTAATCGCTAAAAGAAAAAAATTAGGTAGACATAATTTGACTGACGGGAAAGCTAGCTAGGATACCACTTGCGTTTAGTCAGAAATTGGACGGAAACTGAAAACAATGGGCTCATAATCACGATTGGGAAATTGTTAATTTACCTTGTAATAGAAAGTTTGCTACTTCGTATGAAGGTATTCGTATGTTACTGAATGAGGAAAAAACGCGATTATTTAAAAAAGAATGTTTTGATATGGGCAATGGGCTCATAATCATGATTGGGAAATTGTTAATTTACCTTGTAATAGAAAGTTTGCTACTTCGTATGAAGGTATTCGTATGTTACTGAATTGGGAAAAAACGCGATTATTTAAAAAGAATGTTTTGATATGGGCAATGGGCTCATAATCATGATTGGGAAATTGTTAATTTACCTTGTAATAGAAAGTTTGCTACTTCGTATGAAGGTATTCGTATGTTACTGAATGAGGAAAAACGCGATTATTTAAAAAAGAATGTTTTGATATGGGCAATGGGCTCATAATCATGATTGGGAAATTGTTAATTTACCTTGTAATAGAAAGTTTGCTACTTCGTATGAAGGTATTCGTATGTTACTGAATGAGGAAAACGCGATTATTTAAAAAAGAATGTTTTGATATGGGCAATGGGCTCATAATCATGATTGGGAAATTGTTAATTTACCTTGTAATAGAAAGTTTGCTACTTCGTATGAAGGTATTCGTATGTTACTGAATGAGGAAAAACGCGATTATTTAAAAAAGAATGTTTTGATATGGGCAATGGGCTCATAATCATGATTGGGAAATTGTTAATTTACCTTGTAATAGAAAGTTTGCTAGTTCGTATGAAGGTATTCGTATGATACTGAATGAGGAAAAAACGCTATTATTTAAAAAAAGAATGTTTTGATACAAGAGCCAGGTGATTTAGGTTTGTAAGCTTATAACTTGTCAAGATCATTGTCGTTTTTCATACGTGATTTGCCAAGGTGGGTTGTGAAAATTAAAAATCACTTCCTGAAAATTTTGCAAACAAAATGTATGTTTTGTCATGCCAATTATGTGCAGCATGTGTTGTAATAGATAAGAGGACCTCAAAATTTGAGAAACGAGGATTGTTGTAATATGTTGAGTGCTGTGTGATCATCTGTAGGGACCTATACTTTACTTCACTGTCATATTCTGAAAATGTTATCCTTTCTGGAAACGGACGATCCCTCTCTTCTGATTCGATTGACATGAAGGTAGCCATGAACATGAACATGATGATACCATTACATACGCAAGAAGGGGGTATTGAGAAAGAGAATTGTAGTCAAGTATAAAAAAATATTGAGATGGAGACTAGTTCGTAAAAACGACAAGAAAATGTGACGGAACTTACCAGATAGGGCTATAATTTTCGTGAAAAAGAGAAGATGAATTGTATGGAGATCGACAATAGAGACAAATTATTCGTAAAAGCGACAATAAAATGTGACGGAACTTACCAGATAGGGCTATAATTTTTGTGAAAAGGAGAAGATGAATTGTATGGAGATCGACGATTGAGACATTATTTTGACAGGGAAGAACTGCGAGTGAGAAAAGGAAAGAGAAATAGGAGAGAGATAGAAATAAAAAGCGCAAGAGAGAAAGAAAGAGAAAGAGAGAGAGAGGGAGAAAGAGAGAGAGAGAGAGAGAGAGAGAAAGAGAGAGAGAGATAAAGAGAGAGAGGAAGAGAAAGAGAGAGAGAGAGACAAACTATTTTGGTAGATTATAATATGGTAATATTGAAGGTAACGCGTAGAAAGTGCATTTTAGCACCTTCCAGTCTGTCCAACCCTTCCCGTTCCTTTTCTAAACATCATCGCTGACCTCGCCTCCCTTCTCATTACACCAGCCCCGACCTTGAATTTTCAATATTCCTTCAAAATCTAAACAAATCAGACACCCACTGGCCGTGAACTTCAGAAAATTATGGGAGAGATGGGAATTAGCTAACTATCGAGGAGATCACACAACAATAATTTGAACTTCATGAGATGCCAAGCGTGAACCCCCAACATTGAACAAGAGAAACCCAGCCGTTTGCCAGACAACTTCGTCAGGGACGAGTAAAAGGGTGTTCAACTGATTTTGGATTCCACTTCACCGATCACTGACGCAGGCCTACGTCAAGCAAAATAATGACGCCTCGTGTGCAACTTGCATCGGGAGTCCATAACCTCCTTTGCCCCCTGCTTCTGCAATCACTCCTTACATGACAATAATGATTGTCTATCCTATATGCCTTATCGGTAACATATGGAAGACATTTTAAACAATCACTCTTTAGTGGCTTGACGTATGATTTCCGACTACATGACACTAACGGAAAATCACACTTTCGGTTGCTGCTTGGGGGAAAAAAAGTGCGAAAACCTTTTGCAAATTGCTGTCATGGAGAGGGCATATATATTATCATCGTTGGAAAGTGCTTGGTTTCTTCCGACTATACACTACTATCATTGTAAGCCCTTGAAGATCAAATGGTGCGTTAAGTGTTGTTAGGGACGTCGATTGGGGGCGCTGGGGATGTTACCCTCCCTCCATTAAAAAAATTCCTCTCCTATTTGTAGGGCCTTAAGTGTTGTATTTATAAAAATACAAAGCCTCTTGGAATACATTAAGGCAAATCTTGTTTGTTTTTCTTTCATTCTTAGCCTGAGCATTGCCTTTGATTTTGATTTTAAGATATTAATTTCTAATCCTTTAATCTGATGTAGGAGAATTTCTCCATATTTGTTTTCCTCTGGGACAAGTTTCTCTTTGGGGGGCTGGCTGTAGGCGAATCTATATTCCCCATTCAAAATATAAGAGCGATGTCCCTAGATTTAAGGATCGTTGTCCTTTTTCTTGTATGGCGTTGGCCATGAGAACTCTTTCATCAACCTTTAACAATGTTACCGGTTCACTTTAATCGTGATTAAAATTACATGAGCAGTACATCTCGGTCGTAGATGAGTGATGCATATGTGTAGCTACACTTTTGTCGCCCACAGTGACAAGTGATTGTCAAGTTTGATTCGGTCCTCTCATCTTTATTTTCCATGATGGGAGTACCAGATGGTGACGGAGGAGGAGGATAGCATCAGTGGTGGATGAAGGGATGAGAACAGCTTTAACCTCTTCGATAGGGGTCACGTGAGGAGTTTGTGAGAAGCTGTGATACAAGACGAATGAGTCGGAATTTTAGACAGAAACACGAGAGAGAGAGAGAGAGAGAGAGAGAGAGAGAGAGAGAGAGAGAGAGAGAAGGGTGACAGAGAGAGGGGAGAGACAGAAAGAAAGAGATGATAGAACGAGAGAGATATGGAGAGAGGATGGAAGGAAGCACTCGGGGGAGCAAAAGGGGAGAGGGGCGATAACAGAAAGGTGGGGGAGAGGGGCGATAACAGAAAGGTGGGGGAGGAGGGGAGAAGATAGAGAGAAAGATTCGGGGGAAGCAAAAAGGGAGTCAGACAGACAGAGACAGGCAGAGAGAAAGAAAAAAAAGAAAGAGGCAGACTAGATAGTTGATGAAGACGCAACAGGGAGGATATAGATATATCATATAAGCCAAGTATTATGCGAAAGTGAGATATAAAGTAAGCCAGTAAGAATGAAAAGAAAGAGAGAGGACAGAGAGAAAGACATACAAAGACACAGACAGACAGGAGGAGAAGGAATTTACATGTATAGGTCTAGATAGGAAAAGAGAGTATGCAATGGTTGAGATCTACAATAGGTTGTCACTTGTCAACATCGTAGAACAGTCATGACATGACTTGGGACACCGTGAGAAAATAAGGAGAAGTCGTGGAAAATGACAGACAAACTAAAAATCCCTCTTACTTTATGGTCGGTTGAGATGGTTTTGCAGTGTGCAAGCCAAACATTTCCTGTTACAAGTCACATGAGTTAGGACATTTCCTCTAAGGACATCACAACATTGCTTTATAAACTGTTTAATATAGGTCAATGCTGTGCTGTTTGCGTTTTGTTTAAGAGCATAGAGCGATGTCATTTTTATTTTCAGTTTCGTATCCATTCTCTTTTATGTAATATTTGATTCTGATGTCACATTTTAGTTCAATCAGTGTTTAGCTTTCCATACGCAATTCTGACTATAATGTTACTAGATCACCAATGAAAACAGTCTGGGATATATCTCTTTGACAATGCCACTGATAATCCGACGGGTAAATTGGCAATGTGTATAGTGTCTCAGGACAGCACATTATTTGATTTATACACAGGATTTAGCAATGTTAACATTATTCTCTAAATATGAGAAATCGTATGGCTAACGAAATTGGCAAAGCACATACAACTTGTATTGCAAATAGGTCTACAGTTGTAGGCTAGTACTTGATTATTATGTAACTAAAAGATTTATGTCGACATCTCTGACCAATGAGCCTGACCAGTGGCGTAGATACGGTTGGGGGGGGGGCACGAGGGAGAAAATGTGCCCCAGTTGAATATCGAAAATAGAAAATGAGGAACATAAAAATAGAAGAGAAAGAAAGGGAAAAGGGCAAGCAATATAAAAAGAAGATGGTACACCCTTCCCCCTTTCATGCTGGATTCTCACGCATTTCATCAACCTAGTAAGATAAAGCCCCCCTCCCGTTCCCCCCTCAATGACTAGACCCACACTGCGCCATTGTGACTGGTCAATTTCCTTTCACCATCACCAGTACGTGAATTGAGAACGTTGTTAGAAGGTTAACACGATGATGGACTCGACTGGTATGTAGGCCTGTGGGTTGGTTTCTAAACTCTATGGTTGTACGATTGACAATGATTCTGGAAACAAATGATATAAAAGTGAAAGAGAAAGAGAAATCAAACGCCTGCCACATTCTGCTCTATTTGGAGAAATATGTTCCTGTCATGTCGCAACACTTTTAATCATATTTATACTGTATATGAACAGGGGCAGTGTCAGTAGCCAAAAAAGGAGGAGAGAAGGCGATCGCCCCATCATTCTCATCGCATTAAAACAAATGTTGACAACATAACTATCATTCTGTCGGAAAATTAAAATTATTATAAGACCCTTTACGACATTTTTTTGTCCCTGTTCGATCTGTCGGCAAAATAGCTTGGGCTGCCCCCCTTTTTTTTCTTCAACAATTGGCTACGTCTAGTGTGGTTGAATTGGTATATCCTCTAGACTCTACATGTAGAGATTTAGCGGTCGAGTCATATATTTCGGTGCTTATGTCCTTCGATGAGACATTTTATCAATAAGTGCCTTCCTATACCCAGGTGAAGTGAGTGTATACCACAAAGACACTGTCCATTGTGATGTACTACATGTAGGTGTTACTAGCGGGTACTAGAGATAAGACTGCTGTTGTATCTGAAATTTGTGCTATACAACTTTGGTGTGATCAGAGCTTAAAGGTACTCTGTCCCATTTGCAGGCCCAAAAAATGAAAAGGTTAAATTCCAACGGCATTTGAAAGATAATACTAATTTAGAACTTCCCTCAAAACGAAAGGGCTTGAAAATGTCTTTTTGTGGGAAAATAACGACCGTTAGTTGTCGAATCGAATTTAGGGATTGCAGTCGTTTTATCAAATAGCCTGATTTTCAGACCCTTGTACCGAATGGTCGTACGTTCTCAATGAGATATGTTTATTTCATATTTTATTCAAAGAATGTTGAAATCACACGTGTAATAAAAAATAATAAAAAACACTTTTACATACCGTCCTCCATTGGTTAAGTTGTTTGTTTGTGTTATCCACTCGTAACGAGACCCAGGATATTCGAATTTCTGTGTTACATCGATTAATTAACATCCGTGTTGATTATAATGTGGGTCAAACACGAGCCTGAGAAACGTGAGACTAATGAGTCAGAAATTGTCCCCGGAGAAAGGAAAAACAACTGTCTGAATTTGAAAGATAACTCGATTGGTAAAACAGACCCATGAAACAGTCGGAATGAAATGAGACAAATTGTTTTACTCGACAAATTACATTCTGCTTTGTTACGTATTGAGGTGCCTCTCTTCATCTATCTCTCGATCTGTCTCTCTTTCCCTCTGTTGTCATTCTATCACGGGTTGGACACGTGTTCAAACCACACCCCTCCAATTTACACTATTTAGCAAGCTTGTGTATCTGTACCATACTAAAACAGATCCAGGATTATCATGAAGGGCGTTCGGTTTTCCGAATTTTTTGAAAATTGCCCAAATCCGTGTAGCGTAACGTACGTGGCTTTTGTAACTTTTTACTTTAAAAAAAAGGTGGGGGTCCCATATGTGGACCCGCCTACGGATTCTCTCCTTTGAATGTTGCAATCATGGTGTATTAGTACATGTATATGGCTAATCTGAGCAGGTTAGAGGAGTTTTCGTGCCGTCACTCACTTCATTCGTATTACCACGTGTCACATCGTATTACAGCGAGATTGATGTGATTAGAGAATGACATTGAGAACAATCATGTCAAACATTAAAAAGAGTTGTTGGTGGTTTAGCTAGGTTCTATCCAAGAGAGGGGCAGAGAGGAAGGAGGGAGGGAGTAAGGAGGGGTGGGAGGGGTAGGCAGAGGGTAGGGAGGGGCAGGAATGAGTAGAGAGGGCTAGAGAAAAGATAGGGGAAGCAGGGAGGGTAGTACAAAGGCAGGTAGGGTACAGGGAAGAGGCAGAGGGGGGTGGGGAGGACGCTTGAAGGGGCAGGGAGACGCAAGGAGTGGGGTAAGAATGGGGTTTGGAGGAGGGGGGGGGTAGAGGCAGGGAGTGGTAAGGACTACGCAGGGATGGGGGACGGAGTAGAGAGGGAATCCAATACCCTGAGAAAAAAATCCTGCTCCTTGTCACGTATTATCTGCATGTCATCGTTATGGGTTGCAAAAAAAATGTGAGTGGGGGTCTAATATGTATTTAACTTTTACATTTCACCTTCTGCCCTCAAACTTGTCATCATAGTAACAGAATTGTTTTGTTTTCGCATATAATCACATCTGTTCTTGCGGTAATAATTGCATAATCACAAGTGGGACGCGACGAAGTTTGTTCGTTCGTTGATTAGTCAATTAGATCATGGACCCTACTAGTTAGATTTTCTTATCATATGAACACATTGAGGGCATGTTTTTCAGCACCTCTTCAGTGGCATGTTTATTCCTATTGTCATGTTGTGGTCTGGTTGTCTGTATACATTACCTGGGTAGCAGGAAAATCCTCCCGGCATACACCTTTCCGGCATGGTTAGTCACGTGACCTGCATTGTCATCATGGCACAGGGTGACATATAAAATCAACGAATTTTTAAGAAAAGTGAGACAATGATGGGGAAAGGAAAGACAAACTGAGAGACTCATTATTCCCAATTTCGTCTGACCTAAAGTTATCATAATGATACAGTGATAATTTCCTTATTATTGTGTTGCTTCTGGTATAAATCTATCGCCGGTAACCATAATTCCAGGAAAAATATGATATGCTGCCCACCCCCCCCCCAAAAAAAAGGCTTCTAAACTCTTTACTTCTCCTCAGTCATGTTAATAGTCCCGATGTATAGATAAATATACTAATGGTCTTTCAATCCCCGATACCAGTAATTGATAACCATGTGATGGGTTTTAAAATTTATTCTTATACATTTTCGCTTTTGTTTACACGTAACAGAGAAACGTTCGTCTTCCGTCTTTTAGCTTGAAATGTTGCTCATTCACGAATGACATGATTGAGTTCTGCCTCAAATTGTTATAAGCAGTGCACACAGGGGTAAACTGAATCACATCACTCTCAATTCTTCCTTTGCCATTACCATTACCAAATCAAGTATACGGTGTTAGAGGCAATGAATGCAGTTCAATTAATGCAACTGTATTAATACTAAAGCACTGAACATAATACTGTCAAGGGAAACACCAGGCCTATACGAAGTGTATACGATTTCCTTGGAAGTAAGCTCATCTTACCCTGTCATCTTACTCGAGATGGTTGGGACCTACCACAGGTCTTCGAATCATCTTCACCGGAGGAGTCCCATCGGGAGAATGCATCAAGTACATTGCTGGAATCGTTGACCCAGCCCGGGGATCGCATCCCAACTTGATGCATCCTCCTTCCATCCTTCTCCTCCCACTATCCTCATGAGATGGATGAATCTCTAGTTATACCGCTACCAACTTGAAATGACCCGGTGCTGGTACACAGGTACATAATCTCGACTCGGTGCATCTTTCTCTTCCTCCTCCCTCCTCCCTCCTCCCTCCTCATCCTACCCTACCTTAATCATGAGTCTTTAGTCCTGTTACTTATGTATTAAAAAAACAACAACAAATTTTTAACTATATAATGATGGGATCGTGAAGATGATGATAGAGCATTCCTCTTCATCCTCCTCCAACCCTTATCATTAGATGGATAAAAAGTTATGTTACCATGATACCAACGGGAACATATTTTGTGGCTTAGTGAGGGTAGAGTGAGATCGCATCACATCTTGATGCATCCTCTTTTATCCTCCTACCCTTATGATGAGATGGATGATGTTCTGTTACCATGGCCCGGGGGAACATGGGTGATCCAGTGATGATATAGGTATGTAGAACGATATACACCTATGACTATTATCACATTGATGATGAAGTTTTAGTTACCGTTACCAAAGCATGGAACCTCCATGACCCATATTTAGACATACTCTTCTTATCTCTGATTAGTCTAATATTATTAGCGGATAAGTCTTCACTTATATCTGATAGTAGCCCTGAAGAATTTGAAAAGGGCATGTTGAGAAATTATATATCTATCTTTCATATATTTCATATTATGCTTCAGGTGAACTGAATAAAAACACCAAATAAACTTTTAGGGTTATAAAGCCATCTTAAAAGATACGTTTTATTTTTAATTTAACCTTCTATAAAAATAACAATTATATATATCAACCATTAGTCTTTACTTGATAACAACAAAATGAATATGGGTATATCGGAGAAACTTGACAAAATAGGAAAACAAAATCAGTGTGTTCTTTGCCACCCACGAAAGTTTGTAAAACTGAAATTTCATAATAGATTACATTACAGAGTCAATTTATCCTCATGTCCTCAATTGCCCTTTAAATTTTCACCAATTACCCTTCCATTAGGCCTTCTCCTTTCTTCAAACGCACGTGATCTAAGAGTAAGGATTTTATCAACACTGCCCACATGCCGTCAAGGAAGATGGTCTCCAGCTCTCCTTTGAACGGGTGGGGGGGCTGAGTAAATGTATGCATACCGACTGATGGTTATAAGAAATTCCTATTACAGAATAAAAATGATCAATAAACTTTGCGATTTGCCAATAAGCCACCCCCAAAAAAGATTTGTTCGTTTTTTTGGTGATAGTAACAGTTTGTTAATTTTCTTATTGTTTTATGGAATTCATTATATCAATCATTTAGAGAGGCAGTGAATCACTTCATTGGCCCACCGGAACTCTAAAAAATGAATGAACGGTGAGGATTTTCTTCACATTTGCAGCATCTATACAATAATATGAAAAATTGAAGACAACAAATTGAATGGGGATGACACCCCCTCATCCCCTCAGGCAACGCCCCTCCTTGGAACTCCAAATTGCAGGAAGAATTTGAGTGTTTGGCATAGGATCATGGCAATGACCTAGCCCACGCTGAGATCACAGTATCACGTCTTACCGTCTTCATGTTTCAAAATAAATAATATTATCAGGATCAGGGAATCAACTTGACGTATGGTTTTATATAGTATCAGGTACACAACATTGCGGGATATCATGTGCATGGTTAGGAAAGCGAAATGAATAAAACATTTACATTCATTCTGTGCTGAATCGTTTTCCCTTCTGTCTTGCAAAAACGACATTTATTATCACGGTATTTAGTCTAATTACTTCCAACTTGGTAAAGCGTCGAACATGCTGGGTTCTGAATCCATTTTATATCTTACCGACTCAAAACAATGGTTTATAATTGACGAGTAATTGATTCTATTGATTTTTTAAATGAGACCACAATCATCGCAAGTGTGTTTTCTTTATTTGCCTCGTTAGTAACATTTGATCTGAATGAGTGATATATGAATTAATCAATATGTTCCTATCATTCATTTTAGCTTAGACGTAACCATGTAAAATGCTTCGTGAAATGTATGATTCATCCAGTATTGTAGAATTGAATATGACATTATAAATTAGTGACTGGAAGTATAGTTCAACTTACTTCTCCGTGACGTTTCGCCAGTTCCTACTGGCTTCTCAGCCATGTCAAAAGTTATGTGCCAATTCCATTTTATATCGTCTGTAATGTTCTAATTATTAGCTCATATGCTGATCTCCGCTATTAAAGTTACCAACACTGCGAAACTTATATGCTGGGTAAAGACTACTTCTTCTAATCATTGTTGTTATACAATTATCATGCATGAACCCTAATTTGCCTAAGTAATGATGCTCTCGATATGCACCAGCAGAACTTTTCATATTCTGGTCAAAGCATCCATGTCATTGAAAGTCATGCAAAAGTGAATCAGTATGCGAGTCTCAGTTGATACAAAGAGCATTAAGATTTTAATTGTCGAGGTATATACCTGCTGGTGAAAGCATAAGTCATTAAGACAAGTACCACCAGCATGACTAACAGTTTGTTTTTCGCTATTTCGAAATCAAATTGGCAACCATCAGGTATATGGACGCCATTGCCCTATTCGGGAGATATTGACATGGCTTGCGGTATCTTTTCCATGAATCAACTGTGGGAAGGGGGAGGAGGGCTTCCCCTTTAAAAATGCGCCCCTTAATCGCTTGATGATAAATGCTGATTCTGTGAAAAGAGGTGGAGGTCTGTCAATTGGTTTGTGGAATGGAGCAAAGACTTAGTGTCGATATCATATTATATGTCACATGCATGAACTGAAGGCAATGACAACCGCAGAAAATGACTAGTGGTGCCAATGCCACGTACACAGTCAAAATCTGCTCGAAAAAATGGGCCAGCATAATGATCCATGTCATTTTCAGGGGCGTGGGCGTATTGTACAATTTAATTTAGGGGGCACTCACCTGTTTAAATCTCCACCATGGGTTTATATGTACACCTCGTCCCAATTCGTGAATGGGGAAAGTGCATGCAGATTATGATTTCAAATAACAAAATTACAACAGGGTAACTGGGGCACATTAAAAATGCAACCGTCAACAACCAAATATGATTAGGCTTCGTGAGTTTACAGTACCCCTATAAACCCCCATTTCGCTGCACCTTTATCATGTTTATGCCCGCATCCTGTTAACTTTGAAAACAAACGAAAAAGAATCAGCGGAAACAAGCCACCATAATAGCCGAGGTGAGCTCCCTTTATCATAGTTGATTGTGAGAGAGTCGATATACCTGCAGTTTGTTTCTGGCTGTCACGCAGTGCTGTTGTGGTAACTTTGGACTAATTGGAATTATATCTCAAAACTTTGTAACATCGACTGGTACTAATGTATAGCACCGTGGACAGAGGGAGGACTGTTAGTGTTACAGTGGTGGACAGACCGCCAGAAGATGAAAACTATTCGGGTAAGAAACCAAAATCAGTATTAATTATTCCTCATTAAAAAAAAGTATTATTACTTCTAAAAGTACTTCTTATTCGACAGATTTTGGTAACTGCTTTAACAAAATTTCGCATAACCCTTTTCCTCTGTGTTATGAAACGGTTCATCAGGTTTTTGGGGGTGTGTTACTTTTTCCAAAATGAAGGCATTAAATTCGTGTTTACAAAAAGATAGAAATATATAAAGCGCCAAGATGCATCTTGGTATATGTAAGAAATCTGTTTGATGATAAAATGAACATGACAGAGATTTTGTAGCCTACACGGTGTGCTTAACCATTACTCTTTTCGAGGGGTGTAATTTGTCTTCATTATACATTTAAAGATATTTTGTATTGATCTTTAACAGACGATTTTTTTTCTTCCTATCATCAGTCGAATTAATTGAATTTTAAACGTCAATACTCAGATGAAACTCTGGTCATTGTTGGTGGTATTAAAGTAAAAACATACGTGAGTGATGCGTACCATAGAACAAACAAGAATGCAGTCATATTTTTTTTTTTAACTAACCCTCTTCTTCCGAAAATCTGAGCATATATTTGTTATAAATTTTTTGGAATATAGCTTGAACTTTTTTAAACGGATTTCTTTCTTTCAATGTTATGAATTTAGTTAATAGTTCCTACAATCTTGCTGCTTTACCCATGGTCGACCATACAAAGAACACACATAGGTGTTGCATTTTATCAGCTTTCAGTCTGCCCCGGAAATTTTCTGGCAAGGTTAGGTGTCGTGTGGTAATTACTCCAATAAGATACTCTTTTCGATAATTACTTTGACAGATAAAAGGTAATAATGACTTCCGGGCCGTTATCTCGAATTATCACGAGATATGATTTTTTTTTTCTGATTAGTTTCGGAAGGTCAATTCATTACATGAATTGAGAAATGTAACTGATTTATTTTACTCTAATTTACCATAAACATGCGGCTAACATATTATATATTTAACTTACACCAATAATTAACTTTTTGAAAATTAGAAATTGGCAGATAATAATTTTTAATATCCAGGTCGTTATATCGAGTAATCACGTGATAATATATAAATAAATATATATATACATATTCTCAATTTAGTTTCGGAAAATGCGTTAATGATATGAAGGCAGAAGACAGTGTAACTGAATGTTTTCTATGTTTAATTTACCACAAACACATGGCTAACATAATGTATGTTTCTATACGCTTAATGATTTATGGTGCATACTGTATTGTAAACTAATACCAACTAGGATTTTGAAGTGCATATTGAACAGTGCATTAGAATACGTGCAACTCTGCATTGGCGTATCCAGTCTATCTATTTGTTTAGGTCTATCTATTTGTTTAGGGGGAAGGGGTAGCTGACCGAGCGTGGTGATAAATTGAACACGAGTATAGGCTGACCGACTGTTAGTGTACCGACCAAAATTTCCGATATCTATGGGGAAATGCCCCCCCCCCCAACTCTCCACTGGCAGGGGGGGGGGCATATAGAAATTGCTCAAATTACCTATATCAATTATTGTTTGTTTTATGGAAAAGAAATTGTAAATATTGTTTAGAGTAAAGGGGCTGAACATGATTTTCTTTTGGAAAGTAAAATAATTGCGTCAGAGAGCAACTCCTCCCGGGAAAAAAATTGTTTCTGTAAAGTAATCACGATCTTGTTCTGAAATTTTGCTGCTAATTCGCAGACCAAGCACGAAATCATCTCTGTACCTGCTGACAACAGCCAATCGAACTCTGTCTGTCTCAAATTAACTCCGGCATTTCACCAACAAGGTCCAGCTATTCTCACTAATGAAGGCTCAATTGCTGTTCCAAAAATAGCGCAGTTCAACAGACCTTTTAGATTTCATGCGTGTTTTTTCCCCTCAAAATAATGACGGCTTTGATGAATATGACATTCAAATAATGGTGATAGGCTTACATGGAATGTACATGCATAATGCAGCGAAGAAATAACTTAATACTGATTAAAACTTTTAAATGATGAAGGTTTTTATTATAACCGCACACCTTTGAATAATTACGACCTATATTTACTAAATTATTTTTAAAGTTATATCCTAATACATCTATCGTATTCGTATCCAAGTCTCATTTTCGCCACTGCTTAGGTATGACGTAGTCATATGCACGTACATGTGTACGGCACCTCATTGTTGTGCACATTAATTGGTGACCGTCATGTTTCCTATTCACAATAGTTACGAAGAAATGATACAAATAATACCATATGATTCATATTATATCCTGTAATAAATGACATGTGTGGTTTTTCTTGTAACCCGTTTCCCTCTGCTGCCATTACTTCTCTTCCAATCGGTTTTATTCGTGTGTTTTGCTGACCATATTGAAAAAAAGTATCTTGACCCGAATGAAAAACTAGATAAAAAGAACAAGATGGAGTTTGGGATATGAATAGTACAAATATAGATGTAGGTATATCAAATTGTATAGAAAGCATTTCAAAAAGATGATGAATGAAGGGAGAAATGTAATCACTATAGATAGTCAGGGAGACCTTACTTCCAACTCCTATAACGACAATGGTATTCAGCATAATACATTACCTTGTATAAAACTATTCCCTATCCATTTCCTTCACGATAAATGAATTTAAAATTACAGTAATCGACTAAATTATTCATACCCCTCGTAGATTGATCTCTTTGCGTAACTCGTGAATGGAAGATGGACTTTGTTGAATACTTTTATAGATGTAAGATTTAGTATGTCACATTCTCAAGAAACATAAATCGGGACAATTCACTTTTTCCCCATACTTAAAAAGATTTAAAACTTGGCAAGGGTATGAATAATTTAGGTAACTGTATACATGCTTGTGGAAACTGTCTCTTTAAAAGAGTTTCGATACCAGTACTCAAGCTTCTCTTTAAGACAAGACACTCCTATCTTCTTTTTCTTTTGTTATCAATACCCTGGATACGTCTTGTGTCTTTTATTCCTCGTGGCAGTGACAGTATACGCAATCAATGAAGGTTAGCCATGTTTTAGTTTCACTCAGAGCAGACAAATTATCCATTACAGATGTTTCTTCAATTGTATGGTAATTATCAGTGGCGTATCCACACATTTAACCTCAGGTGGGGCAAACCATTTCAGTTATCTATGTTAGCTACGGAAGGAAATCATTTTTAAGCCCTGGTTTGTGTTCCGGGGTGGTATTTTGGAAAGAAAAAAAAGTAAGTGGAAATAAGCTCTCGAGCTTTCGTGGGTTATCCTGTTCAAGCTGACTTAACTTTGATCTGTTATTCTTTATATTGTTGTATGTTGGAGGCTTGGCGAATAAAATCAATCAATCAAGTCTAATACAAGTGCAGTGACTTATGATTCCCGAACATGCTAGTATATTTTTTAAAATGGGTGCACCTCACTCCCCCGTGTTAGGAGGGGCAATTTTCCCCCATTTCCCCTCCTTCAAATACGCTAGTGGTAATTATCAGTATTGGTTTCGGTCTTCATATGTTCTGATGCTTAATCCTTCTTCGTACTCTGAATCTGGTCTCCTGAAATGCCAAACATGATATCCCAGCTATCGCTAGGTCAGTCAAGGTATTGATAGAAGGAGTGGTCTTTAGAGATCAATGCGGTTCTGGGATCGGGGGAAGAGACGCGGCTTGACCTTTTGTAGATCATGATTTTGTACTCACGAAGAAATTTGGCTTTAAATTTGTACCCGATGATGCAGAATTTAACATTTTAAATGGCCTACATGTTATAGGGTTCGACTCTCAAGGTTCATATTATTGTGTCCTTTCTGTTGAGGCCTCGTCCAGTGTTCAAACTTGCATATTTGCGATTCAAATTTGCCTTCTATATTTGGATTACTGCTACCGTACTGTTCAGGATGCAAATTTGATTTTTTTTGTTGTTGTTGTTAAACAATACAGTTTCGATGAGCCTAAAAAGAAAATCAAATTTCTTTGATTTTGTTTGAAATAAGTAGCGAACGAATCAATATTCTAAGATGATGCACGATGTGTTTTTTTCATCTCAATTGGAGTTAGAGGTAGATTAAAAAAAAGTAAGATATCTTGGTCGTGATACGATATTGATACTCAATACCAGTCTCTCCTTTAGAACTCGCATGTATGTCCGGAGGTCAGCTGCTGTATTACATACAGGCATATACTTGCTTTTTTTTTTTTAGTTTTTAATTTCTGCGATCATATATATACATGGTATTAGATTTCAAGACGTTTTTGTTGATGTTGCTGTGGATGTTGTTGAGAAGTTGTTCTATTTCCAAAACTTGAACAGGAAGACATTCGATTTCCTTATTATGTTGACCCCTGTTGTGATTACAGTAAATTGATCTTTAAGTGATCATATCCCAAATAACCCCTAATTCTTTGACAACAAGATTACGCCACAATGATGGCACGATCTATTGTTCTTCTTAACCATCTGACAGAACAATATCCTCTTCATGTTTAAGTGTTTCTAGAGATGAAAGTAAAGTTTTGAAGTGGATGGAAGACACTTAACTTTGATGAGCTTTTTTGTTTTGTCAACAAAACATGTTTTCATCTCGAACTATTTTTTTTGCGAGGATTTTAAAAACATGGGCAATCATCGCTGAAGGAACATCAACATGAAGTTTGGCATTCAAGCCCACCACATGCCGCGCAGCAGTGACGTAGCGAAGGGGGCGCGAAGGGAAAGTGCCCCAATCAAAATGAATAAAAACCAAAAACAGATGAAATAAGAAAAGGAAAGAGAAAGAAAATATATACATGTAATAAGATAGAAAGAAATAGAGAGAGAAAGAATGAGAGAGAGAGAGAGAGAGAGAGAAAGAAAGAGGCGGGGGACGATGGAAGCAACTTGACATAAAAATGATTGGGTCCCCATCCACTCCCCCCTCACTCAGCGGCCTTGCTCTATCGATTTTCAACGTTGCCTCCCCATCACACAAAGTACCCTCTAAATTATAGGACCCAGGCTACGCCACATGCCTTGCAATATCTGAATTTATAAATAAATGGAGTCGCAGCGGGAATGACTTGGCTCTTGGTCCCAGGGAATCATAAGAGGCTGTTTAAAATGTCACCTTCCCTGAAACTTCATGTCATTACGCCGTCGTTATGGACATGAGCGGAAGGGTTTTGTCTGTCCGATTAACCGTTGAGTGACAGACTCTATGTTGGCTTGGTAATACGGTGTACATGTAATATGGCAGCATGGAGAGATGAAGATTAATTTGGGAACGGAAACAGGGGGAGGGGCGTTGAACCATTTTTTTCCAGAGAGAGAAAGAGAGGGACACAGACGGACAAAGGCACATATATCAAGAGAGTAAGAGAGAGAGAGAGAGAGAGAGAGAGAGGGAGAAAGGCAGAGGGAGAGAGAGAGTAAAAGGAGAGAGAAAAGTGAGAGGATGAGAGACAGAAATCGTGTGTTTCGTGTGTTGCGCGCGTGTGTGATTGGGTGTGTTGTGAAACTGACATGATTTTGAGAATGGATGAGTGAGGAGCAAAATAGAACTACATGAGCTTCGTTTAATCTTAAAATAAAGCTTGTAAATCTTCCAGTATTTATATTAGAGGAAGTCATTTTTAGGAACCTATACTGTAGTTCATGTAACATAATCAAGCTGACCTACGTCGGGCGATATCTTGAGAGCAGCTCTTCTAATTCAAGAGTTCTGTACACCGTTCGTTTTTCAAGCTTGTCACACTGACTCTGTAAAACAATAGAGCCTATACATTGTCCCAGTAGAGTGTCGTTATGATGCATTAGCAATCAACATAACACCACACTTTCTCGATTTAGCTACTATAAGAGATACCAGCATATCAAATGCGTTTAGTTCATGGTCAGTTTCACTCGGGCAAGATTTAGCCTTGCCTCCAGGAACGGTACTTTCTTTCCTTATTCAGTGTAACGTTTGAATATTGTGGTTGCGATATCAATGAAGAATCGTTTGATTGGTCATGAATATATCGTTTTTTATAAAAGTACGTTTATCATCCTGTCTGCTTCCCTTCCCCCTCTCTTTTGAAGCCGATTACTCTTTGAAAAGAAATGAATTAAATATGAGATTAATGAACTCTTCACATAGTCATTTCATGTTGGCGATATGTCGTTTCCCGAGACCTAGTGGCGGCCATCGGTCTTCTTGGAATATTAATTGGTGGCAGATGAAAGGGAATTTAAAATAGAGCCTCTTCCTCCTCCTTCCATATTTTTTCTTTGAAAAAAGAGGGGGGAAAGATCCTCATGTTCTCTAAATAATTATTTTGCCTTCCGTGGTTCAGTTATCGATATGTTATGATGCTTTTCGAGATAGTATTAAGGCTTAACCAAGACTATGTGGTGATAGCATGGTGTTGCATGGTGGTTTGAGCACGCTTCATGTAAACACTTCGACCCATCTCCCCGAGTATTCCCGAGAAACCGCCCTCCACCAGCTTCTGCATATCAGGTGTCTTCTGATGCTAATACGTCTCTACCCGACTGAATGAGTTCACACGGATGGCTCAGTGGTAGAGCAGTGGTCTCGTTACTGGAAGGTCCAGGGTTCGAAACCCTCCTCCATCAGCTTCACCATATCAGGTGTCTCTCACTAACCGACTACATTCATACTGATGGCTCAGTGGCAGGTTAGTCTTCTCGTAGCTGGGTAGTCCAGGGTTCGAAACCCATGTTGATCCATAGTACCCTTTGGTAAAGCATTGATCATCAATTACAAAGACTTACAGTCGAAGGTCCACTATAGTTGCTTATTTGCTTTATTTATAATCAATTGAATAAACATACTACTTTCATGAATCGGTAGAGGATATTATTGGATAAACAGGGAATCATGTTGCTGTGGAATACTTTTCGGGATATAAAATAATTATATACACTTGGGTGTCTGTATCATCGTGTTTACGGTTGGATTCGAGTCCTGCTTACACTAAGATGTAAATGATCAAACTATTATATTGATGTCACATTTATTGGTAATTGTATCAAAGGTGAAACCAAATAATCTAATTATCTGATTAATAACCCTTTTTGTCGTAAATCCGTAGAATTTAGAACACTGACAGTCTCAAATTGCTTGTGTAAAGCATTCCAAATTTACTGCACTCAAATCGATTTTTAAATCGTACAAATCGTGCTGCCTAACGCGCCCGCAGATGCGAGGGGCACTCCGAAAGGATGGATGCCTTGCACATCACAGGCACGGAGAAAAAAAGGAGGGTTCGCCGAGTCCAACGCCTTGAGAGCGCAATTGGACAGAGCTCTCTCATGCATACACATCGACAAATTCTATTTCTATTGGATGTCGCTTGCTGGTCACGAGGTGGGGGCAACGGTCTGTAACGAGCAAATGCATGAGGCACCCCGCTTTAGAGAGGGGCAGTGTATATATAAACCCTAAAGCTAAAAAGTGTGTTTTAGCATTAACCAAATACTGACATGCACTGGGTGTATATACTGCAAATATACAGAGAGTATTTCGCACCGTTGATGTTAAACGTTTTTATGACAAGAGGATTGACAAGAGGATTATGTGATTAGAAATCTACTTTACCCTCATTACATGCTTAATGAATTTGCATCCTAATACAAATATTTTACATTTAGAGCTGTCTTTTGTTGTATTGATATATCTTATTTCTCAAATGTAAAACGTAATTTCTTTTTCATGCATAATATGCAAACAAGACATTTTCAACTTATACACATTAGCTTTATTGTGAACCAAAATTTGTTAACAAAATGTATGTATCTATATAGCTATAATTACGATTGATTTATTTCACTTTTATAACCACAAACAAATTCGCGACAATGTGATATATATCCTTTCTATCTAGAGTTTTAATTAAATAACTTTTGAAAGTATTATCCTGAGGATGACGACAAAAGTATAAAGAATTTAGGAACTTGTATGAAAAACAGGAGAAAATACAAGATTGAAATTCAGAAGGGTATCCTACGAACCCTAGCATACGGTTGTTGCCTTTGTTATCGTCATTACTATGCTGATCTATCAGTAAATCATAAATATTTGGGTGTGAACTCTCCAATTCTACTGATCCTGCTGATTTATTTATTCTTTAGATTCGGTCAGTGGAACGTATTTACTTGGTTGCAAACTGATTTCCGAATAATTATGAAAGCTTGTAAGCTCTATGTTTCCCTTTCCTTACAGTACTACATTTTGTAGATAAGTGAAAAAGGTGCCCGATCTTATCGATGTATTCACTTTCATATTAGTACCCCAGTACTTATACAATCATTCTTTTGATATTACTTCTTTCCACGTGATCACAAGTCTATGATTATAACTATCACTAGAGCTGGTTGCTGTATACATATGAAAGTTGTGGAAACTGTATCCCACTTGCTGATGGCGTGGTGAAAAGATGACAAAAATAAATCACTTTGCCCTTTAAACCGTCATGGATATTTGGTTGCACTTTTAACTCGGGTCGTAAAGATTAGATATTCCCTACAACGCTGCTCAGATGCAGTAGACCCCAGAGAATGTATAAATATGACACCATTCCTCACCTGCATGCATACCGACATGACCTCACTGAAAAGAGAACATACCATATGTTTCAGACTTTCATTCGAGAAATTGTTATACAGTTATGTTTGTTAAGAATAATTGAGTGCAATCAATAGGCGCAGTATTCATTTATGTGTATTATTATATTCTATATCAGTGCTTTAACCTGCACATTTATGTATGCTAGCGCATAACATTCCATATAATTTTGTTAAAGGCCTTTGTAGACTCGACTCCTTTCCAAAAGTTGTTATACATTCGAAAATCCCACTAATATATTAACAGGAATCAATGCTTTTTAAGGTAATATTCAACTTTTTGACATGGTAATGAAAATAGTTCAATTGTATAATTAACCTTTCATATAATGTAGGATAAAATGTCGGTGAAAATCTTTAATAAATTAATCAACGTTTATACTGGAAAATCAACGGTAAATCATTTTCAAAAAACATAATAAAAATTCCAATAACTAGAGGAAAAGTTCCCAAGAAATTCCATACATTACTGCCACGTTAACTATAGTGCTTCACATTACCTCTCGGACTGAATAATTCAATATACCTAGTCAAACGTTAAAATAGTTCCTTTAATCCAATAGGTACAGAATACCAGCATAATAATATTACGAATTAATGGTGGCATACGAACGAAGTGCATATTCCAAGTCGATCTCACTATATATGGTCGATGGTCAAGGTTCTTTCGAGCGTAAAACCATTTTGAACGCCGTATGTTCTGAGTCAACGCACAAAGAGTTCTTGTTTACAGAGTTTGCCTCGGGCCAGGGTTTGGCTTCTAAGGGTTAGCTGGAAAAGGAAAGGTGTTTTGGGTCTTGTACAGGTTGTTCAGGTGTGTGTCATGGCCGCGGAGGTCTTGACACAGCCTTCATTCTGTTGCTGGTACTGGTTTCATCAGCTTTTAATGAAGGAACATGTTATAAAGAGCAGCAGTTTTACGTAGCTTATACGGAATTCATTTATTTGCTAATTTGATTTGGATACAATAATTTGTTTCGAACGCCGTTGTTTGTAAAATCAACATATTTTGCTTTGTTTTACATTTCCTGAGTCATCGTCTGTCTATATATTTATTCTGACCTCATACTTCTTATTCTTCCCTTCAAATATTCGTTCGTCTGTATTTAAATATTACTCTTCTTATTCCTTTTCCTCGGCCACATTACGCATTGCACTCTACACACAACGTCAGTTTTGCCCCCACATTACCAAAATATATCCATTGCATGCAAAATATTAACTTATTTGCAAACGTCAACAAAACATTTCGTCGAAACGCAAGTGCACAGTAGGTTCTCTCAATCAGTTAATGCTCTGAAAGCCTATTCTTATACCTCTCGTCTTCTGCTGATGTGGAACTACTGCTGACCGACCGATCCTCCTGTGTTTGAGATGAAGTAAAGCGTGTTGTCAAAAGCTTACGCCGTTGCTTATTCAGGATTTGAGGTTTGTTTATGTACTTCTACTCTGCCGCACAAGGTTGTCTTTATCTGCCCCTCTCCCTCTCTCTTTCTTTCATTCTCTCCCTCTCTGTCTCTGTCTCTGTCTCTTGTTGTCTATCTGTCTGTCTGTCTCTCATTATTTCATTCTCTCCCTCTCTGTCTCTGATTCTGTTTGTCTCTCCCTCTCTCTCTCTCTCTGTTGCTCTCACTTTTCGTCTTTTAATGTAGCTTAATAGCTCAGTGCCTATGCATGTGTTGAGGTTTGTTTACGTACTTGTATACTCTGTCGCAGTTTATTTATTACCACCCGTTTCTTCTCACTCTCTTTCCCTCTCTCCCTTCCATTACCCCTCCCCTTCTCGGTCTCTGTCTCTGTCTATGTCTCTCCCTTTCTCCCTCTCATTCTCTTTATCTCGCTAGCTCTCTATATAGTTTTCTTTGTTTTTGCTTATGGAGGATTCGATTTATGTTCTTACGCTGATGGTGCACTTTTTTATCACCCCTCCTCTATTTGTCTTTGCCCCGTCTCTTTCCTCATGTTTTTGTCGCCTCTCTTCTACCGATCATTCCCTACTTCTCTCTCTCTCTCTCTCTCTCTTTCATATTCTCATACACTGTCTTTTTTTAATTCCCTATCTCCTTTCTCTCTTATTCCTCTCTCTCTCTCAATCCCCCTTTTTGCACTCTCTTCTTTCTCTCTTTTACCCGTACTTTATTATCTACTGTTGTCAACCCGACATCTTTTCCTGCGGTTTGCCAACCGACGAGTGACGAATCATTCGAAGTTCTAATGGAAGATCTAATAAATGATACCATGTTGCCTTGTTCAAGGTCATGGATATTCAAGGTTGTAAATGAAATGGTGCAATATATAGCCAAGTCAGGTAGGGTCATGTGATTACCTCATACTGGCTGCACAGGGTGCATTGCACTTCCAGGGAAACATGTGTTGTATATAGAGCATGTATAGGCCTATGCATAATGAACAGAAAGGAATTAACGTATAGCGCAAACGATAACAAAAGTATTGTTTGTTTTATTATCATACTTTCTCTCTCTCTCTCTCTCATGTCGATGTATATAATATACTAGTCTATTGTATTACGTAATACGTTTTTAAAATTTTATTACGCAGTTTTCCGCAGGGGGTTTATTATTGATCTCTCCTTATGATATTCCCATATGACTTATTATAGCGCATTTTTATTGGTCAAGTTGGTCATCTTTAACATTTTTGTTAACATTTTGGTGTTTTTTAAAACATCATCGGAACATAGCCTTTACGGCTTGTTTATCACCCATTTCCTCCTGCCCCCCTTCCCAGAGCCCATGTTTAATACTTTAAATGCCAACAGCATGAAAGTGGAATTGTCAAGAGCTCGTAACAAGGGGAAGTGTACGTGTCTCATCATACACTGTGTCCTGTTTCCAGGCCGAGTTACATCCCATAACGTCCCATTAGACACGATTTATGACAAGAGTGCGTTCAACTTTCGGCGCGGTGTGTTTGGCAGGCGGGGATCCGTTATACTTGGAGATGGAGATCTAGGGCAGGGAAAGGTATTGAAAGTGTTTCGGAATTGCCGGTTTTTATCCAGCATATCAGTTAAAGGATCTGTAAAATCGTCTTGGATACACAGTGTAATGGAGAGTGCGTAACTTAAGTAGAGAGAATGGATACAATATGCATCATTCCATGGTTTGACTCTTTCGAAAGATTCTTTCTGTTATCTGATCTGATGTATGGACAATTGCAAAGCCGTTGCCCCAATCACTTAAGCGTTTTAGAGGAATGTAACATTTTTTCTTTACTCCCACTCGTTTCCCTCACTCACACTTTCTCTCTTAGATTTTGTTAAAATCCTCGTATACATTTCCATTAAATGTTACCAGCTTAGCTTAACCTGCTTTTTAGGCCTTCAAGCTGCCAACTATTTCTTCTTTTTGTCTGTACATTTTGGTGTATAATCTTAACACAATGTCAATTTATCATTTATGAATAATTTTGTAAATGCCATTATGTGTGAAGATACTTTGGAAATACGCAGCGAACTGAATGATGCCATAGTGCTAATTAACGATGGAGAGATGTCATGTTTTTATTTCAGACATCTATTTTGCCTTGAAATAACTGTAACATTTTGCACTCTCTGGGGAGCAGATGTGTATAGATTGCGCCAATGCAATGCGCTTTTACTTCTAACCGATCAATCGTAATTCAGTGGGATTATTTTCATAGCTTGTAACTCGCATTAATATTGCCTCCCGTATTTCAAAAGGGAATTATGATGTTCATTCTCTGAAGGTCACAAAAGCAGGTTAAACTACATGAAGGAAATAATATTTGCCATAGAGACGTCTTTAGTTGCACAATATGTTTTCTTTTTCTTATTTTTTTTCTTTCTCTACGTTTACATGTCTCTTTAAACATGATAGTAATACGAGTGGGGAGAATTTAAGGGCACTTACGATGCTTGAGTACGGTAGCTATGGTGATTATAGAAAATTATTCAGCTTTTATTTACTTACGACCTAAAATAGCAATAGCTTTCCCGCCGATAAACGTTACAGATGCCATATTGTCTGTTAGAACCCAGAATAGTCTTTTATTTCACTCCCCTTCCCCATCCATTTGAAGGAAGAGGAAAAGACTGGAAAGTCGCAAAAAAAGGTGAATGCATTATAGATGCTCAGTTGCACGACAGAGCTAGGTTTCTCGTCCAAATGTATAGGAGGCACAATATTGGGTTGTTTATCGTCTGGATAATCGTCACTTAAAAAAAAGTACCCCCTTCAACTAATGACTAAATAAATACAGTCTCGCAAAGAGCTGAATGGAAGTCATATTCCCATAACAAAGTCATTATACATTTACCTACTTTAGGCAACTGCTAATGAATCTGCAGGTCACCAAATACACCAAATCTTCACAAAATGTGAACTTGTATCGCATTTCATTGTGAAATTGATTGAAGTAGCTTCATGAGTAGATGCAGTTTAAATCCCTTTTTATTTTAGCTAATGCACACCATGCAGGGCAATAGACAATGCTTAATTGACCCGGCTCTGCTTTCCTTTCGAAATCAATTACACGTCCTTTGTGAATTTTAAATGATGAGTGATGTATCACTGTATCAAACTGAAGTGATGCATTTGATGATAGCTTCCCTGTATAACAAGCGGATCAGTTAGTGATGTGCAGGACCATTCTTATGAAAAACGAGAAACAAAAGTGTTAAAATTACATGTTTGTCCAAAAGCTGTGTCTAATGCAAGGAACAATGTCCAATATTCCCCTGCATTCATCTGCCAATATTTCAAAACTTCAAAGGCATTTTTTTTTAAGGGGGGCAGCAGGCTTACGGACGAAGCTTGACAAAATTTCCCGAAGTAATCTAATTTTTGACATATTTCTCATACCCTCCCTGTTCAAGTCAGGAATTCAAGAATTTTCAATTTTCGTATGACCTTATGCAAGTTTTATATGTACCATCATGTCACGTAAATTCATAGCCAAAACGATGCTCCATAAATCTGATTGTAATTTCCCTGTATTACAATTGAATTGATACAAAGTAAGGGGAACGCTCGCTGAAAAAGGCTCTTCGTAAAAAAAACATAAAATCGGCTTTGCATCAAACTTTACCCTTATCCGAGGCCTCACTTGAATTATTTATTCCTTCTCGACGTGCTTGGATTGGCTTTAGCGTGCGGGAATTGTTGAATATTTCATGCCGATGTTTTGCCCGTCGAGCGAATGCCATTACCAATGTGATAAGCCGTATCGGAACATTAGTGGCAAGGGAAGGGGGAGAAAGGGAGAGAAAGGGAAATAATGTATTACGAGGGAGAGGGAAGGGGTAGAGAGATAGAGAGAGATATCATATATAATCAGATAGATAAAGGAAAATACTAGAACAGTAGATTATGACGGATTATGAGAAATTGAAAGAGAAAGAGAGAGGGGTGATAATGAATAATGAAGGGAGAGGGGATGATGATCAATAATGTAGGGAGAGAGAGAGAGAGAGAAAGAGAGAGAGAGAGAGAGAGAGAGAGAGAGAGAGAGAGAGAGAGAAAGAGAGAGAGAGAGAGAGAAAGAGAGAGAGAGAGAGAGAGAGAAAGAGAGAGAGAAAACAGAGAAAGGAATGGAGAGAGAAAAGGGGAAGAGAAACAGAAACAGATACAAGAGAAAGTGAGAGGAAGAGAGAAGGTGATCAGGCTATAGTCCTCTAGATTATATAAATAGAGATAGATAGGTAGGTAGGTAGGCAGGCAGGTAGGTAGGTAGGTAGATAAATAGAAAATAGAGAAAGAGATGAAAAGAGTAAGAGTGAAAGAGGGAGAGAGAGAAAGGGGCAGACGAACCATTATGCTTTAGGAAACGTGATTTATTTTGAGTGCCGTGGCGCCGCAATAGCAAAAATGCACAAAATAAACTGTCGTCTACTCTTATGCGTACTACATGTAGTTATTTTTTCGCGTAACACACCCATTTTCTCTCTCCTCTCTCTCCTCTCCCTCCTCTATCTCCTCTCCTCTCTTTCTCCAACTCCCACATTCTCTCGCATCAATTCATCTCGATTCATCTCGATATATTCTAGCATCTTCTGACCATTTTCTCCATCTCATCAAGCCGTGGAGGGCATGTTTGTTTTTCATCATGCATCCCTAGGAATTCGCGGAAACTTAGAAAACAGGAATTACGCAGCATGCGTCCCGGCAATTTGAACTTGATGTTTTTGTAACATTCTATACGAGTATGCTTTAAGACCTTTCTAAATATTTATATGCCATTTTAGGGCTTGGTAAACCTTTTATACTGATAAACTTGATAAATCTACACCCGTTACTAGGCATACTTGTCTACCTCTTATACTGTATTGTACATATTGTTTGATTTATGGTTGCCTTAATGGGACAAAGCTAAATCAGTCTTGATCAATCAGAATTCTGAAAAAAGAGAAATTGAATCTACGGCGCGGATGAAATAATTCGGAACTTGCAATTACTACAAACATTCTCCAAAGACTTAAGGTGGTAGAATTAACAAAATTAAGGTAAGCCCTTCGCCTCCGACCCAATACAACTGGAACAATACGACTGAACTCTGAGGAAAATTGGAAATACCTCGGGACGAATTATGTCTCGGCGGCTTTTCACGAACCTAAACCGAGTCCTTTGTGAAATGATTTACGATGTATTATTCTTCATTAGGGTAAATTGGAGCTTGTGGACGCAATATATAATCAATCACGTGATTCTGATCGGCCAGAGATGAGAATTTATGTTTAGTTTGAGTCGGCTTCGACCTTGTGTTTATATTCATACAGCCTGATAGCTGCATGTATCGGGACGAAATTGCCGTTTTGACGGATTAGAAAATTCGATATGAATATGTTTCAACCATCGGGGGAAATGACGACATTGCCTTTTACAAACGGTGTGATTTTGTAAATTTTACAATTCGATGTATGAATTCACTTTGTTGCTTTACTTCGAGGCAATTCTATTCAAATAGAAAAGACTGCAGGGATTTATGTGTAGATTACCATAATTATTTTTGAAATAGGTAATGTTTGCGGAATGCTAACTTTTGTAACGTCAAGAAATGTCATGTTTAAATTTCCTATGTATTTTATTGGAATGGGAGCTAATAGAATCAACTTGTTTCCATATAGTTATTGGGAAAAAATGGAGAGTTTATGAACATAAAAAGGCAAGGACACTTTGTTTTGAAATTTACCTGAAAATATGATTGGAATCTTTGTCCAATAAACACTTTTATTGTTTTTCGTCTTTTTCACATTTCACCAAAGAGATTATTTACAGCTAGGCTAGTCTGAATTAAAATGTAATAGAAATGACAGATTCATCCTAGCAAGGGTCGTTTTAAGTTCATTGTCTCTTTTTCCCTTTGCTCTCTCTCTCTCTCTCTCTTCTCACTCGCTCCCTCTCCCTCTATCTTTTCCCACTCTCTCCTCCCTCCCCTCCCCTCTCTCTCTCTCTCTCTCTCTCTCTCTCTCTCTCCCATCTCTTGGATGCAGAGGTGTAGGGTAACGCACCTCTCTTCGCTGACTCACAGATAAAGATCAGCACCTCTCTGACGCAAAACCAAAGAAAAGTGGGTAACCGCGAAAACCTTTACTACGTTGTACAATCATTATTTTTGCAACATTCTCCCCTATGTACTAATGACGAGGGATGACGATATTGGAAACATTGGGAAGTCATATTAATTTATGAATGTGCTCATTAAAGATAAAGTTGAGTACTAGTCTTGAATTTGTCTTGTAAAAGAGGTTTTGCGAAAAGGTTATGTATGACATAAACTATTTGAATATTAAGGACCTTTGGGACCATCACCGTTATCCAAGTTGACACAGTTTGACCGCCTTAAATTCACATACAGTGAAAAACATTTCTCGTGGATATGGATGTTGGACTACAGACATAAATTTCTGTGCCACCAAAATATGTTCGAGATATTTAAGTTATTTTTCGTCGTATCTAGAATATTTAGGCATTTTAAGAGCAGTCCTTATGTCACATTTGTAATTAGTATGATTATGTTTCCATATAATGATTGATACAAATATTGAGAAAGCTCCCAAATTATCTACCTTTGCCAGAATCATTCAACAGTCTAATGAACGTTATCTTAAGAATGATGCACGATGTCTTGTTGAACATGTTTAGATGGATAAGGGGTGGGAAATTTCTAGAAATGTTACCCTACCCTTGGCAGTAAAAATAAAAACGAATATGAGTAGCAGTAATAACAGCAATAAAACACTTTCCACACTTTCCATCAAATTCTTCCAAAAAATCGAACAAGCAATACCTCCCTCCACAATCTCCACCGGCAAAAATAATACCGCAAAAACGAGAGGGGTGTATTATTAAAAGAAAACCATGAAGGAGCACAAACCGATAAATTCTCCTCGCAAGCTTCGTGCAAAATAGCTTACTATGAAACATCATTTTCACTTTCTATCAGCGTCTTCGAAAATCGAATTCATGATTCATTCCCCCTTTTCCATCGGCACAATAAAACCGCAAAATACAAGAAGGATGTATCGTAGAAAAACATGAAAGAGGCTCAAATTCAATATTCTACGCGATCGTGACGTCAGAGCATATCTTTCATTTCTGATGTCGTTCATGCTCCCCTAACGCCGATAGATTGAAAACCACGCCCTAGCGATATCCAGGGACCGCTGTCATCATTGATGATACATTCGTAGGTTTGAAACGCAAAACGATCGGTCCGTTAGGAGTAACTATGCATGGGATGCTATCTTACAGTTTGATTTTTCATTTGCCTCTTTATCTTACTGATGCAGTTCTCTGTCAAAACCTATTTTCATGTTTATTTTTCACCTGTTGATTTCTCTTGGTTAATCAAGTAAATTATTATTTTAGATTCTCTGTTACTAATATGATTGTTTTATTTGTTTGTTTATGTTTTTGTGTTTTGAAATAATTTTACTTCTGTTATGTAATTCATTATCACTATCTTCACTGCTGTCATCATTTTCAATTATCCTCATCATTCTTATCATCATCATCGTCATCATCATCTTCGTCATTATAATCCTAAGTAAAATTAGCATTGTCATCACTTCCATCACTCTCATCAGCGTTGTCGTCTTTGTCTTCATCATCATCAGTATCGTAATCATCATCACCAACATATACTGTCGCACTGAAAGCAACAGTGCTGTGTAATTCAAACAACCTCCATCATTAAAAAGGATTGTCATCGATACTTTCTTGGTAATTATCCTTGTCCTACTTCTCCTCAGCATCAGAACAATTATCCTCAAGTACTACCCTCAACACCCTCAGAAAATATAGATGGAACAAAAGAGTGCTCTTATCTCTGTCTCTGGTTTTAGTTCTGGATTCGACCACCAAAACCCAGTGTTACGTGCCGGATGAGGTTTCTAACCGCTTTCTCAAAACGTAATCCTTACCCGTTTAGCTTGTCACTCCCTTCATTCGCTAGGTGTGTAACATGACGGATGCAGAACACGTTGCCATGGCAACGCGGAAGAGGAACCGGTGAAATTTAAAAACTCTTTCCCATCTTCAGATTTTGTATTGATTGAGATGATATCGATCGAATGCGATGGTTGAAAGCTGGAAGCAAGGGGGCATGTCTCTCATTGGCTGGAGTCTATAAAGCTTTCCGAGATAAATGCAGGAGTATATCACCATTCTCATTCTGTTTCTGTGCACGACTAAGAATTTGCATCGAAGGTTTTTTCAATTTAGTTGTGATATTTACATTTTCATAACATTACTGATGCTGCACACTAGTTTTCTTCATGTCAAAGAGTATAGTGTCCGATCCGTTGAGTACGTTGAATAATATTATCTCCAAGCAGTGTAATAAAAGGGTCTGGTCATATTGAACAGTTGAATTGGTTAGGCATTTTCAACATCCATTTTGGAAAATATTGTAAAGTAAACGTAACATGAATATCAACAGGCTGAATATTCGATAATAAAACATGGTAAATGTTCAGAAGCTTCTGATGTCCCCTTAATTTTGCTATCATGAATTGTATTGGCTCAACTGGTCCTTGTGAAGTGATAGGCTATATGTTTGTCTCAGTGGCCCAAACCCGTGTGCATGATGGGTGAAGGTGTGCCGCACATTGTAATTACAAGCAAATTGCTATTCTTCTTCTTTTAACTGTAAAAGAACATCCTTGAAAATCCATCTCATCATAATGAGGTGTGTGAGTAATAGCTTTATCTGCTCTGTATGCAAGCCCATATTATCATAATGAGATAGTATATTATATCCAGTTCCTTTGAGTCACTGCTATGAGCCTTGAACGTCTGTCGGTATACATCCAAGCAAGCCTTCTCACTTTCACCTAATCACTACACAAGGTAATTGGTAAATGTTATAGCATGGAATGCGCATAGGCGGTTAATTACCAGAGGGATGACTTGCATTCGTGTGCTTACGAATACCTCAGGCACACCGCCAAACCGACTCCACACCGACTCTAAAACTGACCGATCTTTAGCGATTCGGGGTAATGTAAATGTTGTGTTCGGTCTGGTGTCGGTCTCGTTTGTGTGACTGAGGTATCATGGTGATTTACGCATCGGTGCTTGCAACTCGGAAAGGTGCGGACAATTTCTTTCCAAATCGTTGCATACATTTTCTGTGTTTTCCAAATGGGCGGTTTGTAACAGTTTCCTCTCTGTCTGCTTTCTGATTCTGATATGTCATTGTCTTTCTCATTCTGTTTCTCCAACCTCCTCTCTCATTCTCCATTCATACCTTCTCTGTATACCTCCCTCCATCCATCCACCCTCTCTCTCTCACTCTCTTCCTCTCTCTTTCCCTCTCTTCCCCTGTCTCCCCCCCCCCTCCGCCCTTTACTCTTACTCCCTCTCCCCCATTCTCTCTATCTGATTCCCCCTCTTATAGTCACAAGTCACAGTTGCTTCTTTCTGGCAAACCTCCACCCATTTTGTACTTAGGACCCTATTACACTCATCTTGTCATGTTGAAAATTTGAATTCTACCTGCTTTTGTGGCATTTCACCTGTAGGCTTAATCTTATAATAATAAAATGAGTTACTAAACCTCTATAATCGAGTGCTTATCACATGCAAACCCTCAGATATAAATGTAGGTCTACATCTATGATGTTTATACATATTCCTAGTACATGTACTAATAAATTGCGAGATGTTTTTGTGAAACCACAGTCTTAGGATGCGCATCGGTCAAAATATTGAACGTAATAAATGCATAGGCATCCTTCCAAATTTTATCATTGGTATTTTCTCATGTACTTCTATATCTATATAGTATAGTCCTATGCAGTAAACCTGAGATATTACGTAACAAATGTCGTAAAATAATGTCAGCAACAGCTTCATTAATAAATTAATGAAAGTTCATGCCCTTATGTGTTAGTTACGGAGATAAGATCATTATATATGATTATAATTATCCTCATAGCTTTTGGAATGATGATGGGTCAAGCTCACATACTTTCTCAGGAATGTCTTAGGCGACTGATACAGGGGATAATATCTTATACTCTGCATTGATACCACTCAGTATATTTAGACTGTATATCAAGAAGACTATGATAGGCCTGCCAATTATCATAACTTAAGCGGTATCACTGTTGACACAGTTGATCTGTATATATTTAATTACTGTGAAGCGTCCCCCGTGGTGACCGAAATATGAACACACGGCCGCCATCTTGAATTCTAACCACGTTTCAGCCGACAGGGTTTTTTCCTCTTCAAACGCAACATCAAATTCTGAATAACACAAGTTCGTAATTCATTCACAACCATGCATCAATTCAACAAATAGTTCAATAATTTTAAGAGCTCATCAGCGTTAGAGATTGTTTATATTTCATACATTATACGCAACATTATTTGAGATTAACGACTAATTACATCTTGAAAAAAGCCAGTGTCAAAATAATGTGAAGGTGATTCACACGACTGTGTGTCGAATCTCTCCGGACAGTTGTAATTACTTGAGTACATCCGACTCGCCACCCCACACTATTAGATTCACACTCATATTTCTCGCTGGGGGTGATCTAAGGCAAATATTTGACTTCTCCGTGACACCCTTTTTTAACTGAATCTGTTGAGAGCCAGAAGGGTGTTAACGCTGGGTCTGACGACATGAGTTAACGTACTTCATGCACTTCCTCTTACTACCCGATTAAGAATTATTTTAAACTACAATGAGCTTAATGAGGGCATATGCGTTGAGTCATGAATATAAACACCTTTTTCAGGTGGAGGGGGGGGGGCCTTCCCAAGTAAATGTAGGCCTGCCGAAATGTATTCAAACTCCAATTTCTGAAAGAGATGACCCCCTTTTGACCCCCTTTTGGCAGTGCTAATGAATTATCAACGAGCAAAAGTGATCAATACATTATGACATATTATGACAAGTAACTGTTTGGCTATATTAAACGCAGAGTGGGTGTTGATTGTCATGTTTGTCTTTGTACTATGGAGTTGAAAGATCTTCCACTTCTTATACATTCTTATACGCTTCTTTAATGGAAATTTATATGAATATTAATCTCACGTTAGGTTGTGAAACAACTGACTGCATTTATATTTTATTTTTAATGATAGGCTATGTTTCGATCTACCATAGATAGCTTCGTGGAACTAACCAAGATCTCTTTAAAATGTTTTTTTTTTACAAGTGTTATGAAATGAAATGTATTTCATAAATGCAGGCGAATTATAACAGTAGCATGGACAATAATATCAGTTCCAAATTTCATTATGAAATGAAAAGACTGCAGGGAACCGTAAGAAGAGCGTTCAAACTAGAATGTCATCACAACATAAATGTGTTGCTTTTTTAGGATACCATTGCCTCCAATACTCATTATCCCGTTTATTCAGGTGTAAGTATGAGAGTTGAAAGAAGATGGAGAGACAAAGAGAGTGGGGAGGAAAGGAAAGGCAGACAGAGAGAGAGAGAGAGAGAGAGAAAGAAAGATTGGCGTTTTCCAATTTTGCAGTTACTTGAACAAAGATAATTCGACGTAATACGAGAAGGCACGGCGAGCAACTGATATCAAAATATCTTCGAGTCCACTCCCGCATCTAATTTCGAAAAATGTTACACTACCACAGCCGCAAAACGATCGGATTACAAGAAGAAAATGGGTAAAAACGGCTGCAATAACAGCGTTTTAGATCGTATAAATCTCTGTTAATAATTTAAGATTTTTTAATAGAATACATCTTCGAGAAAATAGTAAACTATATGCTAACACTGCTTGATTACAGGAGAAAAAAAGGAGAAACAGAAAAGAAGAAAACAAATGCGTACAATAGCAACGTCCTAAATGGTGTGATTCTCAGTTCCACTTCATCATTTGCGTTTTACAACAACCAAAAAACAGTTTCGAGAATCTATAGATAAAAGGTTTTGAAAATTATGATTTGAAGGATCCTCAATGCTACTTACAAGTAACGCTTTTTGATAACATGAAGGTCCCCCTGTGCTCCTTTAAATTACTATGATACGTAATTATTCTTTTTTCTTCCGAGACTTCCAAAATAATCTTCCTGATCTTAAGGGCTTTCGCTCATAATTTTTCTCATGCTTTATTAGACATGATGGGATCATAGTGTGCGATCGAAATCCTCCCCCTTTCCTCTCTCCCGGGGCCCCATTCTGCCTGGGGTATCACGTGACTCATCATGTTATCGCGTTATGAGCACGTGAATAAACATGGCCGTCATTAGGGCGTATTAACATGGTCAGTGCATGTATTTTACCTTGTATGGAAAACACTTTATCACCTTGAAACCTGGGCTTGTTTCGTTATCTGACTGCATATCGAATAATTTCTTTCTTATCTATTTGTTATCAAAATGTTGGTATATTTTGTTAAAATATAGCGGTTGTGTTTGGCATCAGAATGTATACGTGGGAGGCGGTATTATTGGTATGTACAAGATGTGGTACTCCATGGTAGAATGGACGTTAAGTATAATAATAATGAAGTGTATTCCTATAGCGCAATGGCACCACAAACGCAGTCCCCATTGTAGGGGTGCTTTGTTTAATTAGAATATTACTATTTTAATGAAAATGTCGATATTTAATAAAATATTGCGAAGATAATGTCTGAAATATAATGAGTCAATATACAATAAACATTTTGGTCTGAAACCACTTTGAATCATTTATCGTAACTCATATGAAAGATTTGTTTTCGTTATTTAACATCCGACTGGTTCAGACAACTCTTTAATTTTTATATACTAGAAGATGAAAAATCTCCTTTTTCTCGTTGCTGTTATACTTTGTAATATAATAAATGCCAGCATACCTAATGACGCTAAAGCGACACGAACGATAAAGCGTCACGAACGATAAAGCTTGACAGATTGTGCAATTTAATCTTTATTTTGCAAAGAGATAGACTGAGAGAGAGCAAGATATATAAAGAGGATACAATGCCCGAAAAACTAAACAGCCTTGGCAGGTTCTGTTTTATTCCATGTCTTGACCAAAATTATTCTAGCAAGATGTTAATGCAATATTTGCGGTAAATGCGGTAATAAATCACAGCGTGCTTTGTTCTCCCACGTGCTTATGAATAAATAATTCCTTCCGAAACGGAATCTATCTAGCCCAGCCAAACCCCAACTCACAGCATCGGTGAAAGTAACATTAATATTCAGACTACACGTACACGACGCAATATTCGTGTCTTTGAACGCTATAACGCTTTTTCTTAATTGTCCCTTTTTTCGTGTCGTCTGCCACGGGCCCGCGGTCACAAAATATGGCGCATTTTGAAAGAAAGCGCGCGAAGAGAGGAAGTGATATAAAACTGGGTGACACACGGCGAAGAGTGTTAGCACATCAAATAGCGGGTGATATAATAGATGGCCCTAAGGTACAAAAAGATTGTCTTTCATTTTGGCAGACTGACGTTTTCCCAGACTGACGTTTTCCCGTGTTTGTCAACGAAAAGAGCGCCTGCTGAAACGGCAGATGAGAAAATTTACCGCTCTAAGGCTTGGGAGAAAGTCGAGGTATAGCTTTCTCCTTTGGGAGTTGAGGCTTTATTGTAGTTCGGCGTGCACGCTTGAAACTCACTTCTCCCTACATTGTGTAGGAACTTCACTGCAATTGCTTCTGTATTGTTTGCGTGTAATCATCGATTGGTTTATTACAATTTTTCCCAATCTACTCCTTATCGTAAAACTTGGTGATTCATTAAATATGAATTCCCAATTGCATGCATTTGAGAAATTATTGTAGACAAAGGAGAGATTGCAAGTGCTAAAGAGTAGAATTTAAAGAACATTAAACATTAACGAAGTCGTGTTATCTAATACAGATGTTGACCTACTATTTTAAAGATGATAATAATGATGTCGACTTTAGCACTGAGATCCGCCAGTTCATGCATGCAGTCATGGCGCTTGCTCCAACACTTATTGCATAGTCAGTTAAGCTCCATTATACGTGCACTACTCATGGTATAGTTTATTTAAACAATATCATATTCAACAGTTTAAAAATGATATTTTGCGGTGTTCGATCAAAAGTCAATTTCCATCGTGATGGTTAGTTCTCCACATATCTGTATAAGCTTGCAGTGGTCTTTGACATGGAACCTTTGTATATTATTCTTCATGAATTCGACCAACCATGCCAACTGAACTTCAATTAAACTATTAGCATTACCATTGTCAAACACCATGAAAACGCTTTGATCATTCTGCTGCGCTTGGCTTAGACATTGTATGCCCATGCATAGATCTGGGCTTTCCTTGAATAGTTTCTTCGTATTAAGATTCATTTTGTTGTCATTAACTTTGTTATGGAAAACGACGGTAGCTTATATTGAGGACAGATATAGATTTTAATGGTATTAGAATAGCATGCAAAGACATGATGGAATCTTGAAGAAAAGACTTTTCTTTATGGATGATGTTGAAGATGTGAGAAGGCATGGAAGGTGTCAGATTAATGAAGCATTTGTCTCCTATAAATTATGAGCTGAATTGCTCGTATGTATTTCTTGTAAACCTGTACGGGTGGCCTGTGGCATCTTGAATACCCCTCGATTGTTTACAGAGGGGTTTGAAGAAGGGTGTTTACAAGAGAATGATTATCTGTGCGCCAAATCACCAAGAAAAATATGCATACTGATTAGAGGTAGATAGTAGAGATGAGAGATAGTCATGCCTATCTGCTTGGACTAGAATCACAGTTTGTGTTTTGTAACACTGGCGTAGCCACGGGGTCGCCTAGGGGAAACTTGTCCTATTTAACCGAATATATTTTGATACTGGAAGATAGATAAAGAAGAAGGAGAGGAAGGAGGAGGAGAGGAGGAGGAGAATGAGAAGAAGAAAAAGAAGGTGGAGAGGGAGAGGAGGAGGAAAAGAAGAAGGAGGAGAAGGAGAAGGAGGAGGAAGAGGAGGAGAAGGAAAAGAAGAAGAAGAAATTTGGTTATTTTGATATCAAGAAAGAGCGAGGGAAAATCAGAATGTTGGAAGATATTTTGATCCCTTCCAGGCCATGCCTCGTATTTTGTCCGCCTTGTATATGGCATCTGCCAGCAGTAGCAGCTACAACTCTGTTCTGCATAACCATTGAATTATTGTCTTGGCTCGAGGGCGACATCGGAACAAGTGCTTATTTTCTCTTTTCTAAAATATAGCATGTAGTCACCAAGGAATAGTCTGATTAGCATAACATCGTATGTTGTCAAAATCCGGCCTACAAATTCAATTCAACTACCTGCCTTCTGAATCAAATTTAATGCTTTTGCGTTTAATCATGAGCTGCAATGTCAAGCTTTGGAACACGTTCTCTTTCTTGAAGCCGATTCCCTCGACAGGTACTGGGAAGCCTCGAAGCAATGTCTTGTACGTGTATACTCATTTCTTAGGAAGTCTTGACAGTCAAGGCCCCGCCTCGCCCGCGGGAATATCTTCTTGTTCGAGACCCTCTAGAGAGGTTGCCGGCTGAAGTACTAGGCCAATAAAATAGAAGTATTTTTCCAGGAAACAAGATGAACACCAAAAATAAGTTGATATTTATAAAACCGAATCTTTTGCTTGCCATTATCTTGCCATTATCTTGACTCGTCAGATTTTTTTTCTTCAGAACTTATTATGACGAAAACAGTATAGGTGGTTTAAAATATATACATTTCTCGTAACAGCGGGTAATTAATTATCACGATAGCATTTTTACTTCTTTTATTTTGACTTAAATATATAAAACTGAGAAGGAAAATTTTTAGATTGAAATGTAGATGAATGACAATGTTTTCCATTGTGTTTTCGTTATAATAGTCTTTACAATGGATGAAGAAAATGAAAAGGGTAAGAAAAGTCCAAGTACAGTATTTTTTTATATTTTTTTTAATCCAACCATATGCAATATTCCGCATAGTGAAAAACAATAATGTAAAATTTACAATCAATATTACACGGCATTTTGTCGAGGAAAATGCGACCCCCTTTTAAGCCCCTTCCAGAATTATAGAGCAAATAACAAAATATTCTTGCCTTTTCGACGCTCGAATCATGATTCATCGAGTTGAAACCAGGGTTGATTCACGGCTCGTAGAACATCAATTAGCTTCCGGGTCAATGAATCGAACGCCTGATCGATCAGACAAGGGCAATGATATTGACGATCGCGCTTGTCTTTTATAATGCAAACTGTTATGGTTTTTGCCGTGCAACTTAATGATGTGCCGGTGGAATATCGCCAAATGACTCACTTTAAAGGGACTTTATATATATATATTCATATTACTCACATTTTATTCATGTAAAAAAAATCTACTTTAGATTGAAACTTGTTGAATATCACAATGGTAGTGAAGCCATTATTTCTCTTGGATTGTAAAGAAGAATATGCCTGAGGCACTCGAAGTGAATGGGAACAGTTTTATTCAAATTTGTTTTAAAATTCTGAATAGTAGGAGATCAATTGAAATATGGACTGTCGCTTAATAATTTCTTGTAATATACTTATTCGCCATGTATTAAAGATACTATGTCCCTTTTGCAGCCAACATCAAATTCTGTAGAACTTTGCAGGAATTATGAATATGTCATGTATGTCCTATCTGTGAAATTTAAACGTTAGCAGTGTCCTAATATTCAAATTATGCAAGGAAACCCGTTTACTTGCTAGACTTCACTGTCAGACACTATTGAGTGACTGACTGGCTTTTTTCATCTTTGGTAATAACATACATAAAATGAGCTGTAAAGGGTACATGAGCATTTGTCTACATCAATAACCCACTTCTTGTAATGGCCAAAATTAAACTGATTGAATCTTTGCGCAGCATAAAACGTACGACCATTCGGTACAATGGTCTGAAAAGTCAGACTATTACTTACTGGCTCTATAGCTCCTAAGTCGATTCGACAACTAATAGTCGTTATTTTCCCACTTAAAGACATTTTCAAGCCCCCTTTTTTTTAGGGAAGTTCTAAATTAGTATCTTCTTTCAAATGCCGTTGGAATTGAACCTTTTCATTTTTTTGGCCTGCAAATGGGACATATTACCTTTAAAGTGAGCATGCAAGCTTTTTGTCCAACCATTTCTATTAAAAAAAAAAATTGCAATTAATTGTAAAGAAAGGCCCATTTTTTTGCAAACGTGCTTTTAATGTCATTTTCATTATGTTCACAATTTTGACCGTTTATGTTAAGTCCTTTCGAGTTTCAATACGTTTCCTTTTCAAGCAACTGGGACGCTATGAAGAATCCTATATTTACATCTTGTTCTATTTTTAAAAGATGTTTTTGCTTATCATAATGTTCATTTGTTTATACAGTGTTCAATACTCCTCTACTGTGTCCCATATAGTACACCTGACATTATTTCCAATAATATTTTACCGGTTAAACCCTACGTGGTACAGTACAGGTGTATAACTCATTAGAGTTTATGTTTATTAGGAGATACCCGGAACATAAATCTTTACGATCAGTTATTAAACATAATTATGAAGGTATCATATAACTCATGTGACCTGTGACAACCTACTGTTTTCTGACATTAATACCTACGTGGAACGGGCACATTGGTTATGTGGTGCTAAGAATTAATGACTAATCTCGTGAAATACGAGAGTACCCGCCATTAAGCGTGAATAATTACTGCAGTATAAGGACAAAGGGACTTAGATTACACGTGATAATCATATCTGGAAGAGCGATAATACACTAAGGTTCAACGACTTATTACTCGCCACATTGTGGCGAAGAATGGGTCCAGTCAGTGAAGGGGCAATTTTATCATTGGAGGGGGCACCAAACGTTGTAGATGATAAGAAAGCGTGATATTAAGACTGTTGGCATGGTTGGGTTGGGCTAGGGGAGGGTATGCGAGGGGGGCGTGTCATCTAGTGCTATCCTATTCTTGCATTCTCTCTCTCTCTCTTTCTCTCTATTTTTTTTGGCCGATTTTTTTTTTTTTTTTTTTGGGGGCCGTGCCCCACGTGGTGGTGGTGAGTCCCTATAGCTACGCCCTTGCCTCCACATGCTCTGCGGGAGCGTCGCTGAGCAAAAAATCTTTACTGAACTTGATAGGTAAACGTGATACGGGTACCGCTAAGCATTAGTTAGAAAGCACGAGATGCGAGACAATTTCATGTTTCACCGTTGACAATACGGGACAGATCATTTTAAATTAAGAAAACGTGACCATGTTTCACTTAATTCCTCGTGTTGTCTGAAAGTTTCGGGCATGAAATTGATGGTAATATGAGTACCGGTAGGCATATACATGTACATGTTATCAGCTCTTGTTGTATCGCATCTTCACAGGTATTTGAATATGTGAACGTATTTTACGTGTTCGGTCAAAGTTCATATTATACCACTGTTATAAGAATAATGAAATGTGTCTACATCTTCTTTAGATAGTATTTTAAAATTTTCTTGATAATAATCTCTCTCTCTCTCTCTCTCTCTCTCTCTCTCTCTCTCTATATATATATATATATATATCCCTCTCTATCTCTTTATGCATACATGTATTCCTCTATAATTCTCTCTCCTTTGTCTCTCCCATTTATGGTAGTCTCATTCACTTTGAATATATCAACAAGCTATTCACACGTTTTCATAAAAAATAAAAAAATCTTTTCGAATTCTTTTCTGATTGAGACCCAGGTCCTTGCCCCTTTCCTCGCGTAATGTTTCCCCATTCCTTCCGATATCCCTCTTCACTCATCATTCAAAATCTCCCTCCATGTAATCATAATAATAACTCATCTCTCATCTCATAAATACTCTTACCCTCAACAAAATGACAAGTATTCCAAGGAAACATTAGGGAGATCCCTCGGGGTATTATCCAACATCAACCCCAGACCCCGTCAAGCTCATGCTAGAATGTTCAATATCAGTGGGGGTAAATCCATTCCGGGATGTTAGAAGGGGGGGGGGGTGATCACATTCAGGCGACGAGATTTCTCGCGCGATCTCACACACACAACCACACGCACAAAAGACCTCAAGCACACTCACACATACACACACATAATACTCCCCGGCACGCGCATGCAAGCACAAACACTTCGAATATACAGTCTTGGTACACGACTTTACCTAAAGATTTCGATAAGAAGTCGGAGTGATTTTACGAATTACTAAACCGATTTGTAGTATTTTAATACTATTTTGAGAAATCTTCACTACCTATAAGAGTAACTTATATTGATTTTGTCAAATTTTCAACAACTGATTGATTGTGAAATTATTTTTCCCTGTAAAAGTGTGAAGGGGTATATCTGTACAGGTCATCCCCCTCCAAAAGTTGAAGGGGTGTATACTCTCCCACTTCCCCAGGATTTACGCCCATGTTCGACATGGTTGAGCCCACTGGGGATAATTCCTGTTATGATTACCATGATACCTTCGCCAGGAGACACTAGCTTAATGACCAATCTTCTTCCCGGGCCCTAGATGATTGCAAACACATTAGGGACATACTTTCTTGTAATGTCTAGTCCCTGAATAGGGTCGTTTTGATGTAATTGGGGGAGGAATACTGCCACTTTTAGCAATTACAAGGTACACCGAGCTCATTGAACTTAAAACGTGTTTGCGATGTCAAGTTTGAAAAATAGATGGTCGTTGCGCTCGTGATTTGAGCGAAGTTTTAATGTCAGTATGCTCTTTTGGATATTTGTGTGGATGTCATTTTTCAGTTCAACCTGTTGCGATAGTGAAAATAGTTAGTTGGTTATGATGATGACGATGGTGATGATGATGAGAAGGAGGACAATGGTGAAATGATCGATAGTGGTGATGGTGATGATGATGACGGTGGTGATGATGATGATGGTGATGGTAGTGAAGATCATGTATGATGATGAGGAGGAGGAGGAGCAGTAAAATGATGAAAATGATAGTGGTGGTGAAGATGAAAATGATTGTGGTGGTGGTTGTGATAATAACGATGACGACGACAAAGACAGCGATGATGATGATCACGACGACGACAGTAGAATAGAAGCTGTAATCATGGTCTTAAAACGAAGTAAATGATACTTGAAATAAATTCCTAATCTTTAACATTTCACATCAAATAAAATCATTATTTCTTTGTATATTTTCATTTACAGTTAATTGCTGTGATTACGCGCTATGCCGGTGTCTGCGGCGAGTCCCGTATGCCACCATCTTTGCCCTGCTCGTCCTCGCCGGCGGGCTGGCATTGATGACGTACGAGATCCTGCTCATTGACGATACCATTGAAGAAATGTTCAGAGGGACCCATCTTGACCCCACGTCACCAGGGAACCAAGCAAGTTCTACAAGGGTAAGATGAATTAAGATTATACCACTTTTAGGAGTACCGTAAACGGGGTGAATAGAAACAAAAAACGAACAAAGAGAAAAGGAAAACTGTTTCGACACCCCCTTCTCCCAAATGATACATACAAATTTGTTTCTCTTTATCTACCATGAGTAACAGAAAACGAATAGGTCTGAATCATTCCAGGGGCAAAAGGAAACTGTCAAAACATTCCAAATTCGTTCCAATTCACGTTGCTTTATAAATAACGGGGATTACTTCATAACGGATTGCCAACTCATTTGCAAAACTCTTATTGCGCAATCTGTCCTTTAATTCTTCAGAATTTTAGTTTCTCTTGCTTTAGCGTCACTGCCTCCAACAAAGCACGGAGGCGCTCATGGAATTTCTCCCTGCCTTGACCAATTTACGTCACCTGGGTCGAGTGTGACAAACGTAGATTTGTGTCGTTAGATGCCCAATGATGTTAGTGCCATTGACAGAGATTCGAAACTCGAACCCTTTGATCCTAATACCTCAGTCACACTGCCACACCGACTCCAAAGTTAATCCAAACTGACCGATTTTTAGCCACTCTGTCGGTCTGTTGTCGGTCTCGACGGTATGACTGAAGTATTATTCCGGTTACTGAACCAAGAGACCACAACACCGTAATACATGAACCTGTATTATTATCATGCGCGGTTATGATCACTGCGAAAGTGAACTCCTGGGTGCGGGGTTAGCTGGGCAGAAATTAGTCGCACATGTAATATTAGGTCATGATTAACCGTTCCAAGTTATGTTGGCATGTTATCTTTGATCTAAATTGACAACGTGTTTGGTGGGCAATGACTACATAGTTCACATGAGTTCATCGAATGACGATAGTTGCAATTTATTTCGGTCATTGCATGAGTAATGTAGACATACAGAATAGGATTGCACCATGTTGCATGATGAATGAAATGGAGATAGACGGATGAATAGATAGATAGATAGATAGATAGATAGATAGATAGATAGAGAAAGAGACAAAGTTAGGCAGATATATATAGACAGAGGGAGGGTAAAGGAGCGGAAGGAATTGAGATACTAAAGGCAGACAGATAACGAGAATATATTAGAAAGCCCCAAATCCAATGTGCTTAGGATAAGAAGTAAGGGCTGATGTAGAATACTGAAATATACATTTATGATATTTAAAACAAGTAAGTAACCATTTCGCAATTGCTATGAAGAAAATACAGAAACAAATCACAGAAACAAACAAAGGACTCCAAACATGATGTAAAGGTAGAATCGTCCTTTTATGCAATAATACAAAAATAGATTTAATAACGTCCCTTTTCAACGCCTCTCATCCCCGGCTAAATCCTGCAAATCCCAAGTGCATCATGGGATGACCAATGAGGGCTGGTGTCTGACTCTGAGTGATGATGTTGTTTAGTATTGGGTAATTACACTAAACAAAGACCAACGATGAATCGATTGATCTATCCATCAACTTAATTACTCGGTAGATGGGTTGGACAGCTCGACCTGCTCTAGCGATTTTTGGAATCCATGTCTGTATGTGGGGATAATTATTGTGCCGACTTAAAACAACTTATTAGGCAATGATTAAACAAATCTTCATTTTCCATTAAACTTTCTTAACTTTTTAATCGCTTTAACTAATATCGGCTTGTATGAATACACAGGAATAGCGACATGGTAGTAGGTTACACGGGGGAAAAGAGATGCGAGAATCTGTATGATGTTGAGTTGGATAGAGGGACAAAAAAACACAGAGTGATATTATATAGATAGATAGAATGCGAGCTAGATAAATAAATAGACATATGAATATAGATCTAGATAGACAGATAGATAGATAGGTAGGTAGGTAGGTAGAGATAGATATAGAGATAGAATGAAAGATACATACTACATAGAGATAGAATGATATATATATATATATATATATATATATATATATATATATAGGTAGATAGATAGATAGGTAGGTATAGAGATAGATAGAGAGATAGATAGGTAGGTAGGTAGAGATAGAGTGATATATATATATATATATATATATATATGTATATAGATAGATAGATAGATAGATAGATAGATAGATAGATAGGTAGGTAGATAGAGAGAGGGGGGAATGTGGTTGAGTGAAATAGATGGATTGATAAAAGAAGAGAGAAAAATACAGAATACAGACTACAGACAGAGATATGCAGCCAAATCTCGAGGCCATATTTTAAAGAAGGAATTAAACCATGGACCTATTTACACGAACGATTAAACCAATATGGCAGAAAGCTCTTTGTCGAAGCCGCCATTAGCGATTTAGGTTGGGGGAGAGGTAGGAAATCATATCTCGTGGCCATATTTAAAATCGATTTTTATTTTACTCTCAACTCAAAACTGGTATTGTATATCATGTTACATGACGTTCTAATCTAAAACTGTTGACAACATTTTTTAAATTATTTTGTTTTATTCTCGGTGACAAATTCACCCTCTGCCCACCGTGAACATTTTTCACAAAGTGCCCCGACGTACATAATGCTTAAGGGTGCAATATTTTGTCAGAAGAGCGAACAGTTTTATGTCTGAATATGTAATTTTAGCGAGCGTACAAAATGTTTTCTAGACTTCATGAAAATTGACTTTGTCATCGAAATATGCAAAATAATACATGTATATAATATAAACCTTGCTGCCCGAATATGAGGTGATCGGCCCAATATATTGGTAATTCAAAATTAGAAGGGCAGCAGCCCATCAGCCCCCATCTCATACACTTATGCCTATTATAGAAGATTTATCCATGAGCTGACAATGTGAGCTCCAGCTGGTTCGATTCGACCTGAAAGTTAGACTATCATGATGCTCCAACCGTTTAAGTGTTGCTGATAGAGAGAGGGAGGTCCCGTTCAGCTTCTACTACAGTTGATATTTTGATTCGTCCCATCCTCCCGGGGCTATTTTGAGTGAATCCCCATCCCCATCCAGAAAGAAAGCATTCATCAGGCTTCTTAGGGTGCAGACAATACCCCATCCCATCTCAATCATAGGTGAAGCCAAAATGGACGGGGTACAGATAATAGACATTTAGGGATTTTTAACTTAGTTTGTCTTTATTTAACAGTTATTCGGACGATTGAACATTTTGTCGGCACATCCAATATTTTTGTCTGAAACATGTGAGAATATTATTTACGTTCAATCTGTTTATATTGGGCTGACCACCCCACCTCCCCCTCCGTCACTACATGAAAAGGCTGACTACGCTCATGATCCCACTCCTCCAATACTGCACCACGTTTCGGAAAACAAAACGTCTAAATTTAGCCATTCTTCGTTATTCATTGGAACTATTCGTTAACGAGAAGGGTTGAGACAAAATTTGAAGTAAGCAAGCACACAAAAAAAGCAAACGAGTAAATGGTTAGAAATAAACAGTTTTTGATAACAATTTAACAACAGAAATGGTTAAACATTTTTTCTCTGTCTTTCTTTCTCTCTTCCTCTCTCTCTCTCTCTCTCTCTCTCTCTCTCCCCATCTGTCTCCCTGTGTGTGTGTCTCTCTCTCTCTCCCCCTCTCTCTCTCTCTCTTTATCTATATATCTATCTCTCTATCTCTCGTGACGCTTTATATGATCATACTTTTGAAGAAAATGGGTAATTCCAATTCATATAGAGGATGCTTCGACCAGATGATTTTAAAATCCAAGATGGCTATGATTTGCTCCTCTTTCCTCTCCTGAGATGGGTATGAGCGATGATTGACAGCTATCTTAGTACGGGTTTGGATGTGAGAAGGCAATCAAATTAACACGACGCACGTGGCAAATCGTATCAACGTGTGCCGCTTACACATCTTAAAGGTCCCTCTCCATAAGGTCTCCTAGTACTTCTTGCTCTCAGTGACATGTCCCAATTTTCATTTTCTCGTGCTGGTCTCCGTCTACCTGTTGATTTAATATAGGAACAACATTTTTACTCTTTTCCATTGATGTTGTTTTTGTTAATGTTGGTTTAGGTATGCCAGGTATTGGTAAAAATGTATCGTTATTGAAGCGTCTACAAGGCCTGTTCGCTTTGTTCCGAATGATATGTCCCACTTTTTTTTATTTGTGTTGGTCTACATCTACATGTCGATTCTTCAGTCAAGAAATACGTTTTGTACCCCTTTCCCGTTCATATTGTGTTTTGTGAATATTAGCAAATTGAGCTGGTGTAGAAGTTAAAAGTTAATTGTTGTAAATGCGTCTTTAGGGCCTCTTCGTATTGCATGCACTGAGTGACATATTACACTTTCTCTTGCTCGTCTTGGTCTGCATCTACCTGTCGATAATATATGAACATTTTTTTCTACTTTTTTCCTTGTCGTTTTTTATAAAGATTAATTTTGAAACATAAAACAGAAGGCTTTGTGTAGTACAAAGCCTTCTGTTTAGTATCGTTGCAAAGGACAATACTTTTGGTCGTCAAACAGGATTTTTAAAAAAAATAAGCAGATCTGCTGATGCTTCTGTGGAATTGATTTCCTGTCAAACCAATTAAGAAATATTCATGTAATATACATGAACAACACGCGCAATGTTTGTATGTTTACTTTGTCATCTTCGTTTAACATAGGAGCGTTTCTTAAGTTGACGCGTAATACATGATGTATAGTCTATGCACCTTAATGATGAAACCTGGAAAGAGGCGAGGGGCAAAGTGCCCCCCTCACGTTTTCACTTACCTTAAAAGTACCCCCGTTTTACTTCAGAAAGTGCCTCTTTTTACTACTGATAAGTGTCACTTTCCTTTCCGATAAACCACCTAGAGTATCTCCACACACTGATACTATAAAATGATACCCTTTTCTCTCTCTCTCTCTCTTTATTCCCTTTTCCTTCCTCTTTTCTTTGTTTCAATGGGAGGTGGTCTACTTAATATGCCTTGTTATGTCCACATTGTCCTGATTCCATTGATTTTCATTATAATCATAGTTTGCTGTCCATACGTTGTGAATCTGTAGCACTCCGAGACGACTCACATCGCACGACAGCGAATAGAGATGATATTTCGGTTGTCCATACGGTATGGGACATGATTACGTGTCAAGACAGACTCAAACGTTACAGCCTAAACAGATGCATCTTAAGATCCTCGCCACATGCATGAACGTCCCTTAAGTGTAAACAATCCTCCTTCGATTTAAATAGGACATGAATGTTTGCCAATAATCATAGCCTCCGCGCATGTTGCAATGCAGGCGATGAGTGATGTGTTAATGTTTTCTCAACTTCGTTTGACTCGGCTAGAAAAGAGGTATCCGACATTAGGAACGTGTAAAATTGAAGGCGTTATCAAATTGATGTTGGTAAAGGAAACATTGCAAATCTCCGATTCAAAAAGAATGTAAATCATTAATAATGATAATAATAATAATAACATAATAATAATCAAAAAATTCCCTGAGGGCCCAAGCAGCCATCACATTATTACTCCAGCTAAGTGAATAATATTTTGTTATTAATATTATTACAATTTGTTAAGAGATAATGTATGCACTGCACATTTATTTATGATTCATCACTGAGCCCCATTTCAAAGTTTGTTTTTGAAGTTTTTACGTCTAATCAAATTGGTAAAAATACCCCCGATGGTATTTCAAACCAGCTATGCAAAATGTATTTTGAAATCCTGTCCTCAAACTCATTCATTTTATGCGGATAGAGGGAGGCGGGTGGGGGCGCTTTATTCGTCATGTTCGAAACGAGAGTGAATTCCCCTGACACGGTATAGCTAATATGAAGGTTCCTTTACATGAAGGAGAATCGAATAAAATGTCGTAAGTCATATCCTGTATGTTGTAACCGTCCTCAAACTCATGCCGAAAGGTAAAGAACTTGATTAAAAAAGAGTCAGAATTCCCCTGACGCGATAGCTAATAAGTTTCCATCACAAAAACGGTCAATGAAATAAACCCTTTGCAACCATCTTTACGTAATGCATTTTGAAATTTGGTCCTCGAGCTCATCCATTTCAGGCTAAAAGGGGAACAACTTGATTCGAAAAGAGTTGGAATTCCCCTGACGCGATAGCTAATAAGGTTCAATCACAAAAACGGTGAATGAAATAAACCCTACACAACCATCTCTACGTAACGTATTTGAAACTCGGTCTACAAACTCATTTATCTCACGCTGAAGGGGATAAAAAGCCTCGATTTGAGGGGAAAAGTCAGTGAATTCTCATGACACCAGAGCCAATAAGCCCACCATTACTAGGAACATGAGCATCCATTAGCCTGCCAGAACACACGAGGTACAATATTCACCTACCAACGAGAGAGAGAGAGAGAGAGAGAGAGAGAGAGAGAGAGAGAGGACATTCATTGCATTTGCCGCCCTTTCAACATATTCCAAGCTGAAATTAACATTCGGTCGATACGAAGCAAAGAGAAAAAAGAATGGAGAACGCGGAGTTGAGTCACAGAGCTGTTGGTTTTCTCTCGTATTATTTCCCGCTCTCTTTTTCCCCGCTTTTTCGCCTTCAGCTGCAGCGGGCATTTAGATCGAGAGCCATATGAATTGCTTCAGGTGGGGCCCCCTTCGAGGGGCGCTGAGTGGAAAACTACATTTTTGGGTGGATGTTTGTGTGTTCAACTCTCAGAAGAGAGATCGAAATGCATATTCTTTGCTTTCAGAAGCTTCATTCTGTCTTGAGCTGCGGGCTTCCGCTAGGATGTCATGGATGGATGCAAAACTGAGGCAGAGAGGAAAGATCTTTCGGGCCAACCTGCTTTCTTGCATGAATCGTTTTCGACCATCGCAGTTTTTTAACATGAGGTCAATTTAACCTTAGATGCAATACTACTAGATAACCTAATGAAAATGAATTCAAGTAATCTAATTAATAACTCTGGAAACTATACGAAATAAAAAAAAAAAACCATGCCAAACATATTTAACGGCAAATTTAATGATGTTTCCGACCAACTTTGGCCAATTATTGTATGGCCGACTGTTTTTACTACTAAATCAAGCTTTTTTTAATTTATGTAATTCAAGCTATTTTCTGTTTACAATGTGTGGATATTCGTCCCATCATTCTCATAATTCAAAGAGTAATTTAATAATAAAAAAATTATCGTCAGAATGGTGAGGTATAGGGAACTGGAAAAAAGCAAATCGTGACACAAAATAATACTTTAATATCTTCATCTGATAGCGCGCTCCATCAAAGAGAGTGCCTGAATGATGTTCTTCTCCTTCTATATTTCTTAAAACTCCATTTTAGCTAGGCGGTTGTTATTAAGGACTGATTAACTATTATATTTTTTTTTTTAATAAAAAATTGCAGGGGCGTATCCATGGGGGGGGGGGCACAAGGGGCACCTACCTCCAGCCAAATTGAATTTGCCTCAGCTTTATACTTTTAACTAAAATTAAACTTGTGTATCCCAATCCCGGCCGAATTCGATATCCTTCAATTATGTCTTCTCTGCATTTTTCTCTATTCCCCCAGTTTAGACCCCACCCCCTCCACCGTCTCTATCATGCTGGTACGTTATTGTAGATGCACAGCCAATAAATCGAGGTTCTTCCCGATGTTTTATGTTCAGTATTCTCTGTTCTTGAATATTATATATTCAAGTAATCTTTGAGTGTCTTCGATATGATTGAAATCTGCTAAAGAGAATGGTACACATGATAGCAAATCCAATTGAATAGTTGTGTGACTTAATGTATAACTGAGACAGTCGCAATTAAGTACCTAATCAAGTTCTGACTTTAATTAGATTTCGCTTCATTGTCCTTTGTTCTTCAAAATACCTACTTAAGTCAAACTTAAGTGTTTTTGACACCTTTATTGCACTGCTAGAATTATAATGATAAACATAAATGTCATATCCAATTGACTACAATGTGATTGAAGCCTATGAATGCACATAATAAGCTGAGACCGTCCGCCATCTTGTCTCTTCTTAGGTCCCTGGCAACCCGTTAATTATGCAAAGTGATAGAAATGCCCGAGGATATATTATACGGGATTTCCTGTCCGTATGCTGCGGTCTATTTTCATGTGCCACAAAATTGTTCTGCAACTATAACAACTGACTTCGCGGCGCTGTTCTGGATCTGGGGTATATAGGATTTAGGACTTGAGTCTCTGCCAGAGGTGTGAGGGGAACGATGTGGGCATGCGAGAAAAAAAAAAGGTATATTGGAAAACGATGGAGAAAAGTCGGTGACAAAAGGGAGGGAAAGATAATTCTATAAGAGAGCATTCTTGGAAGAGGAGTAGCGAGAAGAAAGAGAGAGCGTGAGAGAGAGAGAGAGATGGCAGATATGAAGAAATGTAGGAGAAGGTGAGAGAGATTAGTATATTGTTGTATGATATACAACTAACGCTATCGGGAATTTAAAAAAAAATATGGAATCAAAAAATTGAGTCGAACCGAGTCGTAAAAAAAGGAATAGGACGAAAGAAAGTCGAAGGAGAAAATAGATGAGCAGAAGGACAGAGAGAGAGAGAGAGAGAGATAGGGAAAAAAAGAGAACGGGAGAAGAGAGAAAGGGAGAGGAAAGAGGGACTATGAGAGTGAGGAAGAGAGACGGGGAGAGGGATAGGGGTATAGATAGAAAGGGGTGGGATGGGGGACTAAACGGGTGACAGTCCATCCCCCAGCCCTCCAAAAAATAAAGTGTAAAAGAAAAGGGAAGAAAAGTAAGAAAAAGAAGAAAGAGTGATTTGAAATGAGTAAGAATAGCAGAAGTTTTGAAGAACACTTTCACGATGCATCCCTGGGATATCCACAGCAGGGTGATCTTTGTATTCAATATTTATCCTCCTTGGAAATGACGCCTTACATTCTGTATACAAGTCATTAAACACAATGAATATTTGATCATCTGACGTGAACAAAAGGTCGCCTAATTCTTAATGTGAAATATTAATGCCAGTGAGCATATAGGGTCCATTTTTTCTACAATAGAATGTCATTTCTTGAAGAAAGAAAATATTTAAAAAATCATACATTGCTGTGTTTCCAACGCTACAGAAGGTTGTGTTCTGTACTTCTTGTGTATATGTGTGTTATGATAATTCATTAAACCTTTATCACAAGAACCTCGGTCTTGTAAAGCCTGTATAGTTCGTCAGAAGAGCTCCAAGACCGCCAAGTCGGTCTCATGAGATTTCTGTCCGATAGACCGTCGTTCATGTGAACCCTCTGGTAACTTTTCAGAAGGCCCGCACAAGCGTTATTGTTGGTATCTTGGCTGCCGGTATTGTGGGCTACAACCTTGCGTGTTTTTTGGTTGAAGTACCCCCCTCCCCTCCTCCCTCAAAGAAAAAAAAAGAGTAAAAAAAGAAAGAAAACGACGACGACGACAACAACAACAACAACAGAATACTTGAGTATACGTAGTGTATTCACCTTAACAGTACTGTAAACCGTCAGAGGAGTATCAACTTTGTCTAACTGATCACATCGGCAAAGTTCATAGAATGTCAGCGATATTACCTTCCATCTTTATTTACGTCCATGTCTGGTCACGCGGACGTCAGGAGTGTGTGTCTGTGCACACACTGGACATGGTCTGGTGATATCGTATACCCTGGGAAACTCTTGGCAATAGCCGTTGATGAAATAATTTTTTTTTCCTTAGCCGGTGCCTGGCCGAGGGTTGTCCATACATGAAATTCCTTCTATTTGTAAGCAGTAGGTCGGAACATGGACGTACTACGTCCATGGTCAGAACAACGACTATACTCCTCGGTCAACTACCCCAACCCCTTGGACAACTGCTTTAAAGGATTACCCTATAGGATAACCACCCTGTTTGGGCTTGTCTACCTTAAGAACTTGCTCACACGTCAATAAAGTGTTGTTAGTATATTGAATGACGTATAACAGAGCAGGCATTTGGGAAAAAAGTGAAATACAATTTATAATGGATTCATGCTTGCTTTCGCCTTGATACTTTTCAAAAGGAATACAAGTTAGTATACACACTAAGTTACATCAAAGTACCTCATATAGATAAAGATGTCTTTAGAGTAATTATTTTGAAAATTCAAATATCAAAAGTATTGTGAACTATGTTGTCTACGATTCTTTTATATAAGATTGGAACCATATTAAATATTACGGGGAAGGCAATACAAATTAATGATTTACTCAAATGCCACACGGTTGTGCGTCAATCAGGTAGATCGTAATGGATTGGTGTTGGATGAAATTAAGCGTGAGCTCATAAAATGTCACTCATATTTGTTTAGATCTCCCCGATCAGACGAACTGGTCTTACTTAGGGTCATGTAAACACACTGTTGAGCTGATCCCTGATCTGTATGTTTTTCTTCTGTTAATGACCGATAGCCTGGTAAAATGTCAGATTCTGTGTTGTTAAAGCACGTGGATAATTCGACCAAGAGCTCTTTCGGTCCACTTCTCTGTGTAACTCGACCTTTATTTTCGTCACTCATGACCCGTTGCCAAATTTGATTTCTTATGTGTTTTTTTTTTTCTCTCCTTCGTTTCTCTCTTTTTATATTTACCTCTTAAGTTTCTTTCTATTGACTTGTCTGAGTTATTTATACATCTGTCTATTTGTGTTTCTGTATCTCTCTGTGTCAATACACCTCCCTTCTCTCTTCTCCTAAATCTACTCATAGAATCGAGGGGGTGACGTTATTGTAGAATTTAAAAACTAAAAAACGATTTCTGAAATATTTTTTGTTTTTATTTTAGATACATAATAACGTCAATAATATTGAAGTATGATTTATAGTTTCGATGTCTTTTAACTGACACTGTAATACTTCAGTCAATAAATCTTATTGGTAGAGATATGAACTATCGAAACCATAAGAGCCTGACTGTATTTGGTTTGTATTTCAAAATTTTAACGTTTTTATTATTTTTCCATCTAATTTTCAGTGTTGCAGTCATGTTCTGGGTCTTGATTGCGCTGGTCTCTCTGGTAGGATGCTTCGGCCTGCTACTCCTCATCATGGCCTGCATGACCGCGGGACCATCGAAAAAGAACGCATGCGGCAAGCGGGCCATGAAGTGTGTTGGCCGTATTTCTACCTCGGTGGTAAGTTGGATTTGATTTGATTGTTTCGATTGTAAATAATAACATTAACGGCAACATGAGTAGATGATTTGGATGGATAGCCCTGCTCAGCTGGTACACTACATCCGCTCTACCGGCATGTCAAAAATGATAAAACAGACAAGAGAAATTACATCATATTACCAACTATATCCTTAATATTAACTATATCCTCAATATATTACTACAATAAACAATATACACTATACGATTCGGGAACATTTCATTTTACGCTACTCAAACATCTTACAATATGCGCTGTGATAAAAAACAAGCACAACAATAGATTATCAAATAATTTGATCTCATGAAAATTTTGTTTTAAAATATTGGACATGCTAATATGCGAAGCTTGTGTAGAACATGTTTCAAAGTACATGTACGTTAAATTTTGTCTTTAATTTTATCAAGGAATATGAATAGAGCGTGGACGATTACAACAATGTTGTATATATAATTGCATGATAGGAAAGGGCAGAAACAGTCGATCTCCACCACTTATATATTGAAAGCGAGTGTCCATTCTATTTTTTGGTTTCAAGAGAGCTCTCAAATTAAATGTACTAACACCTTTCAAACTAGAATCGAAATGAATTAGAGTTGCCACCTGTAGTCTTATACTATCACTCATTATAAACTTGCTATGATGTTAGGAATATTCATATAATTTTGATACTGAATTCGCTGCTCTTAAATACATAAATGTCATGTTCAGACATGAATATGTTTCACCGAGGCTCATCGTAAAACTCCAAATCATCATTTTGTCGTCTCTTATCTATTTAGTCAAAGAGTCAAAGAGTTTGGTCTGTCCTTGCCTTTTGTAATTGCACGAATGAGAAAATTAAAAATTCATCCCCTGGTTCATTAGTATAATGAATTACATGAGAAAGGCGGCAAAGCGTGCTGCATCATGCACATTCGATCGCTTTTTCCCTTCACAATGTTGTAATGAAAATGTAAAGCAACCTTGAGGTGCTCCTCGCTCCGCTCTCACCATTTCATTTAAATATCATCCATTTGTAGACTCTCCATTGTTATCCCGTATCACCATGGCAACCGTTACAAACCAAGTTCAATGCCAGACACGCTTTTAGTCGTCTGCTGAGAGCCAGAAGGGTATTAGCGCTATGTCGAAGTGTGTAATTAAATTCCCTTCTCGCTCTCATATCAGACGTATTTCGACTCAATTAGCTAAGTGCGACTCATGACCGTGGAGTTCTGGGTCAGAGTCTCGATGATACCACTCAATCGCTACCAAGGGCGTCGTTAAAGGGGGTCTGAGGTGTGACACTCCCTTACAATTTTCCATTGGCAAATTTTAAATTTTTATTCTATTTGTAATTGCACAACAAATTGAAATACATGTAGGCCTATTTCGAGCCATTTCATTTTTGTTTGTTTACCCTTTCAGCAAATTTGAGAAAACTTTAGCAATTTTTTTCTCTCTGTTTTGTTTATCCATAGAGTTTGGTCTGTCCTTTTCGAACCGTAATTGCACAAACAAATATTTTTAGGCGAATTGCATCCCAGTTTTTACCCTTGGTGTCAAATTTAGATATCTCAGGATCTTTTTTATGTTCGCCAAAGAGTTTGGTCCAGTAAGTGCACGACATTTGGAAATTGTTAGGGCCTTATCAGAAAACATCAATGTATTATTTGAGATATATTTTAGTCCAACAAATTGACAAAAAACGTAAAAAACACCCATCACTACATCTCTCTATATTTAAATGTATAACTTATAAGTGTGGCGCCGTACAGTCATGCTGTGATACAACTATATCGTCCAAAAGGAATTGCTACTAACATAAGTATTATCTGGTATCTATTTTGTTGTTGTATTGTCAAGTGAAAATATTAACATTTACAATAGGTTGATGTTAGTTTGATAACATGTATCTTGTGTTTATCCTTTTCCGTTAGTTCATCTTGTATTTATTCATTTATTTAATTTGCAAACTTATATAGATATAGTCTGAATCAACACAATCGACACAATTTTATACTTAAACTTCGTCCATCTACTGTGTATGATCCATTTCATGCCATGCTGATATGTTGCATTTTGTGATTATCTCTTTCTTTCTTTTCTTGGCATGGCATGTGCTGAGCTTTCGCTCGAGAACTGCTTCTCATCTCATAAATCCTTGTGTATAATATCGTATAGTCTGAATTAACACAATCAACACAATTTTTTACTTAAACTTCGTTTATCTACTTTGTAAGATCCATTTCATACCATGCTGATATGTTGCATTTTGTGATTTTCTCTTTCTTTCTATTCTTGGCATGGCATGTGCTGAGCTTTCGCTCGAGAACTACTTCTCATCTCGTAAATCCTTGTGTATAATATCGTAGAATCCTTGAAAACGAACATGGAAACCAGTTTGTATACATTCCCAGCTCTGCATTCAGTTTCGCAATACCTCATACACAGACAGAGAGACAAAAAGTCCCTTTCAAAAGATGTGATCATCCCTGTGTGCTCCTCCTCTCGTTGTCATGGCAACCAATATTGACATTGATGAAGAGAAACGTGACCGGTTCGTGTGTCTTGTACAAATATTACCAGCATGAATGTGACCCCACATATGCCTTGCCTGCTAGGTTTACAAACATTAATTTGACGAGAAGGGCTCGTGTTTCCCAAAGATGAAATCGAGAGAGAATCCACCATCAGCAAAATTTAATGTTTTAAAAACAAAGCACGGTTATATTTTCTTTTTTTACAATTCTAAATTCTAAAATTTGCTCCCCCTGGACTCGCCTGTTCATAACTTAATTCAGGTTTTTACATGTATTTCAATGCTCGTTCTATGGAACAAAATTCAATATTTCTGTTTAAAAGACAATGTTGCTTTCTCAGCAAAAGTGTAATGTAACTCGTGATGTTTCTCATTTTATATTCCTTCGTGTTAGAATATCGCTACGATAGTCTTCCATGCTGGATATATTGATAGTGGCAATATCACATAAAAAACAGTGCTCTTTAAGTGCCCTCATATTCCAAATGTTATTGATACTAGTTTAAAACCTTGGACCAAATTTTAATGATGCCACGTGTTTGTAGTCCCGTATACCTGTATCCATGTGGTCAATGATTTCACCTGGATATGATTTTCACCAAGAATTGTAGCATTTTCATGATTCCAAACTTCGTAATTGTGTTATACATGACCAACTTTTCCAACAACTTTCCATAGCAGTTTCTTCCAATGCTATCACATTACCAGTATTCAACTGGATTTTTAAACAACAATTACATACTACACGATAACATATCTTATATCTAAACAAACCAAAAAATGCTAAAAACGAAATGTTGGAATATTCTGCGTTTTGTTATTATATCAAGAGACCAAAAGATGAAATACAATATGCCATCTCCGTACTCGGATGCCTGTCATTAACTTCAGGTCTCTATTTTATGTCCTTTTCTGTCATCACCATGACATTTCGATTTTTCTGTTTGGTTAAGAGCGCTGCCCTGGCGTAATTTCTGGGCCGTTTCTGATAGTTCATGTTGACACTCAATAAAAAACGCATTAATCACAAGTGACGTGTAGTTATGTGCACAGCGAAGTTAAGGGTTCGTTCCAGTTTTTGAGGGTTTTTTCTTCTTCTTTATGGCACATCCCCATGACATTCTGAGTTTGCCTACTTTGCTGTGTACAATGTTTGACCAAAATTTGACACTCAGTTATCTTCATAAGATCTTAAACTATTAGTGCTCTTATTTAAATGGTGCTGATGTTTGATATAGGGAATGTAGGCTACATACAAAGATTGGACTAACAATTATGAATGTGAATTTGTTGATGATCTGGATTATAGAAATTAATCCCCCTCCCCTCTCTCTCTCTCTCTCTCTCTTTCTTTCTCTCTCTCTCTCTCTCTCTCCCTCCCCCTCTTTCTCTATCTCCCTTTCTTTCTCTCTCTCTCTCTCTCTCCCTCCCCCTCTTTCTCTCTCTCTCTCTCTCCCCCTCTTTCTCTATCTCCCTTTCTTTCTCTCTCTCTCTCTCTCTCCCCCTCCCCCTCTTTCTCTATCTCCCTTTCTTTCTCTCTCTCTATCTCCCTTTCTCTCTCTCTCTATCTCCTTTCTCTCTCTCTCTCTCTCTCTCTCTCTCTCTCTCTCTCTCTCTTCATTCTCTACACAGATGATCATGATTTGTTATTTCCTGTGCGTGTGCTGGATGCTGGGCTGTATCATCCTAGCCATGCCTCTCACCTTCATGCTGATGGTTCAATCCTACTGCGCTGTCCAGAACAACGTTTTCTTGGATACCACATGCATGGACCTCACCCAGTATGGTAAGCCTATGGTGATGATGATGGTGATGATGATGATGATGATGATGATGATGATGATGATGATGATGGTGGTGGGGGTGGTGGTGGCGATAATGATGGAGATGATCATGATCATGAGCGCCAGACTGAGGATGAACAGGGAGAGGCGTTGATAATCACCATCATTATAATTATCATCATCTTGATAGTGGTGGTGGTGGTGATGGTGGTGTGATGATGATGGTGATAATGGTGATGATGATGATGATTATGATGGTGATGGTGGTGATGATGATGATGATGTTGATAATGGTGATGATGATAATAATGATGATGATAATGGTGATAATGATGATGATGGTGATGATGATGTAGATGATGATGATGATGTTGATGATGACGATGTTGATGATAATGATGATGATGATCATCACCATGTTGAGTCTGCTTCGTCAGCATGGCATGAGCGCCAGACTGAGGCTGGACAGCGAGAGGCGTTGATAATCATCACGATCGTCATCATCATCATCATCATCATCATCATCATCATCATCATCATCATCAAAGTGTGAAGGTGATGATGGTGGTGATGTTGGTGTGATGATGGTGATGATGATGATGATGATAGTGGTGATGGTGGGAATGATGATGATAATGATTCCTGTAATAAGGAAAAGTATGACTCGATATCAACGTCGGTCATTATATTGACAAATCAATTGATTATATTTTGCTTTGTTGAATATGAAATCTGTTCTCATGCTACACTTAGATATTTAAGAATTCTCCCCTCTCCCCGCCACAAACACATGAGCATTACTCAAGGAAAGATAGGTCCATGTTATGACATAAACTTCTTATAAACTATCCATCTTGCAACGCTAACCGCATAGACAAACATATTCATGCAAGTATAGTAGTAACCCATATGAAATCCATACATATGACATATGAAAGGAGGCAAAAAAGTGAAACGCATATCATTGTACGAATAGCCTACATACATCGCCGATAAAAATACCTAATTCGATCGTCTGATTTGGCGCTCCACCACTCGCGCGTATCAAACACAATGCCAGTCGCCATGGCAACTCCCGCTTCTTTTCAAAGGATGACGTCCGTCTGCCTTCATCCTGATGCACGATTGAACATTTTCAGTTACTGCGTCTAATGAAATTTCTTTCAGAAATCTGGCATGGGTAGAGAAGAGTATGTTAAGAATCTATTGATTTCATGATTTAATGTGGCATTAGTATTTTCATTTTCAAGTATTTTCATCAAAATTTAAATGGAAATAGAGATGTGCGAGCACGGGCATCAAAGAGAAAATTCATTTTAGGATTGGTGAGGATGGTTAACCAAAATTTCCCGACGTACATGTACAAATTTGCTTTGAGTAATGATCTTTACAAAACCTGAAGAGAGAATGGGGTGTCGCAGTTAAATTTGAAGTGACAACCAAAAAGAAGGTTGAGTATATGCACCTCCATGAATATTCGGATATCAACAACTTTTTGTGTCTCTTTAGGGGTAGGGGTTACTTCTGTTTTTGAGTGTACGGTATGTAGGTAACATTTCGTTCCTTCTCATGAAATAACCATGCTATTTCAATGGGCAGTACAAACAAATTACAAATTTTAAGCTCCGTGGATTGTACGTGAGCTTAATTTATGAGTGTCGAAACTATAGTGATATACAAATAAATTTGATATTTGAATAAGAAAAGTTCCTAAATACCCTCTTTACAATGGGATAATAAATAAATAAAAAGTACATCTCGTCTAGCTACATGTCTATCTCCAATCTCGTAGTCTCACATCAACCGTTTGGAGACACTAGACAGTCGCGCAGACGGTAATATACGATTATAAAAAGATACGAATGCCTGTCGGGAAAGGCTAAGCGTCATCGACCTATTCCAAATTGAAATGTTAGTAGCACCTAAGCACACCCCGTAGAATGGCTCAGATTCTGACACCATTACTGAGCTGTGTTTGACATGATGTCTCACCTGTTCTACCATTTATCATGTGACTAACACGTCACTTATGTACATTAGGACATGTCATTTAAATCACGTCGCTAGCTTTGATAGCATCGGGGGCGTCAGAGTATTTGTGCAGGGGCGCAAATCTCCTACAAACAACAGCCCCGATAAAGAAATGAAAAAAGTTTCTCGCATTTATCGTGTTTATCGAAAGCATCATGTGAGTCCTAAAAGAATTGTCTTTTTCTAAAGAGGAGCCATTTTGCAAATCAGTTTGATATCGTCCCTGCCCGCCCCCTCCCGTAGCAATAGAAATTCTATCCATTTGATTTGATTTGATTTGATTTATTTATATATACAGAACATTTACAACATAATATAAATAAACATTTAGACAAACATAATAAACAATGTAAAAAAGAAAAGAAGAGGGCAATAATGAAGTCGGAAGGACACCCAGTTCAGTCAAGCCATAGAGACAAGACTGTTCTTCAATGGGGTCCAAGATGATTGTTATAATATTAAATATATTAAGTAGTGAGGAACACGTGACTAATATATATATATATATATATATATATATATATATATATATATATACTTAATCCAATCCATGAAGGGTTTTAATGAATAGAGATAAGAAATTCCAATTCGTTATGATTTCTCGTAGTAGAATGTTTAGACGAAAGTGCTAAAACTTCCTACAGAATCTATAACATTTTCACCGTCCCACGCTTTCATCACTAATTACTATTCATGAATACCCATATGATTGAGTGCCAAAGTTATATTTTGCCGCCAGTAGATAGCCAGAAACGGTTCAGCAATGAGAATGAAGCAAGTCCTCATTTGGGGCGGGGAGGAGGGCATTAAATATTTAGAAAAGTCCGTCAGGCCAATACATCAACATAAATTTTTAGCGTAACTTATTTTTCAAGTCATACCCTCTTTCTTGTAGTGACGACAAAAGAATTTCACTGTTGTAGGGGTGTTAGGAGATTAAAGAATGTTGGTGATTGCCGATTATACCGGTATTAACAGACGTGGTTTTCCCCTCATGATTTGTATTTCTAAAAGTACCATACATTTGGCGGCGCTTTAATACGCAAAATCTATCCAAAATGTTAAGCATGATGATGATGAAAATAAACATTGACTGCAATACCCCCCCCCCAAAAAAAAAAGAGGAATTTCGCGATAGAGGACACGACTATAACAAGACGCACAGGAAGACGCACAATAACTTTAAAAAAAACACACACAACAACAACAAAAGACACAAAATCATATACATTTTTTTCTGTAACTGAAGAATATCCCTATCCTTTTTTTCCGAGCACTGTAAGATGAATTCAAACACACTTTAATCAATCTAAGCTATTAAATTGTTTTACTCGAAAATGCTTTACAGTACATTAAAAGGTTAACTGTGCACTTTGTTAATGTCTGTCATTATTATTAATTTGCGGAGAGGCAAAAGGGCTTTATCTCCTAGTGTTAACGCCCTTCTAGCTCTCAAAATAGCGGACTATATAAATATAGATACAAATATTCTAAATTGATTATTCTTGAGTAACTGATTTTATTTTTGTTGCAGGTTTCGTTGAGGCACCAAACACCAACAGCACTGGAATGGTGACAACAACAGCTAGCCCCAACAGCAACAGCCCTGTGATGCCTTTAATGGCCAGGACAGATCAGGCCAAGGTGGTCTCCATCACAAACATCTGTGGGTCGGATTTGGAGAAATTCTGTGACCATGTAAGTGACCCCTCCTCTTCTGCTCTCTAGCTGTTCCTGCTCCTGTCTCATTCTCCTTCTCCTCCTTCTCATATTCCTCTCCATATTCTCCTCTTCCTCCTCCAGCCTCTCCTTCTTCCTTCACCCCCCCCCCCTCCTCCCTGGGGAAATGTAAGTGATTAATTTTCCTCCTCCTTCTCCTCCTCCTTCTCCTCCTCTTTCTCCTCCTCCACACGTCTTTGTGTTCTCCCTCTTCGTCATCATCATGTCCCTCGATCTCCCCAATCACTCCTTGTTGTGTTCACCCTTTTCTATTTTTTTTCCTATCCTTCCGTATTTCCTCTCCCTCAGCACCCTCCTCTCCTTCACTCTCCCCTCCTCTCTCATATCTTCATCCTCTTCTTGCTTCCTTTCCACCTGTCCTTGTTCTTCTTATTTGCCCAATCCTTCCCATTCTTCACAATCTCCTTTCCCCTATTTTTTCGTCTCTTCCATCCTCCTCGTCCTCTCATCTTCCTCTTCCATCTTTCTTCTCACCAGCTTCCTCCTCTCCTATCTTTCCCGTCTTCCTGTTTGCCTCACTCTTCCTCTCCCTCTTTCTCTCCATCAATCTCCTCTTTCGGCAGGCTCTCACAGAGCGTTATGTCTCCCTAAACAAACATGTTAAACCCGAATCGATATCGTGATCCATTTCTACACCAAAAGTAACCCTACAATGTTTAATTCCTTAAACGCAGTGCGTGTACTGAAGATGTGTTACGGGTAAAGGGGTTAACGCGATATCTAATTTTACAGTGGAAGAGAAGGGTTTACAACCATATTGACCATACAATCTACCTGCATTTTATTACACTGAAAATGCAGGCATGAATAATAGAGGAGAAAAAATAAATCGACGGCAAGTCACGAGCATTGCCCAACCCAAGCCAAGTTTTACGACTGTGTTACTTGCCCAATGAAAGGGTGTTCCCATTTGGGCTGCTCTCTCCGCATCCAAAGTTACACTGTGTCACTGAACTTGACGGTCAAAGTTATCATTATCTGGGCGTTCAAAATCTCCGTTGCTGATTAAATTTGCAGTGTCGCGACGCGTGATTTTCTTTAAATCGAAGACTCACGTGTGTTAAATGGACTGGATGCATGGCTGTATGATAGGTTTTTAAATTGGAAAAGTGTTGGGAGCACGTTCTGCATTAGTTGGAGTCAGAAATTGTTGTGCATCATCATGATGAGGATAGGGGTAAACATTATCTAGGAGCATCATGAGGATGTAGGACGAGGGTGAAGGATGACGAGTTGAAAGAGTGAAGAGAGAGAGAGTGTGAGAGAGAGAGAGAGAATGAGAGAGAGAGAGAGAGAGAGAGAGAGAGAGAGAGAGAGAGAGAGAGAGAGGGAGAGGGAGAGAGATACAGAGAGAGGGGGAGGAGGAGGGCGGGAGAAAATGTGACAGAAGAAAATGAAAAGAGGGGGAGGGGAAGGGGATAATATTTATTATGGATATTGCAAAAACGTGTTGTGGTGTTGGGCAGAGGGATAGATTTTGTTTCTGTATTAGTTTGATCAAATTTGATCATTTGCTAGAGGCTGGTTGTAAGATTCGACACTTTATCAAGAGAATTAGAAGAAGAAAAAATGCGAAAAGGAAAGAAAAAGGGTCACTTTTTGCAGTTTACTTAATTGCCTAGAGAAAACATTCAGGGAGACGTCACCTACGCCCCCAGTTTCACTCCTGCATCAACTAGTCCACATAATACTTGTTAATATTGATTACAACACATAGGCCTAGCGAGGCGGATGATTATACATAGAATGCACACTTGGGTGACATTAATTTGGGATTTTGAGAGTACACCTAACATATCTAGGAGACACCTTTTTCGTGTAACACTATATATTTATTATTGGGTAATAGAAGTAGAGAGGGAGAGAGAGAGAGAGTTAAACGTCTATATGCATTTTGATGGTCATCTTGTTACAACTTCTTCCTTTTTGTAACCTGTAATTTCTTTATTTCTGATTTATCTACAGAACGAGGATATATCGTTAGCCGTATACTTGACCGTCACCGCAGCCGTTATAGTGGTTCTAGCTCTGGTACGTACTTTATTTGTATATATCTTTATTTGTATGTTTCTGTGTTGTATGTTTCTGTGTCATTCGAATCTCTGTTAAAAGAGTTATGTACACGTATTTAATCCTTAATCAGGGTGGTCTATTCACCATTGACGCCCTGCATATAAAATGTACAGATACAGCAGGCAAAAATACTACATCAAAATTTATATGCACTAAGGAGAATAGCAAATGAGGACGACAATCGACAAATGATTTTATTACCTGTTCATAGCAATGCCATTTGTAACTTGAAATTTAATTCCCTAATACGCCAAGAGCGTCACGACGTGACGGACATGTGTGCTATATAAGAAGCCACCATTATTATTATTATTAAAAATATAAATATTAAGAAACTACTGCGAACATAATAATGCAGTAACCAAGCTGATACAAATCCCTTGTAAAATATACTCTTACTCCATCGGTATACAGGCAACATTTGTTTCGTCATCCATTCCTCTTAACAACATACTCCTAAAATGACAATAATTAAAGGGAAGGGCAAGGAAAACATCACAACGGCGCTGTGAAGAGCATTCTGCGCTAAGCCATTTTATTAATTTACTAATGAAAAATACGAGAGACCGGCAGACGTATGTATGAGATACCAGTAGGCTAATTTAAGAGTGACCTTTTCGTAACCCGTCTCGCTATCGCATGAAGATAAACAAAAGCCAGATGGATGGCGAGGATGATGAAGAAATAACAATGGAAGAATGTGTTATTAGGTGTAGTAATGATTATTATTAAATTGTCTGGTTCAATATTTTTAGAGGTTGAAAAAACAATGTTGAGGAATATAGTCATAATGTAGTGAAGGATATAAAGTTGTTGTTGACAGAGAGACAGAGAAATAGAAGGAAAAGGCGGTACAGAAAACGAGAAGACAAGATAGGGAGAGAGAGGGAGAGAACGAGAAAGCAAGGAGAGATCAAAAGACAGATGAGGAGACAGAGAGGGGAATAGAGAGATAGAGAGAGAGACAAAATAGATAGACTGAGGATGAAAGACAGCAAGATAGAAAGAAGATAGAAAGAGAGCAAGAATGTGAAGGTTAAATAGAGAGAATTATATTACAGAGAAAATAGTAAGGATAGAGAGACATAGAAAGAAAGGATGAAAGATCAAAATTGAAAAAAAACTAAGGGAGAGAGAGATAGAGATTTGAAAGTGACAGAGGAAGAAAAAGAGAGACTAACAGAGAGAGAGAGAGAGAGAGAGAGAGAGAGAAGTAAGTGAGACAGATCCAATCCCATCTTGCAATCAGGAGAAAATTAGAGAGCAGACGACAGGGTGAATTTAAAAGAACTCAGTTGATATCTACTGCTGATTGAGAAAGACTGGGCCACCAATTAGGGCGCGAAACGGCGACAACTGAAAAACAGCCATACTTTCCCACAACACCCGTATAGGTTAACGTGCGCAGAGCTTTCCGGACGGTCTTTGCTGACCAAATTCGCATTCCCAAATCGTCTGCATAATTTAGAATGCGTTGTGAATAAAATATTTGACCATTCTAAATATGTGAAGGCACCAGGTATACACTGACTGAAATATACGTCTCTAGCTGCCTTTTGCTTCTCGCTTTGTCTTGTTGTGGTTGTTCGACTCTTGCTCCAGCAACAGTTGCTCCATGGGCAATCCCCTACACTAACCGAATTCCAATTCTTAACTGTCTACAACCCTAGATCCAGTCCTATACCTAACCCTAACATTAAGCCTAAGTCTAACATGAAAACCAACTGCAATCCTAACCCAAACACTATGATATATTTTTTTAACAAAATGAAAGCCTATTGCAATACGTCGCCGGAGCACTGTGATCACCCGAACCAGCGACACTTACTTTCACATACACAGAGACCCCAAAAGCACTCTTTACAGACCAAATCTATATGCCCTTTTTATTCTGCAATATTAAGATGGATAGGTTGTGTATAAATAATTGACCGATATCTTTACAACTTTGTAAGGTTAAGTGACCATTGAAAATAGAATCAGGGGATCCAAAATGCGTCGGGTTTACCGTGCCCCGCATACATTTCGAGGCGTAATAATATGGAAGAGAGCAGAGGTGGTCATTCCGTCCGCTTGACCTTGTATCGCTAATAAGGTACATCTATGGCTCGACCAACCCAATCCTATAAGCAGGTCAGTGAATAGGATGCTTCCTTCCTTCCGCAATCTTTTGACACAGAAAAGGAACTTTGGCCGAAGCCGCCAGAGACATTTGGTGACCTTTTGCAGTCAGGGTTAGATCTGCGTTCTGTATTCTCATGAAAGAGGACTCTCCAAATGGAAATCATAATGCGTTCACACATTGCTTAAAACATTAAACTCACTTAAATGATAATTCACGTTGTGTCGGTAGACAGAATTAGGGCATTGACATTTAGGTGATGTTTGCAGTCAGAGTCTAGAACCGCGTTCTATATGCTCATGAAATTGCATACAATTACAAGCTGTTGGAAGGTTGATCACCATGATGCAAAAGTGTGTTCCCGCTTTCAATCTTCCCCCAATATTTAAGGCTTTAGAAGACCACGGTTAAGGAGGTCTAAGGTAGTGTGAATGGACTGGGTTATGCGTACACTGATTAACTGTACATTTATTGTAAATATGTGTTCGCATTACCAAAGAATCGTTTATACATGTACTTACAAACTTCCCAGAATTATATTTCATGTTTTAGAAGGCCCCCAGTTTGGAAGATTTAAGGCAGTGAGAATGAACTGCGCTCCTATTCTCAAGAAATTATGTACCTGACAAACTGTCTAAAAGGGTACACCACAATGATGCAAAACGTGTTCCCATTCCCAAGAAATTGCTTATACCTGTAAACTTTCTCTGTGAGAAGAACTGCGTTTTAATTGTCATGGTACATTGCATACACTGACAAATTGTCCAAACAATAATCACAGTGATGCAAAACATGTTCACATTCTCAACAAATGTTTTATATTCTGATACATAATGTAATCATTACGCAATTGCGGACCCCTGTTTGAAAGAGCTATAGCAGTAGGAACGCACCTGCTCTCTGTTCAAGACGGACGGCCATACAGGCAGGTGCTGGGGTGAAGCGCGGAAAGCTGTCGGTTGTCTTTTTTGACGTGTTTCCATTGTATTGTTGCATCAGTGCATATTGCCTATCACCGAAGAAATATAATGTCGTCATGCATGAGTGCATGGGTCTTACCGGGTCATATTTGTAACTCTTTTGTGGAAAATCATTGAATATTATGATACGAGATCCATCTAATGTAGAATATGATTATGAATACGCGTCTGAGATACTCTGATCTTTTAAAGGTATATTTATATATTTTTTTAATGAAAAATAGAAATAGTTGCATAAATTCCAAATTATTTTGTTGTAATATGAATGTTGTGAAGTTTTAGGCAAAATTATTGTTTAGTGTAAAAAAAAATATAAAAAAATCCTCTTTTCTAAACTTATTGTGTAAACACATTTCTATAGTATATATTTGAATTACTCGTTTTTGATAACATTTTCAAAACCATTCTTTTCCTCCCCCCCCCCTCTCTCTCTCTCTCTCTTTTATTGGTTATAATGATGCCCAGATCATCGTATCGTCATAGCTTCTAAAACGTTAAAGTACAAGTCCACTCCAAAAATAACTTGCCTTTAATAGAACAAAAAAAATCAAACAAACCAATCCAAAAAAGTTTGAGCAAAATCGGATAACTAATAAGAAAGTTATGAATTTTTGAAAAAGTGTGTAAAACTAAAAAAAATGGAAATCACTACACAAATTGCCAATTTGGTTATCAGATTGTGACGTCATGTCCTCACTATTTGTCAATTGCTTTATATAGTTTAATCCCATTAATTTCCCTTTTTATCCCCCAAAACTTGATTTCCCCATGCCTTTGCCCAGGTTATATGATTTGTATCATATTGCTTGCATGACATTTCACAAAATTTGTTTTGAACTTTATTTGAAGAATTGATACTATTTTCTGAATATTGTATTTGCATAATTATTGATATTTCTATAAATAGTTTATCAAAATTCCCCTTTTTCATGATTTAACTGGGGGAAAAAATTACTCTATATTAGTGCATCCACACAAAAACATATTACTATCAATCTAACTTGGATGCTGGTGTGAAGAAATAAGATTCTTAGGGGGAAAATAGGAAATTTATATTATCAATATAAAGAAAGTAATTAGTGGATAGTGAGGACCATACGTCACAGACTCATGAGTAAGTTGCCAATTCGTGTAGTGATTTTCAAAGTTTTTCATGTCATTAAAAAATCATAACTTTCTTATTAGTTATTCGATTTTGCTCAAACTTTTTTTGATTGGTTTGTCTGATTTTTCTGGTTCTATTGAAAGTAAGTTATTTTTGGAGTGGACTTGGCCTTTAAATAAATTTTCTGTTTATACAAGAAGATACATCAATTTCTTGATATCGCTCTACCGTTTAACAATTCTCATGAATTATAACAAAATACAAAGTATGATGAAGGGGGGACAAATCAAATGATCATTCCATGTAATCCATTTCCCATTACATAGCTAATAAAATATGAATGTAATTCCCCTATATCCAAGGGAGGTCCCCTCGATAGTTCCTGCACAAAGATGGAGATTAAGAAAAGATAAGTTGTGTATATTCTTGTCTCTTCTCCGTCGCATGTCCTTGCTCAAGCAATCAGTCAGATTTGACTTCAGCTCAGCCACGATATTCGTTCAGAGGGGCCCTAAAAGGGGCAGCGCCGAAAGGCTGTTTAAAAGAATGAAAAATCGATGTTTTCGAGAGAAGGGTTGCTGAAGGCCAAGAAGAAGTGATATTGCGAGTGTTATTGTGCGGCGGGAATGCATTATGATTCTGTGTATATACATGGTACCTGATCTTTCATATGCACACAACTCTTAAGAAGCAGAGGCATCACTAGATTATCATTTTTGTTGTTGAAGGGGCATCGAAACAAATTAAAACAAAAACACACAAAATAAACACACCCACATCCCTAGCTAATGATGATTCTTCCAATAAGCTGTGTACTCACGAAATACATTTTGTAAATATTTGGCGAAATAAACAAAATGAAATATAGCAACTGAAAATTTATGGTTGCCATATGGGATTTAAAGTTCCGTTGCTTCATTCACAAAATGTCAGTACGTCAGTAACAGATTTATGATGTGGAAAATATAAAACTTATTATATACATCAAGAAAGATAATATAGAAAATGAAAGTTTATTCATATTATGTTTTAATATTATTATTGTTTTAAATACGGACATACTGAAGGATCCCAATTTCATAACCTACATCACCCATTTCACGATAGAAATTTCCATAAATGCCCCGTCGGGCATGTCAGATATAGAAGAAACTTGCAATGTTTCATATTATTTTATACTTGCTACCCTGGCAGAACCCCAGAGTAGGACATTAGGTTATGAATCTATCAGACTTCTGGCGTCGACCAAGAGCAAGAAGCGGTGGCAAGAGCTACAAAGTCTCTGAAAATACAGATCCCCGCATGCTTTACAAATTTACAATGACCTTAATTATAGGGGGATCTGTATCTTGCGTGGCATAGCGATAGTTGTCGGGGGTTTAATCATGATGACGAGATAAGGTGGGTCAGACAAATAGTTGAAATCAAGATAGAAGAGAATAATTAAAGCAAGAAGTTAAAGAGGAATATGTGAAGCAGTAGAAGAAAAGAAATACAAAAGATGTCGTAGAAGAAGAGGAAGGAGAGGAAGGAGAGGAATGAGAAAAATTAGGAGGAAATGGAGTCGTATGACATGAAGAAGAAGATGGAGTATTAAAAAAAAAGGGAAAAAGGGAAAAGAAGAGAAAAGAGAGATGATGAAAGCAGAATTGAACATGAGTGACAGCAGAGAAAGGACAAATCTTTCGCGCGATGTTTTGATCCTGAAGAATAGGTAGAAAAAAGTGGGAAATGTACAACACGAAAGTTTTACTCCATGTGCCCCGCGTTAATGAAATTTCAAATTAGATTACTCTTGCCCTTTTGTATAACTGCATTCAAAGCATATGAAAGAAGAATTTTTGACATGTAAAACACGAATCTTCTGATACATTGCTATCCCTCGAGTTCTACATGTCATTATAGGCCGCAGGTGACATTCGTCTCTACGGTACAAATTAATAGAAAATTGGCAAACTGAAGAAAAGGCCGTCTGGCTTCGTTAGATATTTATGTGGCATATGCCTCAAGACGTTAGTGTTTACTATTATTTTTTGAAATTACAATCTGCTAAAAAATAAATCGTGGAAATGGTAAATGTACCAGTTGAAATTAACAAGAACAAAATGTATGTATTATTTTATACACGACACATTGGCTTTTGTTTTTCTTCATCATTTTCATCATCATCATCATCATCATCATCCCCTTATTCTCCATCATTCTATTCCTTTTAATTAACTTATCTAATTTTTCTTGTCTATTAATCTTCTTTATTGAAGAAAAAAAGAAAGATTCCTTTATTTTGTATACAACAAACAATATTGAATGTAAAAAGAAAACAGTATACAGCTCCCTCCCTTTTGATATGTGTTGTACCATGGGAAGTTATTAAAAATGATATCGAACAATGTCAATGAATTTTATATCATTAGCTGTCACGAGTATCTCGAATTAGGTCGAACAGGGGGGGGGGGGTGGTGGCAGTGAAAATACTTCAGAAGTATCATGCTTCGGTGCTCTAGTCAGCGTTGCAGATCACGTCTGGGTGTATTTAATGAGGCCGATTTGGTAGGATGCAAACTAGCCGTGACTGTGCATACAAAATAAGTAGACAGACAGTCCCATGCAAACAAGCGAAAGACAGGCATGTGTCCTTAAGCGCGAGCTCTCCCTCACCCCTTGGAAGGGACGATACAAAAGTTCTGAATTTTTTAATGAGATTTATATCAGATAAAGTAAGATTATATGCCGTATTTGTCACGGATTGTGGTTAACCCTCTTCCAAAAAAAAAAATAAATAAATAAAAAAGCATCACTGTTAAAAAATGATCAGTGGCGGGTACAGCAGTGGGGGTTTAGGGCACTTGACCTCCCCCCCCCCCTCCTCCCCCACCTCTCTGTCTCCGACCGAACCTGTTCTTCACACGAGTATAAACACCTGTTCTTGTTTGCTCCTCCCCTAAATAATTTTTTTTTTCTTCCTCCATATCTGTGCCCCTCTTTTCATGTAAAAAAATATACTGGTTTTGATTCTTTTTTTTTTAATGCGGTTATTTGAGGACAGCATTATAAATGTTAATTTGTTTTCATTTATAAGGCATTATCATAATATTGTCATTATTGAAAATAACCTTTTCATATTATAAACATCCAATGATATGTTTCCTTTTAATCAAACATAATTATCTCTACTTTTATTTTTATTTTCCAGATCCATTTCTTGATGGCGCTGGCGGCCAACCACACCTACATACGAATATTCCACAAGGACCTGCCGGGTAGGACCAAGTATGGCGGCAACGACTACGTCGGACATCGCTACAGCGATGCGGGCATGCCACTCCAAGAACCGCTCAATATCCAGGACGAAAATACTCATTTCTGAGTCCAGCAACGCTAGAGGGCCTTCTCCTTTTAGTTTTTAATCAATCGTACTTATTTTGTTGCTGGTCTGATGACGAAGACGCCTTGCCGTTTTGAGGTCTTGACTCCGTTTAGGGATCCTGTGTCTTGGAAAGATCTCTTGGAGTATGGTGGTGACATTTTCTAAGTTCTTATGAAGACCGCCTTCAACGGCCTTTTTCTTAAAATGTGATGAGTTCTGAGGAAGGCCGGGTTGCCGTTTTTGGAAAAACAGGGGTGCTTTTGCTTCTTAAGAAGAATATTATAAAAACGATATACAGGGTTTTGATGTGATACGGGCAAGCTTTTTACGTGAAATTACGTTTATGTTTGAAGCTGCTATTGATGTGACGGTAGGAAGAACAAACCGTTCTTCTCACTTATTGGCTTTGGTTTGGAAAAGGAAAGGGATTTGCAGTGAATAGATAAGGAGAAAAGAGAATAGAGATAGAAAGAAAAGATCATGATGGAAATGCCTAGAGAAAGAGAAAGAAAAAAAAAGGTGCATATAAATTAAAGCACATTCGTGCGTGATCAAAAGCCTAATTTCCCTTTCCGCCATCTTAGAAAAATAGAGATTGCGTTTCTGAAAATTGATTAACCAGTTTAGGAGAAATTAAAAGAACAAAAACGCGATGAGGCTGTTTAAGCCCATCCCTTTGAATGGCAAAATCAGGAGCAGAGCAGTGTTTGACAACCTATTGTGTATCCGTCTGTTTTTACTGCCAGTGATGAATATTGAAACAGAGGATTCTACTCCCGTGCTCTGGCTGCACTCCGTAATATTTTACCCCAGGTCGATAAGAGCTATTTTGATCGGTGTCAATGAACTGACCCACATCGAGCATCCATATCAAATTTTCATTTTTCTTGATTTAAATTTCTTTAACTCAATCTGATTTCCCTGTCCATACGGTATGGGATCTCACACCGTATTTCTGAACACGCTGAGATACCTCACGCTGTATGGACAGCAGAATTTCATTTCAATTTGACATCTGTGTGGTGAAAGATATATGTCTTATGCTAAGAAATGCAATGTGATATCTTACATCGTATGGTCAGTAAAATCTGATCGATTGAGACTAGTTAAATCAAGAAGAATGAATTCGGGTGTGGACGCAGTACTGTCCAACAACATATTTTCCTGTTGCGATGAAAACAAATTTTTAATCAGCATTGTTAGTCCTGTTGGCCCTGGATTTTATATAAATACATGACACTCTCAAGGTGACACTTCATTGTTACTAACAAGAAAAAAAAACGAGTTATTGATAAAAGAATGATTAGACCAACCAATGGTGAAAATGACGGGTAAGGAACGAAATCTTTGTATGAATTGTGCATACAGACGTTTCAGAGCATGTCAGAGTTTGATTGTAGGACGAAAAGAAATTTTAGGTGAGAACGATGACGCAAGACTTTAATATCGAACTATGACCCGAATTGTGCATTGTCAATTGACGAAAACTCAGCACATTGACTTGAACGTGACTCAACCGTCATTCAAGAAGTAATGTATTTGAACATAAATTTGAATTGTATATCTTGGTTTGAAGTAAACTCATATACCAGTAACGTGGTATAAAAATTCTATTGATGTGAAAAAATTGTGAAGAACTTAGCTTGATGTACATAATTTTATCCAAATTTTATTCGAGTTTAATAGTCAGTAACTTAGCTCAACCGTGTGAAAACATAATTTAGTCGATTGCTGTTTTCTTAGAAAACAACGGTAGTTAGTCATTGAAGAAATTTATATCGAAGTTGAATGTTGCAGATTTTTCACGTGATTGTGTATGTAGTTAAGGTATAGCAAGTCATCTAGGTGATAAGTGGTATTGTATATAGCTTCTATACATGGACATTATGCATTTAAAAACATGTTATTTATTGTAGCTATTGCAGATTAAATGGTGTATTGTATACTGGCTGACAAGTGCACATATTGTAATGAAGAAGCGATTTTGAATGTTGTATTTGAATGTTGTAACTTTAAGTAGCTCTTATCTTGTCAAGAAACGTTTTCAAAATGGCGAATTTACTTCTGCGACTGTCAATGATTTTTATCTGTGTGCATACAAAATAATGTTATTTTGCCCGAATTTCCTTTTTTTTTAAACTAGGCCTATATAGGAAACAAAGCGAGAATGTATAACTATATTGTTTTCTTCCATTACAATGAAGAATATAATGCTAGCACAATCATGAATTTTTACCTTCAGAAAACTTTTAAACTTCGAATTCGCTATAGAAGGGTAGCTAAAGTCTACCCGGCATTGCCGATCGATACTGAGTGGCAACTTGAATACCCCTAATGATTCCACGCAACAAAATATGACAATATGTTATTGGTTCATTTCATTTACTTGTACACTAATAATGACAATATCGAAGTGGAAAAGTTACAAGTATTAGTCCAAAACGTGTGCTGATAATTCAAATTTCATGGACACGTGTTACCGATTTGAAGAAAAGATTGCTATTTACACTCTTGGAAGAAGAAAAAAACATAAATTGATAGACAGACATTTAAATAAGCTTCAGAATGATTGATCAACAAGAAATCGTTCATTAAACCCATCAAAATCTATTGCACTAATTTTGGTCATTTGAAACAAGACTGATTTTTTCCCCTGAATCTCCAAAAACACTATAGCAGGTAATCTAATTCAGAAATGTGAGGCCGTTCCACAATTTTTTAAAGCTACTCCTAATAATATTGATTATCTAGTAAGAAGAACAGTCTCTTTAAACTTTGCCTACTTTTGCTTGACATTTTTCCATGGAGTCGGCAAATTGATAGCAACAATGTCAGAGGCTCAAAGCCGCTCATGTCCATTGACCCTTGTACAATGGATAGAGTGTTGCATGATTATGACGGTTAGTCACCGATGCAAAACGGCAGCCATCTTGTGACTCCGGCATCTCACACAGGCGATATTATTTGTGGACAGTGAGCTTAACTCCTTTGTCACATTCTCGAATAGTTCTCAGAGCTCTGGATGGCCTACCCAGCTACAATCCATGCATGCAAGTTGTTGCTTCACAAAAGAAACTGCTCAGCTATTTGAACCACCTGAACCCAATCTTGACATGACTTTGTGATAGGCATAATAAAGAGAAAAACTTCATTCATGTAAATTCATTACACCTCAAATGGCCTATTAATTGTAAGGGAAGTCGAACACATTCTTTAGCGCCGCGCGCCAAACATGATATAGGACAGTGGTCTCATTTAGTGAGCAAGCATGTTGTGCCTCGCTCTCGCATTTACACCCAAATGGAAGGATGTCTAGCGAGGAAAAGGTAACTTTGAAGAGATTTTTGTCATTAATAGGTTATCAAGGAGTAGGAGTAGTTTCGGGATATTGGAACAGACTTACTTATAAATTGAAGATTATCTGCAAGATAAAATTATTAAAAATGTATTGCGCTCATTTTTCAAGAAAATGGAAAGAAGCTTGCGGCGAAAACGTTTCTTTGCGTCTATGACTATGCTCTGTTAACTGTAATCTCAAAGACTTCTGTGTAGTTCTATAACGCTCATAAAGTTGTTCATTCAATTTGCCTTGTCATTGTTGGTGAATATTATGTGACATGGACATTTTTAATGTTGTGAACTTTTGTAAGTAGGTGTCAATTTTGTGTCATATTTGGAAAGTTGTGAATATAAAACAGTCCGCCATGCGTATTCGATTCTTATCATTTCGAATGGTCAATATACGAAAGCGTTACAAGAAAGACCAAAAGAAGTGTTGGTAAAAGTGAGTTTTTGTGATATTTTTCCCCCTTGGGCTGGTCGGTATTTTAGCCTGTGGGCCGGTGGTTGAAAAAAAAAAGGATCAAAGTTTCAATCCTCCCCAATTGTTGGGAGTTCTTGCAGTTTGTGGTTCATTAATATTTTGGCCTAATCTAGGTGTTAAAAATATTGTAATAACTCAATAGCTGAAACTCTTATCAGACTGTTATTTACACATTGTAAGGTGAAAGTTGTTAAATCTATTTAGAGAATGTTTTCTTACTTTAATCTTTCGATATGCAACATATTTCTCTCAAATTTGATCTTTTTTTTTTGGTGGACAATAAAGTAATTAGATATGTGTGCATCAGTAATTGATGCAGAACACATGAATGTGCAATGCACCTGTCATTCCAGACAACCTTTTGTTATTTATTGTCATTAATAATCTATGACTCTGGGTTATAAGCGTGCTGATACTTTTAGCTGCTGTTTCCATTGGTATTGTGTTCTGAATTAATTACTGATGCAGCACATATGCTTTTATGGCCTCGATTGTCAACAAAAGTGAAAATCTAAGTAAAAATATTATAGGCAGTATTTTGAAATTTTGAGAAGATTATTGGCAGAAATGACATAACATTTGCTTTTTTAAATGACATCCTTCAATTGTACAATACGCAAACCTCAGTCTTTTAACGAACTTTAAGTTTTGAGTTATGATTAAAAGTGTATTTTTTAACAGGGGATACGTGCTTAAATTGTATTGAAATACCGATCGGGTTGGATATCTTGTGTACTGAGCATAGCATAAATGGTCATTTTCTGAAGTGAGTTTTCAAAAAATTATGTCAGAAATAAGCGGTATCCATAGCAACAACATTTGCGAGTATATGTTAGGTCTGAATATACGTCTTATTCAAAATTAAAAGTAATGTAGTATGGAAGCGACTACTGCAGAGTAATTTTTATGAGACTGCGCTTTTTTTAAACTTTTCGTTCTCAGTACTAAAAATTTAACATAGTTTCAGTATAGCCTTGTTTTGTAGTCCATGGGTGAGAGTTAGGTACGCTATTTAAATAAAATCCATCGGCTTTTATGTAGAAACATATTATAATCAACGTTGGTTAAACAAAAAATACTAGTCTTTCTATATTTTGTTTAAAACAATCTGCAGGGAAATTATAAAGAAATATAGCGTTTTGAAGAAACTAAATTGAACATAACTTGAGGCTAAAACTTGTGGCTTTTATACTCTTTCAAATGCGTTTCTCCCTTTTCCAGTCAAGGTGCTTTTTTACATAACTATCTTCATAAATATTATTTGTATAAACATTATGTATATACTTGGAATGTGCGCGTTATCATACTTGCCTGTTCTGTGATTGAAAAAATGTATTTACATGATTCTTTTTCTTTTTCGTAAATACATAATATACTATATGTATTAAAAAAACATTTGACTCTTTTGATCGAAATTAATTAAAATAATCAGATAAAGGTTTGCACATTGTAAAGTTGAATATTGTCAATTTTTTCTGGAGTCAGTTTTATCACGCTTCCTTTAATGCTATTCTTAAAATAATACTCTTGATTATTTAATTCGATTTTTCACTTTTTCGAAAAACCAAGGCCACAAAATCTGTGTGTATCAGTAATTAATTCAGAACACAACAGTACCATTGTAAATCGGACCTGTCATTTTTGCCATCCTTTTGCTATCCTGTGTCATTAATGATTCGTGACTTCGGTTTAAAAAGGGATGCCACGGAATTTTAGCTGCCTTGAACGATGGCAATTAATTGCTGTGTTCTGACTTTATGCTGTTTTTAGGCCTCTTAAAAAGTGGAACTATAATTTAAAAAAATCAAGGCATTATTTGAAAAATAACGTTCAAAGAAATTGCAAATAAGTCATTGCAAATAAAGTTAAATCTTTTAACTTTACAATGTGAAAAATCTTAATCTGATACAAGCTATAACTTTTCAGTTATTGATGATCAAAAGTGTCGATCTTTTAAATACCTATAGTAGAATTGTGGTGGGCATTATTAGGGAGAGGGCGATAGGAATACTTGTATTTCGATTTAAAAAAAAAACGCTTTCTTCTCTGGTAAAGTTCAGGTGGTTGTTGTACAAAAAAGAGAGAAAATTGATTTTTATTTATGATGGAAAATTTTGTGTACCGAGAAAACAGTATCTGAAATTTGGTGGGTGGGTAACAAATTAGCTGCATATTATCAGGGTGAGGACTGAGGGGTAGTATATTAATATGTGAATAAAATATGTAAGTGGGAGTAATGTTATTAAAATATAGGTTTGAGAATAGGGTAAAATAACAAACTTCTCCAACAATATGTTCGAGCTATGATATCTCTTGTTTTAATGTTCTATCACTGCAAAGCATGTATAAGTCCCGTGTACAATAATGCTCTATTTGTGATGATTATATTATCATGGATTGTGCAGTACACCTGGCTATGGGGCCAAGTATATTGTTAAAATGTTCACACACAAAATTCTTCATTTTTAAGAATGCATTTTGCAACATTTCACTTTTGACTTGGCCCCATATTGCACATCATTATTTTCAAGGAAACTACGCATCAATGTAAAGGAGAATAGACAAGCTTTTTAATGATACCTATTTCAAATATAATAGCACATTAAAACGAGAGATATCATCGCGCAAACTTGAATTGCAGACCTTTTTTAAAGGAGTTTATAAACGTAGTGTATTTCTGACTTCAATGCAATATTATGTATTTGTTCAAGCGAAGCTTTTGCCTTTGTTTGATATGTTTGTCGCATGATTTCTGTTAAAATGGTGACTATCTTTTTATTTAGTTTTTATTTCTATGCAATGGAACTATGTTTGAAAAACAAATATTTTCGTTTTTCTTATTTTTAACAACGTTTCGAAATTATGTATGTTGCGTGCTATTTACAGTCTACCCCTAATTCTCAGACCAACGGAGAAAATAGTTTTTGACCAATACAGGTTGTAGATGAAAGCAAGGATATGGTCGAATTATGTCATGAGCCTATAGCGATATAAGGCGTAATGGTAGAATATTATAGGCTTTGTAGAATTAAACATTTTTAACACCCAATAGATAAGTTTATGCAATTATTGTTTAAAAAAAGAAGCTTCACGGTGTGTAGGCCTATACGTTTAAGTCTTTCAGGTTTTAAAGCTAAATCATTAAAATATTATTTTCGCATGTTGAAAAGAAAAAAAATACACAAGCGGTTTCATAAGATCTATCGCGGAGAGGAACGATTTTAGGGATTTCTAGAATTCATTGTATAGCAAGGGTGTTACCACAAGTACAAGGTGATTATGAGGGGGTTCTTGTAGGGAAATATTACCATAATAAAATGATAATCAAAATTATAAAATGGTTTTACAGTGATGTTAACATTATTTGTTTTCCCTCTTCATTTAAATGCAGTGCGTCACATAGACTGTGTTGATATTGATATCGTGAACTATTTGTATAATGTGGATTGTGTCAAATCTGGTTGTAAATAAATCGTGTTGTATGGACTTTCAAAAACAAGGCAGTTGTGACGTTTCTCTTTGTTTAAAATCTTTTACTATTTTGTTGATAATGCGATCGCAAAAACTTTCAAGAAATGAACCTACGGCAGTTTTATTCGCCCTATGCTATTTCTTATTTCTTTATCTATTTTCCAGTATCATAACATCAAACAATAACAAATGATAGCACACATAAAAGATAATAAAATCAATAATGATAATGATAATAATAATAAAAGAAAACGAAAAACCACCCATGCCAGAGGATTGCTCAAAAGAAAACAAATTTCTGACCAAGTTCTCTCCCCACTGACTGTTGTTTATTGCAATGTGCGAAGATGGTAATGGCATTTAACATAATCCAAATATGATTTATATAGGCAATACAAGACAATAGACATATAATAAAGAATTGAAATAGCTCTATGAGATGATTTCTTGATAGTCTTTGCTTTAGTGTTGGATGCAGGTTTTGTTATTAACTATTTAACTTCTTCCAATGCTTTGTTGTGAATCAATCAAATGAAATAGATTAAGGTGCGATGGGAGTAGAAAGTGTGTGTGTGTGTGTGGGGGGGGGGGGTGCATGGTTGACCAAAGAGAAAGTCCAGCATTCAAATTTGTTGATTTGAAAACAGGAAAGTACGCAAACTTATCAAATTTTTTGAGGAGGATCGTACAGCAGTGAAAATTTTCCTAATAGAAATAATCAATCGCTATAAGGACAAATTGGCAATTCCGTTTATGAAACTGATATTCATGAGTAGATTAATGACCACTGTTTACCTTAAATTTTTATTTAAAGAAAAATATTCCCCAATTCATACCCAAAATTTATTGCATCTATGCCCCTCAGTATCCAACGTGTATTTCGTTTTTAATTCTGCAAAAATGAATATAGATATGCATATTTATCCAACTTATCCTTCTTCATGCTTTTGAAAATATAAACGCTGACGTTATTATGCAGTATAGTAAATTACCATTTGCGTACATGTATTTGTTTGGATGAGGTAGGAGTAAATTATTTTCTTTAACTGAAAATAATGATTTGGAACTCTATAATTTTAAAGCAACAGCGCACAAAACAGATGTTTTATAGTGTACGCATGACAGCAGTTTTATTATTATTTTTTAAATTTAAATTTATCTACAGCGATCTCAAACCCAGGGGCGGAAAGTTCTTGTCGTGACAACAAGGAAATGCAAATGCGAGGGGAAAATGTTAACTCTATATTGACGCCTCTTGGTTTGGGATTTTAAAAAAAATATTTTTTTAGATGTGAGATACATGTAACACAGTGGCAAACCGTGATAATGTTGCTTTTTATCGTTTTGAGATTCTATTTTTGAGCGATATCAGACTTTGAGGTAGATCCTTCTTTTTAAAAAAAATCAGCGAAAGGTGCCCTCCTCCCTCGCAGCTTGTCTTGGAGATTAGCCGTATTATATGTATATAGAAGTCGTTTATTAAGTTTCTCCTTTCGTTGTCTAAGATCATTCCTTGATCTTGTTGACCAGTAGGCCTACTAGCTGAAGTTGATGGCATTTGTTCAAGTGCAGCGATGGATATAGATGGTTTGGGCTTATTTGCAGGTGTACATGTAGATGGTGTGGGATTAGGTGAGGAAGATGGTGTTAATTCAGAACCTGCAGCATCTGCAAATACATCCGAGGACACTTGGCTTTCAGCAGATGGTACAGAGTCTTCAGTCAAAGAAGTGCATAGCTTTAGCAGCTGCTTGAAGTTAATAAGTTTCTTCACAAATGTTGGTGAAAGTTTCAAGTTCTTTCTTTGGAAATCATATGCCCCAGAATCAGTCTTACAATCTTTGAGAAACTCTCTAGTGGCGGATTCTTTACGTACCTGGTATATCTATAGAGAACATGCAACTTTAGAAACTTATGAATGTAAATATTCTGAGATTGGGGCTTGTCAATTACTGTGGTTTAATAGATTAATTCGTTCGAAATCCAAAAATCATTTTTATTATGAAACCTGGTTTGAGAAAGAAAATCTTGGTGATTTTTGATCTGTTGAACCCTCCCTTCCCTGGATATAAATTATTTGAAGAATTGGTATTAGATTTTGGCAGTCCTCAGACAGATAGAAGAAAATTCAATTTTTTAATGAGAAATATTCCCAGTGAATGGTTAGAAAATGTATGTTTGTATAATTTGGATATTCATGATTCCTTGGTTACTGAATTAAATGCTGCAAAAAAGGTTCCCAAGCATGCTTATAGAATAATAAACGTTTCCTATCCACTTGACAAGAGATATAAATATTGGAATAGTAAAATAACAGTCCCGGATCATATCATTTGGGAAGAGGTACACAAGGCTAATTTCACTTGTACAGTTGAAACTAGATTGCGTTCTTTCTATTTTAAAATTTTCCATAATACTATAGCTTTAAATGCCTTTTTGTATAAAATTAAAAGAAAAGATTCACCAAATTGCGTATTTTGTGATAACCAGGAGGAACCAATTACTCATTTGTTTTGTGATTGTGAAAAGGTGACCCCAATATGGACATATTTGTTAAACATAATAAAAAAACATATTAATAATTTTAAGTTTACCAATTTTGAAAAACTTTTTGGCTTTTCATCAGACAGATTCATTACATATCTCTTGTTAGTGGCAAAATACTATATTTATATTTGTAAATTTAAGGGGGATTTACCAAGTTTTGATCTTTTAAAGAGTTTTATAAAGAAAGACAAAAAGATATTGAATATTTTTCAGCGAAAAAAAGAAACAAGCTTGTTTCGCATTTTAAGAAATGGCGATTTGACTTATGATACTCATGTTGATTTAACTTTTATTCCTGTGCCCCCTCACTCCGCTTTATGCACTGTAGTTAAAATTATGATTTCCATGTGTACAGTGTATACAAAGTATCCCTCAGTGGCGCATACACAATGCATGATGCCTTTTCACCTTGATTCCACAGAAACTGACGGTGTGGTGACATTACTAATATAAACTATGCAGTTTAGAATGTTTTTTTTTTTTTTTTTTGTAGAGAATTTAAAAAAATTAAAACTACTTAAGACCATGTTCGTGTGCGCCAGTGATGGATGTTTTGGGTAAATTCAAGGTCTTTTTTTTTCCGTAATGGTTTTTTATAACTTTCTTGTCCTTTCATTTTTGTTATTATCATTATCATTATTATTATTATTATTATTATTATTATTATTATTACTGCTATTATAGTTACTATCATTATTATCATTATTATATTAATGTTATGTTTTGGGATATATGTGTATTTGTATTTATACATATTCGTTTTTTGTTTGTTTGTCTAATTATTACCAATGACTTGTAAATATGTAATTTTTATATGATTGAAAGTTTTAATAAACACACAAATATTTAAAAAAAAAGTTCTTTTGGATTACCAAGTTTCTTGAACTTTAGCAAGGTATGATTAACCAGAGCCTTAGTCCTCGAATCAATCACAGCTGCAGTCTTCTGTGTCCATTAGAGAAAAATGGGATTGTTTTTTACTCTTAGTACCAGTCTGGCTTTTACCCGACAAGATGTACAAGTTCAACACATGTCCATGCTTTAAATCCTTAACAGATTCATCGGAGGTAGGACAGCAAAATGTGATTCAAGGTGAACTCTATAGCCACTAGATTTCTTCTTACGTGGAGGCATCTGAAAAATACAAAATGAGTATTCAAGCCCGTACAAGCTTTTTTAAGGGGGGGTCTTAGGGTTGCTAACTTTTTTCGTGAGGGGGGGGGGGGTAGTAGTGAGCACTAATTTTTTTGGTGCTCGACGGGGGAATGGAGCGAACCCCCGAACCCCTAGTTTGTACGGGCCTGGTATTAAAAGAAGCAAGTTTGACTTCAATATTTAATTAGATTTGAATGAATTCTGCAGAATAAAAGCCCTCTTTAGGGCACGTAACAAAACAAATTACAATTGACAATTAAAAAATATGAATGAGCCCCGCTACAAAAAGGCCGGAGTAAGAAAGACAGACAAGTACAGAATATAAGTGGCTCCTACAGGGATTACTCCATCAAGATTCAAGACGGGTGTTTCGACCTACCTGACACACATTGATCTGACCCCTTTTTTACTATTCATTTTCTACAGAGGCTTTTTCATGATTGGCTTTTTTGCTAGTGAATATTCATGATATGCGCGGTCATCTTTTCGTCGCGCGAAAAATACGATCAGCGAATGAAAGTCTATAACAGCTCGCGGGCTGCGACTTTGCGTTTTAGACTGCCACGCCAGTCATTGCTTGTAATTAGCTGAACAAAATGTTGTTTGATAATAAGAAAAAACGAGTTTGGGTAGGATTTCATAATATCATAAAAATTTCATAAATAATTGGTGAATATCTGAATCATGATGAGCCTTTATTTCAAGAGGTGAAAACAGCCACACATAAGTTGAACATTATGATTGGGCTGGTATTTTGTAAGGAAAAGACATGGAAGATCACGTGATCAACGATCACATGATCAATTTTGACGTAGGACGAAAATAACCCCCGATCACCAATGAAAAACCTGCATTTTGGTGGGGATTTCTAAATGAGCTCTCTGTGTACATGTAGCTATACTAGTAGTTGGCTGGCGCGGCACAAGCAGCTCGTCACTGCACTTCGTGATCGTGATTGTAACGTATACCTAACGTATTTCCAGACGCTACAACTACAAGTACAACTAGAGCTAGATCTAGAATCTAGTCTAGACTATTTGCTGAAAATAATAGGCAATGGGTCTCGTAATTTACGAAAAAACCGGATGGCGGTATAAATGGAGAGAATTTATTCGTAGATACCTTCCACGTTTGATGGCTTCTGGTGTTGACGACGATTCCATGGGGGATGATACATCCAATGCCGTGAGGCACCTGGTGAGTGTAGACTATTTTGTGATTTATCAGATTTTGACATTTTAATTTTAGCACGTAAAGTCTACAGGCATTGAATGAAAGACGAGTTAACTGAACATGCAACATAATGGCAATGACTTGAATGAGAATGTGACTTGAATTATTGAAGTTGTGACTGTGACTGTCCACACATACTGACATAGGCTAGCTGCATCGCTATCCTGGCTGTGTATTAAAACCTGTTTTATTGATCTCAACATTTCAAACACCACTGTACAAAATTAAACTGATTTCACTCAAAATCGGTACTTTAGTGACAATTGATGACACCTAAATAGCAGTAAAATACAATTTTTTAACTCACCGATGTTAGAGAGAATAATTTAAAAATTAAAAATCGTGAGTCCAGTGTCAAACTTGCTTACAGTTTTATCGGCATGATTGTGTGCATTTGTGTATTATAAGTCTATTGACTATTCACATGTGAAATTGCTGCCTATTAGTATTAGCACATGGTACAGCGCTAGAGGTCCATACGCAGTATTGACTCTCTATGCTTTGCTGGAGTGGTGACTGTCCAGCTTCCAGTGGTGTGTATCAATGCAATGATAGGCCTACACGTTTTTCAGCAAGTTGAAAAATTACTAATTTACTTGAGTTGGAGGCAGCCAAGGGGGTGATCAAGTGCAGTTCCAGGGCAGTAGGGCATAGACACTTAGACAGAAAATTTTGTGTGCTTGGAGGGTTTTAAAAACACATGTCAGTGAAGATGATAGTCTCAGCAGGTCATATCCCGAATGAAATAGATAGAGATCTTTGTGATAGGCTGCATAGCCCTTTGAAGATTAACAATAACAGTCAGAAGATTTTCGGTTTAATTAGGGCGATGCATGGTTATGATTGATGGTCTTCCGTCCCATCTCTGTGATTAATTTGTAAATCTTTTGATTTTTTATTTCTAAATGTTAAGATATTAATAGCAGTATGACATTGGATTTATGATATGAAGGAAGCATAATTAATAAATGTCACAATATTCACAAATATGAAATATTCTAAGAAAGAGTTTCTTTTATTAGCAAAGTCCTGTAATAGCAAAATCTGCACAATGTTGTTCAGGAAAATAGAAATGTGGTATCATCATTGCACTAGTGACTAGTTAAAATAACGCCAAAATCAGTAAAAGTATTATGAAATTTACCTGGTACTTGAAGGATCATAGATGATGTTTAACCCTTGGGTTATATACCTCTATACGTTTAATTTTTTAATCATTTTCTCTACCAATTTTATAGGAAGGAGTGCCAGTGAGTGTGGTGCAACGGTTGCAACCTACGGGTGAAGATGGAAATGATGGTATGGGACCTGAAAATCCGGGGTCGGACAGGCCTGTTGAAGAAATTGAAGCTGGTAAGTGAGCCGGTTGAAGAGAAAATGCTTGTAGACACTATGTTTAAGCAACATTTCTGCCGGAAACATTTCACAGTAAATAAATAAAATTGTACAAAAAGAACGGAAGCCGCTTGGACGGTATGTTGATCAAGGTGAAACAATTTTTTTGTTGAAAATTATGAACACTTTGATTCAATGCCTTGAAATTTGGCAAAATATACTATCCTGATTTATATTCCACATACTAAGAATCTTGCTCTACGATTGGTCAAAAGTAAATCACGTAATGAAAGATAGTTCGCCCATCATTGATGGGAGAAGAAGTTTGTTACACTGTGTAGATAGTACTACTATCTTCAGTGAAAGTGCTTTGCACTCGGTAGATAGTAGTACTATCTACACAGTGCAACGCACTTTAATTGTATACATTGCGTATTGCTCTCCTCTTTAAGCGATTTTAGTGTTAGTACGCGAACTTTGGTCACACGCGAACTATAGTCACACCACCATACTGCATGCACTGTACGTATCGTACATCGTTTGCTAGCTGTTAATTGATGACTTGTTGCTCTAGAATGACGGAAGAAGTGAATGTTTCTGATGTGGAATATAAAGCAAATAATCACCTTTTGGTTTCAGGCGATGGCAAACTATCACTTCCTCGGCAATCTGAATGTATACGCTATCTTTCCTCAGCTTCGCTACGGAAAGATGGCTACATCCAAATCGCCTCGGAAGTGATAGTTTGTCCCATCACATTCACCAACGGTAATTATTTGCTTACTAGCTTTAAAATGCTGATATTTATATTTATTCAACATCTCAATTTTAAAGTCAGTTTATATAAAATACTTCATAGAAATAAGAGAGGGTATTATGAACAAGAGGATGCATGTCTTTGAAAATGAAAACTTGTTATCATTCATGATGAAAAAAAATGACAGGACAAGCAATCAACAAGTCCAACTTCACCCTTACATGTTAAGATAGTATACTATCACTACAAACCACCAAGGTCGGGTGTGAAAAACTTATTGTCTGACTATATACATTTCGAATGGCACACATTTCGAATGGCACACATATAATACCCTAGATTTCAGGTGGATGGAGAGAGTTAAACATGGGTAGTTTCTTTTTTATGGCAAAACCCTTTCAGCACTCGTATCATATTCAGTTCAGGGGTACAAGGAGAGCTAAGAGAAGAGTTGTATACCAAAGGGGGAAAACCATTCTTTTCCTTCCAAATTAGCATTATTCTGGTAACTGAAGTAAAGCAGTACAAGCTATTATTGGCTTTTTGCCTTTAATATGAAAGAATTGATACAGAAAGTCTTGATACAGTGGACTTGTTATACATGACATTAATATAACAACAAAGTACTAGGTATAGTTTTCCCAGTACTAGAGGTCAATTTTTGCTAGTATTTGATTATTTCCTGAACCAATTTCAATTTGACAATTAATTCCAATGGTCCATGGGAGGTTAATCGTTATCATTAAAATCTGCTGTTATTTGACCATTTCATTTCCGTAACATTATGCCTTGATTTTTTTTCTCAACAGGTCTGGAGATTAGGCGAAGAGCTTGCAGAGAAGAACTCTCTGACAATAGGCCGATAGAGATTTCCCGGCAGATATCTTCGGAGCTGTGCTTCATCTTTATGATAATACCCAGGAATATCGTCTTTATACATATAAGTTAGTTATAACTTTTACAGGGGAAAGAGGGGCAGATTTTGAAGGTCTGAGCAGAGAATTTTTTGTAGCATTTTGGGATCAATGTTTTTTAAAATATTTTAACGGTAAGAACATGTTCCATCCCCGAGTTGGTCCATACCCCTCAAACCCATCAGCAGAAACTTGGCAGAAACTTGGAGTCATTTTAAGTCATGGATATGTTCTTGCTGATTACCTACCTCCCTCTTTTTCTAAAGCCTGTATTTATTTTCTTTTAAGTGGAAGGGAACCTGTTCCAAGCATTATTTTAAAAAGTTTTTTTTCTACATTGTCAAAAAATGATGTGTCATCATTGAATTTGGCCATGAGTACCAATCCTTCCAGAGCACAATTTCCTGATTCATTAATGACACAACTAACTTCAATTTTAAGCCACTTTCACTCAACTTTCAATCTCACACCATCCAATATTAATACAGCAGTTGCATCTATTGCCAGAGATTGTCTGATTGAAAGACCTTACTATGCCCTTCGCAACATGAGAGAAGGAATGACCACTGCCCATCCATCATTGTGGTCCCAGCCCCTGTCAGATAACGAGATTTGTTCCCTCTTAAATTCATATACCCCAACTGCTGAAAATGTGATTTTAAGATTACAAGTAGAATATGGAGAGGATCCATACCAAGCTGCTCTAGAAGCACAAATTGATGACTGGTTTCGCCAATTTATCTATAAATTATCCTCTAATCAACTAATGACTTTATTACGTTTTATAACATCGACTGATATTCTGAATGGGGATATTGGAGTGTCATTCGATGGATCCCAATATGAAGTGGGTATGGTGAGGGTGGCAACATGTGGACGGCAGATAACATTTTCGAGGCATTTTCTGTCCTATGAAGCCCTAGAGACCTATATGTTGAATATCATTAATAACCCCAACCTGTGGAATACTTTTGACACTTTGTAAGGAGACATTTTACCTTATCAGGGTTATCTCTTTGTATTGTGGATACTGTACCGTACTTTCACAGTACTAGATGGAAATAAAAATAGAACTACATGTATTATATTGTATTATATATGGAGTCTGTGTCAGCTGCCAAATACCTTGGCATTACTCTCACTGCTGATCTCAACTGGACACAGCATATATCTGCCACCTGCAAGAAGGCAAACAACACCCTTGCCTTTCTTAGAAGGAACCTGCGTGTCAACTCCACTCAGCTTAAGACTACTGCATACCAGGCTCTCGTTCGTCCTCTTCTTGAGTATGGGAGTGCTGTCTGGGATCCACACACCATCAAATGTCTAAACCAGTTGGAGATGGTCCAGAGACGAGCGGCGAGATATGTTCTCAACCGCTACCACCAGACAACTAGCGTCTCTGACATGCTGAGTCAACTTGGATGGACCTCCCTTCAGAAGAGAAGAGAGCATCAACGTCTCACCTTACTGTACAAGATGCACTACTCTTTGGTTGACTTTGACATCCACCACTACATCCAACCGGCAACAGTCGTAAGAACTACAAGATCGTCTCGTCCTGTTATCGTGTCATGCAGTCACGAACAGAGCAACATATTCACTCCTTCTTCCCTCGCACTGTTCGACAGTGGAACGCTCTCACTCTCGAGGTTGTCCTGGCTCCATCAGTGGAAGCCTTCCAGCGACAACTAAAGACGGGAAAGTAAATTCCGGCAACTTTTTTTTTACTGGCACCATGTATATATACACCTTTCACCTGCACACCTGGGCATCCCTATGTCGCCACACACATGCACATTATCTGCAAGAATCTTCAGCAGTGAAGGAGGCAGATTATTTTGAAGAAGAAGGGTATATTGTATTATATTGTATTGTATTATATTGTATTTTTATTTGTATATACATCTGAGCTCACTACCCCCCAACACTGAGCGAAAAAATCGACCAGCACGATTTTCAAATTTTCGCACGAAGTGGGCCCCTTTTTAGGCCCCCTCCCTTGCCGCCGGCTGGATCCGCCCCTGCCTGTGAATCATGTGCTGACTGGGCTAGTCCCTCAAATTGTCAGTGAACGGAGCAGCTGGAGGGCACCGGGCCCCACCGGGCAGAGCTGAGGATTGAAATGGGTGTTGCAGAATTGTTTTTGAGTTTTTTAATTTCTGATGGTATATCTCTATTATCAAATAAACATTTACTTTACTTGTACTAAAGAGAACTGTTGCTGCGCTAGCGCCATGAGCGTCCCTGGACGGTGTGTGCGCTCTATAAGTTTACACTATTATTATTATTATTATTATTATTATATTGTATTATATCGTATTATAGTGGACTATAAATCAATTCAATCATTAAATCCATAATTAATATTTTATTTGTATATACATCTGAGCTTAATTAGTTATCACCCTTTAGTCTCATTGGCTGCCCGAGTGGGGCCTGGTGGCCTCAGATGCTAGAGCTCCTGTGAATCATGTGCTGACTGGGCTAGTCCTCAAATTGTCAGTGAACGGAGCAGCTGGAGGGCACCGGCCCCACCGGGCGGAGCTGAGGATTGAAATGGGTGTTGCAGAATTGTTTTAGAGTTTTTTAATTTCTGATGGTATATCTCTATTATCAAATAAACATTTACTTTACTTGTACTAAAGAGAACTGTTGCTGAGCTAGCGCCATGAGCGTCCCTGGACAGTGTGTGCGCTCTATAAGTTTACACTATTATTATTATTATTATTATATTGTATTATATTGTATTATAGTGGACTATAAATCAATTCAATCATTAAATCCATAATTAATATTTTATTTGTATATATATCTGAACTTAATTAGTTATCACCCTTTAGTCTCATTGGCTGCTTGAGTGGGGCCTGGTGGCCTCAGATGCTAGAGCTCCTGTGAATCATGTGCTGACTGGGCTAGTCCCTCAAATTGTCAGTGAACGGAGCAGCTGGAGGGCACCGGGCCCCACCGGGCGGAGCTGAGGATTGAAATGGGTGTTGCAGAATTGTTTTTGAGTTTTTAATTTCTGATGGTATATCTCTATTATCAAATAAACATTTACTTTACTTGTACTAAAGAGAACTGTTGCTGAGCTAGCGCCATGAGCGTCCCTGGACAGTGTGTGCGCTCTATAAGTTTACACTATTATTATTATTATTATTATTATTATTATATTGTATATTGTATTATAGTGGACTATAAATCAATTCAATCATTAAATCCATAATTAATATTTTATTTGTATATACATCTGAGCTTAATTAGTTATCACCCTTTAGTCTCATTGGCTGCCTGAGTGGGGCCTGGTGGCCTCAGATGCTAGAGCTCCTGTGAATCATGTGCTGACTGGGCTAGTCCTCAAATTGTCAGTGAACGGAGCAGCTGGAGGGCACCGGGCCCCACCGGGCGGAGCTGAGGATTGAAATGGGTGTTGCAGAATTGTTTTTGAGTTTTTAATTTCTGATGGTATATCTCTATTATCAAATAAACATTTACTTTACTTGTACTAAAGAGAACTGTTGCTGAGCTAGCGCCATGAGCGTCCCTGGACAGTGTGTGCGCTCTATAAGTTTACACTATTATTATTATATTGTATTATATTGTATTATAGTGGACTATAAATCAATTCAATCATTAAATCCATAATTAATATTTTATTTGTATATATATCTGAACTTAATTAGTTATCACCCTTTAGTCTCATTGGCTGCTTGAGTGGGGCCTGGTGGCCTCAGATGCTAGAGCTCCTGTGAATCATGTGCTGACTGGGCTAGTCCCTCAAATTGTCAGTGAACGGAGCAGCTGGAGGGCACCGGGCCCCACCGGGCGGAGCTGAGGATTGAAATGGGTGTTGCAGAATTGTTTTTGAGTTTTTAATTTCTGATGGTATATCTCTATTATCAAATAAACATTTACTTTACTTGTACTAAAGAGAACTGTTGCTGAGCTAGCGCCATGAGCGTCCCTGGACGGTGTGTGCGCTCTATAAGTTTACACTATTATTATTATTATTATTATTATTATTATTATGTTGTATTATATTGTATTATAGTGGACTATAAATCAATTCAATCATTAAATCCATAATTAATATTTTATTTGTATATACATCTGAGCTTAATTAGTTATCACCCTTTAGTCTCATTGGCTGCCCGAGTGGGGCCTGGTGGCCTCAGATGCTAGAGCTCCTGTGAATCATGTGCTGACTGGGCTAGTCCCTCAAATTGTCAGTGAACGGAGCAGCTGGAGGGCACCGGGCCCCACCGGGCGGAGCTGAGGATTGAAATGGGTGTTGCAGAATTGTTTTTGAGTTTTTAATTTCTGATGGTATATCTCTATTATCAAATAAACATTTACTTTACTTGTACTAAAGAGAACTGTTGCTGAGCTAGCGCCATGAGCGTCCCTGGACAGTGTGTGCGCTCTATAAGTTTACACTATTATTATTATTATTATATTGTATTATATTGTATTATAGTGGACTATAAATCAATTCAATCATTAAATCCATAATTAATATTTTATTTGTATATATATCTGAACTTAATTAGTTATCACCCTTTAGTCTCATTGGCTGCTTGAGTGGGGCCTGGTGGCCTCAGATGCTAGAGCTCCTGTGAATCATGTGCTGACTGGGCTAGTCCCTCAAATTGTCAGTGAACGGAGCAGCTGGAGGGCACCGGGCGGAGCTGAGGATTGAAATGGGTGTTGCAGAATTGTTTTTGAGTTTTTTAATTTCTGATGGTATATCTCTATTATCAAATAAACATTTACTTTACTTGTACTAAAGAGAACTGTTGCTGAGCTAGCGCCATGAGCGTCCCTGGACAGTGTGTGCGCTCTATAAGTTTACACTATTATTATTATATTGTATTATATTGTATTATAGTGGACTATAAATCAATTCAATCATTAAATCCATAATTAATATTTTATTTGTATATATATCTGAACTTAATTAGTTATCACCCTTTAGTCTCATTGGCTGCTTGAGTGGGGCCTGGTGGCCTCAGATGCTAGAGCTCCTGTGAATCATGTGCTGACTGGGCTAGTCCCTCAAATTGTCAGTGAACGGAGCAGCTGGAGGGCACCGGGCTTCACCGGGCGGAGCTGAGGATTGAAATGGGTGTTGCAGAATTGTTTTTGAGTTTTTTAATTTCTGATGGTATATCTCTATTATCAAATAAACATTTACTTTACTTGTACTAAAGAGAACTGTTGCTGAGCTAGCGCCATGAGCGTCCCTGGACGGTGTGTGCGCTCTATAAGTTTACACTATTATTATTATTTTTATTATTATTATTATTATTATATTGTATTATATTGTATTATAGTGGACTATAAATCAATTCAATCATTAAATCCATAATTAATATTTTATTGGTATATACATCTGAGCTTAATTAGTTATCACCCTTTATAGTCTCATTGGCTGCCTGAGTGGGGCCTGGTGGCCTCAGATGCTAGAGCTCCTGTGAATCATGTGCTGACTGGGCTAGTCCCTCAAATTGTCAGTGAACGGAGCAGCTGGAGGGCACCGGGCCCCACGGGCAGAGCTGAGGATTGAAATGGATGTTGCAGAATTGTTTTTGAGTTTTTTAATTTCTGATGGTATATCTCTATTATCAAATAAACATTTACTTTACTTGTACTAAAGAGAACTGTTGCTGAGCTAGCGCCATGAGCGTCCCTGGACGGCGTGTGCGCTCTATAAGTTTACACTATTATATTATGAACAAGCAAGTTGTGTGTTTGCTGTTGAAATGTACATCAGTAAAAAGGTTAATGCTCCTAAGACATCTACATGTATGGGGATGCAGCGAATGCAGTGTTGGCAAATGTGGTAAACTCGATCAAGAATTATAATTCATGAAATCTTTTCTTGTAGGGAAATGTTACCATAATATGATATTCAAATAAGAAATGGTTTTACTGTGATGTTTACATTAATTCTTTTCTTTTCATGTAAATGCAGTAAATGCGTGTACTATTTGTATAATGTGGACTGTGTCAAATCTGGCTGTAAATAAATTGTGTTGTATGGACTTTCAAAACTTTCATTTGATTCCTTTCAATGCTTTGTTGTGAATTAATCAAATCAAATAAGAGTTATGTGCGATGGGAGCAGAAAGTGTGTGTGTTTGTGTGTGTGGGTGGGGGGGGGGGTGACCAAAAAGCAAGTCTAGCATTCAAGTGCTTTTATTTGAAAACGGGAAATTACGCAAACTGATGAAGAATTTTAAGGAAGGGTCATACAGCAGTGAAAGTTGTCATGATAGAAATAATCGCTAAGGACAAATTTGCAATTCCGTATATAAAACTGATATTCATGAGTAGACTTAATTATGATCACTGTTTGCCTTACATTTCTTGAAGAAACATATTTTCTTATTCACCCCCAAATCTATTGCATCTATATGCACTTAAGTACCCAACATGTTTTTTTTTTAACTCTTCAAAAATGAATATGGATATGCAAATTCATCCAACTTATCCTTCTTCATGCTTTTCAAAATAAAAAATGCTGACGTTATCATGCGGTAGGCCTATAGTAAATTATCATCTGCATACATGTATTTTTGGATGAGTTATAGGAGTAAATCATTTTCTTTAACTGAAAATAATGATGTGGAACTCTTGACCACAAGGGGGGAGGGGGGTGGCAAATACGAGGAAAAATGTCGAAATCAACGCTACTTGGTTTTGGTTTTGGTTTTGGACACTTTACTATCTCTGAAAATGTTATCTTCTTATCAAAATACACACAGTGATATATTTGGGCATCTTGCGGTTTCTTTTCTTATTCTCTAAAAATATATATATATTTTCAATATAACTAACATTTTCTCGCGGCACCCTGTTGAAAAACGCTATACTAAATGGTAAAAATTTGAGGGGGCAGATTGACTAGGCCGGGAGGGGGTATACCCCTTGTGGGAAAATTGTGCAATTTAAAAGCGAAACAGACACACATACATGCTATCTCTGTCTCTTTTGCCGTATGTCTTCTATCTTTCACTCTTATCTCCATTTCTTTTTCTTCTCTGCTCTCTGCTCGGATCACCCCAAAGTATTTAGCCATTTTTTCGATAATCGTTTAATGCTACCTCTTACAACAGATTTCATTGAAGATTTATTATGTTCTCCCCACGTTACTGATTCACATAATAGTATCATCTTTGAAGAGCATTTGATCTCCTTAGATTATCTCACATTCTCTTCCCTCGCTCTAACCTCTTTTGTGTTTTTTTGTTGCCATTTGATTGGGGGGCACGTGCCCTCTCCCTCCCCCCTAGCTACGCCACTGCCTTTCGAATACTCTGCATTACTATAGAAGAGGGAGGAAAGTGAAGGACAGAGCAGAGAGGAAAAGAGAAGGAGAGGTGGTGTTTGATGAGCCCTTGAACTTCTCCAATGTTGAAGCACCTGTTCCAGAGTCAAAGACTGCCCCGGTTCCTTCCGGACCACTACCTCTTTACCCTCACCTGTCATCGGCTCTGAGAAAACGGGGACTTCCCCCTAACGACTAGTCTTCAATTCCAGTCCCTGGATATTTCTTCCCTTTTTTTAGAAGACAGCATTATAATATTATATTAGTTTCGTGCTATAAGGAAACAGTATCTAAGAAGTTTTCAATTTTGTCTGTAAGTACAATATGCAACAACAGTGAGAATACCCCTAAACCAAAAAACAAAACAAAAATATTCTAATGTAACTTTTTACAAATTTGATTAAAAAACACATGTCTTAATGAAGTTGGCATTCTGTGATACATTTATAGGTACAACATATTCATTGTATGGCACAAAAGTGATACATTGGAATAGCTAACGTCTTCAAAAGGGTGTACTCACTTTTTTGGATACTGTAGTCTTTACAGAAGTTTATTTGTGTAGTAAATGTTAAAAAAGGAAGAAAAAGAGAAAGAAAAGTAATAAAACCAATGAACATTGTACTTCTTACACACAGGTCTTAAACTTCATTTAGACCAATGTAAATACTAGGCGTACTGGAAAAAAAACATTTTGATTGTTATTAATTCAGAAGTTATGACTTGTATCAGACTGAGGTTTTCACATTAACTTGAAACATGTGAAATTTATGACATTTCTTTGAACACTATTCACAAAATAATGCCTTGAATATTCAATTAGATTTCATTTTTTGTGGTCATATCAAGACCACAAAATCTGTGGTTGTAAATAATGAATTCAGAACACCATTGTGCATCGCCCCTGTCATTTCTGCACACCTTTCGTTAGCCAGTGCCTTTAATGGTTCATAACTCTGGGTTTGAACAAAAAAAGATGCCCTCGAATTTCAGCTGCAATACACAATGGCACTGCTGTGTTCTGAAATAATTATTATTATGTATAGATTTTGTTGCCTTGATTTTACAAGAAGGGAAAATATAATAAAATATTTGCATTGTTTTAAGAAAAGTATTCAACAAAGAAATGTCATTAAAAAGTTACTCCAAATATATTCAAAAGCCTTCAAGTTTAGAATGTGAAAAACTTTGATACACATCATAACTTTTAATCTGAAATATTGACAATATTTTTTTTTCAGTTTTAATTCTATTAATTTCACTTCAAAAGTGATGGCCTTTGTGTAAATAAGTACATGAGTAGTTCTGCTTTTTGTTGTAATTATTTGTGTTCTTTATTTCATTCATGTGAGTTTGATGGGTGCATGACATGAATCGTTGCCCATAAAGTTGGAATAATTTTTTTCCCACTTCTTTTCATGAAGTGATTGTGACAGTATGATTTATTATTGATAGATAAAGTTGATATCTTCTCAGAACTTTAATGATCAATCTCTACCAGTGGCATATCTAGGTATTACAGCACCCGGGGCAAACGCTTCAATTGTGCCCCCGTTCAAACCAAGTGAGGGAGAAAAGAGTTGGATTTATGTTTGTTTGTTCACTTTAACACTCAAAATAGCATTTTCCTCAGAAAATAATTACAAGGGAGCACTGCGATAGTGGGGTGAAATATTAACAAAAACCAAGGAGAAATAATGTTGAGGATTTTAATAAGGCAGCTGAAAGTTATGATTATTTCAAATTATAGAATGCAAATATTTAACAAGAGGTAATGAAACTTTAGCAAGGAGCAAAGTGACTGAGCTTTAGAAAAGTTCTGTATTTTAAACCATCAACAGTTCAATTTCTGATACAATTAACCCTGTGTCTTGGGGGTGCATATATTAATTCTTAATCTTATAATATTGTCTTTCTTTTCTCCTTTTTTTTCTTTCTTGATCGTTTTGGCACCCCCTCCAAGAGCCGCCTGGGGCCCATGCCCCTTATGTTGCTCTCTTAGATATACCACTGATCTCTATGACCCTTTTTTTATTGATCAATAAAGTTCCGAGAAGATATAAACTTCATCTCTCAAGAATAAATCAAATTCTTTTTTTTTTAAACCAAAAAAATTTATTTTACATCTTGAAAAACCACAATGTATGCAGAAATAACAAATTTAAGAAGAACACTGATTAGAAATGATCAAATGAAGAAAAAAAAATGCGAAAACTGTGAAGAAGTAGATGTGAGGGAGTACTTAGCAAAAGGTCGTTGACCTGTCGATGCTACTGCCCGTATTACGTATTAACATTCATGACTGTCTAAAATCAAAATGTCACATTCACTCCATGAAGAGGGGTAAAATAAATGTATTCCAACTTCATAGGCAAAAGTGAAAGAGGGACTTTTGGGTAGACTAAGCTCCGTTTGATCAGATTGTTTGGTGTTGTGACGGTTGCTCTGCTTCAATTTCCTTTCTTCTCTCTAGTTTTGTTTTCGTTTGGACATTCCCTGTCATCACCAGAATGATTGATATGATGAAGTGCATTTTTAACACTAACCAAATTTAAGGCCAAATAAAATTAATTCCAAGTTTCCCATCCCATTTTCCCTGTGTTTTGGCCCGCCTCATGTTTTTGTTCTAAAATTAAATATATAATAATCTGAAAACATACAACACAATGATTTAAATATAAAAGTTGTATACCGGTAATGCTCTTCTTTTTTTTTAGCCTGCAAAAAGAAATTGTTAAATATCGACCCAATCGTAATTTTTAATATCAAATATTGAATGACATGGAACTCTTCCTTCTAATTTTAAAGAAGAAAAAAATCTGGTTGAGAAACGAGGAATCAATTTTACATGGCCTAATCCCAGACCAAGCAAATATCAATAATGCATAACCCTAAACCACATTCAACACTCTATACAATGCGTCCCAGAAAACAAACGGTTGTGAGGAAAATAATTAATTGCTTTTAATGAAGTAGAATCAAACAATTCTTTGATTGCATTAATCCATATGCGCTGCACCGAGCAACGTTGATTTTAAAAATGACATGTCGAAATCAATCTGTGCCAGATTCGGGTAAAACAGTGAATAGTAACACTTAAGAACATAACTTGAGGGAAAATCCATTTGTAAGCTTTGTTAGATTGTGAAACCATTGGGTAACCTTTTTTGGAAAAAAAATGATGTTCTGATGGTTTATTTTCGGCCTTACGTGCCCATTGAACCATACCTTTCCCCTTATACAACATTTTACAATATCTCTTACTTTGATTCATGTGGAAATATCACCTGACTGTCCTCTTTTCATAACAATCGCAGACCCATTTAAGTACTAAACATGCCCTTTTTTTCCTCGTCATTGACAATATCTTCACTATCCTTAATTTCCAATAGGTCATGTTAAAAATGTATTCAAAATCTGGCACAAATGGATTTTGACATGCCATATCAAAACAATGTTGATCCAATGAAGAGTGTATGGATTAATGTAATGTATCATTTGAAAGCATATTGCTTCTACCTTATGAAAATAAGTTCAATTCTATCCTATCACATCTAAGATTTAAACATATTTTCAAGCCCCTTTAGAGGCACATATAGGATAATGCGCAATCTTTGCTCCTTGAATAGTTGGCTTGTATAGAGAGAACTGAAGAAGAAAAAAAAGAGCATAGCACGGTTTGATGGAAGTTTGCCATTTATACTGCAAACACTGAACATGACGGACAAAGAAAGAGGACAAATAAAATATCATGCAACAATAGACGGAACACTTCACATGTAGAACAGGTGTCACATGCATATTCACCTGTTCTACTTATTAGCAGTGAAGGGATGTTCCTTTGTCTACCACAGCAATTGTTGAGGGTAGAATGAGGAACCGTATATTTTGTCATGTTCACAGTGAAAAATCTATGAATATGTACTGATATTTTCTAAACATAAATACACATTATAAAGCTTGCGTTTATGTTCAAAGATATTCTGATTTATTTTACATACAATAAATACTGATTAGAGATTATTTACATTTCAAAAGCATTGCATATACATCCATAAATTATTCAAAAGAATAGCCAACAAAAACGGACATACTAGTATTTTCGTCTTGCACCCATCAGAGTAAAGTGCAAGAATGAACAGAAAGCTAAAATCAGACGAAAATAAGTGGAAGCTAAAGGAACAAAGTGTGCCACAATATAACAGGCTGTGATTGTCTGCCTGAAAGTTGGTGTAAAGCCAGTCATTTAATGAAAATGGGCTGTAGCAATGCTAGCTAGAATAACGTGAGAGTCCTCACCAATTATTTCTGTTGGCACAGAATAGGATCAGTGAGTTGAATTTAGGCTTCTCGGCCCAACATGCCTAGATGAGTGAAGTTTCTCGCTCGGCTGAGAACTGTGAACCAAGATGAACAATATTGTTCAGCACATCCTTGATTCTTCAGTAGGTGGTGTGCAATAATAGCGGAGTAGGCATTATCTGCTATTATCATTTTATTATTGTTTGCTTACATGAACCCTAGGGTTGTGAACGCATGCTGATCTGACGGTTTCGGATGGAAGTGGGCACGTGTTGCGGGTTGAAGTAATATGCCAGTCTTTGAGTTGTACGCCCTAGGTACTGAGCTTCACATCGGCACTTGAAATAATAGATAGCATTGCTATGTGTGGTAGGGAGCACATCTTTGCTGACGGATCAGATCATTCTGTGTGTAGTAAATACAGCGCGCGGCACGAGACTAGTGAAAGCGTTTCAGACAGCCTGTTGATCTGCTATTCAAACTTTCCCTTGGCAAGACCGGTGTTGTATTTGTTTTCTTCAAATTGCGTGTGACTTAGCATTTGATAATATGATTGGGATATCCATTCTTGTACGCACTAAGATACTCTCAATACGGTCATTGTCAGCGGCAAGTTTGCAATCAATGAGGATAATGATTAGGCCAAATTGTAGGACTGAACGAGTCTCAAAATGTGAACTGAACTGCATATGTAGGTTTCCGATAAACAGAAGTAATGAAGCCGTGCGCTGACTTCTCTGCCGGGTACATCAAGAAATGGAAGTGCGCCACCACATTCGATATGGATTGTGTATATGAGTGACGGGTGGAGAGCGTCAAGATGTGCAAGAAAATTCATGCACGCTGCGCTACTGTGAAACAGAGCAAGCTATAGCACACCAATGGGGCGAAATTAGTGCTTATATCAACGAATGCACGCTTCTCGTGATAGCTTACTCAAATATATTAGCAAGTATATTAGGACCCCACGGTGAGCCCATCTGTTTGCGCGTTCATGACGTTATTAAACTCGGATACGTCTTAAATTTCACAGAATTTTGAATCGTCATTAAAAATGTCAAACATTTTGCTAGTATAATCACTCTAGCTCAAAATCATGACGCCGGTGCCTTTATCAGGCTTGCTAATGTGAATGTCTGAATTGGTCCGAAGACCACGCGCAGCAATCAGACATTCGCGCTGCATATAGTAATCGGTTGTATCATACGAACAAACATGTGCAAGGTCAGCTAGTCTCACTTAAGGTAGTTAATTGTGCATAGAGAAGTTCAAATTCGGTGAAAATCTCTTTGCGCATACTGTTGGAGTTGGGAATTCCGAATCCCGATCCATGCACCAGGACAAACTGCTCAATATTGGACAAAGTATAATTCACATAAGTCAATAAAACGCTTGCCATTATCGCTAAGTGACGCTCGGTACATAGGGCATACATCTCGAAGACTGGCAGATCGCACCAACCGACGCGTACCTACTTCCATTTAGTCCTGTCCTACCCGATACAAAATTAACCTAATCAATATCCTCATTGATAGAGCACAGAGAATCTGCTCTCTGTGCAAACTTGCCACTGAGATGGACCGAATTAAGAACATCCTGCACGAGAATGGATATCCTGAACATATTATCCAATGCCACGTCACACGCAAAGCAGACAAAGACACTCATCTTTGGGCCTAGCAAATGTCCTGTCTACCTCAAACTACCGTGGCGTGGGAAGAGTTCCGAAAATTTTGAAAAGCAGACCAAACAAGCTTTCTGTAACACTTACACTACCATTGAGTTGCGCGTGGCATTTACCAAACACAGAATTATCTCGTCTGTCCACAAAGATGTGCTCCCTATCACAGAAATTAGCAATGTTATTTATGAATTCAAGTGCCGATATGAAGCTTGGCACCTAGGGCATACAACTCAAAGATTGTCAGATCGCATCAACCAACACGTGCCCACTTTCATCTGAAACCGTCAGATCAGTGTGCTTTCACAACCCACGTGCTCATGTAAGCAAACAACGTGGCTGATAATAGCAGATGATGCCAACTCTGCTATCGCACACCACTTACTAAAGAATCAAGAATGCGCTGAACAATATTGTTCATCTTGGTTCATGGTTTCAGCGGAGCGAGAAACTTCACCCATCTACGCAAGCTGGAAGCCACCTATATTCAGCTCATTGACCCTATTCTGTGCCAACAGAGAGAGTTTGTGAGAACCAGAGTGTTAATCTAGCTAGCAATGATACAGACCAGATTCATTAAAAGGCTTTACGTCTACTTTCCCGCAGCCAATCACAGCCTGTTATATTTTGGCGCATTTTTTCCTTTACCTTCCACTTATTATCGTCTGATTTCAGCTTTCTGTTCATTCTTGTGATTTACTCTGATGAGTGCAAGACAAAAAGCTTTAGTATGTCCGTTTTTGTTGCTATTCTTCAATTACAAAATCATGAAATATTCAATAATAAATACATGTATTCAATAATTACCCGCAACCAGAACCTCACCTCTAATAACAAACAAACATCTACTGTACCACTTGCACAAATCATTTTCTAGTATGAACTGCAAAATTTTTCATAATATGAGGAATTCTCGTCGTGTTTATGAAATTAAAAAAAAAACAGAGTTCGTTCAAGGTATATGTATTTGCTCAATTCCATGAAGTTGAAAGACTCTATATACTGTTCTGAAAAAAAAAGGTTTTGTTGTCGTGAGAGATAATTACCAAAACAAAATCGGGTAGAGTTTTTTTTTGTGGACACAAGGGATTTCTTGACAATATATCATATGTAAGCAAACATTTACTTTCACTGTATGAAGAACACCACTTACAGCACCATTGGTTTACATTAACACACATTTCAAAAATTCTAAACCTATGGATGAACTGAATTTGAAAATCTACAAACTCAAAAGAAAGAAAAAATAAAATAAAATGTTTTCCGAAAGACATTATCTCAAGTGAAGTGATGAAGTGAATGTTACCAGTCTCCAAAAGGATCATCATTATCAGACGCTTTGCCAGCACTGTAGAACAAAGGAAAAGTATGATTGTAGGATACTGAACTAAAAGATGTCTAGATAATACGGGTAGAAATTTTTGGCCCCTCACAAACAATCTTGGCAGCAGAATGAAAAACACTAATGAATTAAAATGTCAAGTCTCTTTTGAATCTTTTAGCCAAAAAGTTATGGAGGAAAATATTTCCATGAACATTTCATGACAAACAATATATGGCTTTGAAATCCTATCAAATATATAGCTTCATTATTTATTAATCAGATTAAAAATAATAATACTTTGCAGGTATTTAATATCAAAGTCCTGAATATGTCACAAGACTATTTCAAATCTCCCAGATACTGCAGTAATGCAATTATCTTCGTTGGTTTTCTTACCTTGCTGGGTCCTCCACCACCCCTCCTTCCATTTCTTCCCCCGAGATGGTTCCATCTGATTTATGACTGATTGAAGGCGAATCTGGTATCTGTTAAGGACAGGACCAACAACAACAAAATCATCACAAAACAGCAGACACAGGTGGAAGTAAACTACTCCTTTCTATAAATTTACCAGCTCTGCAGATCCATTCAAGAAATATAAACTAGTATTGAACCAATATTACTGTTTCTCTCATTAAACGTACAGAAAGCATATCGAGTTCTGATAACAATACAAAAATTAATTCTCACACACAATTCAAATAAATTTTCACCAAATCATCTAGTATCCATAAAGTGCACGAGTCAAATGATTTTGAAAGAAAATGTTTAAGAATCATAAGCAAAATGAACAAGGGATTCCAGGAAATATCGGGGACTATGTACTATGTCTAGGTTATGAATGTTGTGTAATTATCTATATAATTCCTTGTAAATAGTTAATTAAAATGCTGATGTGATGCACTATTTGTATAATTTGGATCAAACAAAAATACAAATCAACAACATGTCTTCCTGCACTAGGGTAAATCACTGTGATCATGATACAAAAATGTATAAGTAAAGCTACATGTAGCAAAGAAGGTTTCCCTACCACTTCAGGTTCTTGTGTTGCAGGAGTTGCATCCTGTTGCTGCTTGCGTTGTTGCACCATCATCATGTACCGTTGCATCACAGGGTCGATCTTCACACCATCCTCCTCTTTCTGCTCTTCCTGTTCGTCCTTCTTTCCATCATCTCCCAACTCATAAGTGTCATTCAGGCCAGCTGAATGATCTTGCTTTGGCTCTGGAACACCACCACTTGCACCTGCCGACTACATTTTAAAGAAAGGACAGACGTGATTGTTAACCCACTGTCTACTGGAACCATGTGGTCCCTGTATTAAGCCTATGGGAATTAGAGAATTCAGTAGTCAACAGGTTAAAGATACTATGTCCCTTTTGCAGTCAACATCAAATTCTGTAGAACTTTGCAGGAATTATGAATATGTCATGTATGTCCTCTCTGTGAAATTTTAACGTTAGCAGTGTCCTAGTATTCAAATTATGCAAGGAAACCTGTTTACTTGCTAGACTGGCTCTATAGCTCCTAAGTCGATTTGACAACTAATAGTCGTTATTTTTTTTTTCAGGGAAGTTCTAAATTAGTATTGTCTTTCAAATGCCGTTGGAATTTAACCTTTTCATTTTTTTGGCCTGCAAATGGGACATAGTACCTTTAAGTGTGAATCATCAGAGTTTTTCAACTTTCCCATTTTCATCCTTCTTAACACCTGCCATTGTCTACTTGAAGGTTGTGAAAATTGCCATTATCATAATATAGCCCAAGAATAGCCAAAACAGCTTTCTTTGGTTTTATTTGAGCATTATAAAGCAAAACTAGAGTGAAAATTTGTATAGATCAGTGATTAAAACCTAAATATGGCTATGCAGAAGTTGTCTGTATGAAAAAAGAATGAACAAAATAACTCCATATGAGCTATGAGGGGAATTGTTTTGCTTTCATCTTATGCAGTTGCACTCCCCATGTTCGGTGTGTGGCATAGTATGACGGGATACGATATTAAGTGATTTCAAGTACGGTGTTGAAAGCTGGTGTTGGTGTTGTGAGAACACCAACACCAGCTACAACACCGAACTTGAAATCATGCTGGTGTTGAGGTTGACCTCGGAAAATATGACGCATTTCCGGTAGTCTGTGTTGAGGGCTGGTGTTGAATGTCGTCTGCTGAACCGAGTATCGCGGCTGGTGTTGACGATTTACGTGTAGTTTTCCCATTCACCAACACCAGCCCCTAGGGATTGGGAAATTCATGATTTCAAGTTTGGTGTTGGTGTTGGTGTTGCAGTATACCGCAGGTAACTATGCGTGCATCTGTCAAGAATCTCACGATCAAGCCAAGGTAAAATCCATTTTCCCGTCGAAACAACTGTAAATCATGGGAGCTATATACGTTTTCAAGAGAAATTATATTTTCTCTATTCATTTTTAATATGACTTTACATTTGATATTCGATATGATGTAATTCATTGGAATTTCTGAAAGGATTATGCTTTTATCGCAAGACTTTTCGCCTGTAGAGTGACGTCACTCGGCGTTGAGGCTGGTGTTGAGCTATCGATAACGTAATCAGTATCGTCCTTCTAAACTGACCGTCGGTGTTGGAGCTCGGTTTAGCAGCCTTTCCACGCTCTCAACATCAACACCAACACCGAACACCGTACTTGAAATCACTCATTGAGTCAAAACCTATAAAATTACATGTAATACTGCAGAGAAAAAGACATTACCTCTTGTTTTTGAAGTTCCATTAACATCTTCTGCTCCCTCTCCCTCGCCTCCTGCTCTTTCCGTTTTCTCTCCTCCTCCTTCTTTCTTCTCTTCTCCTCCCAAGCTCTCTGCTCCTCTTCTTCCTCCTCCATTCTCCTCCTCCTCTCTTCCTCATCAGCCCTGGCTCTTCCGGTCTCCTCTCTCCTCCTCCTCTCCTCTTCCTCATGTTGTCTCCTGTCTTCCTCTTCCCGTCTGATTCTGTCAGTTTCTACCCTCTTTCTTTCCTCTTCTTCTTTGGGTCTCGTCTCTTCAACTGTTGCTCTCTTTTGTTCATCATCATTTTGGGCTTGAGGCACAGAATGGTCACTGAGGTGGGACAGGATTCCTTCACCTATTGCGCGTACAGGAGATGTGATAGACATTGCTATGATTATGAAAAAACAAAACGTGTAATAGGGTGCTAATAGATTTGTTAAAGGTAGTGTGAGTTACTTTCAAAGGATCAAGGATTACCCTGTGATCTCATGTATGTACTCTGAATTTAAAAAAAAAATCACTTTGTACTATAGTTGATTTTGCTATGTCTGTACTAAAATTGTTTTCATTGTCCATTTCATGGGTTACAAATACCATTGATGATGCAAATCCCTAAAGATACTATAAGAATCAAAGTTTTAAAGTCTAATACTTAAAAGTTGCAACATGGTATTGAACTAATTTCATCCTAAAATTAAAAAAAAGATGCATGCATCATGAAGTTTTTTGGTGTGAAAATATGTACAATTTCCTCTGCGTGGCAAAAAAGGGGGCTAAAACCCTTATTTTTAATAATGATTACAATTAACAATCCATAAGCAATGAACCGACCTGCTGTGGCACCAGGTGACATCCACATGGCATCATCCTTCCGATCAGGACCACCCAGGTCCGACGTATTTAACTTTACTGACATTGATGATGATGACGAGGACGACGATGATGACCGGGTGCGCTTCTCAGACATCCTGCCATCAGTGTGGTTCAGAACTGGACCTCCTACTTGCTTACTTCCAGAACTTTCTGGAAGTCTTGGTCTATCATCAGCAGATCTTTCCTTTCGAGCTTTGGATTTGTGTGGACCGGAGTGCTTTTTGGGATGTTTGGAATGGGGAGAGCTGTGAGTGGATTCCCTCAAAGCCTGTCTGCTGCCATCTAGTGGTAGATGTGAGCTTTGATCAGGAATCCTTGACATTTGCATATCTGAAAAATCCAGAATTTAAAAAAAAATAAAAAATACAAACTGAGAGGAAAACGAAAATTGAACATTCAGGCAATCATTGCACAAGTGCTTTCATAAATGATTATTAATACACACATATACATGTATGTGTATACATACAGCAAGTATACAAAATGGGTCTGAATTCCAAACAACTTGGGGAAACATCCGCTTGTTCACTATAGGTACCAGCTGGCTTTTATGCATTCTGAAAGTGCTTGATAGGTTCAACATAAATAATTATAATAGTGTACCAAGAGTTCTGAATAAAGTTGTTAACAATGTTAATTTGCTGATCATGAATTAAAGCAATATTATTACAGGTTTCTGTGGTGAAAATGACAATGATTTAATTCTGTGAATGATTATACCGATGACTGACACACAATGAATGAAATTCTTTCATACCTGAAGGTGGTCTGGTGGATGAATAAACTGATCCAGCTCCGGGGCTTTGGTAGGATCCTCCTACACCACTCATCCTGTGTTGGAGATCTTGATAGTTGTGTTCCAGATGCTGAAAGATCGAGAGATATATTTTGAGACAAAGCAAGATGAGAAGGGAGAGGACTCAACAACAAACCCTAATGAACCCCTGATAGTGTTTGGGGGTTAATTAGCACACCAGCCAACCTTACGCAACAACAATAATTAGTCATCTCTACAGTGTAATGTACTTTGTATGCTTTTACACAAAGGTTTCCAGAAAACTAGGTTCATATCTTCATAACATTATTTAGATTGAAGGTCAACCTCAAGAATAGGAATGGATGTCAGCTTTGTGATTAGTATCCATAGGTTACAGTTGTGAGCATGCAAAGTAATTAATGCAAAGTAATTAATGTCAAGTTATTTTAGTCAAATTAAAAATATTTATTAAAAAAAAGAAGAAAAAAAGAAGAAGACTTGATCCCTTTAATTTCTCAGTATTAAATTAATGATGGCTTTCACTTTTCTTTCCAGCAGTTTTCCTTTCTAGCTGCCTGGACCTCGCCTTGGTCTGTTAAATGAAAGCAATGAAGCCCCCTCCATCATCATTATCATCTCACCTCAGCTTCCCTCTCTAGCTGCCTGAACCTTGCCTTGGTCTGTTAAATGAAAGCAATGAAGCCCCCTCCCTCCATCATCTCACCTCAGCTTCCCTCTCTAGCTGCCTGAACCTTGCCTTGGTCTGTTCAATGAAAGCAATGGTGTCCCCCCTCTCCTCCATCATCATCATCATCTCACCTCAGCTTCCCTCTCTAGCTGCCTGAACCTTGCCTTGGTCTGTTCAATGAACGCAATGGAATCTCCACCCTGCGACTCACTATCCTCCCCGCTGTTTGAATCGTCCAATGGCAGTTGGTATCTGCTGGAATCGGCCAATAGGAGCTCAGGACCCAGAGTGTTACGATGAAGGGAGGTGTCCATGTAGATGTCATCACCTAGAGTGCTGTTGCCTCCAGCTAACCCCAGATTCCTGAATGAGCACAGAAAATGAAGATATATATATATATATCTATTTTCAAAATTCAAATTTTCTTTACAAGACCAAAAACTTACACTGATTGTTCACAAGTAAAAGTGTAAATGCATAACAGTATTAAAATAAAAGAAAAATAAGAAAAATTGGGATATCAGCCTTAACCAATATGCTTAACACACAGGTTTCATTACAGTAAAAAATAGAAATTGTGTGTGCATGATAAGTTCACATACTTTGCGAGAGGTCAGATTCATGAAGGTTTCATGATTTAATCACATACAACACAATGTTTGGAAATCATGAAAGATTTCTGTTTTACAATCATTTGCTGATAATTCAGAATGAGTCAAAACCAGTTTCTCATTACATGCAATTCCATTATCAAACAGTAAGATGAAGCAAACGATGGTATTTGAAAGCAATCTACTCCCTCTCTGTACTGTCATTATACTGTACACTTCCTTCATACAAAGCTTATCATTACATCTGCACTTCAACAAGGACAGCCATCTTCTAATCTTCATGTAATATCATCATCTCTTATTCTGTTTCCATGGAGACCCATCCATACCTGTCTGCATGGTAGATGTTGTTATTAAGAGCTGTCTGTGTCTGACGCAGCGCCAATTTGAGATCAGCTAGCTGCCGCATGAGAGAGGCCATTTCATTGGTCTGTTCTGAGAGCCTGTGCCGTAGATCCTTGTTGGACTCAATCTGAAAGTTGTTAATAATATTTTTTGAAGTATTATAATAAATTACAATGTGGAATTTCAAAGTGAGAATATATCCTTTAAGAGGAGCAACTCTTGTTTATACGAGTATTGTAAAGATATAAATGGGCATACTTGATCTTTGAATAATCAATTGTAGTGCCAATTTGAGGTGAGAGAAGTCATTTCATTGGTGTGTTCTGACAGCCTGTGCTGTAGTTCCTCATTGGTTTTAATCTAAAAGCAGAATGAGCAATATAGTTTTTCAAAGTGATAAATATTTTTTAAGAGAAGCATTGTAAAGGAATAAATGCTTATTATTTTAAAAGACTGGCATATTAAAATAACAACAGATTTTTTTTTTTTTTTTTTTTAAAGGGAAAAGATGGATTAGAAGGTTAGTACATTTGATTTACCCAGAAGAAGAATCTACCCTCAGTATAAATGTCTTCTTCTTTAAGGTCCCCTGTGCTTGGCATAAAAATCTGGGCTGTGTATCCGAATCCATCACAAAGTTATGATTGCCTATTAGAACCTTGCACTGATAAAAACATTCTCGACTTACTTCTTCTTTTAGTCTAGCATTCCTTTGATCCTTCTCAGCCTTCTCAGATGAGAGAGCAGCTTAGTCATTCCTCAAGGCCTGTAGCTCATCCATTCAAGACCAAGACCAAGACCATACCTAATGTACCATATCCTACTTACTTCTTCTTGCAGTCTTGCATTCCATTGAGCCTCCATGTGTTGTATTGTGGCCTTCTCATGACTGAGCTGTTCCCTCGTCTGCTGTAGCTCACTCCTCAAGGCCTGCAACTCCGGGGACGGTCTTGACATCCTCTCACTCAACTGCTTGATCAATTCCTCATGCCCTGGTGGACAAATTACAAGAATACATGGAAAAGTTGAGTAAAAGTGTTTTCATTACTGTTCATTACTCCACAACTTAAAATCTATGTAGAATCTGTACATAGGAAGATTATGCAATTATCAACAAGAACAATTTGCCATACATGTTGCATAACTGTGTATTGTATGATTCTTTTAAATGGTGTATGAGAGTAAAAGAATTGAAAAGAATTAAAGTTAGTAGCTTAACAACTCTAAAGACCTTGAATATAAAAACTAAAAACTTAAACCCTTCGGCATTTGATTAATTGTACTATACAATACATAAACTTCAAAATTACCTCAAATCTAATTAACATAAATTGCTTTTGAGTCGAAAACGCAGCCCACATAGCATTACCAAATTTATGCCAGCAGAAAAAGGCTGGCATAAATAGATAATGACAAGGCCAGTAATATAGCACAGGGTTAGAGTTATGGTGTGATATACAGTCTTATGTTGCAGATGTCTTTTGTTATGTAGATGTGATGACATCTCACTTGGAATATTTCTGTTACATGTACCGCTGTACTCAGTACCTTGCTCGCTCACTGCTTCTGATCTATCAGTGTGTGTGTGTGTGTATTGGGTTTTTACAGACGTGTATCAATCAGATATGATTATTTACGTCTGGGGACGTCCCTTTAACGTCACCATCCGAAAGACGAAAGATCTATCAGTGAGAAAGCCCTCACTTATATACCTTAACAGAAAATAGTACAATTTTGCACAGTTAGTACATCAACCCACTGACCAGAGGTGGAGTTCATGCATAAACATTCCTCATGTGAATATCAACTACCTTGAGTACAATTAGACCATTTACTGTATTCAAATTTTATGCATGCATCACCCTATAGCTCATCCAAGCTTGCCAAACAAAGCAGTACTGACACCCTAAATAGCTAGAACTTCCCCCTAAGGCCTAACAAATCAACAGGCAATGTATACAACCTGCATTCTTGCTATTGAAAATCAGAGACTCTCAACAGGTGAATGCAATGGCAAATCACAAGGATTTATCTATTCAGGGAGAAGCATCTAATCTTTTGTCCAATCTTTGCATTAATTGTTGCTCAATGTTGACCAAAACAAGAATAAAAGGCCATTATCGGAAGGTAACAAAAAATGTAATGCATACGTCTTTGTGAAGTGCCTCAATATAAATTACCCAGTATTTCATTCATCTGTTAAGAATAATTGTATATCAGAATGCAAACTGCATATATAGGCTAATAGGCCGATTCCTAAAGGCAAATAGGTTATTGTAGCTACAAGATCTGATTGCCATCAGGTCATATTTTATCAAACTTTTAAATGTAAATACAGTGTAATTGTGAAAATTACTTTAATGAATGTTGCCTTGAAGAATGCATCATCTTCTAATGCTCCTATATCTACTATTTGACTGCTTTCACTTTCTTCTCATCTTTATATAGCTCCTATCAGACTTCTTCCTCTCTCCCCCTTTTACTTTCACTGTATATTATTCAAGTGACCCTTTTCTGCCCCTTGTAAATAACACATTCTTCCTCTTCATTCAATTTCTTTATTTCATCACTCTTATTCTTATAATGTTCTTTAAGTAGAATTTGTTCTATGCTAATTTTCAACAAAAACTGCAAGGGACCCCAGATTATGGAGGGGAGGGGTATTGCTGCAACTTTAAGGAAAAAAATTGGGAAAATATTTATTTTCGACAAAAGAGGGAAATTGGAAATTTTCAAGCAAGCAAGCCAGTTTTATGTTTTTTTTTTTATTTAGATCATTCCAGGTTCAATGTGACCACATATGATCATAAGAAAAAGGATACTGGGGCACATTTTATGAAAGAGGGAAAAACACTACTACCGGTAGTAAGAGCCCATTTTGGGTGATGAAGGGGATGCATTGTGAGTGAATCTTAAACATAGTTAAAATCGTTTAAAGGCATCATTTAACAATGTTAAATCTGAGATGCATGACCCTATGTGTTATCAGTGTCTGTGATATGGTGTAATATTGAAGCCCTAAACAAATTGCGCTTCAAAATGATCATCAAGTGCCTCAAAAAAGTAAAAATCTTTGAGTGACTGGTTTTATTATACTCATTTTCCCTAATAGACTGTAGTGTTATAAAAACCGTTACAAAACCGAAAAATGAAATTTCGATTTCCAATCATAAATATCTTGATAATCAGACAGGCGATCGGCTTGTAAATGTCATGGGATTCCTGACTGACCTAAAGGTTTATAATTATGATTGCAGCATGAGCCAAATCCAGGATTTTGTTTCAGAATCTGAGGCAATGTTACCGAGTCACTTTAAGTATCATTTCTCATTTAAACCCTTTCTGAGATAACAAATAATCAACAATCATCTAGTAAAAAAAGAATCAAGACAAAATATGATGTACTTTATAGCATTCAAAAATGTCTATCCATGCTCAGTCTCTTCTTATATCAATACTGTGAAACCTGTATATACCTGTAAAGACCGCTCAAGGGAGACACGGAAAGCAGTCTTTATAGGCAGGCGGTCTGTATGTCCACGTACCTTTAGTACACATTTCAATGAAGAACATTACTCAAGGGAAATGGAATATGTGGTCTCTGTTTATAAAGAGGTGGTCACTAAAGCATGTTTCACTGTATTATAGAGTATCTTATTTTATACTAATGAGATGACAGATGACACACGACAGGTTACACAGGTACATACATGTACATTTTGGAAGGGAGACTGAACATACATCCACCTGTGGAGATTCAAGATAAACATCAAAATGCAAACTGCTGTCAACTTAAGACGTCAGTAAGCCTAGTAACAATACAAGTTGTCATGGCAACACAAGGCTTTTCTGCCGAGTGAAAATGACCCGAAACTGTTAAAGCAAGCATTGTTACGATTTCATTTACAAGCAGAAGATCATTCAACAATTAGATATGCAGGAGACTGCAGACCATTTCCTTAGAGTTTAAAGGGACATACATGTATGCTGCATTAAAACTAAAAAAAAGTGTTTTTCAGTCATTTGATCTCAATTTCTGTCAAACCATTTATCTCACTTTTGTGTAAGTTTTCCCTTAATTCTCTTGTGTCTGTGACCACTAGAAATATCAGTTATAAATTCCTTTTCATTTACATGTTACAGTTATTTTTTTTTTAAATCCACATTATTTTTCTATGTTGGTATTTTGCATTTCAATAACCTAAAACAAGAAACCTTTCTTTGAATGTTCAAAGATATCTACATTAGATGTGAAGTAAAAATTTTGAATGAAAATTTACAAAATGCTGGTATCATTGATTGCATTTACAGTACATTTTTAAATAATTTAATTAACACAATTGTGAAGAACAGCCTACGTGTATACAAATGTATAACAGATTTGGTGAAAGGACAGTGTTAAGAATCATGGTATTTAGGATAAAAATTACCAATTGATATAACATATGCAAGGATTTGTTTACCCTGGTTATAGACAGACTCACTCTCTCTCTCTCTCTCTCTCTCTCTCTAACTCTATATATATATATATATATTTCTGTCTCTCTCTCTCTCTATATATAACATTCTCTTTCTCTTTCTCTTTCTCTCTCTCTCTCTCTCTCTCTCTCCAAGATCATGTAAATATCACTATTGATCTATTGACACTGGGCACTAAGCTGCGAGCTCCTGTACAAATAAGACCGATTTGACATATGACTTTCATTGATTGATCTATTTCAGGTAACTCTAAAAATCATTGAACTTATAACACAGCTATGCTCTAATTTATTTTTCCCTTTTTTCTTTTGCAATTAATCAAGGTCTTACTGAAAAGAAACCTCGGCATTTAAAAGAAGCTCCATTCACTGATTGAACTTCCTTCTCCTTCCTTTCATTGTTTCATATGTACATTACATATACATATCAACTTATTTTTTTAATGAGATAAATCTTTAAATAGTAAATATTTCATGTACATGTACCAGCACACATGATAACAGATGCACACCTGTAAGCATACTCTCTAAATGAACAGGTGTGGAAATCCATTATTTTTTTCAGTCATATTAAGCATAACTTAATTGCATTGTGAATTGCGATTGCATTGTGAAAGAAACGTTGTGAAATCGATCAGAAAAGGTTGATCATCTAGCATATAAGTATTGGTGTGTACTGCAAGGTTCTGCAATCATCAAAATGATAAGAAATTCGGCTCAGTCTTGGTAAAGTTACACGCACTGTACACAGAAAGATGTATATGGGACTACGCGACCACGTGCGCGATATCTATTTGGTCCCAATTGATATAATAATTTACCAAATATATCAATTAGGAGGCGGTTTCCCGGCAAAATTTGTACCATCACGTATTAGTCAAAACATATTCTTTCACATGATTGGTAATGAGAGCTTCCATTTCATTTTTTGAGAGAGGGGCGTTTCCAAAACTGGTCTTTACCTTTAATTTCTGAGTGGAAATCCACACCCAAAATGGCGGAATCCATTCTCAAAAGGAGTAGATTTCAATTTTGAATCCAACTTCAAACAAAGTGATCCCTTAAGCCTCGTTCAGACATGATGCGGCCAAACCACTTTTTTTTTAATTATATAACAACGAAAAGTATAATACGCTTCACATTTCTATATCTAACAGACTAACACAGAGTTTTAGTGAATATGCAAAGGTCCTTTGTTGTGCGCAGTTGCCATTCATTTGCACGTTAAAAAAATATAGCGGCTTTTTTTTGCGGCGGTTTACCGCACCATATCTGAAAAAGCCTTCCATTAACTCCCAAAAGAGATATATTTTATTCCTCTGTATATAGAGAGATGTACATTGCATGGTATTCTAAAGGTGCCATTGACCTAGTTGCTCCGGCATAAAATCTCTGTTTGTTAATTCAATTTTGCTAAGTAAATTAATCTATTGTACAATAAGTGTATTGCCAAATCAGTAATCTAATTTACTTGATGACTAAGAGACTAAAAGGATGATTTGCTTGCACAATAACATCTTGCAAAGAAGATATATCTTCTCTTTTTTTTAAAGAGAAAAACATGTAAAATTTATATCTAATTATCTACAGAATAAATTAAGGTTCAAATTAAAGAATGCAAGCAACGTTATGTAGGTCTTGTAAAGAAATTAAAGAATAAGGGACTATATAGGCTGTTCCTGAAAAAAAGAAAGTCCAAGTAAATTACCCAATTATCCAATTATACAAGAAAACTACTTAAAAATTCAACATTGTTGCTTTGTTAAAATACTCATCATTAGATGTGTATTTCAGAGTCTGAAGTGTCACTGTTTAATAGAAACTCAATCATCCAAAAGAAGTGGATGGCAACTAAATACAATTCACTATGTTTTTAACAAGTCAGGAAATTATTATTATTTCTTCTTCCACGTAATGGATCATGCGTGAATGAGCAGGCATATATTGTAAATAGGCCATTTTTGTTTTGTAATCAAATTTAATGCACGAATCATTGTTAAGTGCAAATTATCTCATTCACCTGTTGAAATAATTGTATTTCAATAATCAGAATGCGAATTGCATATATTACGTGTTGTAAGGTAGGACAAGCCATAATGTTTGTCCTACCTAGTAATAATTAATGTATGCAATTCGCATTGTGACTGCTGAAATACAATTATTCTTAACAGGTGAGTGAAATTTGTAACGAGGCACTTAACAAAGATTTATGCATTAGATTTGATTACCGTACATTACAAAAATGGGCTATTGGTATATGGAACAAGATCAAGGCAAAGTGAAACAGTTATGCACTCTGCAATCATAAATTAGAACAGTTACCATGGTTATGCAATGCATGATACATTATCCTTCCATGATCACTATATCATATATGAAACAGGAGACTATGAGCTTTCCAATCATGTGCATTCATTAGAATAATCATTCTGAATCATTTGTCTTTTTTCCAAACCAATATAAATGAAATTCAGTAGCCATCCATTTTCTTTGGACCACTGGGTTTGACACTGTTGTTGTCTGAAATCAGTAATGTCTGATATCCCTTTCATAGTGGCCTGATTTTCATCGGATGCATCCAGACGCATCCAATGAAACAGCCACTTTGAAAGTGGTAGAGGAGAAATATCAGGGGAAATAGCCGATAGAAAGAAGAGAAATAGGCGATGAAATTATGCTGCTCAAGAGCAGGAGAAATTCTCTTTCTGTCGGTGTGACCGTGATGAAACGCTGTATATGAATGGGTTCGGGAGAAAAACACCAGGGAAATTGGTCAATTATCAGTGTTTTTTTAGAGAGACACTACATGTATGAAAAGGGTATTATAATTAGTCACTGGGCAATGTTTACATGTATGGTATCACATGAAACAAGAGAAAATGATCTTTCCAATAATATGTTAATTAGCAACAATTGAGTAATTGTAAGGGAAACCTTGTACCAGATCTTCCTGATTGCCTCAATGTGGTATTTCTGTCAATTTGTTTTTTTAATTCACTCCAAATGATATTGCCTGCAGGACATCAAAGAATATTGTACAGGTACATATGTGTCTTTTGATACCATGTACATGTAAAAGCAGAGCAACATCTGGGTCCCGTTGCATCAAACTTACCATTATTAAATGGTAACTCTGCCATCAATGGTAACTACCATGGTAACAGAGCTCAACAGCCAATCAAAATCAAGGTTTCCATGGTAGTTACCATTGATGGCAAAGTTACTATCAATGGTGAGTTTTGTGCAGCGGGGCCCTGATCAAATTTATGTTGTTAAATTCCAATGTCATTTTTCCTCCCATTAATGAGCTGAATGTTAAAATGAATTCTGCTAAAAGCCCCTAAACCATGAAAAAGCCCTTCAAATAGTCAATTAAGTCTCCTGGCTAGTTGCACTAAAGTGCGGTAATGGTGGCATTAGCAAGACAGCACACACAAACCATGCAGAAAGTGGGTGGTAATGATTTACTATTTGTGATTCGTGCTGATAAGTTTCCATGGCAACTCGATGCACTGGAGTGGCTCATTGACATTTGGACAGTCAATGCCACTTCTCAAGTCACCCACTGATACATCTTTAAAGCTAATCTTGAGCTGTGGTATAGAGGCTCAAATTTTGTTTTGAGAAAATGTGGCTTAAATTTGTTATGGGTTTTTGGACAAGCAAAAACCAACCATAAAAACAAACAAACACAAAATAAATAACTAAATAAAACAAAAGAAAAAAGAAAGAAAATAAAAACAAAAACAAGTAAACAAATATACCAACAATCTTTAAAGAAATTGCCATAAATCATGCTCAATGAAAAGCACAAATCACCCAAAACCATGGGGTGTGGACTTTGAGCATAATTTTTCTTGTTCTTTGCTCATAACTGATACAGGTTCTACCAAAATGTTTGGCAGATATCATTTGTTTGTAATATTGAACATTAAGCATTGGTTTTGTATCTATTCTTTGAAAAGTTATTGTTTAATTCTAAGACCAGAACTCAAGATTCCCTTTAAAATTCTCATATAAATATAAAATGCAAGATATCAATCCTGTCTGATGATGATCTGTGTTATTTCTAATGTTGTGAATTCAGAGAGTTTATAAAACTATGGTTATATTAACTCTTGCTCTGCCAGTGTCACATTCATGACAAAAATAGAATCACTATTATCCACCATGTTTGCCAGACCTGGCTACTACCTCCCCCAAAAACAAAAACAAAATATCATTATGTCATGTTCCTATCTACAGTCAAACCTGTCTATAGCGACCACCCAAGGGAAACACAAAAAGTGGTCTTTGTAGACAGGTGGTCTTTGTAGACAGGTTCCTTTAGGACATGTTTCAATGAGAAACCATTTTCAAGGGAAACACAAGATGTGGTCTTTGTAGACAGGTGGTCACTAAAGCAGGTTTGACTGTATTACCAATTCAAATGCAAAACTAAATGTTTCCATTACCTCATTTGATCAATTCAGTTAATCACAAATGAATGGTTCTGTTATTTGTATGTCATGTTCCTATCTATTACCAATTCAAATGCAAAACTAAATGTTTCCATTATCCCATTTTATCAATTTAGTTAATCACAATTGAATGGTTCTGTAATCAGATCATTGTGCAATATGTTATCTTACCATATAACCCAAGTATGCCATTTTTTAATCAACCTTTAAAGTATGTCTGCTTGTTTTTTTTAAAAACATTTTCTTATCTTTCTTTTTAAAATGTATAAATGTAACATGCCACCATTTTTATTGAATTGATTTATTTTTAATCACATATTGCTCCGCCAAGAAATATGAATGTGATGGTTGGTTTTACACCAATGTTTAGTGCATGAATCAAGCATTCTAAATATCCAATGTACTACTATATGCCACCAGAGACTTTTTTAGAAAATTGCAGACTTTGTAGATGATCACTTCTCACTTTTATATCAAAAAGGAGTAAAAAAAAAAAATGAGGAACAGAAATATAAAGGATTATATACCTCACTTTAGAAATCTAGCCATCTGATTGGTCGAAGTTGGAGTCGTGATTTCAAGCCATGCCCCACTCACACCCGCTCACAGGGAATAGTTAGAGCTCACAGGGCCTAGTTAAAAGTTTCTACCCTCATCCTCATCATCCTGCGATCCCCATTGGCTTACTTAGTTTGTGCGGAGCGCACGGCATTCCATACATTTTTGTGCCGCGATTATTTGGTTGCTATACAGTACAGCGTAGACGACCGCCGATCTCGATTGTAGCTAGGCCTAGATCTACATGTAATGACGAGATAACGCCCTTTGGAAATATAGAGAAAACCTGCTCTTTCATATGACACCTCATTTTTTTAGTATCACCTTCAGGATCACAAGCAATGAAGGTTTGAATCTTGATTTGTAATTTATTAGTTTGGGATTAGTTTGACCAATTTGGCACGATCGCTATGCACGTAAACTGCATAGGCTTATAATGCGTACAATCTCAATGGCCAACTGAGCTACCTAAGTTTATCAACACAGATTTGATTACCATGATTGACCTTGTATTCTATGATCCTGTTTTCAGTATATAAAAGTTATAATGACTGCTTTAATATTCGAGGCCTAGTTTTTTTTTTGGCTCTCGGGGAGGTTACATCGTGCTATCACCCCTCGGCACGCCTCGGGGTGATAGCACGATGTAACCTCCCCTTGAGCAATAAAAACAACTAGGCCTCTCATAGCAGTCATTATTACTATACTAAAGAATTGCATTTATGTTTTGCAATAATTTTCATGTATGAATATGATTAAAGGTTGCACATTTGGTATCATTAGAAATGTTAGTAAATATCCTACATTTGTACACAAAATGTTGCGATAGAATTGATATGTAAAGAAAGGAGTGCATGTGTGTATGAAAAGTAATCATTGTTCATATTTTGGTACAATTTTTTGAACAAGTTAAACCCCTCGGCCCAGTAAGAGAATAAACTTAGGGGTGCGTTTATGCTCAACTTTTTCTGGCCAGAATGAGGCTTTTGTTACGTGGTTAGTTCAAAACACGGTTCGTCCTTTCTCATTTTCGTAGAATCACCGATAAGCGGCGATCGTAAACTCACAAAAGGTGAGTTTACGATGGCGATTCTCCAAAAAGACGGTTTCTGGGGAAGCATAAATGCCCAATCATTTGTAAACGCGTTTAAATGACGTTCCCGGGGTCAACATAGCATGCGCAGTGCAGGTTTGCGAATCCAGCTGCAGAGCCCGAATTTGCCTGGAGGGGCCGAAGAAGGGGAGCATAAACAGTACACCTACGATGAGCGTTTACGATGAGCGTTTGCGATGAGTGTTTCAAATCGCTCATTCTGCCTTCAAAAGTGCATAAACGCACCCTTAGAAAAGTCACACACCAAACACCAACCAAGCAAGCTGAGGTACAGGTACACAAAGTTATTTCAGTATCCATATCAACATGGGGAAAAGACTCTTTACAGGGTTTAAAAATTTCACTTGGGGTCATTTTCAATGTATCAGGGCCATTAACAAAAAAATTTTCTGGGGGGAAGGGGTCTCAGAACCACAGCTTGGGAAAATCAATTTACTCATATATGATATGAAATGTTCTTTTGAGTACATATCTTATTTGAATAAAAAGGGCAAGATACAGAAAGAAATATTGAATCAAATGCAAGTACTAAATTTTTTAAATGTTCTCATATATCTCCTCATTTTCAACAAATTATTTTTTATTTACTGATTAATCATGAAATTCTATTCATGTTGCCCATGCACCTTATAAAGCTATTATTCACATTCAGTATAACATTTAATGAAAATTATGATAGATATTTGAACCTTACAAATAATCACATTCATCTATCAATTAATCAACTACTCAATTAATCATAATCTTCCAAAAGTCAATCAGTTAATTAATCAATTGGTTTATCCATTTACTTTAGCGATAGAACAACAACTGAACTAACGCCAAGATTGAAGAAAATCAGTCATCACATATAAAACTATTCACCCATTGCTCAATTGGTTCATTAATCTAATGAAAATCAGCCCTTTAAGGACAAAAAAAATAAGCCATCTTCTTTAGATACAGATAAAAGCCAAATAACATCATCATCAATTAATGAAAATCATCTACAAATCAAGAATAAATTTGTCAATAGAGTTAAGAGACACATGTCTAATCAATGAATCCAAATACTACAAACAATTTATGAATTTGATGGAACCTAAAACATGAAAATACAAAATGAATAGTAAACTATGTAAAAGAGCTATTGGTTATGAATTATCATTATGTAACTCATCATCATTGTCATTATCACCACCATTACTGAATGATACTAACACTAGGAGCAAGATTTCTTTCATGAAATCTCAAAAATAAGAATAGCATACTTTGTAAAATAGAAATGGGTTACAAATTATCATTATGATCAAAATGAATCATCATCATCACCATCGTCATCACTGTTGGCTGATAATGATGATAATTATCAACATACAAAGGAAAGAGAGTTTTAACCAAAAAAACAGCCGTGAAGAGATATTGATCACAGATATATTTTATTTTAAAAAAAATTAAAAAATATCACACACATGAATAAAGCAGGGCCTATTTCATACTTTCTAACATAGCACAAAGACTCGCAACATTTCATCAGATGAGCTGACTGCATGACTACTTAAAAATTAAATCAACAAGATTCCTAAAAAAAAACATAACAGGTAGAAAAACTAGTAAGTCAGTAGACAAATACAAAAAGTACACTTTAGACTTACTCGTCTGCTCTCCTTTGTATTCGCTTCCCAGCTCTGCGATGCGCCTGCAACACCGAAAAGACAAACGATGAGAAGAAAATTAGAAAATGAGACGGAAAGGACACAGCGTCAATTATGCCCTGACTTATAACGTCAAGGAAAAATGCATGAGTGTTTGGATGTGTGAGTGAGTGTGTGCATACACACAGGATCATGCAGTGAATGGATGGAAATTGGAAAGTAAGCAAAGGATTTTTTTGACTGGTGGACAAGAGACCAATTAGCACCTAGCTAATATGCATATTCTTTCTAATGCTTAAAGTATAATGAAGGTAAATTGATTTTTAATTGAATGAATAATGAAAGCAATTGATACACATTTTACACAAATACCATGTAATATGGTGTACATATTCAAAACTGTGTCAGGAAAGATTTTCAGCATGGAGTGTGAATCTTATTTTCCAATTTCCCATACTACTTCTTATTTTTTTACCTTCTCCCGCTCTCTCTATCTCTCTCACTCTCTCTCTCTCTCTCTCTCACTCTCTCTCTCTATATATATTTCTATTCTTTTCTTTATCTTTTTCTCCCTTTCCCCTATTTTTTTTTCTCTCTCTCCTAATCCCACTGTACGCCACCTTTTTTGGTAGTATAATATGTACCCTTCATTTGTTGTTACATGAAAGCCGCCTGTATTTTTCATTCAATTTGATTTGAAATTTTGGATGCAGCTGGCTGATGATTTGAGAACCAAGAATGACATACTTCAATTTTTATCCCCTCTTTCCCACAAAATTCATCCTCTTCAAGGCCTCTCATCAAATTCCTGCTTAGGCACTTGATAAATTACTCTAGGGACTCATTAACAATTTACTTCTCTAACTTACCCCTCCCCTCTCTCTCTCTCCTTTCCACTTTTATACTCATTATACTCAATGTTCCCTGTCAATCATTCTTATCAAACTCACATGTTTCTGCATATCCCTGAAAAATTACTGATGTTTGCGACAATCATACCAGTTTCCCTTTGTCAACTTTAATTTTTACTGTACATATTAGATTGTTTGCTAGAATTAGTGCAGTGGGCGAGTCTGTCAATCATTCTGTCTGTTCTTGTAGCTCGATAATACGTGCATTTTTTTGCGCTGCCCCCTCACTCTTTCTTTCTCAATATTTGCTTATCTTCACCTTTAAATCATATCTCTAGCTACCTTATTTTTTATTTACTGTTCTCCCCTGAAATCCATTTTTTGACCCTTTTTACTCTGTCTGCCTAACTAGTCTGTTTTAATATACACATTTTGTTTTCCTTTTTTTTTTCTTCTTTTTTTTTACCTCTCTAATATTTTCTCCCACATATGTATGCTATTCTTTGCACTGCCCCCTCACTCTTTCCCTTTCAATATTAGCATATCTTCACCTTTAAATCATATCTCCACCTTTAAATCATATCTCCAGCTACCTTATTCTGTACTGTTCTCCCCTCATATCCAGTTTTTGTCCCTTTCTTTCTCTGTCTGCCCAACTAGTCTCTTTAGACTAGCACACTTTTAAAATTTTGTTTAACCTCCCTCATATGTTCTCCTACATACACATAAGTCTACTGCTTCGATGTGAGGTTACAACAGGCACAATAAACTCAACAATCAATAAATCTACTTTCCGCAAACATAATTACATAAATATAAATTTATATTTGTATGTATAATGTATACATTTTGATCTGTGATGTAGCTAGAGTGAGGAGGGGAAAACACAGGGGGCATGTCCCCTGTAATCAAATGGTTGTAATAAAGAGGGGGGGGAGGAAGCAAAGTGAAATAAACATGATAGGACTCCCTTTCAAGCCCTTTCTTAATCAGTGGAGCTGTAGATGCACATTTCATCAACCTAGGAAGACTGGTGCCCTACCCCACTCCCCTTAATGCTAATTTTTGCATCCTTCATGGCTGAGCTCATGCTATGCCACTCATTTTGATGGATTAATAGAATGGGTGAAGGCCCATAATCTCCATGACAACACTGATGACAATCTATAGATTATTGCTCTACAAATCACACACCCAGTCAATAAATTACATTAATTATTGTACTTGATCACACTGATATTTACTTATTTAGTAATAGTTGCTAGTAATAAAAGTAGGAAAATGACTGGTAATAAATAAGATAGTTATAACTTTTTCTCAAGTTGTTATTAAATTGCTAACTCTGTTATGTATCTTTTGAGGTCCTTTCCCATTTGCTCTATATTGACAATCTTGTAAAATTTCCATTTTTTAAATATTTTTGTATGAAGGAATAAATTTGTTGCATACAGGGATTGTGTAAAAATATATAATGTATAATGATTGTAACTATGGGGCATATATGATTAAATATTTTCTATCTATAGAGAAAAGGTAAATTTCTTATTTTTGTAGTACAGAACTTTTGAGAAAGGTCCTCAGAGTCAGGTCACAGAGTTCCAATTTGTGTTTGATCGACTACAACTTCAAAATAAATAATTTTGTTGTATTTATCAGATTTTGCTCAAATTTTCACTGATCTCTTTCTCTAATTTTTCTGCTTCTATTCCCATTGATTCAAATACTTGATAATGAGAGAGTAGGTCTATTTTGAATTGATTTGATTTAGACTCCAGATGCATTTAATTCAGCCATTCCCCATTCTTTAATATGGTGCAAAAAATAAAGTCAATAATGGCTTTGCTATTAGACATTGTTTAAAAAGGTGCACTTACTCGATATTGCAAAGAGCACTTTGATGTTTGATCAAGGTCATGTTAAGCAACCCATAATATTTGTGAGACATTAATTAATTAAGTGTTCGGTGCCGTTATACCCAAACGCTCATTATCAAACATTAAAGGCAATAGTACTTTAAAATACCGGTATGTTTTTAAAGTTTTCTCCCGTAGTTCAACTGCATTATCATTAAAGCACAGTAATACAGAATTAAACAAATATTAAATAATCAATCTTTCCAAGCCTGCATGCAAAGGACACATGTATATCATGAATACTTCAGGAAAACAAACACAGCATGAGAAATGTAACTGCATCCACCATCCATGTATCAATCAATCAATCTATCCATCCATCCATCCATTCATACATCCATGATTCCATATACAGCTAGCTATCTTTCCATCTATCCATTTATTTATTTATTTATATGAATCAATCAATCCATCCATCCATCCATCCAACTACAACATGTAACCAGTCAGTCATCTATCCATCCATCCCTCTCAATATCCATCAATCCATCGGCCCATCCGGGCAGCCAGTCTTCCATCTATCAATCATTATCCATCCATCCATCAATTCTCTTATCAATATTTTTATCTACTCATCAAACCATCCATCCATCTATATATCCATTCTTCTTTCAATATATTCATCAATCCATCCATCTGTTAATTCATCCATCAATTCTTCTATCAATCTATGCATCCATGTATTTTTAATGAGATGTTAATTGTAAATGCTGAAATTCATTCTTATGAAACAAGAAGTTCAAATAAGAATCATTTGCCCTCTTTTTTCCAAAGGAACATTTATTTTAGTGGACCATCACTATGGAATTTACTTCTTAATAAATGATATTGTCAGTTGCTCATCACTTTATTCTTTTAAGTCAAAGTTGAAACAATATTTGATTTCGTATCCAACTCTTAAGACATAGTATGTATGGTGTTTCTCCCTATTTTTTTTCTCCTATCATTCATTCCCTTTATATATTGTATTTATTGGTACCACCACCCCCACTACCACTCACCCCATACATAGATTTGCTTGTAATATATATATATTTGTTTGTATGTGTTTACTGTTTAATTAAAAAAAAATATTTTATTTTATTTTTAATATTGTAGTTTAAGCAGGGGATGATCCCCGATAAGCCTCTGTGGCTTTTGATCACCCCCTCTGCAGGTTCATCTTTTGTTTTAATGCTTTTATATTTGGTTGTAATTAATATTGTCTTTTTTATGAATCTGTGGAAATAAATGAAATTGAAATTAAAATCTATCCATTCATTATTCCATACAGGTATGTTCCATTTTTATCAATCCATCCATCAATCAATCGAACCATCCATACATCCATCCTGATTTCTGTTGAAGTAGGGTAGAATTAGTTTTCAAACTTGTAATCTAATTGAGTCTTGGCCTCAAGCATTCTGCTACTTCATTAGTGGAACTCTTTATATTTTTCATGTCACATCAACAACAAGCAATCAAGCTGACACATATTACCGGTACACCTGAAAACACAATACCTTACTAATAAACTGGAAACAGATTCATTAAAAAGTTCTAGAACTCACATTTGCGCATGTTCTAGATCTTGTTGAAAGATGGTGTTGCTTTCCTTCAGTGTTGGATAATCAACCATTGTTCTCATTCTCTCGTTCAACAAGTCGCTCCTATTAGCGCTCCATCAATCCATCCATCCACCTATCTATCAATCCTTCCATATATATCTATCATATATTTATTAATCAATCTAATCAAAATCCCATCACTGTTTGCAGCAATACATTCATCCATCCATCTATCCATTAATATATCTGCCCATCAATGTATCCAACCCCATCTTTCTATCAATTTATTCATCCTTCCATCTTGTTTAAAAATAATCACTCCATCCACCCATTCCAGCAATCCATCCATCCATCTATCCATTAATATATATGCCTATCAATCTATCCAATGCCATCTTTCTATCAATTTATTCATCTTTCCATCTTGTTTAAAAATAATCACTCCATCCACCCATTCCAGCAATCCATCCATCCATCTACCCATCAATCCATCATTTTATCCATCCATCAATCTATCCAACATTATTTTATCTATCAATTTATTCATCCATCCATCTCTTTAAGTAAAAACACTTAATGCTAAATATATTACTCATTGCGGATGTAGTATCGAAAATAATATCGCTAGTGATATTCGTTTGTCTCACAATGTGGTCAATAAGGGATCTAAAAGATCACGACGCCGTGCGCTGCGACACTTCATCAGGTGATAAAAACTAATGTAAGCAAGCGTGTTTTATACTCTACGGGAGGACCGGCGCGGTGGTCAATAATTCTAAAACACGCTTGCTTACATTAGTTTTTATCACCTGACGAAGTGTTGTAGCGGCGCACGAAACGTTGTGATCTTTTAGATCCCTTATTGACCACATCGCGAGACAAACAAATATCACTAGCGATATTATTTTCGATAAAAACACTTAGTTTGAAAACTCACATTTTTGCATGTTCCAGATCTCGCTTGAGAATGGTGTTGCTCTCCTTCAGTGTAGGATAATCAACCATTGTTCTCATTCTCTCATTCACCAAGTCACTCCTATTAGCAGCTGATGCAGCTTCTGATTTTGCTTCCTTTAGGAGATTCTGATTTTAAAAAAGAAAATTGTAAGTTCTAAGGAGTAAAATGATGGATATTTTTCACTGATTCAGCTTTACCAATCAGTTTTCTTATCACAGCATGTAATTTCTTTTTTCAGAACGGTCAACATGAAACTAACATACATCACTGATCTAGGTGATTCATTATTTTTAGGGTTCAAATCAAGTCTTTTCAGAAAGTGCCAGATTGTAATTATTCAAAATGTACTGGAATTAATACTTTATTGCGTTTTTGAGAATAGAATTCTTTAAAATTATGACTCATTAAATTTTTGCCTAAAAATCCATTCATAGCTTGAAGGGCTAGTATGTTATATTGGACTTCACCAACCTTGATTATAAATGTAAACCTACACAAACCATTACAATCATAATCATTATGGGTAAAAAAATAAAAGAATTGGGTAAAAATATATATCTCCACAAAAGTCAACATGTCTATAATGAATCAATTTATCAAATTTCTTCATTTAATGATGGAATTACTTCATTTATAATGAATTCATAAATTACTTCCTCATTAATGAGTACCAATGAAGAACATAAATCAGCATATTTCTTCACAGAATATACTCTGGTGTACTGGTAATCATGTTATTTGACTCATCTGATAAAACCAATTGAATCATTATATTCACAAATACAGTTTGTAGTGCCCAGCTTTAATTTTTTTTTTGAGATTTAAGGTATATTTGTGCAGTATGAAACAAGCTTCAATAAGGACTCACCTCTAACTCTAAAACATGATTTGTCTTTCCATGGACTTGTTCCTTTAATGATTTCAGGGTCTCCTTTTCATCAATCATACTTCTCTGTTCAGCTGAAAGACAAAATAAATTTGGAATGGCTAGATATCATTGTGTGCCTGGCACAAGGATGCACAGATAACTGATATACACTTAAATAAGTAGGTATTCATAGTTCTTTTTTTCTTCTTCTTCTTCTTTTTTTTTCTGTCACTTCATCTACATAGCACATTGCAGTCCACACAATTTTCAAATGGATAGTACAGTGATTCTATTCAGAAACACACAAAATTTAAGAAATTTGCCAAAATTCACACTCTTTTGCTGCGTAAGCAACATTGCTTGTTCCCAACATCCTCTACAAAATAGAACACTTTTATAGCCCATTTTCATTACCCATAATGCATAAAGTTTAACTAGGTCAGGCTGACTTATGAATTCCTGCTGGTATATCCAAATGTACATTTCAGGAAGCAGGTGCATAACTTCTCTGTTTATTACAGGACATTTTAGAAATGAATCTGTGTAATGTACATTGTGAGCCTTTTGTTTAGATGAGTTGATTTCGGAATGAGCACATTACTGCAATTCCCATGTCAAAATTGATTGAAACTTACAAAAATTCTTTAGCAAGGTCATTGACAGATCAGAATAGAGATTCTGAATGCTTTAATAATTTCTTCTCTGAAACTTTATCATTCTTCGGTCAAGTATGAACCTATATTAAAATCTGATATGAATTGTACACTTTAATGGTAATGGCTGAGAGCTTGGGACATTCTGGATTGATATATCTCAAAATGAATCCATAAAGTATACTGAATATTTCATGAGACTTAAAACAATATAAAATGTACTATTTTTAACAAGTAATTAAATCACTTTTAAGTCTTTTTACCACATGACTCAGGCCTAAATAAGTATTCTTAAGAGATTTTTGTAGGAAGTAAGTATCTTCCAGAATTTCACCTCTTATTTTGGCTTCTCTCTGCTCCAGCTCACTCAGTCTCTTGGCAAGCCTTGCCTCATAATCCAGCTCATACCTGCATACAATCATTGAAATATTGCAGGGCTCTGATTATTCACACACAATAGCCAGAATATTTTCCCCAAATTTAAATAAGCTAATTTAAGTGCCAATAAAAAAAATTAAAAAAAACAAATATCAACAAGCACAACATGTTACTAAATCATATACAATGAACTGAAATATTGGGAATTTCATATCACATTTAAATAAATACAAAAAGGGGCATATATGTTAATCAAGTTAATCATGTTAATCATGTCCCCAGCCAGCCTGCACAAATCATGAAACGCCTTCCAAAAGATTTATTGGCAAAAGCTAGCACATGGCTTTAAAATCCATGTCATAGCAAAATTACAATTTTAGAAAGTGGACTGGTTCATTTTCCTATAATATGAAAAGTGACAAATCTAAATTAATCTTGACTTCTATGCCAATCTTGCCTTCTTCTTCAAAGGTATTGATAAAACTAATTTATCAAACAAACCTTTTTGTTTCTTCCTTGAGTCTATTTTCATAAGTTGTTTCTATGTTTGCTACAGCTGCCTCTCTCATTCTCAGGTTTTCTTCCATGGCTTTTCGCTTGTCTTCCTCCATCTTGGCAGCTCTGAATTAAAGTAAGGAATAAACAAACAAATAAATAAATAGTAAATGAACAAATAAATTACTATATACATGTAAATAGAAAGATGGGTGGTAATAGTGCATAACATCGTATTTAAAACATAGGGGCAAATAAATAATAAAATAAAGTGAGAATTCTCACCCCAAAACAGGTACCAACAATTGTAATAAAAATGTAAATGCATTCTTTCAAACTACAAACTACTTTGATCTTATCAAATTACCCCTAGGATAATGTAAGACCACATTTCACTTAATTTTCACAAAGGGTAAACAATTTTTTGCCAAGGAGTCTGCATGGTAGAGATATTTTATTCGTAACAAAGTAGCTCCACATCAGGAAATGAGATGTTGGAAAGAATTTCATATATAAACTGCATTCTAAATGTAGACAAGTAGTGGATAACATGACCACAAGAAGAACTGTTAAAAAGGGATACCAGTTGGATTTACTGAAAGATCATGTTGAGTTCTTGTAAGGAAGAATACGCAGGAACAGAATTTAAACACAAATACAATCTTACTTTCAATAAGAGCATCAGATTTGTGCAAAACATGGTAAAGGATCTTGTCAGTACGTAAAGGCAGAGTGGCCAATAATGCCACTCGCGTTCTAGCTCATCACGCCAATCTTTTCTGGTTTAAAGCCGCAACGCCGTGTCCAAAGGCTAGCTTAGACAAGGAACTTTTTTTCAGGCATTTATGTATAACCGTATATATATCTGAGATTGGATGATGATTAAAGAATTGACTACTGAGTTTGTGCATTCCCATAGACTTTACACATGACCTACTCGGTTCCTGGGTTAACAACAATAGCGACCACAACAAAAAGTATTAAATCAAAATTTACTTCATTTTAATTACCTTCCATTGATTTCCGCTTCTCTTCTGATACCTGCCTCCCTCTGTTTAATAGTTCTAAGCTCATCAAGAAGGCTCTGTCTCTGGGCATAGGTTTCCTTCTCAACTAACTGCACAGGTGAAGGAACATTAGGACATAAATCAGACATGAAATTCTCAACAACTACTGGATAAAACATGTATCATGTCAATTAAACTCTGGTCAATACAGTGCATGGAAAGTTAATCCCATTTTAAATACAGGATGCTACATGATTAAAGAAGGAGGGATATTTGAAATTGAGTTTTTTTAAATATTATTATTTAATTTAAAATAATGCAAAATAAATAAATAAATAAATAAATGTAATAACCAAACAATTTGATTTAATTACCTCTTGATGTTTCTGTATCCTGTCCATGGTAGATTGCTCTCGATCCCTCAGTGCATCTGACTTTGCTTGGTATGTGTTCTCGATCTAGAAGTCACAGAAGAAAAAAATTCTGTTATACGTTTTGTGTGTTGCATATGCCCGCTAAAAGGACATACTTGCCATCACAATCATATTTTGGCAATTCCTAACACTTTTATTCCACATATATGTATTCTTTTAATATTATTCCCTCACCATAGCATATGTCTGTGATATATCATTGGCTTTAAGTATTCTAGACAAATACAAACCTGGATATGAATAGATCACTCTGACAAACTAACACACATTACTATTAATATTTGTCTGGGTTTGTAAATTTCCTCTTTTTTTTTTGTCATGGAGTTATTTTTCTTTTAAATATTGCAATGAAAATCAGCGACAAATCAATCAAAAATATATGCAACATTAAAGAAAATGATGAATAAAGAGTAAGGAAAAGCGCTGATTAATGACGCTACGAGACAAACAAAAAGATTGATTATGAAGGTAAATCCCTACCTGTCTTCTAGCACTTGCAATTTCTTTACGAGCCTTCTCCCTCTCCTCCAGCTCAACACGTTTCAAGGCACTTTCTTTGAACCTGGAAATCTGATAATGAAAAGAAACATTATAACACGTATCCTATTCAAACAATGAATACCTTCTAGAATTCATTGGTTAAAATAAAGCATAATTATACAATTACAGACAGGCTAAATTTAAGAACGGGAGCTATGAACATTTAAAACAATCACACTCAATACTTCACAACTCTGAAAACAATAAACTCACAATCTCTTTTAGAGTTACTTCTCACTAATTTGGTAAATTTATTTAGATTGTGCAGCTACCTTCATAAACCAAGAGGGACCAATAATGTGCCCCACAAACACAAATTTGTGTTAGAGCACATAACATCACCCCCCCCCAAAAAAAAAAAAATCACACATAGCTTTTTCCTTCATTAGCCTGTAAATAAACTTGCAATATCTCTTTACAAAGTATATCTAAACTTCTAAAGCTGAAATTCTGAACACAGTACAATGGCATTGAACCTTACACATACAGAGCAAAATACTTCTGGTGAGTGCTTCCCTTTAAAATTGTATTACATGATGAACTGTACCTCTCGATTAGTCTCTTCTCTGGACTTGATCTCCATCTCCCGTTTTAGTTTGAGTAGCCTCTCTTGGATGGCGTGTCTGTTCAGAATGTCATCTTCCTCTGATTTCAGCTTGTATACATCATCAACATTCTGCAGTTTCCTCTCTGTTAGTATAAAGTAAACAAAAATTCCTCATGAAGCATATTGATTATCATAATCAGATCAGATTAAACTTGAATATTTTAGTCCCTTTTTCAACTGGGTGGTCTCATAAGAAGTCCATTTCTGGACCTGATCTTCCCAGAGAGCCCTGCATACCATCATAAGAATTTTGAATATCTACTTCTGAATATTTCTTGCGAGATCTCATTTGGAAAGTATGGTTATGAAAGATCATTAGGGAAAATTGTTTCTCTTTGGTATACAGTTCTACACAAATTTAAAGAAATATAATCAGTTCCTCTTCCTTTTAGGCCAACTTCCTATGGTGATGTATACCAGTTAGATGCTTGAAATTCATATACATACATAGTTGTTGAAATAGGCCCCCAAACAAGACAGCTCAATGGACAGATGGATTTATGGACAGACAAACTACAACTATACAGAATCTATCACTACCTTCCATGAAATGAAGCATAAGAAATAACAAATAATGCAGGAAAACCCCATTACCCTTGTGATAATAAAGGACTGACCTATGGAAGACTGGTGCATTGGGTGTGAATCAACCTGTATGCCTACATGCTCTTGCTTTCTTGCTTGACCTGCACTCAGCTCTGTCAATAGCTGCCATAGGAATCCTGTTGATGAATGTACATATAAGGCTTCTTTTTATATACCGGTATACAATTAACAACTAAATTATTCACACCCTAATACCAAGTTTTGTAATTTTTGTAAAGTATGTGAAAAATTGATTTGTCCTGGTATACAGTATGCTTCTTGAGAATGTGGCATATAAGAGCTTACCGTACATCTAAAAGTATTCAACAAAGACTCTAATTCAACCAGTCCACCTGTCATTCTTGAGTTATATAAAAACACAAAAAGCAAAACATTTACAAGGGGTATGAAAAATTTGTATTGTTAACTGTATAACAGAGAGATGACGACAGATCATAATGTTCAAGTCAGTGTCACCTACATGTCAATGCAAACACATAGAAGGCTAAAGGTTTATAGAAAAGTTAATGCATGGGAAATAAGTGACATGCTCTCTCACATTGCATAGCAAGAAGTGGACAACTGCTGTAATACAAACAATGACGTAGCAAAAACATACTCACAACTGACAAGTAACTGATTTTAGATCATGATATGAGAAATTAAGTTTTCAAGACTGATCAAGATATATCAACAGCTTGGAAGGAATCAAAATCAACCCTGATCTCACTCTATTTATTTATTTATTTCTACTCAGTAATTACAAATTGTTCTCTTTCCCCTGGTGTGAGTTCGGTATGATTCCTATATTGATCTCTGTAAGGAACATCTTTGAATAAAAATTCTTACCTTTTGAATCATATCTTGGGAGTTCAACAGCCTAAAACAGAAACAAAAATCAGTAATTTCTATTGTTTAGAAAATAATATTCTCAAAATCATAATATGAACAGAAATTAATTTTAAAAAGCATTAAAAATTAGACAACTGCATTTCCAAGCAAACTGTTTACTCCACCATTTGAGAATTTAGGGCAAAACAGCTAAAACAGATTGTGAAGGTTCTTGTATAATTATTTACCAATTTGATTTCCTTTTTAATGGTTTCCATTACTAGAAGTTTAAATTAGCTGAACCACAAAATCTCATCGGAATTATCATACCCCATCAAAATAGAACACAGTATGTATTGATAGTTTATCTGTGGTTTATGAAATGAAGGAGTAGTACCCACTTTATCTAATTGACTAAGAAATAAATACTTTTACTAAATTACCGATTCATGGAATCAGTCAGGCTGCTGATGCTGTCACCCTCCACCCCCTTGATGTTCAGGAAAAAAGTTTATAATAATTTTCCTCAAAGAAACTACACATTGCAGACATACATATAATAGTATATAACATAAACATATTCATAATCAAAACAAATTTCTTACCAACTTCTTATACAATTGAGAGCTTGGAGCAATTCTCAGAAGATCTAACAAGTCTGGCACAGTGAACAACTATTTAGAAATCATAAGGGGAAAAAAAATTCACACAATTGAGATTCAGGAGGATATTTCCGACTAATTCAATTCAAACTATAACAAAGTGCAAAAAAGGTTATTGGCTCTTAGCCTGTATCGAAAGGCAAAAAGTTGATATGAATTCTAAACATAAATGTCTATATTTTATTTGCAACAAATTTGCTATTAGTGTCTTAGCTTTTAATTTCCTTGCAACAAATCTGCAATTAGTGTCAAGGCTCTAACATTTTCTTTGCAAAAATCTGCTACTAAGATCTTAGCATCTAATGTACCTGTAATTTACATACTATTATCTTTGAGTTGTCACTGATAAAGCTGTCTGGGTCGGTTCGACGTGAAATGTATACACCCACAAAAGATGAACTGTCATTTCAACCATTTAAAAAAAAAAAATTCCTGACAATTCAAGGACTGTTTAAATATCTATAGACATTTTGCACATAAGTAAAATGGGAAATTCCTAGAATTTTGTTCTAAAATCACAACACACCTTGTCTTCTGCAGCTCCACTCTCTGGCAAAAAGACAGCAACAGAATAATCATAGCCACCTCGTCTCAGGTGGTCGGCGACCAGGGAGTTGGCAGCCCTCAGCATAAGTGATGAGGAGCCATCAAGGGAAGCTGTTACGATTGCTGATGGACTTGAGGCAAACTTGACATGCTGTAAATTGGCACTCTGTCTCAGTTCTGTTACAAGCTTGGTTCGTAGCTGCGACTATTTCAGATAAAAACAGACAATGAAAAATATATTAGGCTGTATTGTTACATTCACAAAGTAAGCACCTTGATATTAGAAAATTTGAGGCAAACTTTATCATAGACTACTAAGACTAGTTTGGTTCATTTGGTCATTGCTGTAACCTTTCCTTGTGAAAAAATGAAGATAAAAAACCTGAAATTATGTTCCTTCTTTTTTAAAAATTATTTTGAAACCTAAATTTCACACTTTCAAATTATTATTTACAAAATGCAGTTTTGAGAGAAATATTTCATTTGGTGATTATTTTATGTTTCCAGATTACTTTCCCTTCCACAACACTTTTGATGCTACCGGTATGTATAATTCCCATCATATGATAAAGAAACTAAAACATACATGTTTTAAAAAGTATCTATAATTAAAGGAGAGAAATTCAGACAATCATCTCACATACCTTGAGTGATTCAACCAATCCCCTTTCTCTGAATGTCTGGTAGAGCCTTGATTTTAATTCACCTGCTGACATAGGCTCTGTATCACTGCTAGCATCCATGATGATTTAGATCTCTCCAACTGTATTTATGTTCCAACTTCACATTCTGTGAATAGAATATATATAAACAAATAAAGATATGCAGTGTTATGCACAAAATATTAGTATGGACACTTTTTACAGTAGAGCAAACAGGACCGAGATTTTGGTCGACTGTGCATGTGACGGTCTTCACTCATCCTCATCTGTAATCCATTTCGATTTCTTGAGGCAGCGACCCCTAAGTTATGAGACCCTTTATCATGTTTCTACATTTGATATGTATCTTTGTTTTTGTTCTCCTTCTTTAGACTTTAATCTTCTCTTTTATCCTGTTTATCATTGATGGTTAAGCCAAATTCTGCAGCTGCACAGGAGTGTGCCACAAAAGCAGGATCATCAGAATACAGAAGTTCTTTTACACAAATATCTTCACACTTTGATTTGGCAGACAGTCGACGTCACATCATCATATTAAATCATACCTACATAGATTTTGATTTTGCCCGAGTCTGAGAACCATCCTGAAAAGTGAAAACCAACAGAACAACAAGTTGTATGATTTCACGCATCCCAACCGTCCTGTTTTCAAAAGCTCACTATCATCAAATCAATGTCATTCTCATTGACATTGTAAAATGTTAAACTCAACTTCTCAAGCCAAGGCCAGGCCAGGCCAAATCAACACAAAACATGCACAGCACAGGTCAAACTGACACTCTAAGTCTAACTCTAACTTCTAAGACAGTGACAAAAGCTGTCACAACCAACCGTCCATAGTCCATAGAGATAGACAACATCATACATGCAACATTTGTTTACACTAGTTATTTAAAATACCCTATTTTATCCACAACTAATCATCTCATGGTGCGAAAGTCATTTCATACCTTTAACGCCAACCAGTAGTGAACATAATACCTCTCAATTTTCATGCGGCTAACTGTTATTTTCAATTTCTTTAGGGTTTATGTCATGAGGGTGCCGGTGGTCAAATGATCCTTTCAAATTGTCCCGCGCGTTGTGTGCGGCTTAAGCGTTGGGATATATGGGCCGGCCAGCTAATGCGAGGCTAGCTCTCTCTTGGGCCAAAACCGGCCGGGATCGCCGGGCTAGGATTGGCGAGGCTTGCGTTCGGCGCTTCTTGACGAAGATCAATTTGGTAGAAATTATCGACCAATTACAGAGCTATGCAGAAGAGCTAGTAATCATTGAGCGAATATAGCGACAATTATGTAATAAATGGGTCTATCGAATATTTGGTGAGCCTATATAATGAACAGCTGATTATGTTTCATCATTTAAAATATTCTATTTATCATTTTAAATTACTAACAAAACAAAAATGATGATATAATTTTCAAGAGCAGTACTGGTGGGGGTTGGGGCTGCTGCCCCCACAAGTTCCATTCCAAAAAGAAAAGTAAAAAGAAAAGGAAAAGAGAAGGGAAAAAGAAGAGAAGAACAAATGAAAGAAATAAAGGAATAAATAAAATAAAGATCAATGAACGAAAAGGCACCAATTCAAGGCATGTTTATATAGCACTGTCAATTTCTTTTGCAATAATTCCGTTAATTGGTTCCATCAATATACAGAGTGTCCATGAAAAAGAGAAACCCAGTTTGTTGATTAATTACTCAAAAATGCCAAATTATCTTTCGATGATTTTGTACATCATTGTTAAACTAAGTTTCTTTTCTTTCATGCGGACACAAATTTCATAATCAAGAAGTCACACTCACACACTTAAATTGTGACCGATTTTAGACAGTTGTCCAAAATAAGCGAATGCTTGCTACATTTGGTTCATTAAGCTTTTTTTAAAGAAAGAAAATGATATGGACTGCCTCATTCATTTCTAAAACAAAATGACATGTGCCGGGCCCATGCAACCAACTGCAAATCCTGCTACCTGGTCACTCATGCGTGATCCCCATATACAAGAAGAGAATATGAGCTTTTCAATGATGTCCATCTTGAACAAATTTTAATTCCACATCATTTACTATATCATTTCAAAACCATAAAGAACAAAAAGTAACAGCCATCAATTAAGTTTGGACCAGAGGTGGCGCTCCCGGGGAGGGGGGGGGGGCACAGTGCCCCTCGCTTTTTCAAGTACCCCAAAAGTGCCCCTTTAACTTTGTAAGCAGTGCCCCTTTTGCTAAGGAAAAGTGCCCCTATTACTTTGTAAAAGTGCCCCTTCCCCCTTTCCCCTCTGATGCGCTCCCCTTTTCCTTCGACAAGTTCCCATTTTCCTTTGTAATTAGTGTCCATTTTCCATTCTCATAAGTGCCCTTTTTACTCTTTAGTAAGTGCCCCTTTTCAGGTACGAGAAGTGCCCCTTTTCACTTTTGATAAGTGCCCCTCCAGCTCTGATAATTGCCCTGTTCAAATCTGAGAGGTGCTCCTTTTTTCCTTTGACAAGTGCCCCTTTTCCTTTGTAAGAAGTGCCCCATCCCCTTTCAATAACTACCCCTTTTTAACTCAGATAAGCGCATCTTTTATTTTCACATGTGCCCCCTTTCCTTTCTAATAAGTGCCCCTTTTACTAATGATAATTCCCCCTATTTAAAAAAAAACTCCTTCCCCGTCTCACAAATGCCCCTTTTCACCTATGTGAGTTCCTTTTCATTCTCAAAAGTGCCCCTTTTCATCTCTGGTAAATGACCCTTTTCAGGTACAAGAAGTAACTCCTTTTCACTTCAGATAAGTGCCCCCCTTCACTTCCAATAATTGCCCCTATTCAAATCTGAGATATGACTTGTTTTACTTTGACAAGTGCCCCTTCCCCTCCTGATAACTGCTCATTTCATCTCTGATGAGTGCCCCTTTTCACCTCTAGTAACTGCCCCTTTTATTTTGACACGTGCCCCTTTTCCTTCCTAATAAATGCTCTTTTTCCTTTTTATAAGTGCCCCTTCCCCTTCTCATAATTATCCCCTTTCACCTCCGATAATGCCCCTATTCAAATCTGATCGGTGCCCCTTTTTTCAACAAATTTACATTTTTCCTTTACTATAAGTGCCCCTTCTCAGTTGCGATAAGTGCCCCTTTTCACCTCTGATAATTTTCCTCTTAACAATGATACGTGCCCCTTTTCCTTAATAAGGGACCTAACCCCCTTTTATAAATGCTCCTTTTCACCTCTTATAAATGCCCCTCTCAAAATCGGATGGATGCCCCTTTTCTGTCGACAAATGCCCATTTCTCATTCTCATAAATGCCCTTTTTTCCACCCCTGGTAAGGGCCTCTTTTCAGGTTGTAAGAAGTGCCCCATTTTTATCCCTACTAATTACCCTTTGTATTTTGACACGTGCTCCTTTTCTTTTTTAATAAGTGTCTTCTCTCTTTCAATAAGTGTCCCCTTGTCCTCTAGTCATTAAACGTGCCCCTAATTTAAAGCAAATAAGAGCAATTTCCCCAAAAGCTCCGTCGCTACGCTCGCTCGCTTTTATAGATGATATAATTATATTACTTTCACGTTATGAGAATGTGCTTAAACGCCATCAGGATTTGTTTTTTCCTCTTTATAAGATGTAATTTTTCGCACTGCAACCTCACAAATCTTAAAATTTTTCCTTGCTTGCTTCGCTCACTCACAAATGAATATTAAGACCATAACACCCAACTGCAATGTATGAAATCATCCCTGATAATGTAATCACAATGTAGGGATATATACCAATGTCTAAAAAATTGTATGTTTTCGATTTGAGATTTCACTTTGTAGCTAGGTGCCCTTTTTGTTGGTCCCCCCACTTTGAAGTCGCTCCGTCGCCTTTGTTTTTGACAACTAGGTTTCTGACACTGCCAACTTATGGGCTGTCTGAAGTTAATCATGTGTGACTTCTTGCTCATTAATTGTTGGTGTCATATGAAAGAAAATAAATTGAGCTTTCCAATCATATAGGCCTACCGTACACATTATCCATTAAGGAAATATGTGAAATTATCGATTTATTTACCACTAAACTTGGCCTCCTTTTTTTTTTACATATGGACACCTTGTATACCGTCAAGCCATTAAGATACAATTATGTCTATTATGTTTTGTATTTTGGAGGTTCATCTATTTAATAATAATAATTGTTTAAATATGTTTTTAAAAATCCAGCCCCAGTAACATTTTTTGCTTATTACTTCATTATTTATACATGTGCGAATGGTTAGTTTGAAACAATTTTATCTTTGAGGTAATCATCATGAATCCATAATAACTCAAAGAGAGCAATACTAAATCTGAATTTCTTGTTTGTGGAATGTGTTAATCACACAGCAAATTTTTGAAGGGGGTTAATTAACTGCTTTCTACCCTTACAGATACACCACAGTGAAATATGCTGAGAAATATCTATATCCTTGATCATTGCTATCATAACGCTTGTCAAATTGGCTATCGGAAAATAGCTGATGGGAACTATCGTATAGGTTCGTTTTCTGTATTGACAGCGTTTTATTACACTTTACAGACTGTGCTCTGTACTGCACTGTTGATCAATCTTATTTCTAACCTATGACTAGGGAGATTTCTACTTCATTCAACTTGTAATAGCTTGATGTTTCCGAGATCTACATCTCAGGTAAGTCTGCCAGCTGACACAAAACGTATTCACGGAGGTAATGTTTCCAAAAACATATTAGAACCATTATTATGATTACTATCCTTGAGTTGACGTTGTGACATGACATCAGCTGTGAAACTTCTCGCCGGTGCGATAGCGATCGTACATATCATGTATGTACGTACGCGCAAGTGGGTGGTGGAATTGTCGTCTGCTAGATTCAAGTACCAACATAGAACTCTAAATTAGAGTTTTATGTCTAATTAAAAAATTTTTTTTTAAATGTGTCATAAGCATGATGTCAGACAAATTCAGTTGACATCTTCAAACAGTCTAGATCTACAACAACAGTGTTTGTACTTGTAGAAATTGTGTTTGCCTGCCATTTTTGCAGCACATGAGTAGTCTAAGAAGACTAAGTCTAAGACAAGTCTAAGACTTACTAAGAGTCTAAGAGTCAAGACTGAGTAAGAGTAAGACTAACTCCAGGTGTCGGAGCTCCAGAGCCCGCTTGGGAAAACGATTCAAACAGCAGGTTGGGGCACATTTTTCGAAATGTAAAGTCTAAAGAAGTAGCTAGCTAGTATTAATTAGAATTTTGACTTACAATGTTTTTCGACTCCTCTGAGGCTCTGGGCATCCGGACAACCACTACAACTTGTACAAGGCACTAGCTTGAAATTATAATTTGATGAAGTCTTTGATGGGAAAAAGGGTGATTCCTCGATCGTCCTAACCCAATTCATCCATGTGTATATTGTCAATTCAACATCGAAGAGAAAGTACGCATATTCATTATTCATATGTGCTGCACTGCTGCCGCGCATGCATACTTTCTCTTTGCCACACCTGATAAATATAGACAGTCACAGTCACAGAAAGCTTCTTTTTTTTAAATTGCGTTTCCCTAAAATTTAAGACTGATTTCAGATTAGTATGATGAACTTTCGTGCATTTTTGTCTGTCGGTAGACTACTATATGTTTGTTTTTTTAAATAACTAAAAGAGGAATACATAGAACTTAACAATGTAAAACATTATGTATCAATATTCACAAAAATGAAATATTTAAATGTTTTTAGCACAAAATGTAGGCCAACACCTGACACTACAAAAAATTCTGAGCCTGAGGTAAAAGTATTTGCTGATAAGATCACCATAAGAATTTGTCTGAAAATCTGCAGTTTACTTAATTCTTTAAATAAGTTCTCTTGATATTTTGGTACATATAAAAATATAAGATATACCGGTAGTAAGCTAAAATATCATCTTTCTCAGCTGCATGATGAACAAATCAAATTTGAAATTTTGTCAGAAAGAAAAATCTGTCTACTTGGAGGAGTTTTTTAGAGGGACAAATGATGCAGTTTTACAAAAAGTGGGAGAGGACGGAGGAGCGTAAGTTAGTAACAACATGGAAGGAGAGGAGACAGAAGAAATGGATTGGGCATATACTACAGCATGATGGACTCTAGCTGAGAGATATCATTGAGGGAATTAAGGATGGAAGGAAAAAGACCAAGAGGAAGGAAAATGATAATGATGTTAGATGGTATCAAAGCAAATTATGATACATATACCAAGAGATGAAGAAAAGAATGGAGTGTTTTTCTTGCTTAAAACCTGCTTAAAACCTGCTTAACAGCAGAGCACTGAAAGGAGAGAGAGAGAGAGTATAGACCAATTAAAGAATTACGTAAATTTGTACATGGGGGGCAATTATACAAATTGATTCACTAATTAATTATTATCATTGGAATCATCATGTATGCATTGGCATCCAACATTTCTGTATATTGATCTATACCCCCCATAAAAAAGAAGAAATGATATCAAGCAAGAAAAGAAATCCATATTAGGACAACAAAATGATGGGTCATAAGGGAGAGGAGGGGAGGGTGTCTCAGAAACAACAAAATAAAAACATAATTGAATGATCAGTCATGTCTGTATCATGATTTAAAATGAGAGTAGAAAGTATGACTCAGACTCGGTGAAGTAACCTCAATGTAACCTTCAAGTAACCTTGACAATATTACAAGGTCTTCCTGAAAGTAATAGTATGAAGCTCTGTCGATTTGAGCATGTCTGTAGAGTCTATGTTTAGAAGCAGGATGCTATTATTAGTGCATCAGGCATACATGTATAGTAGTTTACAGGCGGTAACCCTTTTCAGTCTTTATGGAGTCTAGATTACGTGTGCTATAGACTAACGCAGTCAACTTTTGAGTTTACCAAAATCCTATTTTTAATTCTGGACATAACACTTCACCTAACCCTCAACCTAAACCGCACCTAAAACCCTATTGCATTCCTAACCGTATATCTGTGACTTTGATGAAAAGCTGGGAGCAAATGCAGCCAGAGCAGGTGTCTTCAGTCAGTAAGGGTCTTGATTACCTGTGCTCTAGCCTCTAGACCAGCCTGCTCTAGACTACCCCCAATAGGCTCATAAGCTGTATAAACTTTTAAAAGTCAATTTAGGTTTCAAATTGCCTGTGCTCAAGACTTCTCTTTTTTTTTAAACATTACTCTATTAATCAAACTTTCACAACAAAGGAGACATAATAGCCCAGAACAAAACCAAATTATGGGTAGATACAGGGCATAAACAAAGACATATTGGACAAAATTACAGCATTACAACATTTAAAAAAAAAAATCGAATTGATTTGAAAATAGAAGTAATGGGTAATCTAAATGTAAACAAACTACCCAGTAATTATCAGCATACATATATCATGAAGCCCATCCTCTAATGACAGGTAAATCTAGCCTAGGCTCATGTTGCTATGGATTTTGTGTCATAGCAAATCTAGAGTCTGCTCCTGCAGACTATATATATCTCTACGTATGTAAGTGAGTCATACATAACATATTTACGTGAATGCAATTTTTTTTGCACATGGTAATGACAGTTCATCCTGTACAAAAAGACCTACGACGTTGGGAGGTTAACGAATCTGATGCTAGCGAGAACAACCTTTGAGTATGCAATAACTCTCAAAGCATTTTTGGTTCTGTCACACAGAGACATCGGACAACTCTTTGGGAGAGAGCGGGTGAAGTACTCTTTGTTAACACATCTTTAAATATTTTGTATTTACTATCTCATTTTTTTCCAATTTGATTTCTATAGTTTGGAAGATATCATATAACAGAGATTCAATGTAGCCTATTATGTATTTTTAAAATACATTTTTGGAAAAGTAAGTTTACTTGTGCTTTGAATTTCATATTTTTGGGCAGATTAAGGTTGACTGAGATTGTTTCAGCAATATGATATTCATTGATTGTAATTATTTCAAACATTCCTGTTGTTCACTTTGTCTATCATATCTGTTCCCCATATTACATTTCTTTTACCCTCTTTTAATGTTTTCAAATCAGAATCTTGTCATGCTATTTCATACCTTTTATGCCTTCTTACATCTTCCTTCAAGATCTTAACTCGGCTTATTCTATCTTCATTACTGAATATGAGACTCAAATTTATAAATATACATTTTTATTATTTATATTTCTCTGATATAATTTTATTTCATTATCTTTTTTAAAAATCGGAAATGCAGGTTGTTGATCAGTAAAAGCTGAAAGAACTTTGTCTTGATGTTAGCTGCTGCAAGAATCCAGCAAGATAAGCTTACCCTGAAGGAGAGTGCTTTACATTATCTTGACAAAACTGGACAGTTAGCTTCAATAAAGAACAAGTGTGTTAACATCCAGCAGAGCAATGAAGTAAGGAAACTCTTTTTTTTTCTTCAAAATTTACAAATCTATTCTAATGTGGAATTATTATTTGATGTACATGTAAATGCAGAGCTCTGATACACTTGAAAGTTACATTGAAGTGTCTGGTTCACAAGACTATGTATTCTTTATAAGAAAACAAAAATATGAATGTTTACGCTGTGATCTAAAATATATTCTGACTTCTGAGTAGTATTGTCATGGATGGATAATGCTTAGTTTATAAAGGAAGAAAAGTAATTGGTGTGTTAACCAATAAATAATGAGGATTTTATTGAACATGCATTTTGGATGGTTTATCATGAGACATCTTGAGGTTTTTATCTTAAATTGTAAATAATATAATTACGTGATTATATCCAAAAAGGAGAGTGAACACTTAATATTTCCTAATGATTTTTTTGTTTTGGTCATACCATGCACATTGTTTTTCTAATTTTTTTCTCACAGAAACAAGTCCAAATTTACAGCTTCCTTATCCTCATCGATATCCAAGAATTATGCCAAATTGATGGTGAGTAAAGAGTGATTTAGATTTAGTAATCAGTACCTTGTATGTAAAAAGAAGTACCAGTAAGCACCAAGCAATATGAAGTTCATAATTTGCTGATAAAGTATTAGATATTGCAGCAAAATTCTGCCACAAGTATCCAAAGACATACTACTGTTATGGCTCTATGGATATTGTATTGTGATCCCTTATTGCTTACCAGTATTTAGAATGTGACTATCTATCAGAAGACATGCTTATGTGGATTATGTAACATATTCTAGCTGAAATTACATTTGAGGTACAGTGTACATAAATATATTAATCTTTTGCTGTTAATAAAAATGGGATTAAATCAGGGGGGTGTCTCTCACATTGGTATAAGTGTGATTTAGGTATCATATTTTTCAATCATTTGTATAGGACAGAAATTCATACAGGGTGACAGATTAAAAAAAAACTATTTGCAAAAAGTTATTAATTTTGAGTTTTCTTGATCAAGACATAAGCCTTTGTTTATTGATGCCACGTTTTTAATTTTATAACAGCGGAACTCGCAAACATGGTTACATGCAAGCCATCAGATGCATACACACTGTTTCAGGAAGTAAGTTCTCCATGAAAAAAGGGTGGTACCATTTTCTATGATACAGTACATGATAGTTCAAATTGTACTGTTTGCCAACCTTTACTGCAGTGCACAATGTACAAAGTTGTATTTTAAGTCTCCTTTAGATGTGAAGTAAGTTCTGTATTGTGTTAGAAACAGAAAGTGCTTATATACTTTCAGATTCAGAAAAGATGATCCTGATTTTCAACATGGGAATTTCCTAGCAGATCTGTTTTATAAGTACGACTACTGTAATATTTTTCAAATTTGAAAATTTTTAATTTTTAGAAACAAGCATTAAAAAAAAATGCAATTCAGCTATTTATGTATGCTATTTGATTTGTTCTAAAATAATTTTTCACTTCATTTGAGAGTACATGTTTATGTAATGTACATGTATATGTAATTCTTGTTGTATTGTATGTTTATATTGATACTTTTTATGCAACATTAGGTATGTTTCACCGCATCACACACACTTGGAGTCATTCCAAACAGCATCAAGCGAACTCAGATCCACTGTAATCTCAGGCTCAATGGCCTACCTACACTCCCTAGGTAAGTTCGTTTATTCTAATTTTTCCTCCTCAGAATTGCAATTTTTTTTGTTTGCTTTGTCAAGAAGTGATTGGAGAGTGTCTGTCTGGTACTTTGTGAATGTAGTGTACTCAGTTGGAGGGATTTCATATTATCTTCCATCTACAATTTTTGTTTTTCAATTCACTCTTTTAGTAAAATATAAACATATTGTAGGACCTTGATTAGATCTCTTATTTGTTCCTTTATTATTCATCTTCAGCTGCCAGTTCATATGCTGTGCTACTGCCCATGAAAATGAAATGAACGTATGTTTGAGAAGCCGTTATATTCCTAATAATAATCTGTTGGTAACAAATATATGAAAAAAATATTTATGTGAGATCTTATGCTCAGCAATTGATATTGTTTAATTTTCTTCAAACACAGCTTCATACTGCGACCAAGAGATTTCTTTGCATCCAAGTTTGCATCCCGCTTTTACCAGTTTGTAGGTGTGGTGTGTAGTATGACTTCTCCTTCTAAATATACGTAAGTTATGTACTATTATTTATTCTTACATTGTTTTCAAATTGAGTATGCATTGCTTAAATTGTCAGTGTATATATCAGTTATGTAACTCACAGAAAGTTTTTTTTTTCATGTATCTCCTACATTATTTAGTTAACGAGTTGGGCATGTCACCTAATTATTTGTTCTTAGTGTGAACAAGGATGCTACTATTGCTGAACAGGGTAGAGGGATGTCAAATAGAAAATTTGAAAAACTGAAAACATAAGAATCGTATCCTCTTAATTAGTTTATACATGAATATAGACATATATCCACAGTTGTAAATTGCTGACTTTTTATGTGATACATTTTGCATATTATCTGTGTTTTAAACTTTCTATAATTTTCTTTTGAGCCTTATTGATACTACTTAGGGAAATTTTTCAATGTTAAAAATTTGCCCTTAACAAAGACATAAATAGCTTGATATCCTGTTTTTGTTTTGACAGTCATTGAAACAAATATATCTCTCAATGCTCCCCATAAAATGTGTTAATTTTGTAAAAGAAAGATGTTAGAATTAACATTTTAAAGACCTTCAATTGAGACGTAAATAGCTTGGCATCATATTTTTTGTTTTGACAGTCAATAAGCCACACATCAGTAACCTACCTTCAAATGCTTCTGATCATATGTGCTGAAATTAAAGGGAAAAACATTGAAATCAACATTGTAAAAACCTTGCTGCTGTGAAGACATGAATATCTTGATATCCTATTTTTGTTTTGACAGTCCATGTGCCATATAGATATCCTTTCTCTGAATGCACTTGATAAGATGCTTTCTTATGGGAAACCTTAAATCTACCATTGAATGTAGAAACCTTCCTTCGATGAAGGTGTAAATAACACATTTCACACGTCTTCGCATCTGTTTTGACAGTCAATATGCCAAATATAGATTTTCTATTTCTGACTGTTGTTCGAGCAGATGTAAACCTTTTGAAATCAATATTTTAGCACCTTCCTTTAAAGATACTATGTCCCTTTTGCAGCCAACATCAAATTCTGTAGAACTTTGCATGAATTATGAATATGTCATGTATGTCCTATCTGTGAAATTTAAACGTTAGCAGTGTCCTAATATTCAAATTATGCAAGGAAACCCTTTACTTGCTAGACTTCACTGTCAGACACTATTGAGTGACTGACTGGCTTTTTCATCTTTGGTAATAACATACATAAAATGAGCTGTAAAGGGTACATGAGCATTTGTCTACATCAATAACCCACTTCTTGTAATGGCCAAAATTAAACTGATTGAATCTTTGCGCAGCATAAAACGTACGACCATTCGGTACAATGGTCTGAAAAATCAGACTATTACTTACTGGCTCTATAGCTCCTAAGTCGATTCGACAACTAATAGTTGTTATTTTCCCACTTAAAGACATTTTCAAGCCCCCTTTTTTTTAGGGAAGTTCTAAATTAGTATCATCTTTCAAATGCCGTTGGAATTTAACCTTTTCATTTTGGGGGCCTGCAAATGGGACATAGAACCTTTAATGAAGACATATATAATGAGATATTCCTTCTCTTTCTAACAGTCGATGTGCCAAATATAGATGTCCTATTTCTGAATGCTTTGGATCTGATGAGAATACATATATTAGACTACACACTGCTGGGGCCAAGGAAGCACAGACTGTAAGGTGATTATAAGTCTAAGACCCCGTTCTCACTCACTTTGAAAGTGGTCTTAGTTAGACCGCTCCAGAGGAACGGGTCTTGAGGAACGGTTTGCGAGGGTTCACACTCCGAGCATTTTTTTATGGCTCAAACCGCTCCACGAGTCAAAGTGGTCTTGTTGCTATGGCAGCTCAGGTCAGCGGGTAAATTTTTTCGCGAATACTAAGCGTATGTACCGTACTACATGTTTCACACGGAACGTCACTAGCTCACTTCCATTCAAAGTACGCTTCCGTTCACACGCACGTTAGAGCGCTCTAAACCGCTCTTAATAAGACCGTTCCTCAAGACCACCTCCCAAGGTGGTCTTCTGGAGCGGTCCAGAAGTCCACTTCCTGGACCACTTTGACCGTTCTCACTCACCTAAGAACCGCTCCTGAGGAACGGGTCTTAGTTAGACCGCTCCAACAAAGTGAATGAGAACGGGGTCTATGGTGTTTATTTATGGCTTCTTATATAGCACTCATATCCTTTATGTTGTGACAATCATGGTGCTTCGACATTATTACCGCAGTTATGGCTGAGCTGCCAAAATAACTAGTGTTCAAACATATCGGGTACCTGTTTGCACCTGGGTGGAGAGTGGCAAATGTAGATTAACGTCTTGCCAAAGGACATTAGTGCTGGGCTGGGATTTGAACCTTGTACCTTGTAGTCTATAGTCCGGTGACTTATCCATCGGACCACAACACCTCAGTTAGACCAACAAGACTGACAAAGGACCGAACAAAATTGTATTGCCTGGAAGGCCAAGAGTTGATCAGATTGAAGTTGGTGACTGATCGACTGAGGCATTGATTAGTCCATTCCATGTGACAGGATGTGAGGATACTGTCACAGGATACATGTATGAGACTAAAACCTCACTTATAGTCATGACATGGCAAACTGCCTTAAAAAAAACAGAAAAAAACTTGCTGCTGAAAAATAAAAACTACCGGTAGTGTCATGTTATGGTAATAGTACATTAGCATTTGACCTTATAATCCAGAATTTGTTTTATTGTCATGACATATTATGGATTTATTTTATCAATTTTGAAGAGTAATTTTACATGCCAAACTTAATACCGTTGTTCAAGAAGAGAGGGGGTAGAGAATTTACTCTGCACCATGAGGTGAGGGTATATAATTTGGATATTTGGGGGGAATTTAAGAGGATTCACATGCATTGAAAACTCTGATTCCTGTAGATGACTAAGAAAAACAACAAAACTGAATAATATGTTTCCTTTTCATTGCAGGAATGATTTCCATTGCTTCTACTGTGGTACTTTGCTTGTTGAAGATGTGAATGGCAGAATCATTGGAGGTATGACTTGCTCTGAACTTAAATAATTGTCTTTAAAAATGTTCATATCCTGGTGAATTTAATGTAGTAATTGATTTACAGTAGTAAAAAGATTGATAGTTTATACCTCATTGAATGCCAATATCTTCATTTAGTTTTTATAGGGGATTGAAAAGTTTTCAGAGAAAGATTTTTGCTGATTCACCCCATTTGACCCCATTTTTTAAATTAATGATTTACCAATACATGGGCATGTTTTACCAAATAATTATATATGTCTTGCCACGAGACAAGAGCTTGAGAGATTACAGTGATCTTTGATGCACATATCAAGCGTTCTAGGCAGCTGATTTATTCTAGGTGCCTCACATACATGTACCGGTTTGAATTGATTCCATACAGGAAGTAATCAATTTAAGGCATGATTGCTCTGATTACTGTATGGTTGAATAACTGCCATGCAGATTTCAGTGTAACATTCATGTAGGTAGCATTCCTAGACCGCAATCACAGTTATATTTTCCATGTTACTTACTGCACCATTGCTATTATTTTGCACAAATACAATGCAAAAAACCCAATGAACACTATTTAATGTGGCATAATGACAGTTAAAATCTAAATTATTCATACCCTTACCAATTGAGTTTTGTAATTTTTTTGAGTATGTGAAAAATGTATACGTCCTGATATCTGTTTTTTGATAATGTAACATATGAAAGCTTACATCTAAAAGTTTTCAACAAAGGTCTAATTCAACCAATCCACCTTTCATTCTTAAGTTTCTAACCAAAAAAAAAAAAAAAATACAAGGGATATCAATAATTTAGTTGTTAACTGTAAGTGCTATGCCTATGTCTGTGTTATTCTACACTGTAGAACGACTTGTCCTGAAGATGGTCTGCAAGGATGCATTTTATGAAGCCTCTTGTCCTCAATATCACCAATCTATAACAGTGTATGTGAGAGGTGAGCAGTGGTATTTGGCAATTAATATTTTCACAATTCAAGTTGAAGTTACATGTTACTAAACTCTACTTATTTGACAGTTGGATATTACCAGAAAATGACATGGAAAACATGATTTCACTTGTCTAGCTTTTACTTTATCCCATAGAACTTTAAAGTTGTATGTGAGATTTTGTTTTACTCACAAAAGAAAAAAGAAAAAAAGTTGGAAAAGTACCGGTAAGCAGAATAGATTCTAGTTAGGAACTAGGTAATAATCCAATTATAACTGTTGTAAAGTTCTTGGAATTTGTTTTGGGGTAATTAACCTTTTCCTTTTTGTATGATCATGTCACGATTTTCCGTATTATTTGTTGCTCTATATTATACTTCATCGTCTTTCTATGTTTTTTTACCTTTTAGATGACCTCATGTCCACAGTCTACCTTGGTGGGTGTTTCAATGTGATTGGAATCCCTACTATAGAAAACTATGGTTCTAGAATGTCGCTAGCATTTGAGGTGGGTATCACTCACACAATCTTGTAATTGTTTTTTTTTTTATAATCAGATTAATGCCCTCTCCCCCTAATAACAAAATAGAAATTTAGCAAAGATAAACGAGTTGAAGATAAATTTGTTAACTTATTAAATTGCTCTGTTTTTAATAGGACAAATCATTTTTTTTATAGAATGGTTTAATATATTGTTCAAAAGTGGTAACACTGAAAGTCACAGATGAAATTCCCAAGAAGTAACAGTTAGGCCTATCCATGTACAGTCAACATCTAAATCGTTCATTTATACCAAGTTTTGTAATTATTTGAGTATGTGAAAAATCAATTTGTCCCTATTTATGTTTTTAGAGAATGTGACGTATTAAAGGTACTATGTCCCATTTGCAGGCCAAAAAAAATGAAAAGGTTAAATTCCAACGGCATTTGAAAGACAATACTAATTTAGAACTTCCCTAAAAAAATGGCGCTTGAAAATGTCTTTAAGTGGGAAAATAACGACTATTAGTTGTCGAATCGACTTAGGAGCTATAGAGCCAGTAAGTAATAGTCTGATTTTTCAGACCATTGTACCGAATGGTCGTACGTTTTATGCTGCACAAAGATTCAATCAGTTTAATTTTGGCCATTACAAGAAGTGGGTTATTGATGTAGACAAATGCTCATGTACCCTTTACAGCTCATTTTATGTATGTTATTACCAAAGATGAAAAAAGCCAGTCAGTCACTCAATAGTGTCTGACAGTGAAGTCTAGCAAGTAAACGGGTTTCCTTGCATAATTTGAATATTAGGACACTGCTAACGTTTAAATTTCACAGATAGGACATACATGACATATTCATAATTCCTGCAAAGTTCTACAGAATTTGATTTTGGCTGCAAAAGGGACATAGTATCTTTAAAGCTTATATATTATTATATTATATTATTTATTACCCATGCCCCATGTACATTCTATTTTACAGGAATGACACTCAAAATTGTAATTTTGTTTTTATTCATTCTTCATTTTTATGTTAAATTCAATAAGAAGCTGTATGCAAAATTGCAATAGAATATCATTTTTTTTTCTTTCTTCTTTTGGAATTTAATTGTCAATCTTTTGTCATTCTCTGTTTCATTGACAGGCAAACAACATATTGTTGGTAAGTGTTACTTTTTATAGAGTTATGCAAAATATTTCAGCATGGTCAAAATATGATGTACTGTAATGATTAAAAATATGATCAGATTCTGATGTCAGTGTAATGGTTTTATTAGTAATATATAAATGATATATATATTAATATTTATTAATATGCTAAATGTGTTGCCCCTATGTAGTAATGATCATATTAATGTTCAGCTTTTTTGGTTAAGTCTACACCAGTCCCATATTATAAGGCAATTATTTTATCATGTCAGATTTTGTAGTTTCATGATATACATTATACTAATGAATATTACTAAATTTACTATATATATTTTATTCCACTCAACAAGGTTATTGATGAAGGTTCATCCTGTACGAGAAAACTCTCTGAAGTTATTCTAGCCTGTCTTTTTATTTTTTGTTCATATTTGATGTATTCTTTAATTCATTTGATGATATTATTTTTAGATTAGCCAGCCATCAATACCACCAATGCCAAAGAATATCCCACAGAGAATTCACCAACTATATGCAGGTATAAATATTTGATCTGTGTAGTTTTTAAACTTATGAATATTCATACTGTAGATTGTTTCATAGGTATTTCAAAATGAGTATAGATGCAATTACACAATGATTTTTAATGATTGTATCAGTTTATTCTCAATTTAATATAATTAAATGTTTTACCATCAAAAAAATGCAATAATCTCCTTTGTGTCTCAGTGTTTCTGGGTTATGTCGTAGTCCTTATAACTGATTATGTGACATTTCATTTTAACCCCATTCCTGTCATGGATAGCAAATGCGGCCTTAGAATATGAATGTTGAACAATGGTTTGGAACTAATAATGACTAACCTTCTCTTCCTGTATTAGATATAGGTATCCTCTTTTCAATTCATGGAATATATTTCATGCCCAATTAAGCAATGAAACAAGAAATACAAGTAAAATATGTAATTTTATTCAACAATGTTCAGTATACACAGTTTTTAAGTTTCCTGAAGAACTGATAAATCATGAATCTTTAATGTATAGATATTGTAAACTATTTGTCTCACACATTTACCTTCACAGATCGTGCATCATCTCCATGGAGTTTCAGCTCAAGCCTTGCCTACTTGTTCGCCCCTGACATAGCACCACCTGGAACCTTCCACAAACTCAAACTCCACCTTCTGCTAAGCCTCATGCAGTCAACACAATCTGAAAATGTAAGATATTGTAAATAATTCATGTTTGTTTGAAAGCCATTAGTTAAGAAACTAAGCTCTTCATCTGTGAGATTAGATTGAAGAATTTATTTTTATTTTCCCTGAGAATAAATATTTTAATTGCCAAGAAAGGTTGCCATTTACATGCATAGTCAATATGATTTTTAAAAAAATAAAGATTATAGGTTATAGTCATTATGTTTAGGACTGTGCGATAGTGATGATTATATCAAAAGTATTTTACTGCATTTTTCCAGCTAAAATAATTTTTTAATAAAAGGGTCAGTCAAAATTTAATCCCTTATCTCAACCTTGTTGCTTCAGATTGAAATGTTTCAACATGCAGGGTTAGCAAGAACTGAAGTCAGCATGGGTTTAATTGTGAATACAAGAAGAATAATTAAATGGCCTACCCTCTAATTTCAAAAATTTTGCAATACCTATCATTTCTCAGATCTTAGATGTACTAGCTGTTGGCAAGGACACCAATGTCCTCCACAGACTAATGATGCATGCAGCATCATTTGCTAAGCAACGCGTATCACACGCCTCATCCACGCCCATGTTTGGTCACATACAAAAGGACCCACAGACTGGTACATGTGTCATTGAAGGTAGGAAAGGTTTATTTGGCATAGAGTAATGCTATGGCCCCACCAATTGGTTCAATAATGAAATTACTCAGAGAATTTGGCATGTTTCCTGTTCCAACTTAAAAATTAAAACATTTGTAACATTTTAGCTATACATGTGTATAATGAAGTTATTGAAAAAGATATTGTGTTAATTTACTATTCATGATGGATACCTTAGTTTCACAGAATATTATTTATATAAGTTAAATCAATTGTAAAGAATAACATTGTGTGGATATTTGAGATGTGAAATTGCCCTGTTTCTAGATCTTGATGTATTTAGAATATAAATTGTGATATCTACTGATCAAAGATATGTGATTACCGTATATTGATTTCTATGCACCCCTTGTGTATACCAGCTGGATCTGTTGTACTGGCACACCATGGAGCATGTTTACTTGGTAGCCTGGATACATGGAAGAAAGATGCTAAGGAAAGAATGAGAGCAGGTAAACTTCTAAGACATTAAGCAAATTCTTAAATTACAAATACTTGTTTTAAATGGCATAATGTATATGTATGTAGTCCCAAGTGTTGGGGCAGCAAGGTAGAAACTGTCAAGTGTAACATTTCACCCGAAAAATGAAATTTTTACATAATTGTGGCAAGCATCACATCATTTTTGTGTTTTTGTTCGATGAATGTAGGAAACTTTTGAAGTGGTAATCTTTTTGATTGAAACAGAAGAGAAAACAGTGCATTCAATAACTTATTTTCACTTTTTAAAATTGTTATCTCTTATTTTTGTGTGTGTCTGTTTTTTTTTTCTTCTTTTCTAATGAGTTACAATTTCAGTAATCCATTAGTAGTTTTCTTCCACCTATACTACAGCAACTGACAGCAGAACCATTACCCTTAATATTCCATGTACCCTAGACACTGATCCTCAACAGATATATACCATGCCTCTTGAATCAGACATGAGGGGGTTTCCCCTTTCCCTTTATTATTTATTATTATTTTTTCCTGACTCATATACACTGTATCCTTAGCTTTAAATGGACATTTTCAGTAATCCCAAAGTTCTTTTCCTCCACCTAATACTGCAGCAACTGACAGCAGGAGCATAACACTGACTGTTCCCCGTACTGTAGATGCTGGTCCTCTACAGATATATACCATGCCTCTTGATTCAACCTTGTGGGCCTATAGTAGTCCTGATGTGAGAAGACCTAAAGCGGATCTCTTTGTGACACAGGTAAGAGGGCAAATCCGCATGGGTTGTAACTGGATTAGAGCTTTTTGTTAAACATTAATTGTACGACATGGATTAGTGTTACATTCCCACTGATTGATATTAAACTAGGATAGGGTTTGAGGGCACACTTGCATCGTATTACAATGTCAAAAGGATACTTTTTATGCACAAGGAAAGCTCCAATGTCAAAAGAATGATGATAACACAATCAGAGTATTTGGCATAATTTTGTTTTAACTTGCATATACCCAGACTTGTTTTATGTTTTGAAAATTGTTTTATAAAACTGTATCTGTTTTTCAATTTCAGGATATTGATGACATTTCCAGAAAGATTCCAGAGTAAGTTATGCTGCTTCATCATCTTAGATGGCACAATATCATGGAAGCTATGTATCTAGAGAATCGATTTAGCTGATATGATATAGTAGTGTCCTAATACAGTTTAAGGCTAACTATGTTATATAATAATTAATTGTATATACTCTGCTGCACTGATGCCTAAGAGCCATTCTTGTTCAGTGTTTAAAATCATGAAATGTTATTGACTTTAAACTTTTTTTTTTTAATAATCTAAACTGTCAGGTTTTTTTGTTTTTGTTTTTGTTTGTTGGGGGGGGGGGTCCAAATGTTAGCTTGGCAAACATATTTCTCACTGTATGTTCTTTTTTGCATTCCTCCTCATTAGTTTCAGCATGGTTGTATTTTATGATAGCAGTAATCATTCACAGGAGAATTGATTCATTTACCCATTCATTGCTATTGATTGTACTTTTTTAAACTCCCTACAGAGGCTTCAGTATGGTTGTGATGTGTGATAACAGCGATCATACATGGGATGAGTTCAAGGAGGCAAGTCTTATCCATCAAGCTTTGATTGGTGCTATGGATGTCAAACAGAGGCAGCCTCATCAAGTCATTACAAATGCAGATTTTAAACAGGTACAACCAAGGTCCTACTCTCAAGTAGAGAAGAATTTTAATCCCAGTATTACGCACTGAGTTCAAATTTGCATGTTTTTTCTTGGGGCAGGATGGTTCTTAGATTATTTGAGTTCAAGTAAATGCTATCAATTTGAAATTATTTATGCAACTAGTCCTCACAAACTAACCTTTGCTACTCTGAGATATGCAAGAGTCAATCAGGTTTTCTGTTGAGGATATTGTAATATATTGTAAAGTTTCAGAATTGTAATATTATGTAGTCTTCTTTGTACTGCATTGCATTCTATTACTTCGTAATAAACCAAAAAGCAAGAAATCACTGGTGGGTAGAAAATGTCATGAATAGAATATACACTGGATATTGAATGCTAAAATTGATATGTGAAATGGTAGTTACTGATGATTAATAGACATGATTTAAATGTATCGTAACATAATAATGTGCAATGTCATTGAGACTGCTCACAAAGATAATTATTGGCTGATCATTGTGACTGATAAAATTGTCTGTATTTTCTTGAAGTAATGTATGACATAATGAAGAGCACATTTTTCAAAGGATAAGTCTTTGCCCCCTTCACAGTTCATTGAGCTTGCCAGGCAGCAGCCTGCAGAACTGACCAAAGTAGCCCAGCAGCTTATCCAGGGGTACTTTGTAGGGAGTAGAAGGGTGCGATCATCTGGTGTGAGGGGTACACCATTCCCCCCTGCTGCCCTCAAGACCCTGTAAGTTCATTGTTATGCTGTTACATCTTGAATATTTTAGGTTATTTTAAATTATTGCCCAACATGCATTGTATATAGTATTTAGTGGTGTATCCAGAAATTGATAAAAAGTGTCAAATATACATGGGATGCTGAAAGCAGTCCCACATGTCATACACCAATGCATGGGGGGTTGGGGGTGTCCAAAAAATTATGAAGTAATTTAGCAATTTTTGTGCAATCTGAGGTTGATACTAGAGTTTGTTTGTTTGTTGTTGTTGGGTTTTTTTTTTGGGGGGTCTGCAGATGAGGGTGGGGGCATACCTCAAAACCATAAATCAATTAACTCCATCATATGCCAAATAAGCCATTGGTACTGGAATTAGTTCAAGATAATTCTGAAAAAAGGGGGAAATATTTTCTGTTTAAGCAGAGTGAAGTTAAATACATACATGTATATGCAGTGTTTAGTAAAGTGTTTAATAACAAGGCATTAACAATTTTTTAATTCAGTAGTTAGAGAATTAATTAGAGAGGTTGAGGAGAGAGAAACAGATAAACAATTAAAACAAATGATATTCATGTTTACAGTGCTTGTGGTGTTAGGTAATACCCTTTGTCAGGATCATATTCAACATGACAAATTTGTGAATTAACTCATGAATGTATGTCATTTTCCCCTCTCTGTCATGTTTCATGTATATCAGAACTAGTATGGCAGCTGCCCATGCCAAGCTGTGCCTTCGTAAAGATGTCAATGAGAATGATGCCACACTTGCTATCATGCTTTATGAGGAGTCCATCACTGCCAGATTTGGTATGTTTTCCTTAGCATGATATAATGATCGAGCATGATAATGATAATATAAGTCTCCAGGAAGTCCAGAAAATCCACTTTATCCCCTTTGGAGACAGTTTATGAATTTCAATGAACATGCAAATTCCATGGTTTCCATTCCAAGTTATCATGGGATGTGTATTCAATGGGTTGATTTGGTTGGTTCTTTTGATTTTACGGTTAACATCTAAATTATTTATACCCTTACCAATTAAGTTTTTGTAATATTTAAGTATGTGAAAAATTTTCTTTGTCCTCATTCATGTTTCTTGAGAATGTGACATATTAAAGCTTACATGTATGCACATCTAAAAGTATTCAATAAAGGCCCTAATTCAACCAGCTGTCCACCTTTCATTCTTGAGTTACAAAAAAATACAAAAAACATTAAATTTACAAGGGGTATGAATAATTTAGTTGTCAACTGTACATGACTGCTCATATGTGTATGCTTGTAAATAAGCAAACAGGACTTACGGCTTTTAGTCCTCTCTCAGAAACGTGGTAATGAGGATTAATGCCTTCCCAAAGGGCACTAGTGCATCCAATGGGTTTCGAACTCAGGACCTCCTAGTTACAAGACCACTGCTGTACCACTGAGCCATTACAAAATGGTTAATGGTTGAGGTTTAGTAGTCGTAAAATATTAACATCAAGTGCTTTCAGAATTATGCACTGAATGATAAGGTCACAAATAGATTTCTGCTTAAATAATTAATTCAATTTGAAATTAATCATAGCTTTGTAATGAACTCAGTGAATGATGAAGACATTGAGCTGGTAGTTCTAACTAAAAGTACATTAAGTCCCAAATTTTAATTCACACCATATCGTTGTCTTTCAACTCGTATCATTTCCACTAGGTTACAAAAGCTGTTAAAATGTAACTTTGATTGTTCATTTTAGGTTATTCAACCCTCAATGTGCATCCCATCCCACATTTCAGAGACAGCAACATGACTACCTATCTAGGCCCAGAGGTAAGATTCAGTCTTGTTGCCTTCTGTGCTTTAAGCTTAGAAGCTGAAAGATTTGGAAAATTACAGAAATTTTTGTGTTTTATCATAGTCAATCAAATACAAATTATTTTGTTATCTTGATTTTGTGTATTGGGTAGTGAGTCTCCCTTTTCATTTGGCTGGTATAAACATGCATGCAATAGATTTCTGTACAAAAATAATAAAAATTGAATACTAATGAGAAAAAAGGTTGAATATTTTTTGTATTAGTATTGTTGTTTTAGGGTTTATTATGTAACAGGAAAAATTGTTTAATATTTCCAGTGGGCATCATGGTCCCACTCCCTATTTGGACCATACCTACATGATGTTTTTAAAGCAAATGGAAAGAACTTACAGCTATTGATAAGTTGCGCCGTAAAGTTCAAATTTGGGGAATATCATCACATTGGTCATGTGTTTTATTTGCTGTGTCTGCTATAAATATTTTTTTCATTCAATTTAATTAACTGATCAGTAGTACTTTTCTGGAATTAGCTTTTCTTGCATGTGAAACTGCTATAAGTTCATGACCTTCCAAAATATATGCTCTGCCTAACAATTGATTATATTATATGTAACTTGTGCTTATAATATTCCTTAATATTTTTTTTACAACCTTTACAGAACGACCTTCGAATGCAGCAATTCCAGGAGCAGCTGCGCAGATTCTGTGCTAACCATGATCCCAACTTCAGCATCCATAGTCCAGAGGATTAGCTAAACACATGGGATTAGAACACAACAGAGGAGAGTTGAAGATAGAAGGAGCTGGAGACTCTTTATCTCATGGAAATGATCAGTTTATGGTGCAGGATGTTTGAATATTGTAAAAATGGCTTGGTTATTTTTCTCCTTTGATTATGCGTCTGTATTAGATTTGTTTTATCTACCAACACTTCGAAGTCTCATACATGCATGTGGAACTTATAGTTATTATTTGGTGTAAAAATGGATTGAAATGACAATGATCTTATGATTACCGGTATACACATGCATTTAAATTCAAATTAGTTCAAAAATGCTCAAAAATATAACAGATTTTTCCAAATGAGTTTTATATACTGTGTGAATCAAAAAAAAGTTTACACCTAGAAAATTGCTAATTATTTTAAAAATCTTTGATGAACAGTAAATTATTATACATCTTATGAAAGAGCGTTTTATCCCAAATCATTTGGTATCGTTTGTGTATGGTATGTGTTCACGCTTGGATGAACAGGAGGCATTGTTTGCGAGAGTGCAAAAATCGACATGCGCCAAAGTGATGCCGACAGTATGTGATATGTTGGGATAAAGTGAGAGAATGAATTAAATGTATCAAATGAGATGCATTGTATATGCTTTTTGCAGAAGCAAAGTCACACACACACACGCGCACACAAATGTTCGTTGATATTTGATATTCGATATTTGATATGTGTGGCATGATTAATTTTGTTAGGGATGTTATTTGGATCTGCAATGACCGAATTACTACCCAAATCCCAATTGTTTTATTCAAACATCACATAAGCAACTTTGGCGCAAGTCGATTTTTGCACTCTCGCAGGCAATGCCTCCTGTTTATCCAAGCGTGAACACATACCACATAAAAATGATACTAAATGATTCGGGAGAAAACACTCTTTCATAGGATGTATAATAATTTACTGTTCATAGATGATTTATAAGATAATTAGCAATTTTCTAGGTGTAAACTTTTTTGACTCACACTGTAGATATGATATATTCTTTAGCTATGTCATTTATCTGAGTAATATTTTACTTTGAAAATAGTTTATTCCTGTGAATGTAGATGTTTCATAAATGAATTGTTAGAAAAGTTTGATATCAATATTTATTTTAACAAATTATATATTTATAAGTGTGGGGTGATTTAAAGATCTATACGTCTATTCTGAAAGTATTTATCTTGAGTATATACATATATTTTGTATAGATGATTTATAACGAGATTATATTACTTATTGCAATCAGAATGTTTGCATATGCAAGGTTGAACTTGGAAAAAAGTGCCAGTGTATTTATAATAGATTTTATCTTATTTTTCAATGCTAATTAAATATTTATTAGAGTTGGGGTGTATTTACCGGTACTGGTTATCGTAGGTTTATTCTTAAAGGGGAGGTCTATCCTAATATAGGCTAATATCAAGTTAGTTTTAATAAAAGCAGAAAAAAAAAGAAAGTTACAAATTTTTGTAATTGTATTCCATCAAACACAAATCAAACGCAACGTTGTGACGTATCTTGCGAGGTCCCAACCATTTTCTCTGTACAGAAAAGTTCATAAATGTCCATTTTGTTGGTTGCTGATGAAAGAATATGTTTTTTGTGTGTGTGTTTTCCATACAGAGGTTATGTAGAAACCATGTGTAATGATTATATCAAGGGAACATGTATGATAAAATATTTTCTTTTGAGAAAAGATAAATTTAGAATTGTTTAGTACAAAGCAAATGGGATCACAAATCGCAAGATACCATGCAGTGTTACCAATTAATGTTTGATTGACTGAAACTTCCAAATTTCACAACTTCCTAATTTGTTTTTATCGGATTTTGCTCAAACTTTCACTGATCCGTTTCCCTCATTTTTCTGCTTCTATTGAAACCAACTTCAGATCAGGGTGGACTTTCCCTTTAAGGTATATTTTCATGTACATATATTCTACATAGATTGAAGGGTTATTGCAATCTGATTGATTATACTGGGTTAGAATGGGATGAGAGTGCCAGTGTATTTATATAAGAAAAGTTTATTGATGAAAACTTATTTCTGGTAAATATTTATGCAACTTATGTTTTACGTGCTATTGTCTTCTCTTTTTAATCAGCTCTACTTGCCAGCCTTTTGTATTGAAATGAATGAATGCCTTTCAATGCCTTTGAGATGTGTATCTATTTTATTTGTTTATATCCGATGTATCATGCTGTTAAGTTATGACCCTATGCAAATTCCCTTCAGAGGTACCTTTGGAAATTCTTCATGGGAAATCCCAACATATTTGGAAATGTAATTAATCGATCCAATTTCTCATATAGCATTGAGGCACTTGTTACTTTCACTCTAATGCAACCTTCATGCAAACATAATGGAAGAAGATTCTGTTGCAAAGCTAAAATGAATATCTAGGCAGTGAAGGAAATATGTAATTTAACATGAAAGTCATATTGACCCATCACAGTGTACTATAAGATTCATTCTTAAACAATTTATGAATTTGAATTAGAATTTTGTAGATATTTATTTTGAGTTCCATTATTTTATTTCTTTTATGATTATGCTTGAAATATATGCAGTTAAAAAATTATTTAATATTTTACATTCACGATTACATTACAAATGTATGTTATTAATTTCCAAGAATAATCATTTCCATTTCTGATTGTTTTTAATATTATAGGACTGTTACCTTTTTTAATTATTAGAGGATTATTACTTTTATAATTTATGGGAAAAAAAACGTTTCAACCCGTTTCATGTTTAATCTTTGAAGTATGCGGGGTATTGACACCTTATAACGATGAAACACATTCACAACTTATTTGACAACTTCAAAAGCTTGGTGATCCAACTTAGCAGTGAAAGTTGTATGCAAACTATTGTTTTGCAAAAGACCTTCACATTGTGTTTGCAAAAATGTTTCATTTACTCAGTCACAGAATCATCATTCAGCAGTTTCAGAAGAACAAGAAAAGGAGACTTCATTGTTTTGTACAGAGGAATCTTTAGTGTTCACAAATCAAAATTCATTAAATACTTCACTTTTGTATATGACAAATAATACGACTATAGTACATACATAAAAATCCCGTCTAAAAATAACAATGTATGTGGATCCAATTAAATCCTAATCTTCCAAATAACACCCTACACAGTCAATCATACTGCTAAATATCACACGCACATAAGAAAAAGAAATTGATGCTGAAGGACACTATAATGTGTTTTGTGTTTAGCGGAGGTATTTTTGTACCAATTGATGAATACAAGAAAAGAGGTTGGATATGATAAAATTGCAAGTGTAGTATACAGCCAGTCCTGGTATTTTTATATGGTAAAGGGAGAAGAAGGGAGTACCATTCTTCCTTATTTTATTCCTATTTATTTGTGATTGTTCTGTGCAATAATGTAGTAGGGATGCAGCCAGCATAGATCCTACAGGTAACATGTCTCGGTCTTTGACAAAATAAACCTTGTTCAACGTTGAGTATATTTCTGTGTGTATTTATTTTGTTCTTGTGTGGTTGTGAACACATGTACATGTAGACAGGGTAAAGGTTAACTAAATGTACACATATGGACTGTAATGGACAGATACTATACCGGTAGGTAGATTAAAGAAATGTAAGAACACACCCAGATGTGCCCAGAATGCAAAAGATAATATCTGTAGTTCTGTCTGCACATCTATAAGCATAATCCAACTTGTATGAATGATATCAATATCACTTGGCCTACATGTACATGTACATGTATGTCTAGACCAAAAATAGTAGGTGTAGGTTATAATGAGATTTGATAATTATGCATTTTGCATTTCTGGCACATCTATGCATTCCAATACATTTCCCTAAGCTACCTACAGAGTAATACAGAATAAAATAGAAAATATGAATAGCAATATACAAATGATTACCAATTTTCACAGAGAAGTAAAGGGTATGTAATATCAAATGCAATGTAATGAGAAAAAAATGGGCTAAACCTTATGCTGGTGTACATAAATGGTGAAATTATGGGTTTCTTCATATGTAATATAATAAGTTTTAATCTAGTTGCATGCGGGTAAGACTAGCAAACTGTTCCACAACACATTCTCCAGCAAAATTGCTACAGTCAAACCTGCTTTAGTGACCACCTGTCTACAAAGACCACCTGTCTACAACAAGCACATTTTTGGGTTCCCTTGGGCGGTCGCTGTAGACAGGTTTGACTGTACTACTCAATTTTTAACACTGAGAAAAACAAAAATTCTAACTTCAACCCTAGACCAAATTGTAATACACCAAACCCTAACCCCAAAATAAAACATAATCACAGACCTAATCATAACCCTACAAAAAATAGCCCAGAGCAAATGTTGCCAGAGCATATGTTGGATCACCTAGACCAAACTCCTTATACACTGTACATTATTAGATGACTAACATACCATTCAAACACATCCTAAAACAGGAAAATGATTGCACTTCGTATAAAAATGTTCAAACCCAAATCGAAACTCTTATAAATATCCAATTTTTATAAAGGTATTTTTACTACAGCTCTTTCCTTTTCTCTCTGTAACTCGGTTCCTAACAGTATATAACCTTCCTTCAAAGGCAGCATTTTATTAATTACTAGTTGTTATTTTTTTTCAACTGAGTCTTATACTTTTACATGTATTTAGCAATAATTTTGGAGGTGCTGTAAATTCTATAAAATGCTTTAAATAGACAGACCTCTAATAAAAATCACAGTATAATAGTTGTACATTCAGATTCTGCATAAGAAAATCCATAATAAAATAGTACAATTACAGACAATTATTTGTAGTTGTACACACAAAATAATCAATCTACTGAAAAATACAATGAAGGCATGGTCGTGTAACTCATGTTAGAACTCAACTCAAATTAGAAAGCTCACCAGTCACCACACACTCTCATCCGACCTTGACTATTTTTTTAGAGATCATTTGCATTTAGGAGTTAAAAGAGTAATATTCCTGATAGGTTTTGCTTATTTGTGTGAAAGTAAAATAAAATATGCTTGATATTACCAGCCTGTTAGTCAGATAATAGGCCTATAATTCAGTGAAAAATTGGGGACAGTGCAGCAGCAAGTTTAACATCACCTTGTGTTGCACACGTTTCAATGCTCTTTATGCTCAAGATCTGTGTTATAGCCAGATATTTCATTAATTTCATGTCCAGACAGGACATAAAATATACCACTTGAAACTTCTGATCTTTTCATCACTAGATGCCATTTGACACTTCCAGAAAGTTTTGTGTAGTCGGACCATACAGTGTGCTGTGGGCTTAATATGTATACAATTTTCACAATCACAAGAATAAAAATCATTCCTCTCTGCACATATACACACAACATGTTTCCCTATACAAATGTAATAATGAATGTCTGTAAAACACAACAGTAAAACCAGAAATTCTTGCGCACATGAATGTTCATGAATTTTGCCAGTGGTCGAAGATTCACAAGTTTCATGCTGCAAAAATAATTGAATTACAAACTGAAGAAGAAAAAAAAAGAATGTTTATGATTCACAAAATTTCATGTTGCAAAAGTTTAAGGTTTTACAGTGTAATGACTAGCCTTGGTGTAATATAGCATTTAGTGACCCAGCAAGAGGTCAAAAATTCCTAGAAGAATTCTATTTTAATCTCATAGATACTGCAATGAGATAACTATTACTGAGTGTGAGAGTTTAATACCCAAGGGATCATCAAATGCTATATTTCAGCTATGGCCAGCTATTTTTTGTGTATTACATGGTCTCTCTAGATACAGATTCTTGGTGACAAGCTTCAAACTTTCTTGTCTAATCTAGGTCAAAATATCACTTGTGCCAACCACCATACCCTCCTTTGTGCGTGTTTAACCTAGCTGTCTGCATCTAAAGAGGCCATGTTACATCACAAAGTAATCATCTACTACATGATAACAGAGTACAAAATGTTATTTCCGTTTGGCTTTAATAGCCTTGTCTTTGGATTTCTTCTGAGCCGATGATCCTCCACCGAAGAAGCTTGTGGCCATTTCAGATAAATCCGGTAAATCTTGCTTCTGATTCATCAAATTCATGTTCGACATTTCCTGAAGATTTTAGAAAAATACATGTTATCAATCTTTTATCTCTAAAGATCTTATTTTGGAACTTCTGCATTAATGCTCAAAAAGAGACTTCATTACTTTTTTCACAAGTTCTCACAGATTAGGAATAGCATGGAGTTCATTTGCAATCCCAAAATCTTTAATACTGGGATTAAACTTTTTTTAATCCTTTCATTCATTACCAGATTCTAATTAATACACTAAGACAAAGAGTCATCACTACAACTGAAAAGAAAAAAAAGAAAAAAGGCAGAAGGGTTTTCCAGTTAGCGGTACAGTGGAGCCTCATTATAAAGAGCTCTGATATAACGAGGTATCAGTTTTAACAAGGTGATTTTGCTGGTCTCAGCTCTTTATATTCTTTTGGTTTTTTAACCCTGATATATAAACAAGTAAATTTGTTATGGTCCCAAGGATCTTGTTATAGTGAGGTTCTGCTGTTTTTTCTTTCTGACTTACCTTTTGTAATTCTGGATCTTGTGTGTTGACTAGCTTGGGTAGTATGACAATAAAGACTACAGGCAAAACCATCATAAGCACCTGAAAATTCAGAACAAACATGTAAAAATATAAGCCATTAACTGTGAGATAAATTTGTAGCTCTCTGTATGTGGTTTTAAAGGAAAATTAACAACTTTGCACAATTTAACCTTTTCCACACTTGAACCAAATATTCAACTTTCAAAACAAAGTCTAAAATGATATGTGACCACATTGTTTAGGGTACATGAATAAACATGTCAGATTATATCTCAAAATAAACACAACTTACATCAACTTGAATGGTAACATTTGAAATAATTACATACATGTAATTGATAATTCACAGCTACATTGTCAAAATCGGCAATAAAAACAAATGTAAAGTGACCCCATACTGCATTTTGCGAAAGTTTTGCATCACTGGGTTAAAAAAAAATATTTGTGGGTATATTCATAAGAATGATACTTTTTACTTGATACCTTCTCAGCTAAAAAACAAAACTAGAATTAGTTCACAAGAAACTTCTTCTAAACTGTAAATCTAGCATTTGGAGAGTTCAACAATTATATTTTATATATGAATGTACATACCAATGGAATATTCTATGCCAGAAAAGAGAGTCAAACCAAATACTCCTATTTGACTTACTAGTGATCCAACATATACTCCGAAGCCAATTGCATCGGGCTTCATTTCATCCAAAATGTAGGATTAGGGTTAAGGTTGGGATATTATGTTGGGTTTAGGTTTAGAGAAAAGTACAGTGTTAAGTTCATGGTTGAAGGCGGGAATGTCACTGGTGTATACCATTGACCATAAAGAAATTGTTGGCACAGCATATGTTGTATAACCAACTCACCATAGGGTTTTTTAGGACATCCACTATTTTGAACTCTTCTCTCTTCTGGAAATAACCTGCGAGCCCTTTACTCCTGACTTTGAGTGGGTAGGCGACCTGTACCACTGACTTGCTGTCGACGTTGTTTACTTTCCTAGCCCTGATCTTACCCCTGGCAGATATATCTATTCTAGTGGGTTCAAACATGTACTTAGGATGAGCGAATTCTACGATGTAGGATCCAGTAGGTACGTCGTGCACCTCGAAAGTTCCATCCGATCTGTTGATAGGAAAAGAAAGAAAACAATATTGCATATTCAGTAAAATGATAAGGAATATTAAGACTCTTAAAGAAGTTAAAGGTACTATGTCCCATTTGCAGGCCAACAAATGAAAAGGTTATATTCCAACGACATTTGAAAGACAATACTAATTTAGAACTTCCCTAAAAAAAAAGAGGGCTTGAAAATGTCTTTAAGTGGGAAAATAACGACTATTAGTTGTCGAATCGACTTAGGAGCTATAGAGCCAGTAAGTAATAGTCTGATTTTCAGACCATTGTACCGAATGGTCGTATGTTTTATGCTGCGCAAAGATTCAATCAGTTTAATTTTGGCCATTACAAGAAGTGGGTTATTGATGTAGACAAATGCTCATGTACCCTTTACAGCTCATTTTATGTATGTTATTACCAAAGATGAAAAAGCCAGTCAGTCACTCAATAGTGTCTGACAGTGAAGTCTAGCAAGTAAACGGGTTTCCTTGCATAATTTGAATATTAGGACACTGCTAACGTTTAAATTTCACTGATAGGACATACATGACATATTCATAATTCCTGCAAAGTTCTAAAGAATTTGATGTTGGCTGCAAAAGGGACATAGTATCTTTAAAGTGCAAGGCAAGGTAACTTAAACTGTAACTTTAAAACAAATCATCATGAAGTCACAGACCATTTTGATGTGATACCCTGGTCACAGGAGCTGCACCCCATGAAAGTGACTTACACATTTAGGACAATATGCTTTTACTTTTTACACAATATTAGGTCTTTTTTTGTTGTTGCATTTTTTAAGCTGCAAATTATACATGTTATGTAGTTACCTGTAGTAGGTTAACCTGTAGTTACCTGTCTTCACGGGCTCTAATTTAAGACGTAGTCCTATCTTCCTTCCTTCATTCAATATCCACTGCACGTGATATCATGTCATACAATGCAGATGTAATATGTATTCCATTAGACAAACTAAGTGCGTGTATTTTATCTTCTTTTCCTTAGGTCCAGACCTAGAGCCAATCTATAATAGCTTTCATTTCACCTTAATCATGTAGAATCTAAAATATGTAACAAGTTCATTCAAAGCGTAACCAGTAGAGGTGCACGGCCGATATGGGAGACTATTTCCAAATGTCTCCAATATCGGAGACTTATGTCAAGATTTTTGGTAGCCTCTTTGGGAGACAGTCTTTATGTATTTCTTTTTTTACATTTGCTGCAGATTGATTACCCCGGCTCAATTTTGTTTGTTTGTTATGATCCATGCACGAAACCAATGGGCTCCTGACCTCAGACTCAGAGAGGCAAACATCTGGCTGGGGAAAATGGCCTTGTTGTTGGTGTTGTTTCTTTGTTCTTTTGTAAGCTAAATCTCCAATATATGGAAAGGGAGAGAGAGTCTCTTGAATCACAAATGGGAGAGAGTCTCCCAAATCGGTTGTGCGCCTATAATAAACTATAGTATAGAGACTACCGTATAGTATCTACTGTAATCTCAGGGGCGAATCCAGGGGGGGGGGCCTTGCACCCCCATGCCCCCCTCTCTTTTCCTTCTTGAAAAATAAAATAGCAGGATATAGAGCTAGAAGGAGAGAGACTCAAAAAGGGAATAAAAAAGAGGGAGAGACAAGATTAATAGTCAGACCGTAGCCTGCTATCTCTTGCTGATCATCCCAGTAACCAGTGCTGGGGTTGAGAGGGCGAATTCTGCAATGAAACTTGTGGAAACTGTGCTGCTGGTGTTCGTCCACTGTCCACAAGGACTGAATTGTTCGTTGATGTTTCTATTGTATGTGTGTACCTATGATTGGTGTGCGTCAGTTATGTGTGTAGAGCGTGATCGACTGGGCATCACCTGTATCACAGGATGCATGTCATGTCAGTGTGTTTGGTACGGTTTGGTACGGTCAACATCATTCATTGACCTCTGTGCTGGACTAGATAGAAAGTCAAAGCCGCTCGAGCGATCAGCTCGTTAACTCAATGTATAGACTACAGTGCTCTGTGCGTAAAGTTCTACATGCTTGGTACATTTCGTGCCCCCCTTTTTGGAAATAGATGTTCAAACTTTGCAATTGCTGAACTTGTCATTTTTCGGAAAAATGCCCATACCCGCACACCGTAAAGGCTTCGCGCTATGCGCTCGCAATTTTGGTACCTTTCCGCCCCCCCCCCTTTTTTAAAATAAATTTGGGACGCCCCTGATTCACCACTGTCACCGTGAGTTAGGCCTAGACTCTACTGTGTGAACCAAAATGAAAATAAAATTCAGCAAGGTCAGAATCAACATCTAGGCTAGTACTAGTAAAAAAAAAATTATAGGCTAGTCCCATAGCTACCTTAGTCAACCACGGGGATCAACTAATTCATTCACAATTGCACAAGTTCACAATTTACGCTAGTATGATCACGCAGCCCAGCAGCATGCAGCATTACCAGCGGATACTCACCTGACAAAGCCGACGAACTCGCCGCCGTCTACCAGCACTTTCGTTAGTAGTACCCAATCTGCGGGCTTGACACCCGGCACAGAAACCTTTCCTTCGATCTTAAAAGTCTCCATTTTTTTTTCATCATCAACTTCCTCTGATGAACTATATGATATACTTATAAATAGTATAACGAATAACGTCCACTTAACCATATTTCCTGTTAAAATCTATCAATATCAAGTAACCAATAAAAGTAAGTCCGAATAGAATTTGGCTTTTCCTTGCTGCTAGCTATATGTAGTATATAGTTGGACTAGACTGAACTAAAATATTTTAGGGATGAAATGCATGCGTGGACTTAAATTGAGATGGAGCAAGGTCCCAAACAAGATTAATTTTCATTAATTTATAATTTACCCACCATGTAAAGTGAGATAAATTTAAGTTTATTTAATTTCATTACTATTGAGGAGTTATTTCAAATAATGCAGATTTTTGTTTCTTCATATTTGTAAGGATTCTATATAGATATTATAATACCCCCTAGAAAATCAATGGAATGATCATTTCTCCATGAAGGTACAAGATGGCAGCGCCCATGTTGATTTACAGACGAGGGGGTGGAGCTATTATTCCAGCCTTAATTTCGTCCTGTAAGTATGATCTTCTATGACATTACTATTTCCCATACCTTCAAAAGTTATATAAAGAAAAATGTAAAAAAGTATATATTCAGATTGCTCATATATTGAATATTTATCTGAAGTTAAATGCTCTTATCATTTTATGTAGACCCACTAACTGATTATGACTGTATGTTATTGGAAAGTTTTGGGTTTTGAAAAAGGAGGGAGGTTTCATAAGTGTCACTGATTTAGATCTGCAATCTTACAAATCTTCATTGACCATCAATGTTGGATAATCTTTCTGTTAAGTTATAGTGTTACTGTTAGTTACTTGAACTTAGATCTACTTGTGTTTAGAGAAGTTTTCTAAACAATTGTGACAATTATGCCTGGCGTGATCAACATAGATCTTTTTCTTTGGCTTTTGAGGATTCGAAGGAGCCAGGGGCCCGTTTCTCGAAACCGTCATAAGTCTAACTTCTTGACTAAATCAGCGTTAGTGAGCTACTTGTCCGCTGTGTGTTTCACGAAGCTCTCTTTGAGACTTTGCCAAGATCAACGACAACATCCTGACTAAGTATAGTAGTTATGACGCCTCCGACACCGTCTTATCTCTGTCATAACATTTTAGTCGATGGGCAGCGCCATCACATGTCATTTATTGGGTAGACTATGGCTGGCAAAAAAGGACAAGAAATCCTCCAGCTATGATCTTTCTACACGTTCACTTAAACAGGGAGTTATCGTTTTTTATATTTGAAAATCTTATGAAAATATGCCATGTTTATATCTAAGGCTTTTCCCACTTGAATAGACCAATGATACACGTTTATTTCCACATTGTAAAATCCTTGAACGGATGGGTAATCTGCCACGGCAGGCAAGCCATAGTCTGAAGTGTATTCTCTAGTTTTCAGACCTATAATAATTTCGAGATAAATTCTGTCTTCAAATGTGTAAACTGAATAGTTTAAAACATGTGTTTTAACATTTGGAATGTTGAAGTTTCATCATTTCAATCATTGTGCTGACGCCTAAAACATTTGACAAAACTTGCATAACATCGTTTTTTTACTAATATTAATATAAGGGTGTATTTTTATAAACTATCAAATGAAAATATCCGGGGGGTATCCATCTCAAAAACAAAACTGATTCACCGGTCATGAAATGAAATGCTCACAATTATATTTTTACAAGTAATTCTATGGTATAATCTACTCAAATTTTGAAGTATATTGCATCTCTTATTCCCTGGTACCATTTTCAATCTTTTTTAGTCCTAATTCATTTAAATAATTGCCGTTTTCCTAAAATTACTTTTTTTTTAATCCGGTGGAATTGCGACTAAGGCTATATGTCTTGGCCCCTCTCCTCGCCGATAGTATCGATTGCACAAGATGTCTAGCTAGTAAGCTCTTTGTAAAACGGTTTAGGAAGATCAGAGACATCTCCGTAGTTGGCGGATAAAGTTATGACTGTCTTGTCGTTGGTTTCGAGAAACGGGCCCCAGATGTAGTCTCAGTGGAACATATCCCCAACAAAATAGGCTGGCTATTTGGTCTAGTAATATTTGAGGGTACAACCCCACCAAAGCCTAGGCAGTGATGGAGCTTCCTGTTAATCCTGTAGTTGCTTTAATGGTCCATCCTCTATACCATAGACCTCTGTAGGCCTAGACCCCTCTAGATATGTTCTAGTTTCTTTTAACAATCATATTATTGAAACGTTTCTTGTTTGTCAATGTGTTCGTTGTTCCACAGTGAAAGGACTGAACTGCAAAGAGACTTTGAGACCGAATCGGAAATTTATTCCCTTCAAGGCGGTGTACTTTTTGCTATGGTCAGGTAATTATAGTACGACATTACACCTGTTAGTGGACTGTACTCTTACGAGAAGAAAAAGAAGCATACATACTTTGATCATATAGACTGAAAAAAAAATGAAAATGAATGTAGACTCTATACCATATAGATTCAAAAGGTATATGTATCTTCTTTACATTTTATTTTCAATTGCGTTAAATCTATCATCAGTCACTTTCTGTGAAACCTGTAGTAAATCTTTATATTTTCTTTATAAGAGTTTATTGACAGAAGTTCAGAAGAATTAAAATGTAAGAGCAAGGTCAAGATCAATGAAATTATTGCCCAAAGATGTTCATCTCTCTGTTATGGGAATCCCATATTAATGTTGAGAAGAAGAATATTTTTAACCACTATCACATTAGCAACTTCATTCAAGATTGTAAAACTGTTTTCTAGATTTTGAAAACAATTTTGAGTCTGCAGGTTCATTTTGTCAAATTTGTCTTTAAGGGTTATTTCCTGTTTTTACCTTTAAAAAAATCAATTACTCTTTCACTCTTATTCTTTTTGCAGGAACGGTGAGTCTTTTGCCCTTCCTACCAGTCTACATGTCATATGTAGGACTGAATCCTGTCCAAGTTGGCGTAGCACGTGGCATTCAACCATTTGTTGGGAGTTTTTCATCTCCTTTGTGTGGTAGCTTGGCAGATAAGTTTGGCATGCATAGATTCATTATGGTTAGCAGTATTGTAGGGACAGGGCTTGTGTATGGGAGTGGTGTTTTTGTGTCACTTATTAATACAGATCCAGCTGTGAATTGGACAAATATTTCTCATGTTTCAGAAGAGGGATATCTTGGGGAGCTTAGAAAGATATCAGTAGAACAGCAAGAGATGGACTCTACCTCAAGTCAAAAGCTGAAGAATCACACAAGTTGTGACTTTTGTGATCACTGCCTTTCCAGTCATATACAGGGTAAATTACCATGTGATATTATGAAGATAAATTATGATTCAAATTTAATTGCCGGAAGAAAGCATCAAAGCCTTGTTACCAATGATTATACATCTATAGTTGCATGTTGCCTCTGCAGCTGTAGGTTAAAAGATGAAACATTCAATGTATTAGTGCAAAAATTTGCCACAGACTACAATGTTGTGGAGAGAATCCATGAAATGTGCAGTACTGCCAATAAGTCATCAAAAGCCATAAATCTTAGTTCACCTTCAGATACTTTGTTTTCTCAAAATAGAGAAAGAACTGACATTTACTCACAAATTCCTGAATGGGAGGCTTCAGGAAAAAAAGACAAAACACTCACGTTTATTCTGATGTTAGTGATTGTTCTGACTGGACAATTTGTGTCCAACCCTACTGTCCCTTTACTGGATGCAGCCACCATGGCACTTGTGAAAGAATGCAATGATAGAGGGCAGAAGATGGAGTACGGACATCAGAGATTATGGGGTGGAGTTGCCTGGGGTGTCTTCGCACCCCTGTCAGGACTTGCTATTGACACCTACTCTGCAGCGTATCCAGAGTCTTTCAACAAGTATCTTCCAGCTTTCATTTTCTTTGTCGCAATTGTTCTCCTGTCCGTTGTACCTGCATTATGCATCAGCTTTCTTCCGCACCGACCTCCAGAGTCACTTGCAAGTAATCTTGGCACCCTCATCCGAAAACCCAAGGTACTTGTCTTCCTGTACGCTATGTTCATCACAGGGGTATCTGTTGGTGTCATCAGTACCTACCTCTTCTTGTTCCTTGCTGAACTCTATGGAAGCCACACCATCATGGGACTGACGCTGACCCTGACGAGCGTGGCTGAAGTCCCATTCATGTTCTTTGCTACCAAGCTTATCGAGAGACTTGGACACCGTGGGGTTTTTGTTCTAACCCTCTTATGCTTTACGGTGAGGTTTGTTGGCTACTCTCTCCTGCAGAATCCGTGGCTTGTTTTGCCCATAGAACTCCTCCATGGCATCACCTATGGTGCTCTCTGGCCAGCTTGTACCTCCTACATCAACCTCATCACCCCTGTCAACATGCTAACTACAATGCAATCTATCACATTTGGAATCAAATGTGGTTTAGGTAAGCATAAGTTAAATTGTACTCAGTGGTACGGCTGCAGGGGGCAAGCAACCTTTATTGGCTCTCCCACCAACTCCTGCCCCCACTCCTGCCCCCCTCCTCTCCCTCAAATGGCAAAGACAGGCAAAGTGAGGAAAAATCAGAGGAAGAGAAAGAATGTGAAAAGGAGATGGAATGATAAATTATTTTCTAATGCTTTTCACATCTGATTCATTGTAAATCCTGCTCATCGAACATAAATATAAAACTAGTAAGACCGATTCCAATGGCTTTAAACTGGACTCACATTATGGCACTGTCTCTATTGGTTTCTGGTACGTTGACAGTGTACTGATGAGACTTTTAAATTCTTTCTTGACTTATGTGGGCATGGTTATCAATATAAAAACAGTGAACTGACAAGGAACGTTTGGTGGGGTTCTGCATGGTGCCAGTGTGTTACCTAAAGAAACAATATTCTTCACACCTGCACACTATCTGTCAGGAAATGATCACATGATTGTTCTCTGAATTCAATCAGAATCTCAGAAAGGCATTTTGTCAAACACTTGATCAAAACAATCACTTCTTATGTAGTCTTCCGTTCTAACCTCCCACACCCCAATCTTGTCCTTTCCCACATCCAGGTCAAGGTGTAGGGGCATTGCTAGGCGGAGTCATCTACCACCTCTATGGAGCTAGGAACCTATTCCGAGGATCAGCCGTCTTATGCATGGCAACTATGATCTTCTACTGGCCAGTGAGTGCTTATCTCGATAAACTAGATGAAGTAAGAGAGCATCAAATACAGTATGATGAAATATGACGTTTCCTAGTGAAAACAGATGCTTAAAATAGCTGCCGTTCTGCCTATGCATTTGGGCGAGTCCAAGGTCTAAAGTCATTTGGTGTCCCATAAGTTACCAAGTATTATAGATTTCTGAACATAAATTGACATTAAATGTGTTATTTCATGTCATATTAATTCTGATTCAAGCTCAGAGTCAGGCTATTGTCTTAATACTCGTAATCATCACTGAAATCTTAGATGTTGATGGTAACGCACTGGACAAAATAACTTCGGCTGGCCCATTTTGATAAAATAGGATTCAGTGGATATCAATACTTTAAATGATAGCACCTTGATTTTAATGATTACTTGCCATTTGTAATTTGTTATCTTTGCTTTCTTTTATGAAGCTTATACATGTATATGCATAAGACGAGGAGTTTGTAATGAGGTTCAACTACAAAACTTTCAATATATTTTTGCATATTCATTTTCAGTGATCATTTAGAATTTGAAAGAAATCAGTATTATCCATTATTATTTTGCTCTTGTCGTTTGAATCTGTAGAACATCACATTGCACAAAGGAAAAATAACTTAGTCATCCATGCTGCCAAATTATTTCATTCATTTTAGTTTTAGTTGTTGATATCACTCTTTTGAAAAGTAGTCAATACAAACTAATTCCTGACAATGTCATTTGAAAAATATGTGTTCATCAATGTTTGGGTTTAAATGACCTAGTATATTTGGTTATGTTGTTTTAGTCAAAATAATCAAATGAAATTGCAAGTTTGGTAAAGATCTCGATTGAACCCATCACAAAGACTTTCAAGATGTCAACTCTGGAATTCCAATACCCTGTTGACTGTTGTATTGCCTATAGAAATCAAGTTCAGACTGTATACTATATCATTGTCATGTTTGCATATTGCCATATTACTGTTATAGGTTATCAAAACTTCCTTATTGATTTATTCTTAAGTCATTGTGATCATGTTGTTGAATTACTATCTAGGTAGCATATTCATAAATAAAAGGTTATCAACAGGGCAATTATAGTGTGAAAACAGAGTATAATTTATTTTCATATATATATTTTAAAAGAAAAATATATGTAAATGCCAAATATTATTGTAAACCTGTGTTCTTGTGCATTATTTCATGTGATAATCAAGTGTGTCTTGACAATTTGGAAATGTTATGAATGTGAGACCAAGATAGGAAACTGTCAGAGAGTTAGTGAAAGTGAAAGGGATGATTGTGGAGAGAATAAATATGAGAGATAGAGAAAGAATAGAGAGAATGAGTGTGGAGAGGATAAAAATAAGAGATATAGAAAGAGAGAGAAAGGATGTGTATGGAGAGAATTAGAATGAGAGATAGAGAAAGAAAGAGAAAGAATAAGTGTGGGGAGAATAAGAAAGAGATAGAGAAAGAATAGAGAGAATGAATGTGGAGGGGATAAAAATCAGAGATATAGAAAGGATGGGTGTGTACAGAATAACAATGAGAGATAGAGAAAGAAAGAGAAAGAATAAGAGTGGGGAGAATAAGAATGAGAGATAGAGAAAGAATGAGTGTAGAGAGGATAAGAGATAGAGAAAGAGAGAAAAATGGGTGTGCAGAGAATAAGAATGAGAGATAGAGAAAGAAGGGGAAAGAATGAGTGTGGAGAGATAGAGAAAGATATAGAAAGAGAGAGAATAAGAATGAGAGCTAGAGAAAGAAGGGGAAAGAATAAATGTGGTGAGAATAAGAATGAGAGATGGAGAAAGAAGGGGAAAGAATAGGTGTGGCGAGAATAAGAATGAGAGATAAAGAAAGAAGGGGAAAGAATAGTTATGGCGAGAATAAGAATGAGAGATAAAGAAAGAGAAGGATCTTTAAATTAGTGATCAAGGTAATCGGATATTTTTTTTATATAATGTTTTTTTATGGGAAAATCTACAGAGTTGCGAGCCAATCAATAGCTGTGGTTTCGAATGCATGCTAAATTTATATTTGTGTTTCATGAGCCTTAAGACGTTTAAAGGTAGATCACAAGTATTATTCATATATAACCAAAAGATTAGAAAGTTCATTTTTGGCATAGCAAATAGTATTGTTGATGTTATTTGTTTTATACAATACTCTTTCATATAATCATTAAATTTCCTAGTTTTGTTTCATTTTCTCTTGTGTGTGATACCGGTGAGATGGGTTTCAAACATTATGGATTAGAGTGAGGGGATTAGAGTGAGGGGGAGTAGTGATTCAGTCCCCAGAATAAAAATCAAGATGATAAATAAGCTTATTACCTTATGATATTCACAATGAAATAATCATATTCGAGATTATTGAAGCTACTAAATAAATTTGTATTACGCACCCCATTGGTCAAAAGTTCGCCTTAATTATACGTCACCAATAGAACAGCGACACAATCGTATGCGCATTATTATAGACGCAATCCGCCTCTGTTTCATTTTCGTACCGAGCTTCGAAACTGAGTCACGTCTTTTGGATGGTCCCTAAACATAAAAAAATCATATCTGATTGATAAACATCTGTAAAATCCACTTACACACAGAATTAGGACAAACATTACACTGACATGCACAATAAAATCAATTCCATCGTTCTTCTATATCATTGCGTTATTTTAAGAAGAAACATATGACTATTATATAGGCTAATGTTAATTTGAGTCGATCATTAAAGAGCTCGAATACCGTTATATATTAGAATTCCCGTCAAAATTTGCAATGGTAGACCTATTCACCATTTTCAGTTATGATATTCAAAATTTCAAGATGAATGAGTATTTTGTTACATTGTATACGCCGCTGTGAAATCTAACTCGAAAACGCGAGAAAAGACTTATCTCGTAGTTTTGATTTTGATTTTGATGTTTTTGTTTTTTGTTATTTGGAATATAATTTTGATGAATATAAAGAACAAAACATGTTTATGGTATATGGCTTTCATTAATGCTTCCTTGCATTTGGCCACAAAAAATAGATAGCTAGAATTACATGTATCTTATGATGATCGTCATTTCCAATCTCTAAATGGTAGGCCTATACTATTTTCCTCTGGTAACTCATGATAAGAGTATAATTGTGAATATATTCGTCGATAAAAATTCTTAGAGAGTTGTGATCGATTGATAACCCGACGTGGATTATGCATGAGTTGACTGAGAGTTACATGTTATTCAAGATCATGGATTCGGTGGAAATGTGTTTTTCTCGGTATATATACAAAGCGTTGGTATAGGGCCGAAACATTTGTCGCTTTTTCTTCTTAAAATGTAGGCTTATGTCAGGTGTTCTGCCCGGACACACACTCATATCCGTGGCCTTTCACAGTTCTTCTGGGTAATCACCATTTAGTCTTTACTTCTAAATTTATCAACATGACATCAAGCATCTGCATTTTGAACTGTAAATCGGTAGTTGCGATATTATTGAGATATTCATCCGCGACTCAATATATTAATTCGACGAATAATTAAAAAAATGATAAAAAACCCCTAAACATGTGATTTCAAAATGAATACAAACAAAATGCCTCTCGAATACGATAGAAATGCTGAGCATGATGCCGGTAACAATTTCAGACAGGAATCCGCTGATGTCAATGTACGTATGGGGGCTTCGGAGCGTCTTTGAAAGTGGGGTGGCACCAACAAAAAGGCACTTTCTGGGGGAAGAGGCACCTCAAAGCGAAGGAAAAATACAATAAAATTGTTAGACATTGATATATATCCCTACATCAGGCGCGTACGCAGGGGGTGTTTGGGGTTAAACCCTCCCCTCAATTTTGTTGTATGTGTGTGTTTCGGAGGAAAACCCCCCTAACTTTTTTTTTAAGTGTTAAAAAAAAAAAAAATTGGACTAAAGGGTAAAAAAATGACCCCCCCCCCCCCACTGAACAAAATATCGGTCGGTATAATTTTCCAATTTCCGGGACAAAAAAAAATTGTGCTCTTACCCGGCTGAGTCGTTGCGAAATTTTCGGCGCGATTTTCAAATGTTAACCCCCCGTTGAAAAAATCCTGCGTACGCCACTGCCCTACATTGTAATTAATATATCATATGGGATGGTCTTCAACATTTTCTCTCAATTACGTGGTCCAAGATAGTCTACTGCTTCAGCATCATACTTTGCAGTTGTATATGATTGTCTCAAGATGCATTTCCGAATAAGCAAAAAAAAAAAAGAAGAAAAAAGGCCTTATTTAGATGAAATCACCAATCCTGATGTGGTTTTAAGCACAATCTCATATTGAAAGAATGAATGAGACCTTTAATATATGTTACTTAAAGGTATTACAAAGTGTTGGTAAAAATATTGAATTCCTCTGAAACTGTTTGATCTTATAAAAAGATGTTATAGGAATATTTTTAACCAATCTCCACTGCTGAAATACAGATATTTTTTTTTTAGTAAATTAAACAGTAATTAATAAATCAATTATTAGTTCCAAGCTGCCTGTATATAAAACAGCCCCTGGTGTTGTTTACTAGCGCCATCTACTGTCGTACATGGTCCTTGGTATAATCGATGTTGAAACTGTGTTACGTCTCGGCGCAAGCCTCGACACCGCGGTGACCTCGCTGAGCGGGGAAGGGACTGTATTCGCATGGCTTATATCCATGGTACAGTGTGTGTCTGTGTAGTGGATGAATCAGATACACATCTCCGTTGCCGTCAATATGCACAATGCATAGACCTACGTGATTAGTAGGTCCATGGTAAAACCCTCTTCGGCAACCGTCTCAATCTAGTCTCAGCTTCGACTGATACAGCTCTTGGATCTATATACATGTATAATAGACAAGTTTCCAGTAGGCCTACGGGATACATGAACTCTTATTATTTGTTCAATTCTTATGTCTGAAATGTATTCAGGAAAGAATATCGGAAAGAAAGCAATATGAAAATGAATGACCACAAAATCGTTCAGATATAGGCCTACATGTAAGAAATACAAGAAATATGTCTATCTAGATAGTCTCCTCTCTTTCTCTCTCTGTCTCTCTCTGTCTCTCTCTGTCTCTCTCTTTATTTCTCTCCCTCTCTCTCTCTTTCCTAAAACACGGTAGTTTGTTTGGCGCTAGTTCAGAATCATATCTAGACTTCGACCCTAACTCCGGCGTGAAGATACCCTACTAAAACATACCAAAAATCAACTAAATCTTCATCGATTGTTCAAATAATGGTCATGATTTAAAAGCCGTTATGTTTCTTACCTGTTTTTTGACAATTTTCTTATCTTTTGAGGAGTATTTTTCTGAAAAATGAACACTTTAGTATACACTTTCTCACAGGTTTCACGGCAAACCGCTGCACAATACATAGTGGGTTGCGCAGAGATGCCAACTGTTCCGTTTTTGCCGTATTTGTCCCGTTTTTTGGCTATGAATACGGCAGTACGTTTTTTGTGTGTTTTGTTACGTTTTTTTAATTTTTTAATTTTTTAATAATTTTTTTAAAATTTTTTTATTTTTAATTTTTTTAATAATTTTTTTATTTTTATTTTTTAAATTGACGTTTTTCTTAATTTCCGATCATGGGCTTTGTGTTGTATGTGTATTATGCACCTATGTCTTCAAACGATGCATGCAGTACGGTGATACGGGGCCCAAACTGCGCTCGTTGCGAACAACCCAAGTGTACTGTATGCACGTCGCGCTCCGATCCGGGTACGTATAAGTGTTACCGCCGTTGCCTATTTCTTTGAAGCTGCTTGATTGGGCAATATTTTAGGGTTTTTTCAAAAATACTGTTTTTGGTCAAAAATTACTGTTTTTTCTGTTTAAGAATACTTTTTTTTGTTGATGAAGGTTGGCATCTCTGGTTGCGTGCGGTCGAGCGCCTGCGTGAAGTTATCTACCGTAATACTTAGGGTATCTCCACCCCGGAGTTACGGGTCGAAATTTGGATATGATTCTGAACTAGCGTCGTTTGTTTTTTCCTGTACCGTTTGGATTATAACCAATTATATTTCACCGCGTCTCTCTCTCGATCTCTCTCCGAAATATTATAGGCCCTTATTATCATTGTCATATATATCATCCTCATCTACATGCATAACCCAAACCCACAAAAATATATGGTCACTTCACGAAAATGAGAATTTCTATCGTTTTGTGATTATATCATTATCCTTGTCATATCATCAACATCTACATAACAGTAAAAAAAACAAATATGATTCTTAATTTCACGGTAATGAGAACGTATATCGTTTTTGTGGTTATTATCCTTGTCATTATATCATCCAAATAAAATTCAAACATGGTTTATTTCTAATTCGATACCAGTGATTTACAAATGTTGCTGAAATGACATGTTTTTTCCGGGATTTGACCACCGAAATACAATTCAAACGTGGTTTATTTCTAATTCGATACCAGTAATTTACAAATGTTGCTGAAATGACATGATTTTCCTGGATTTTTCGCACTTTTTTTAAACAATTTATACTTTTGTATGCGTTTGTTGGAAAATGACTCATTCCCAAATTTACAGACGGGCAAAAAAATATGCTTATTTAGAAGCATTCATGTCAGGACCTGCGGAACGGCGGTGCTCGGGGGTGGGGCTCGAACCCCCTCACCTTTTGAAAAAGAGTAATAGAAAGAAAGAAAGAATAGCGACCTGCCAGTGTCACAAATGAGATATCAAAATATGCATGCTCATCTGACCGTAATTTATTGCCTGAAACCCTGAGCTTCTTGGTGCTTCGCCCCCTGGACCCCACACCTATTAGTAAACTGCCTGTGTCACAAATAAGGTATCACAATATGCTCATCTGACTGTAATTAAATGCCTAAAACCCTTGAGATTCCGGGGGCTCTGCCCCTGGACCCCATCAGGGGCCCTAAGGCCAGCCATCTAACCATAATTTCTTGCCTAGAGCCCCTGAGCTTATGGGGGCTCCGCCCCCTGGACTCCACGCCTATTAGTAAACTGCCTGTGTCACAAATAAGTTATCACAATATGCTCATCTGACCGTAATTAAATGCCTAAAAACCTTGAGATTCCGGGGGCTCTGCCTGGACCCCATCAGGGCCCTAAGGCCAGCCCCTGGATGCTCATCTAACCGTGATTTCTTGCCTAAAGCCCCTGAGCTTGTGGGGGCTCCGCCCCCTGGACCCCACGCCTGTTAGTAACCTGCATGTGTCACAAATAAGTTATCACAGTATGCTCATCTGACCGTAATTAAATGCCTAAAACCCCTGAGCTTCCGGTGGCTCGGCCCCTGGATCCCATCAAGGGCGCTACGACCGGCCCCTGAATGCTCATCTGACCGCGTAATTTATTCCCTCAAACCCCTGAGCTTCTGGGGGTTCCGCCCCCTGTACCCCAAGCCAATTAGTAACCTGCAGGTGTCACAAACTAATAAGGTATCAAAATATGCTCATCTGACCGTAATTGAATGCGTAAGACCCTGAGCTTCAGGCGCGTAGCCAGGGGACGGTGGGGGCAGTCGCCCCCCAAAAAAAAAAACAGAGAGAGAGAGAGAGAGAGAGAGAGAAAAAATAAGAGGACGTAGGAAGAAAAAGGGAAAAGGAGTCGAGAACGGTACAACGAATCGTCTCCTTTCTCTAATAATTTAATGAAACGTCAAAGCTTGGGTGAAACTGAATTCAGACCAGGATTAAGAGTCGAGAACGGTACAACGAATTGTTCCTCTCTCTAATAATTTAATGAAACGTCAAAGCTTCCGCGCTTCGCGCGAGGGAACTGAATCGAGAACGGTACAACGAATCGTCTTCTTTCTCTAATAATTTAATGAAACGTCAAAGCTTCCCGCTTCGCGCGGGAGGGGAAAATTTAATTCAGACAAGGATTAAGAGTCGAGAACGGTACAACGGATCGTCTTCTTTCTCTAATAATTTAATGAAACGTCAAAGCTTGGGTGAAACTGAATTCAGACCAGGATTTAGAGTCGAGAACGGTACAACGAATCGTTCCTCTCTCTAATAATTTAATGAAACGTCAAAGCTTCCTTCGCGCGGGGAACTGAATCGAGAACGGTACAACGGATCGTCTTCTTTCTCTAATAATTTAATAAAAGTCAAAGCTTCCGCGCTTCGCGCGAGAGGGTAAAATTTAATTCAGACAAGGATTAAGAGTCGAGAACGGTACAACGGATCGTCTTCTTTCTCTAATAATTTAATGAAACGTCAAAGCTTCCGGGGCAGAGGCGGCGCCCGGGGGCAGGGGGCACAGTGCCCTCCCACTTTTTCAAGAACCCCAAAAGTGCCCCTTTTACATAGGAGAAATGTCCCTTTAACTTTGTAAAAGTGCCCCTTTTACATAGGAAAAGTGCCCCTTTTACTTTGACAAGTGCCCCTATTAATTTTTAAAGTGCCCCTTCCCTTTCCACCTCTGATAAGTGCCCTTTTATGTTGACACTTACCCCTTTTCCTTCAACAAGTTCCCATTTTCCTTTGCAATATTCTCATAAGTGCCCTTTTTAATCTCTAGTAAGTGCCCCTTTTCAGGTACGAGAAGCGCCCTTTTCACTTTTGATAAGCGCCCTCTTCACCTCTGATAACTGTCCTATTCAAATCTGAGAGGTGCCCCTTTTGCTTTGACAGGTGCCCCTTTCCTTTGTAAGAAGTGCCCCTTCCTCTTTTAATAACTACCCCTTTTAACTCGGATAAACGCATCTTATCTTTTCACATGTGCCCCCTTTCCTTTCTAATAAGTGCCTCTTTTCCTTATGATAAGTGCCCCATTAAAAGAGCCCCTTCTCATAAATGCCCCCTTTTACCTATGAAAATAGTTCCTTTTCATTCTCATAATAAGTGCCCTTTTTCATCTCTTGTAAATGACCCTATTCAATTCTGAGAGATACTCGTTTTACTTTGACAAGTGCACCTTCCCCTCCTGATAAGTGCTCTTTTCATCTCTAATAAATGCCACTTTTATTTTGACACGTCCCCTTTTCCTTCCTAATAAAAGCTCTTTTTCCTTCTTATAAGTGCCCCTTCCCCTTCTCATGATTACCTCTTTTCATCTCTGATAAGTGCCTCGTTTATTTTAGCATGTGCCTCTTTTTCTTTTTAATAAGAGCCACTTCCCTCTTCTAATAAAAGCCCCCCTTTCACCTCCGATAAATGCACCTATTAAAATCTGATCGGTGCCCCTTTTTCAACAAATGCACATTTCCCTTTATTATTAGTGCCCATTTTCATTCTCATAAGTGCCTCTTTTCATATATGGTCAGTGCCCCTTTTCAGATGCGATAAGTGCTCCTTTTCACCTCTGATAATTACCAGTTTAACAATGATACGTGCCCCTTTTCTTTCTAATAAGGAACCTATCCCTTTTCATAAATGCCCCTTTTCACTTCTTATAAAGCCCCTATCAAAATCTGATGGGTGCCTCTTTTCCGTCGACAAATGCCCATTTTCCATTCTCATAAGTGCCTCTTTGTTTAGGTGTAAGAAGTGCTCCATTTTCACCTCTGGTAATTAGCCTTTGTACTTTGACACGTGCTGCTTTTCTTTTCTAATCCCTTTTATCCCTTTTGGTAAGTGTCCCCTTTTCCTCTCATTATTAAACGTGCCCCTAATTTCCAGCGACTAAGAGCAATTTCCCCCAAAGCTCGCTCGCTACGCTCGCTCGCATCATAGATGTTATAATTATGTTACTTATCAAAGGCCTTTTCAGTCTTCCGTTATGAGAATGTGTTTATAATCCCATCAGGATTGGGGTTTTCCTCTTTATAAGATGTACCGGTAATTTTCGCGCTGCGACCTCACAAATCTTTAAAATTTTCCTCGCTCGCTTTGCTCGCTCGCAAGTGAATTTTCAGACCATAGCATCCAACTGCAAAGTATGATGCTTAACCAATATCTTATATGATGTATAAAGAGAAACAAATATTAAAATCACCCTATAGGGGTATATACCAATGTTTAAAAACTTGTATCTTTTCGCTTTGAGATTTCCCTTTGAAGGTGCCCTTTTTCCAGAAAGTGCCCTTTTTGTTGGTGCCCCACTTTGGAAGTCGCTCCGCCGCCTCTGTCCGGGGGAAAGTGAATCGAGAACGGTACAACGAATCGTCTTCTTTCTCTAATAATTTAATGAAACGTCAAAGCTTCCGCGCTTCGCGCGGGAGGGGTTGAAACTGAATTCAGACAAGAAATAAGAGTCGAGAACGGTAGAACGCATCGTCCTCTTTCTCTAATATTTAATGAAACCTCAAAGCTTCCGCGCTTCGCGCGGGAGGGGTAAACTGAATTCAGACAAGGATTAAGAGTCGAGAACAGTACAACGAATCGTCTTCTTTCTCTAATAATTTAATGAAACGTCAAAGCTTTCGCGCTTCGCGCGGAAGGGGACTGAATTCAGACAAGGATTAAGAGTCGAGAACGGTACAACGAAAGATCGTTCCTTTCTCTAATAATTTAATGAAACGTCAAAGCGCTTCGCGCGGGAGGAAATTTAATTCAGACAAGGATTAAGAGTCGAGAACGGTACAACGAATCGTCTTCTTTCTCTAATTTAATGAAACGTCAAAGCTTCCGAAGTGAATCGAGAACGGTATAACGAATCGTCTTCTTTCTCTAATAATTTAATGAAACGTCAAAGCTTCCGCGCTTCGCGAGAGGGAAACTCAATTCAGACAAGGATTAAGAGTCGAGAACGGTACAACGAATCGTCTTCTTTCTCTAATAATTTAACGAAACGTCTCAAACCCAAAAATACGGTCCTATCACGCGAATGAGAACTTCTATCGTTTTTGTGATTATTATTATCCTTGTGATATCATCCTCATCTACATGCCCCCAATAAAAAAATACGGCCCTTTCACGCGAATGACATCTTCTATCGTTTTGGTGATTATTATCCTTGCCATACATTATCATCCTCATTTACATGAACCACAACCAAAAAAGGGATAATCATCAGAATATTCATGATGGATTCCGATTTATCAAATTGTCTCCGATGTATTTCAGCGTTATATTGCGAAGAAGAACAAGAATGTATGTCAATACATCCAGTGGCGGATCCAGGGGCCCGGGCCCCCGGGCCCCCTCCCCTAGCAAAAAAAAAACAGGTAAAAACACCCTTTTTGAAGAAAAAAAGAAGATGGGCCCCCTCCCCTGGCGCCCAAGGGGTGGGGATGCCCCAAAAAAAAAGTGTGCTCACTACCCCTGGCGCCCAAGGGGGGGGCGGTGGAAAAAATAACTCTTCCCGGATGGAAAACCTTTTTTTCGGGTGCCAAAAAAAAATTGTGCTCACAACCCCACTGAGCAAAAAATCGACCGGCACGATTTTCAAATTTTTCGCACGAAGTGGGCGCCTTTAGGCCCCCTCCTTGCCGCCGGCTGGATCCGCCCCTGAATACATCTACATTACTTTATCTTTTCACTTGACAGTGGACAGTGCCATTCTCTCAGTTTGAGAAATGGGTAAGAAGGTCCAATGTCAACTTGAAGATTATCAGTCTGGACAGCAAAAACAAATGCTTTTCAATATGCGTTTAGTGGGCATACCATAATGGCATTAAAAAATAGTGTGAATTGTTCTACTCACCAGGCCGCATAATAATAGGCCTATCAAATTTGAAAGTTAGATTATTTCGAGCTTCACAATAATATGCAGTTGTTGTTTTTATTTTTATTGTATTTGTGTGCATCCAATTCACTTAGGGCTTAGGCCCAATCTCAATTCAGAAAGAGAGAGAAAGAAAGTTTGAGATAAAGAAAGATGAATGAGAAATAATTGAGAGAGATAGGTCAGAGAGAGAGAGGAGAGAGAGAGAGAGAGAGAGAGAGAGAGAGAGAGAGAGGGAGAGAGAGAGAGGGAGAGAGAGAGAGAGAGAGAGGGGGAGATGAGAGGGATATAGAAGGAAGAGAGAGAGAGAGAGAGATATCAAGTGAGAGTAACATAGGTCCACGGCTATAGAAAGAGACTCTCTTTCTATAGCCGTATAGTATACATTATATACGGAAAGGGAGATATTAGTCCAAAACACGTGTAGCAATTCACGAATCACTGACCTCTCTGACCTCTACCCGAGGTCCCAGTGGCAGAACAACATTCCTCAATAAGGGATGATCTCAAAATAAGAATGTGCAGTACATGATTGACTGTTGGGGAAAACGTCAAGTCGACCTAATTATTGATTATTAAATCTTTGTTTGTATGATTAAACGTATCTTCTTCTTTTTAAATAAAGAAATAAAAATAAATAATGTTACGTTCTGTCTATAAATGATTACCCAAAACTGTCCCTGTACAACGACTTTGCGGGGTATATTGAGATCATCCCCGAAATACATGTGCTCAGAAAATGCAAGCCTGGGATGCGTCTTCGGGCCAAGCCAACGCACATACTATACTACACTGCACTGGGCCTGGGATCAATGCCAGCGTGTCAATGCACAATCACTCCCACAACATACAGACACGGCCCGTTCGTTCACAGAGCTGGCGAAACAGCATAGCCGAGTCATAACAAATGCATTTCAATTTGAAAACACAGAAACGATTAAGAGATGGAAATGGAAAAATAAGTTAAAGAGAACAACACTGAATATTCCGGCAGGACTGAGCATGAAATGCATAGATTTACGTACTGAATTAAGTACAGTAATTGCAGTAAAGATGGCGGCCTGATCGATTATAAAATTATATATTACGATTACAGTGTACAGACAAGTATTTTCTTTTTTAATTAACGAGACAGAATAAAAATCATACACTAAGGCAACTTTACTTAAAAAAAATTATCTTCATGATTATATATATTTGATTAGTCTGGTAATATGATTTGGTGTCAAAACATGTTAATTATTACACTTTGACAATAGTGTTATATATATGTTATGCTCTTCAGATGACATGTAAATTTTCGAACTGAGAGGAGCTATACCAAATTTACCGGGAGCACCGGTAAATTTTTTTATTTAAAAAATTTTTTTTCTCCAAATCAAAAGTGTTTTAGAGCCCAATTTTGTTAGAGTTGAGTGTTCTAACACTAGGCTTCACAATGATAATGAAAATTTTAAATTTCATGATCCACAAAAATTGAAATATTCCCAAAACTTTGTATTACCTTTAATGAAATATAAATGCAAGTGAGCGAGTTTTGGTGAAATTGGTTTTTAAAAATTGCTCTTGGTCGCTTTAAATTAGGGGCTATATACGAGAAATCTATTGTTTCGGGCTGGGGTAGGTGAGGGGTATATAAAAACATCAAAAGTGTGGGGTGGGGGTGGGGAGGCATTGTGCCCCCTCCTCCCCAGAGCGCCAACTCTATGTCAAAAATACACATAATTATGTCATAAAAGTCAGTGGTATACTTTATGCGCAATCAGAAATCTCGTGCAACCCCTTGAATCGGTAGATCCGTTGTATTATCTGACAAGGAAATCCCTAGACGGTTAATTAGTCTCTCTGTTCCTATAAATTATTAAATCGTAGTTTTCTTCCTCATTCGCACATGAAATCATAATAAAAATGCCAAAAGTCATTTCTGAATATGAAGCGAATGCTGGTAGCGTGAAGAGATGTATGTCTAGTTCAGGGCGGATCCAGCCGGCGGCAAGGGAGGGGCCTAAAGGGGCCCACTTCGTGCGAAAATTTGAAAATCGTGCGGTCGATTTATCGCTCAGTGGGGTAGTGAGCAAAAAAAAATTGGGGGCACCGAAAAAATTTCCCTCCGGGAAGGGTAATTTTTCCACCACCACCCCTTGGGCGCCAGGGTAGTGAGCACAAATTTTTTTGGCACCGAAAAATTTTTCCCTAGGAAGGGTTATTTTTTTCCACCGCCACCCCCTTGGGCGCCAGGAGGGCCCAACTTCTTTTTTCAAAAAGGGTGTTTTTACCTGTTTTTTTCTAGGGTAGGGGGCCCGGGCCCCCCCCTGGATCCGCCACTGGTCTAGTTAAATGATTGCCGGGTTGATTGATATGAGTAATTGTTATTTCCCTTCCGCTGGAAGGTAGGCTAAATTAAGGGTCCTTATCATTCATTCAATGTTTATTTCGTTCCCGATCCCATTCTCTGAGCTCTGCATGTTACATCAGCAGACGACACGTCGACTCAGCTCTGCATGCGCATGCAAGGCCAGGCATTATTCATCATGTAGACATTTTTTGTGTATGCTTCATTTGTTCCCAAGTTTAATGTGTTACTGAGCTTAGCAACTTGAAAATATGTATTAGCCATCTGAAATAAAGTTTGGTACGGTAATAAATTGTGTTACGAACTTCAGGAGCAGATGTGGGCCAATACTAAAAATAGACAATACGCATTAATAGCATTGACCACTATGTGGGGCCAACGCCGCCCCCGGAGTTTCGCGCATCCGCATGCCCAATATCCGCACATGCATGCAGTCCAGCGATTGTCTCCGATTGGCACCTTCATCATGGATTAATCAGTAGATAAAAACACGAGGTTATGGTAATTCATTAATCCAGTAATTCAGCGCAAATACAACATGGTTGTTCCTAGTCTGATATATAAAACTGGTGGAGCAGCTGTCATCCCAGGCATTTCGGAAGCAGGTAAATAAAACAATTAGATCTAGCTAGCTAGATCGACTAGATCTAGACCTATAATTTAATAAAGACTAAAGTATAACAAGTTGAATATTTAAATACAAGTCAAGATATCTCTCTATACTGTATAGTCAATTCCATTTCTATGCTTGCATGTACACTGTTTTATTGCTTTAAATTTCAACATAGAATTCTAGATCTTTGCTCTGAAATTGTTTGTGTATATAGACTAGAATCACTTTACTTCATTGAAAATGATGAACTAAACTTATTTAGAATTAGGAGTAAATTAGGTCTCCTGTACATAAACAGGAAATGCATTTTTTAAAACAGGGAATCCAATTTGATTGTGCTTCTGGAGGAGCATATTAACAAGTTTAGTCCTCTATAAATTCCATGACTACACAGTCTGCTAAGAAACGAACTAGATTAATACATCAGATTCAGAATCATTTAAATCTTTGAGATTAAACTTTCAAGTACACTTCATAGTAAGTAATAGTACTTGATCCTGCTGTTAAGTTTGTATAATGATGGGATTGTTGATGTTTTGAGAAATATCGGTTATCAACTAGTATACTAGCTACATTTGTATTTCATTTTGTAGTTTCTTTTACTCTTGCCTCCTAATTAAAAAAAACATTCACAATTCAAGTGATTTATGATACTTTATAGAGCCAACATTTGGGCTTTTTATGGTCATCCTTCAAGCCTCAAGGATATATCTGACCATATTACTCTTTTTATTGCTTTTCATGATGATCCTATCTGACAAAGATAGCAAGAATTGATAAGATCTGACATATAATTGATAGCTGGGATTTCTGGATCCTTCTCCTTATGCCTGTTACTTGTCTAAATAGCAAAAAAAAAAATTGTGACAATTCAAGGAGTTTTAAACATATTTTTTGTCTGAAAAAAGTACAATGTATATTTCTTTTATGATGAAGGCCATTGCAACACTCGATCATGTCAAGTTACTTTTAAAAATTCATCAGATGTATTGTTTTTATAATACAGCGAGCAAGCTAGCTAGAGAAACCAAAGGTAAACGGACTGTTCTTGCTGACTGATGTCGCAATGTTCAGCCAACATTTGGGCTTTTTATGGTCATACTTCAAGGATGTATCTGACCATTAGACTCATTTTATTGCTTTTCATGATTATCCTATCAGACAAAGATAGCAAGAATTGATAAGATCTGACATATAATCGATAGCTGGGACTTTGTTGTGTTGTGGGTTGGAAACTAATAACTATTAGGTAAAATACAACCCATCATGAGTGATGAATGCTGTGAGATCGGGACTCGATATCTCCTCGTCCAATTCGAGCTGATGATACGCTGAAGCTAAATCCATCTTGGAGAACACAGTGGATCCCTCCAACTCTGAAAATAACTCCCCAATATCTGGTGGTGGAATCTATTTCCTCTATATCCTCTATTTCCTCTATCTATTTCCTCTGTTGGGGCCAATGTCGACCCCAACCATTCAACTCAGGGGCGAAGGAGAAAGACGGTCTACAGAAGGCACGGAGACATGCAGAGATACTTTGTTGTGTTGAGTTTATTGATAATAATAAACGGAAACCCCTGCATCGTACAGAAGATAACAAAAAATATCATGAGTACAAGATATCAAAAATTATTACAAGTTGCATCATCAATATTCATTGTACTACTCAGAATCCTGTACAAATATGCAGTTTCATACAAATTAATCGATATGGGATAGCAATTGTCAATTAATTCACCAAAAATACAAAATTCATATTATCATATTATAATATTGTACATATCATCTTAATTTTCCCGGAAAGGAAAAACACAAAGAAGTATGATATTAAATATTTCTGACTCCAATTGATTGTATGTAATATTTTCATAGCATAAATCACTAGAATAAATAACTCACCCTAGTATAATAATTGCCAGGATAAACATAAGTCTCCTGATTAGCTGCGCCCATGGTCGGCAGCCTGTAAATGACCACAGCCTCAGCGGCTACAGTAAAAAAGAATAAATTAATAGTCTACTATATGTATTTCATCATATAATCCATTACGTCGAAAAAACAATAAATTTTCCTAAAGGAACCGCGTCAGATACTTCAGACTAGCCACGCATCAGTATCCAATATTGTATACAAAAAATAAAAAGAGCACGCTTTAATACGTACATTTACTTTCCATCGTTTGGTAAATACGAAATGTCATTCAAAAAATTCAAAGTGATTAGAGATCATCACTAACAATTAAATAAGCTGCATGAAATATTAAGTAGTTTATTTTGTAATATATGTAATTAATATCAATGTATGTTCCAAACTGGATACAAAAAGATACACCCCACACTATAAGATGGTGTATTTTCTAACACTACTCTGTCAAGCTAGAAAAGAACATTTCCATAAAAAAAATAAGAATATTTTTTCATATAGCAAGATCCTTTCTATAATTGCAAGCAAAGTAACATATATATATTAAATCAATTTATTTAACATACCTGGTAAATAATTAACTGCAAACACACGACCAAATGTAACGGTGCAGCTTCCAAAAAATAGCACAAGCCGCGACGACTTCGTTTTGTGTTGTGCCTGGGATAAGGTTGCTACCCGGTTACAGGGCCTTGCCTGATATATCTCCGCATTTAAATTATTCATGACGTCATATTTTACTGCATCAAAATTATGATATGCTTGCGAATATAAAGTTAATCAACATAAATATATACATATGTATGTGTGTATATTTATATTCATGCATATGTGTTCAACAATAATATAACAATACATGATTAAGAAAGAACAAGGGAAGGACTATTTTTCCTCGGTGAAATGACATCAGACCCACGTGACCTAAAAAGTAATGAGGTTTCGCGGTCTTGTGACATAATTTCACCACACCCGAAATGGTTGTATGGTGGTAAAAAATAAACAAATCAAACTTTAAAAATCACGAATTTAGTTTGATCACTACACCTCTATCACGTCTTCCTTCTCTAATTGCTTTTACTCCTGCGATACTTCTCAGCTTCTGCTGAACTGGAACGTGATCTGCTTTCACCTTGACACGGTGCTTGAAGTTTTGAGCCTTTCCGAGCCCTGTCGCAAAGAATGTAGGGAAATTCCTGCTCGATGTCACTGGAATGTTTGATGCAACCAAAAAATTACTTTTTTTTTTACGGGGGCTCTTTTCAGATTTTCCCTTAAAAAAATAGCCCCCCTTAATAATTTTGCGGTGGCTATTTTGGAGCTAAGGGAGGCATTTTTTTTTAAGGTATTTTTTTTTTAAACATGAAATTACCTTATTATAACTTCCAAGCAGAGGCAAACATACAAATGTAACGTACATAGATTATGTCATGTAGAGTATTGCAGACATTCAGATACCCATACCCACGATTTATTCACTTTGTGTTAAACACGTGGTTTAGGCTACTGTGTGATTTACATATACATGTAAATAAAACTTAATTGTTAAAAGGAGCATTTTGTTCAACTGTTCAGTTTTCATATCATAACAAAATATTATCACTGACACGCAGGCTTGGAATTAATTTATTTATTGGGGGCTACTTTTCCCATTGTCTCAAAAAGTGGGGGCTACTCTTGAAAAAAGGGGGCTACTTTCTTAAAGCCATATTGTAAACTGTAACAATCAGTTGTGTTTTTCCTTAGCCATCATAGTGCTAGCGACCGAATTGGTACGTAATATGTTATTTAGTCTTTATTTTCTGTCCAAAATTTTATCATGATTCATGGACAATGCAATCCCATTAAAAAGAAATGTAATTCCGTTTAAAATTGTGTTATTTATAACTTAAACCATTAAATGTCAGTGAATATTTTTGCCGTTATCCCACATACTGATATGTAGATCTATTTGTTATAACGAAACATGCAAAATCATTGCCGGATTTTCTTCCCGTATATAGGGTCTAGATTCTAATTCTAAAGCCAAAGCAAAGGCCAAAGCTAGATCTAGTTTCATTTCGTAGACAGAAATTGATGGCATCGTATATAAATAATATAATTTAATTAAACAGTTGTAAGAAAAAATCTGAGGTATATGACCATCATTTATATATTTATTTACGGGTTTTTATAACAAAATTCAATTTGTGTCTACGAAACTAGCTTTATACCGATTAAAACGGGAAGAAATCTGGCATTGATTTTACATGTTTCGTTATAACAAATATATCAGTATGTGGGACAACAGTAAAAATATTCACTAACATTTAATGGTTTTAAGTTATAAATTACACAATTTTAAACGGAATCACATTTTTAAAAATGGGATTGCATTGTCCATGATAACAATTCGGGTCAGAAAACTGACTAAATAAACATATTACGTACCAATTTGGTCGCTAGCAGTTCAGCACTGACGGACGGTAAATACTTATTTGCTTCATACTACTACTAGCAGCACGTGCGCTGGAGCTGCGCGCGCCTTCTATTTCTGTGTATTGTGGATACAGTAGTGTACTATCGTATGCATAATGTGCAGGAAACTACTATGTACTCCGTATTTCCATCGGAGGCCGGCCGGGAGCTTAGGGGGATACCGCGGTGTATAGATCTACCTACAGTAGGTACGACCACCGATTCGCTGCAATCACAAAACTTGTTTAAATGTTGATGGAAGTTTCTAGTTTTAGAGTTTGTAGTTTGAACGGAGATTTTACTTAGACACATCAATAAATTAATTTATTAATTCCTAGGGAATATCATTTTATGGCGGGGGCGATTTTTCAACATATATGGATTTTTTTTCGCCCTCGTCTTGATGTTTACCGTGGCGGTTTTAGAGGTTTAGAGGGCGAATCGCCCGTCGCCACCGTGTATTTTTTTCGTTGGTTTGATGTCGACGATGATGTCGATGAGTCATCCTTTACCGTCTCGACATAAAGATTCCTGCCTTCGATTCTGAGCTTCAACTCATCGAAGATGTCCATGCGAAGCAATGCTGAACCTCTGGGTACAACGAATATGCTAGTGTTCATCGACTTCGCTCCAACCTTGACACGCCTCTGAAAGATACCAACTACTGGAATACTTCCTTCAGAGTAGTCTGAAATGTTAACGTTCGAAGGCTAGAGAGCTTCGACTAAGAAGTATTTCTTGTAGATGCTGAGTGGACTCATCGACACACTAGAGCCAGTGTCAGTAGTCATCTGAACCTTGGCTTTCCCAGCAAGTTCAACCTCACATCTTATTGGCCTCTTTGGGTGTGTGTTAACATTTAACACTTGTGGCGAGTCATGTTCATCTCCATCATGTACCGCACAAACTTCTCTGCTTTTGCGGCAAACCTTAGGCAGTGTCCAATTTTTCTGCAGCTGGGATATGTAGTTCCTTTCGCCTTTATACATTTCTCGTCGAATGAGACATGAGAAGTGCTACCACAATTTCTGCAACTCTGTTTCTGTCCTTTTCTGTCTCTACAACTGTGTTTCTGCTCCTTTCCATGTCTTTTCCCTTTCCGTCTCTGTATAGCTGGTGGACACTTTCGCGCGAGCAACTTCACTTCCTTGAGCTATTGCTCTGGATTCTCTTTTAGCATCTTCTATGCAACTACTGCAAATCAGGCTCAAGCAACAGTGTCTCGCGAATCCTCATGTAATAACAACTCTCTACCTCCTGATCACTATTCATTTTGTCCTTCAAGTCCCCAAACCGCAATGCGTCACAAGTTTACGCAAGGCTGTAACAAATTGCAATACTGTCTCGTCAGACCTCTGCTTTCGTCTTCTGAACCAATATATCGCTCTGCAACAACGTTGATTCGTGGCACAAAGTTCGCTCCGATAGCTCCTATTGCCTTGGACTAGACAAGCATGTGAACAATTAATACATGCATTAATCTCATCTCGCTTAGATTTTTGTAATTCTATTCTATTTGGACTCACCAAACAGCAGCAAGATAGACTGCAATCCCTCGAAAATTCCAGTGCAAGACTCCTTACTTTCACACCAAGAAGGTCCTCTATTACGCCTATATTATGCTCTCTTCACTGGCTATCATGTCCAAAAAAGGGTCCACTTCAAAATTATGTTACTTGTTTATCGGGCCCTCCATGGAATTTTGCCACAATATATTAAAGACTCACTCCACCCCTACAATCCAACTCGTACCTTAAGATCTGGAAGTGATCATTTGCTGCAAATTCCCGGTACCCATCATTCATGGGGAGACAATGCTTTTTCGCATGCAGCAGCCAAATTATGGAATAAGCTTCCCCCATCACTTCGCTGTATTGCAACATACTCCACCTTTAAAGATCGTCTTAAGACTTACCTATTCCATCTGTAACCCAGTATTTCCTTAAATTGTATAAGTTTATTTTTACTAAATCCATAATTAATATTTTATTTGTATATATATATCTGAACTTAATTAGTTATCACCCTTTAGTGAGGATTGAAATGGCCGGGTGTTGCAAATTTTTTTTGGAGTTTCTGATGGTGTATATTGTCAAATAAGCATTTACTTTACTTGTACTAAAGAGAACCTACTGTTGCTAGGCTAGCGACATGAGCGTCCCTGGACAGTGTGTGCGCTCTATAAGTTTACACTATTATTAACAAAATGGAGCCTGCAGAAATAGGTGTGGTTGCTTTGGTAGTTTAATCCAGACTCTCTATACATGTGCATATTACTTGTGTGCATCAATCTCTGTGTAGAGAAGACCCTTGCATTCATGCACTTGCAAAATTGTGAGTATGCATCTTATGAATAACAATGAGCAGTGCCTATACAGCTGCACTCTGCAATCTGCATATTCTGAGTTAGCTTCAATGGCATCCACATGATTCTAAACATAACAGACTTCTGGATCCTTCTCCTTCTAAATAGCAAAACAAAATGTGATAATTCATGGAGTTTTAAACAAATTTTTTGTCTGTAATAAGGAATTCATACAATTACAATGTATATTTCTTTTATGATGAATCATATTGCAACACTCTTCTTTATCATGTCAAGTTATTTTTAAAAATTCATCAGGTATATTAATTTTTTTTATAATACAGCGAACAAGCTAGAGAAACCAAAGGTCAACAGACTGTTCTTGCCCATCAAAGCTGTTTACTTTTGGATATTTTCAGGTGAGTTGGGTGCATATGTCATCAATTTTGTGATGTCTGTTTATAGAGCCAGAAGGATGACGTTAACCATGTGTTAAACTATATTTGAGTTAATGACCGTCTGGCACTGCATGAGCAGATGATTATAGTTTGATGATATCCGATAGAGTAGAGTAGTCTGGCATTATACATGTAGATGTTGTATTCGAGTGGTTTAAGCACTTGTGAACTAGGAGTCTCGTATTGATCAGGATAATTATGATTGGTAATATAAAGCACAAGAGTTGTAGCCTATGCTTAACAGGCAAACAATTGAGGCAAATTTCTGAGGCTCCCCCTATACTAGCTAGCTGGTTTACAAGTAATCTTTCATTTGTCCCAACTCATTTTTAAACCAAGCTTCACTTGTTTTTAATGTCATGATGTTTGTAATTTTATGTGGTTTTAATGTATGAAGAAATTGACTTGAATTGAATTGACTTCATCCTATCTACATGTAGCCTGGGCTATTTTGAAACTGCATAGCCGGGGCTTCTAAGGCCCTCCTCCCCCCTATGATCTCGGCCGTAGGCCGAGAAACGGCCGATTGCCGCAAAAATTTGCATGCATGTCAAGTGAAGTGTATAGAATACTATGGTAATTTCAATTTTTTGAAAAATTCACTCATTTGCATATTTATGGTAATTTATACGAAAGCCTTTGTGTTAGTAATTGCCATATGCCCTCATGGTGACCATTATGGTAGGAAGTGGAGATGGTGCACATTGTGCGTGAATGAAGTCGATGACCAGGGTAATAATATCTGTAGAGCACTTAGAGAAGGTATTTCGTATTAAGCACCATCTGCAAAATGTTAATTGTTGAAATACACTGAAAAACTCTCCCATAAATGCATGACTTCAAATTTGGAACTATTCCAGCTACATGTAGAGATCCAACTACCTATTGTCTACTTTCTACTTTCTACTTGTAAAATAAAAAGATAATATTACTCTTTAGATTGACAGTAACTCGAAACTTAATTACAGCTAGTAACAAGCCCAACTTTGCACATTTTGAAACTAATTGATACTGTAGGTCTTATTTGGAGCTAGTTTTATATCATAGTGTATTGAAATTACGAATAAGTTTCACTTCTTAATAATTAAGCGCCATAGCATCTGTGCATATCGGTAATTAGTTCTGTACACAACAATAACAAAATGCATCTCATATGTTATTCCAAAACTTATTCAGGCAAGAGCATCTTGAATTATTAGTGACTAAGGGAGCAAAAGATGGGGAACCATGCACTGGCGTATTGATGGGGGGCTTGGGGCAGTTCCCCCAATAAAATTCAAACATGGCTTATTTCTAATTCGATACCAGTGATTTACAAATGTTGCTGATATGACATAATTTTCCGTTTTCTTCTTCTCACTTTTGCCCATTATGGCACCTGGTATTGATGAAGATTTTTCTTCTGCCCCCCATTTTTGTGTTCTTATTACGCCACTGGAACCACGTGTGCCGTGTTCTGTGGTAGTTTACTTGTTTTTCTTTTGGCCTATTCCCACCATAACAATAATGATAAAGATTCTGATAAAAATAACTGCATTGATGACAGGCCTTACTATTCATTTTTTTAAATAAAAAAAGTGGTTGAATTATTCACATTGAATCTTTTGTGAATTGCTTACAACTTACATTTAAAGGGAAATTTTGAATTTTTTGTAGAACATATTTCTGCTTTGTAAGCCATTTTTTCTTCATAAATATGATCTTAGATTATTTTTAATTTCTGTATTTCCTTTGTTTACTACCACCTAGGAAGTGCCTTTATCCTGCCTTTCTTCCCAGTCTACATGACGTACATAGGACTCAGCACAGTTCAGACGGGCCTCATTCAGGGCCTGGTCCCGTTCATTGGGAGCATCGCAGGGCCATTTTGGGCAAGCCTGGCAGACAAGTCCGTAAGCACAAGACCATCATGCTCACCAGTATGATTGTTTCAACCCTCATCTACGGAAGCCTAGTATTTCTACCCTTCTGAATCGTGACAGAACTACAGTCTGGACGAATGTTACTGATGCTGGGGATGGAGACTTTCATCATAGGGAGTTGATTGACGATGTGGAGTCCTTGGCAAAATCCGTAGACTGCGAAGATTTTATTCACATTAGCAATGATTGCAATGAGCTTGATGATAGTTTAAAGGTGAAATTAGGACAATGCTTTCAAATGATATCTTCTAGTAATATTTTCAGCAATGATATAGGTATTCAAAAGAATGGAACTCATATTCCTCGGGTATTAAAGGGTGCAACATATGTCTGATGTGCAATAATGTTAAAGTGGCATTTTTGGAAAAGGGTCATGGTCGAAACGAAAAGTGTCATCAAATATTCAATATGTTTATGTCAAAGTGGTGTGAATTTAATGGTTTGCATCGATCAAGTCCTGTAACTCTGGGTATCCTCTACCATGATGATCCAGTGTCTCCAAATTCTCAGCCATTTGACAAAAACACCACTGCTGTGTTTGCCACCATGATGGCACTGATCTTCACGGGTCGTTTCTTCAAGAGTCCCATTACCCCAATCCTAGATGCCACCACCATGGTGCTAGTCAAGGAGCTCAAGGAGATTGGTATTGAGGCGGACTATGGGAGGCAGAGGCTGTGGGGTGCAGTCGCATGGGGTAGCGTGTCACCCTGGCAGGATTCCTCATAGATGTCTACGCTGCCAATGTTTCTTCCTTCAACCAATACCTTCCAGGATTCTGTATGTATGTTCTTGTCTACTTCCTCGCCTTTGTCTGTGCCACCCGCATCAAAGTCCAAAAGCATGATCCTCCTGTGGAATCCGTCTCCAGGAACATACGTGCAGTCCTCGGTAAAGCCAACATTCTTATATTCTTCTTCGCCATCGGAGTTACAGGAATATCCGTTGGGTTGCTTTCCACGTACCTCTTCCTTTTCCTCGCTGAGCTGTCAGGGTCACACACACTAATGGGTCTCACTTTAACCCTGACCTGCATATCTGAAGTCCCTTTCATGTTCTTTGCCACCAAGCTCATCGAGAAACTTGGCCATCGTGGCGTCATAACGCTCACACTCTTCTGTTACGCTGTCCGCTTTGGCGGTTATTCCCTAATCCAAAACCCTTGGCTGGTGCTGCCCATCGAGCTACTCCATGGCGTGACCTTTGGTGCCTTGTGGCCTGCGATCACATCCTACTGCAACCTGGCAGCCCCTGAGGGAATGGCCACTACTATGCAGTCTCTGGCTTATTCTGCCAAAGTTGGAATTGGTAAGCAATCATAATTGCAGAAACCTTTATAGCTTTAATTACTGTAAGTGACCCAATCATAAACTCATTGAACAGGTTTAAAAAGATGTATTAATGATACCAACGTTCACAACAAGTCAGAGGTAAATTAACGTAATATCACTTTCCTTATGTGAATTACATTTTTTTTTTAAACAAGATCCTTTAGATTTTATTTTTGGTTGCTTTTAAGCACCTTTGAATAGCTTTGCTATACATGTAGGTGTGATGATACTCGGATCTTTGTATCCTTGAGAAAAGGGCATATTGATCCAATTATCCTCTTCCTCCTCCTCCTCCACGTTGTTGTTGTTGTTCTTCTTCTTCATCTTCCTCTTATTTGTCTTCTTCTCCTACTCCTCCTCTTCCTTCTCCTTTTCTTTCCTTCCCTTCTTAGCCTTATCAACAAAAGATACCTCATAAAATGGAAATCTGATCCTTTGAGAGGTCAAATGGTTTTAACTCATTCCATGAACCTTTTCTCATTACAGGAATGGGATTAGGGACAATAGCTGGGGGTGTCATCTACCGTGCATATGGAGCCAGAAACCTGTTCAGAGGGGCGGCCATCTTGTGCCTAGCGACCATGGTTTTCTACTGGCCGACCAGTTTCTACCTCGACAGACGTGATGTACGAAGGGCTCGACAGATTCAGTATGAAGAAATCTCATGAATTTGTATGTTCTACTAGTTTTGTCTGACAAGACTGATATGTCATTTTATGACCATAGAAAATCATAAGTTTTGTTTACACAATTTGTTGACAGAGCGTCAACATTTAGTGTCAACAGAACACATTTGTGCCAATAGTGCATTAGGCCATTAGCTGTTCTGTTTCATTTGTAGGTTGGGTTTGAAATATTTGAATATTTCAATGAATTGAGTAAAATTACAATTTTATTACCATTTTACTAATTCAAATATGTTATGTTTTCATTGACAAAAATTCTACTTAACCCATTGCATACTACCTTACTACCTTTAAAAGATAACCTGGACTCAAGTCTATGGAAAATGTTTGTTAAACCAGAATCAAATTTTAACCAAACGAGTGAAGAGTGTCTTTCTATTTTGCAAAACTGTAGGCCTTGAATGCTTACAGTATTTATAAATATATTGAAATCAGTTTGATTCGATATCCATTTTGTATTTATTCAGGGTATTTTGATATTCATAACTACACATGGAGGCTGGAAAACTGTTAACAACACAATATGCTAATGCAATACAAGTCAAATATGAGTTGATATGGAAGGTATTATCGAATATAAAATGAGAGTATTTTTTCTTCTTCAAATTAGTTGGAAGATGGGTGGTACTTTTATGGACAGTAAGGGGGGGGGGGGTTGTATTCATTATTTTTCAGGGGTATGATGAATTGTTGAAGTTTTATTCAATCTTGATTTTGGAGTTTCCTTTCATGTATCGAGTTGCAAATTGTGCATTTTGTGGTTCATTTAATTTCCTTTGGCTTTCAACACTTGAGGCTGTAATATATATATCACAGATACAAAAGCTAATATATTTGATTAATAAATTGATGTAAATCAAAGCAATCCTTTTCCAAAGTGTTTGAACTCTCCTTTGTTCAGTTCAGCCAACTGTCCTTCATATTAATTCAATTAATAAAATTCCTCAGTCTATTCATTTGATTTCTGTCCCCCACTCTCTCTCTCTCTCTCTCTCTCTGCTCTTCTCCCAGCTAGTACTCTACTCTTGTCTCAATTTCTCACAACTCCCTCATTGATTTCCTTCATCAAATCCGATATCACAAAAATTACAAAACAAACTATCAGGCTTGCAATATTTTTAATCAAAAATGGTTCAAGAGAAAAGCAACAAAAGATAGCTTCTAATTAGCAAAGTTAAATGACACTATGACAATTATAAGTGAACTCGAAACAAGTTCATAGGTTTGGATTCATCAAAAGTGCAGTGAGCTATGGAGCACATACATGTACGTGAAACATATACCTTATATACCCTATGGCCCTGCACAATCATTCTACATTAGTACACTTCTTGTTTCATCAGATAGATTCATTTTTTCACTGGACACTGGCTGTTATTATAATCAAACAAAACCCTTTTTCGGTCCAATGGTGAGGCTTCAAAATTGCAGGATGAATAATTATCATACTATCATGGTTAACATCACAGCTCCATTTGTTAGAACACATATTAGCATGTACATGTGTGTATTTGAATTTTAAATTTTTTAATTTAAATGTCTACATATAGTTCTTCATATGTTTTGTCCACACTGAAAAAAAGTTGTTTCCGTCTTAACACTACACATAATCTGTATCCAGTTGACTGAGTTAAACATCAATCCACAATAATTTCTTCTTTTTCTTTATCTGCAATACTGAATGGTTAATTTGTTTACTTTTCTTAGAATTTTTCCAAATGATTCTTCCGTGTGTAATATTATAAACTCAGAAACAATCATATGCATGAATCTTCTACAAATTAGCAAATGGTCGAAATTAAAATGATGAAAAGCTCCCTTTTATAATGCTTGTGAATGTCATCAGTTTCAGCAGCCACTAATACATGGGGCACACAAAACAAAAGGTACGGTCAAAGCTTTCATCATTTCTTAATCATAATTAGTGTTATTCTTTCATATCAACCCAGCAGAAGAAACAAACGACTTTCTCTGACAAACACACAGCCACAAAATTTAATATGAAGGCGATTCCTTGTAATGTGTGACATACAACTTACATGTCTACATGTATGTCTTTTTTTCCACTTATTTCATCCAAAAATAACAGCTCTTTGGATATAACCACTGAATAACGTTAGTCGTAACAGAAACAACCATTAGTTAATGGTAAAAATTAGAGATTATTGGATAAAATAAATAGATGTCTTGTTGTACAAGATACATTGCAAGGAATCACCCATTAGGCATTACCATCAATACAAAAAAACCTCTAACCACTGTTTGGAATACAAAGCATACACTAAATTTGGAATACATCCGTTTTAAGATTTTTGAATACAAAAACGAGTAATAAAAAGCATTGAAACATGATCTCCGCATAAAAGACATACATTGTATATCCAAATAAATCTGTGAATTCTTTGCTACATCATATATCTAGTAAAGTAGTAATATAATTTTTGTAAAACTTGTGAGCAATGAAAATGTCCATCATAATTGTCCATAATATGTAAACAAGTCAGCAGGCTCCTATTTCATGCTGAATGCCAGAAAGGTGTAACTATCTGTGATAAAGGATATAAGTTAACACCCTATTGGCTCTAAATAGACAATAACTGTTGCCATTGTGTCATGTAAGTTCATTTTTTTTTAATGACATTTTGAAAGTAACAAATTGACATAACAATGGCAAGAAGAAAATCAGCCTCTGAAACCCAAATACTGCAACACATACAAGAGCAATGCTGCCTCACTTTTACAAAAGGAAGTGACTAAATATGAGATAAAAAATAAAAAACCTACATGTATAAATAAATAATAATATGATATGAAGAAAACATTGATTATTTATTTAAAAATTCCTGTATATCTTTCTCACTGTTTGAATGTGTCATGTGTCTGAAAATATTTGTCATTTTAATGAGAATATTTGACAGTGTTAGATAAGTGTACAAGTTGGTTTCTTCTGTCAAAGTAGAACAGAAGTTGAGATGAAACATGGCTAACTTCAAATTAACAATCTCTGATGTAAAAATATGAGTAAATAATGTCATTACACCCTACAAAAGTCAGCCCATAGAAACTGTTCACTTCATTATGCTTCATACAGAAAATGATATATAAAAAGATGAGTAAGTGCTTTCCATATTGGCCATTAAGGTTGCCATTCATGTTCATGCCTGCCAATCATCAACTTGTGTAAATCAGAGATGACAATTAACAGACCACAACGAGTAGTGAAAGTTAGTTTCGGAAACTCAAGTACCATGTCAAGTGGCAAGATTCAAAAGTATTTTTGTACAAAATGATACAAGGCTTTGTCTTGTGAAACTAAATCATTTACAAAATCACTGCAAGTACGTGACTGTTTAAGCTCACTCGATTGAAAGAAAATTGAAAAATTTCAGTACATTCAATGGCAGTTAATCTTTTTAGTCAAATGCCATCCTTTGTTTTTTATCTACATCCACAATGTGAAATTCAATACAGGCCCGTATCACAGCTGTAGGTGAATCAAGGAGTTTAAATCCATTGACATTTCTACAAATGAATTGATGAGTAGCTAATCAAAGCTTAGAATGATCTAATAATGGAATCTGAAATCTGAAATAGTGAAAAGGACATTCACTATATGAGATATAGGATTTTGCTATAATAATACTTGCATTGCATTTTTTTCCAGGCCATATCCCAGTTGACTGACATCCTGGTCTTAGATGGTTGTCAGTCTTTAAGCTTCGGACAACATGTGACTGAGGATTTGTAAGTCTGACAGCCTGCAAGACTAACATGTCTATCTCATGAGCCGTCAGTAAAATGGGACATCTCCTATAGCTTCACCTAACATTCAAAATAATCAATGTAATTGCCTGGAATAGAAATATCTATTTCACTTTATCAAAATTCATTTACATCTTGTTTACGATGCCCATAATACTGTTGAACCTGCTGAAGTCTTCATGATTGTGACAAACAAAATTGGAAATTGTGGTTTCCTATTATCAAAAGAAATATATGTAATTTAGAGAGGGGCTGTCATGAATTTTGAACAGGTTTGTGTAAAGATTTGGATGGGGAAGAACAGAAGTTTCGTAGCATATGATTTCATTTCAGCCTTTAGTTCTGTCCAAAACCATGACCTAATCCTTTTCCACCCTGCAATATCAACAGAACAAACACAATTAAAACCAGCAAGTAAACAAGGAAGAGCTCTCTTTGAACAACCATCTTCTTTCAGCAAACATAATGTTAAACAACAAAATCAAGTTTCTGATCTGAATAGATATGTACATGAACATCACATTTTAAGGTTTCCTACTACATCCAACAAGGTACTGTGATCAAGATGACATTTCAGGAAATAAATACATTCATTCAAATTTTCAGAAGTCAATAAAAAGACAATACATGTACTTGAATCAAGACTGGTCAATTTCAAGTCAATTTCACATTAAGTATGTTTTTCAAGTTTCATCGTTAGTAAGAGAAGCATATTAGTACAAGCCTTTTACAATAATATACAGAATTATATTAAACACACAAATGACAAATAGAAGTGTTCAGTTGTAACATGAATGGGGAGGACAATCCGACATCAAGTTCATCTTATTAACTAAAATAAAAGGATAAATAAATAAATAAATAAAGAGAAGGAACCTTTTTTAAAATAAAGATAATTCACCAATTCTAGACTCAATTGAATCCACTTTTGTTGAGAGTAGAGAAACCCTTTCATTGTACGTAGATTGGCTCAACCATCAGCGTTTGTGACATACCATCACATACCTGCAGAGAGCCAAAAAGGTTCGAAGTCTATGATAAAGTGTAAGGTAACACCAATCTGGCTTTCACCTAGTCCAGAATCTGGCCTTATGTTATTCTTTGTTCTTATTCGTCTATCATTTCCTCTTTCTATCTTCATTTCCTTATTCTTTGTCTATCTCTTTCTATCTTGCCTAATGTTAGGCTATTCTTTGTTTTTATCCTTCTTTCATTTCCTCTTTCTATCTACAAGCTAACATCAAGAAAGAAAGAATTATCAGGTGCCTGCCAGATAATTATCTTTCCTTATCATGATTATGTTATTTTCCTTCTATCTTCTTCACTTTCTATCTTTCCTTATCTTATTCTTTGTTTTTATCTATCTATCTCTCATTATGTCATTCTTTGATTTTATTTTTCTATCATTTCCTCTTTCTATATACATCATAACAACATTATATGGCGGCCGCCATATAATTTTCTGGCGGCCGCCACATTATTATTTTCGATAAAAGCAGAAAATGCGCGAAACATTGGACATTGGACATTGGAGAAAAAAATAACCGCGAAAGATACGAAAGCCCGGGTATGAGGTCAGTGGAAAATGGGAGGCAAGCAGTTATGTAATGTGTTACTGTGCACATGGGTGTCATCGGCGAGTATCTTGCAAGTTCTCAGGGGCTACCAGCAATAAAAAAAGGTAGGCCAAATATTAAAGATATGCACATCGTTTCGGGGGAGTATTTCTATTGTTGAGCATTTTGTTGACCACATAATTGTCCGGTGAGGAGATGCCGTCATTTGAGCATAGCCAGACATGGATACAGCTCCGCGGGCTGTGCAGCGCAGCCCTAGCGCCAGGCGACAGATCGTGGAGCAAGTCATCGTGCATGCAGCTTGCTACCAAACGCAAAGACGGCAGTTCAGCTCAGCGAGATAGCTCGCTAGCAGACAACAGTTCTCACGCTGGGCGAGAATGAGTGCGCGTTTCGGCGATGAAACCGCTGTATGTTTCCGTTCAACCGAGAGAGGGCGTTAGACCGTTAGGAGATTCAAACAAGTTATTCAACGGTTTCCTCGCGAAAAGGGTATACGACGAGGGTTGTTTTAACACCCGAATTCTTCTAAATGCGTCAAGATAATAGAGAAAAATATGATTACATTTGCTATTTTAGTGTCCATCGAACCTTTTATGACCATAAATTACCAGTTTTGTTGTCAATACGTTTTTATTACCAGTACTCAACTTTAGCTTTAATTTTATAACTCTCCACCAAGGCAATGCGATCTCCCCCCTACTTACTCGCTGCAAGCTGAAGATGGCGTGATCCTTGAATTAGGATGCTCAGCGAGTTTGTTGATAACACCATCTTCGGTGGCTTGCAGCAAGTGTAGGGAACATTATACAGATAAAATATAAGAACCGACCAGATTCTGGACTAGCTGTCACCCCCACAGGAGGGGAGTGATATGTTGCACAAGTCAATCACACACACACACACACACACACAATATCCACAACTATCACATCTCAAATGGTGAATAAAATCATGAATACAAATACATTTCTAGAATACAGATAGAGTGTCAGTGAGGCAGTCGTCTGAACCAGGAATTGCACACACAATACAAAGTACGGGTCACATCTGTCTGTCTTGTTTGTTTTTTCTTTACATTTTGTGACCCTTTGCTGTAGTTAAAGCATAATGAAAAGCCAGTGTTCTCTTCCTTTTCAATACTAATTTGAGTAAACCTTAACCTTCTTCTAATCACAGAACTTTTACCAGAGTGATCACAGTCTTATTTTTTTTTAACAAAAAGTTATTATTTACTAATCAAATAAAAAAGTTGAAGTATAAAGGGCATTTTTTTTCTTCATTTCTATTTCATTTGCAATGCTCTTTTTTAATAACTTAATTCTTTTTGACTTTCCAAAGCCAAATCATTCTCCACTCCCACATAAACAAATCTAATTACTTGTATATGGCGAGACATTTTATTTTCTTCTTGCCAGATTAAAACAAAAAGAAAGAAATATTAAATATCTACAATAAGTACAAAAAAGTTGAGTAGGGGATTACAAAACATTTTTTTGTATGGGAATTTGAAATGTATCACAATATCATTCTCCTCGCCAGATTTTTTTTGTTTCACAATAAAATTGTACGTATTCAATTAATCAATTGAGAGTTTAAAAGATGATAGTGTAATATCACATTAAAATATGCTTCAACCACTAAAGAAATCTCAAATTTTCCATTATTCAGATTCTGAAATATATATATACAAATAAGTTAGAAAAATGCACAACAAATGCAAAAAGGAAATCAAGTCTTTCAACATGTACAAATGATTTTTATAACATATATAAAATTGCAATAAATAAATGTAAGGAATAAATGGCTTGTCACCAAAATCCAAGATAAAGCCATCAATATTGGATAAAATGTTACAAATTCTAATCTTTCTACAGCAAATATTTCAAAATCTGTAAACTGTTGGTAAAAACATGTGCTCTGTCATCTCACTACAGATTTTCAGCAAAAATTGACTACTTCATGATCTAACTAAAGAGCCTCAACTCCACTGAGATGGTATATGCGACTTAAACAATGTCACAATAGTTTGTCCTGTGAAAATAAAAAGGTCAAAGGTGGTTTTATCATGGTGTTATGGTGACAGGCCATCAAAGGTCAAGGGTAAGGGAGGTCAACCGTTATAAGCAGATGTCCGTCTGGGTGCAGCCCGTGGAGGGAGGGCCAAGAACACCCTTCCATTCTCGCAGATGCAGAGTTCAAATACACCTGTTGATGAGGAAGAGGAGGAGCTGGCATCAGCTTCAGGGAGTTTCCTCATTTCTAGACTCTCTGATTGAAGCATTATCTGCCAAAGAGATCATAAAACACATTTGTTTAAAGGGTTATCTCTAGGATTATGGTTTAATCTGTAATGATATCAAAGACATGCATGTATAATATGGACAAGGGACCTTCTTAATCTCATGTGTGACTAAACCTCACTTTCAGTATTTGTCTCATAACGGAAGTTTCCTATTCAAGAATTCTAAATGATAATTTTGCCCTCAACAAATAGCAATAATTTCTTGCAATGAGCATATGTGAGCATCATTTTCTTTCAGCGATTAAATTTAAGTTGGTCACCTGTCTGACCTTGCAAAAAAAAGGGGGCCTGACTGATGGATTAGCAGCCCCATTTTCTTACGCATTACTTAACTAATATCTCCCTTGGACAGCAAATTTCCACTTTTTACTTCCTAAAAATATGTACTTACCCTTCCATTTGTGGCTCTGAGTTTTAAATCTGCTAGACACGATGCTGAGAGGTCTCCTGACACGCCTCGTAGAAACATGCGTTCTCCAGCTTGCATGTGGATACTACTCGTTAATGCTTCTACACTGCAATATGAAGACAAACCAGATAACAGTGTAAATATACAACTTCAACGCATTAGGAATAAAAGTTAGCATAAGCGAGAAAGGCAGTGATATATAATAATAATATAATAATGGTTGATGGCAATTTGCCCCAAAACTCTACTAGAAATATTTAGGGTATTATTTGGAGAAAAAAAAAAATCACTGGACATATGCACAATAGCCAATCCTAACTTGTCTTGATAGTATGTGTTGCTTATACCCTGGGAGGTGTTCATTTATTGCATGAATTCTAGACACCATCTTTTGGCAATACATCTTAGAATAATGTAATCATTAAAAAAGTAAGTAAATAAAATCCATGAAGTCAACTTTCTTATATTTTCTAAAGAATGGTTTTGTGCTTGGTGATCATTCTTGGTTCTTGAACTTACTCTAAGCTTTGGCCTGATGGTGCTGTTACTCTTGATGTTTCTACAGGACCTTCAAAGACTGTTCCCTCAGCACCTGCACACAAAAAAAAACAACATCTGAAAGATAAGTACAAATACTAGGAAAGTTTTAACTTAATTTGTGTCCTATATAAATTCCAGAGAAGGACTAGATACTTGACATGATATTTCTGTGTTTTTCTCTGAGGTAAAAGTAAAATATCTTAAGAATGCTTCACGAATATTTCCTTGATATATAATAATAAAGCAATGAACACAATTGTCAGAGTAAATCATGAAATGAATAAACTCATAATCATCCAACCATCTCACACACCCACATTATGACGGTTATTTATTACATTCTTATAAGTTTAGAATGACATCAATGTAAACAAAAAAAATCCTGCTTATAGAAAAACCAACAAACAAAAAAAAAGAAATACAGTTAACAAATAAATTATTCATACCTTACAAAGTTTGGTAGTTTTTAAGCATGTGAAAAATTGATTTGTCCCGAATTACCTTTTTTAAGAATGTGACATAATAAAGCTTACATCTAAAAAGTATTCAATGAAGGCCATAATTCAACCAGTTCACCTTCCATTCTTGAGTTATGAAAAACAAAAAAAAAACTGTAAGTAACAAAACATTGTCCTTTCTTTTACTGCTATTATGGATTTTGGATATGTTCCTTGCTTTTCAAAATATTAAACCATACTAAATTTCTGTAACAGAGTACATTTCATATATTTTAGTTCCGTATAAATCACATTTGATCGTTCTAACAAATCAAATAGCCTAATAGACTCAATTGCCCTTACCTGTGAATGTTAATTTATCTGTTCCAATTTTAACTTCTTCTGCATCTGCATAGAATATCATGTTATCTTGGGTGTCATATATAACAAATCTCTCACTGTGAGATGTTAATGTTTTATCACCTGCAAAAGTGAAAGAAATAGATACATAGGGACATAAATATAGATGTATTGGTACAATAACTACATACATGGGAGTGTCGTGGCCGAGTGGTTTAAGGCGCTTGACTGGAGATGCGAAGGTCGAAGGTTCGAATCCCGACACGGCACTAATATCCTTTGGCAAGATATTAACCTGCACTTGCTACTCTCCACCCAGTTGTTAAATGGGTACCCGGTAGGATGCGACCGTCATTGTTGGTCAAACAGTTTTTGAGCGTCAAGTAACGCCTGGCTGGAATACTCCCTAGGGAGTGGAGATTGTGCACACAGTGTGTGCGGGCAAGCATTGAATCCAATGACTGGGGTAATAGTACATCTGTAAAGCGCTAAGAGACATCGTAGATGTATTAAGCGCTATATAAAAGCAGATTATTATTATAATGAGGCATGTCCCTCTAATGACTCATAGGTTCTACCAACCATCATGAGAGATATTATTATGGGTCCAGACATGATTAGTACTTGTGCTGTTTGTTGTTCAAGGTGAAATAAAAACCTTCCTTTCAATAGTAAATGATCAATGTACAATGTGAAAATTCTTCCAATGTTGTTATTGACGTGTTCTGGGATACCATTTAGTTTTATTTCTACAGCCAGAAAACAAAAACAAAATAAGATCATGCCCCACATGTTCTAAACAATATGGGGTGGTATTCTCGAAATCGGACTAACATTAGTCCATGGTTTAATCCTCCGACTAAGTATGGAATGCCAAGTGTCCATGTGAATATATTTTTGAATAATTTGATATGTCCCTAAATTACCATGATAACATAATTATTTCATAGTTATATTGTTGTTTATCAACTATGTTATTATATTTTATTTTAATTTAGTGACAGATTAAATTATTCAAAAACATATTCATATGGACACTTGGCATTCCATACTTAGTCGGAGGATTAAACCATGGACTAAAGTTAGTCCTTAAGTTAGTCTGCTTTCGAGAATACCACCCATGAAGCCTAAAGCAGAAAGGTGACAAAGCCTGAAATCAGGCAAGATGAATAACCTGAAAACAGACATCTATGTATATCAGCTGGAACTCACTTCAAAATACCAGACTGCTGATTTAAAGGGGGAGTCCACCCTGATATTAGGTTGGTTTTAACAGAAGCAGAAATATGAGAGGAACATGTCAGTGGAAGTTTGAGCAAAATCTGATTAAGAAATAAGGAAGTTATACATTTTTAAAGTTATCATCAGTGAAACACAAATCGGCAACACCGTGACGTATCTTGCGAGGTTCTCTCCAAACTATGATCAGAAATTTTCTTTAGCAAAAACAGAAATTTCTGGGTTTTTTGGCACAGAGCAAATGGGAGGGAACCTGATTAAACTCACCTACTACAAATCTGCCTGTTACATTTGTAAGTCCATTCCGCGCATTGATACTGACATTGTGCCCTGACTGGAAGACCAACGGTTTATTCTGGATTTGTCAAATCAAAGAAGTACAAAAAGGTGAGGGAAAAGAAAATAGGGAGTAAAGAGAGAGAGAGAGAGAGAGAGAGAAGGAGAGGGGGGGGGGGAATAGAAAGAAAATAAGTGATAGATGGAGACAGAGAGAAAGAAAAGAGCATAACAGAGAAAGATAATGATAAGAGATAAAGAGGAAGAAAGGAGAGAGAAATTAGGCATTGGAAGTGAGACAGAAATAGACAAAGAGATACACAGACAAAAAGGGAGAGAGAAGAAAAAAAACAGAGTGAAAAAGAGAGGGGGATATATCATTGTAGAGAGAAAAGTTGAAGGAACAAAAAGAAAGAGAGACAATGTAAAATGTTATTTGTATTGCAGAAATTAATGTAAATTGCATGAATGTAATCTGCAAAGTCTCATTAACTCAAACCCATCTAACAATCAGCATGTCCTTCATTAAATTGTTCACAATATCAAAGTGAAAAAAGTGTTAAGAAAAATAAAATACAGAATAATAATTACATGCGCATTACTTCTAATGCTTCCTAAACCATAACACAGTTACAGAAAACGACTGAAATGATTCTTTAAAAAAATGCTTTCATCCAAACATTCTGTATCATCATAGCAGACAGACATTGTATAATAAATTAAGAAATGATTAGAAGGATTAGCCACTTACCTTAAAAGATGTAATTTGTGCAGTATAAAAAGCCTTGAGGAATTCTACAGTACCTTCTAGACGAATACCATCTTTAGCTATCTTGAATTTACCCATGCCAATCTGTTCAATACAGAAAGATAAAACAAAATATGTTAAAAACAAATCAAATATTCTTTTGCAAATTACTGTTTCTGTACAATTGATTTTTGCAAACTTATTCATAAAAATCATGTGGTTGTAATGAAACGAGGCAAAGTTGAGAGAAATCTATGATTCCATGGTATATTACACTTCTTCCCCATCTTCCTTGAAAACAACTATTTATCACATACATTTCTCACTCATAATATTCAATATTCAATTTTTGAAATGAAATGGACCAAATATTCTGCTTTATCCCCAAATAAAGAAAATAATCAAAATTGATGAATAATTATACATTTTCCTTTTAGCAGTCAGGTATCTTTTGAGCCAAAGAAAATGATTGAATCAATCTACTTCCCCTAATCCCCGCAGGCAGATCAAAAGAGAAATGTAGCAGAGGAAGACAGACAGACGTACAAGATAGTTGACAGGGATATAGGATGTGAGGGGAGAGAACTGATGGACAAAGAAAAAGGGAAACATATTGCATTATTAAAAGCAAGAGAATATGAGAGAGAGAGAGAGAGAGAGAGAGAGAGAGAGAGAGAGAGAGAGAGAGAGAGAGGGGTGGGGAGAGAGAGGGGGGTGGGGAGAGCAAGAGAGAGTGGGAGACAGGGTGACAGAGAGGGGAGAGAGAGGAGACAGAGAAGAAGAGGAAAAGATAGGGGAGAAAGAGAGGGAGGGGAGAAAGAGAGGGAAGAGAGAGAGATAACAACATGTTTATGGAAAAAGCATACAGAATAAGAATAGGGAGGGATTGAACAGGAAATTTGTTCTCTCCCCCCATCACACAAACAAAACTCCCTAAGCTGACATGGTGATGAATCGCCCCTGGTTCTATGATCCTCTCTAAGATTCAATTTCATGCGATCTGTCATAGATCCTCTTGTACCCATCATTTATCGAGGAAAAATCTATGACTGCCCTGCTAATTTGCACTCAAAATGCGCATGATGTAGAATTGCTGATCAGCTAGATAATCTACTAAATTATTCATAAAAATGGTATCCTAGTTTTCTTTACTTTTGTAAGGTGAAAGGTGGAGGAAAATCGAACGATTTGCAGTGCAAGGCATCATTTTTATAAAACTCTTTCTTAAAATCTTTCTCTCTGATTTAGAATTGTTGATCAGATGGATAATCTACCAAATATTCATGAAATGAGATCTTATTTTTCTTTGTTTTTATTTGTTTTCTTTGTTGAAATTCTCTCCTGATGAACTCAAGGTAATTCAACCTCTCATGTATCAGGTACATGTACATGTACGGCACCCTGAAAAAAGAACCTATTCAACACTTAACAAGTTAAATCCTATTATTTTCCAGGGTACTTTTAAAAGATATATTATTAAAATACATAAAATAGGGTATTTGTTAGAGAGCATCCTATTGGCTCAAAAGCTATCACATGACAGTCAACATTTTGTTATATATGTGCACGAGCGTGTAACAAACAATCTTTTGTTGCACGGTAAAAAAAGTACAAAAGTGAATTAGACTGCGCATATCCATTGTTTTCATTGTCTTAGCTGCACACATCTGACGTGCAGGCAGTCTGAAAGTAATCGACAAGGCCTGACTCCAAAGAAGCCAGGCATGAGCTCGCAAATACCCTCAATTTTATATAACAATTATTGCATGCATCGTTGTTCAATAAAACATATATTCACCTCCAAATTCTGAATTACCCAAGTGATATTATATTTCACAGCTCTAGGCAGCAGGCTGAGGTTAAAATATGATGGCACGAGGCACAAATTTGTTGGTTCATATATTTTGTTACATTGAACGCCGAAGCATGCAATATTTGTCTAATGTACCATTGCATCTGAATATCAATGCATTGCCCTTGACACATAAATACATTAGATTACCCAAAGGATGCCCCCAAAACTCTACTTCCTATTGGCAGGGCTCGATAGTTACTAACAGGTGCCCAGGACAAATGGGCGGCCAAAATCTAAGTCCGGACCCCCAAATTTCAAGTTTTTAACATTGGGCTCATTGCGTACACACTCTAACAAACTCAATCCGGACCCCCTTAAAAGAAAGTTAGGCCTAGTGTGGACTGTGGAGACTTGCTTATAAGGTACCTTAAAGGCATCGTTTAACAATGTTAAATCTGAGATGCACGGCCCTACGTGTTATCAGTGTCTGTGATATGGTGTAATATTGAAGCCCTAACAAAATCGCGGTTCAAAATTATCAAGAAGTGCCTCAAAAAAGTAAAAATCTTTGAGCGACCGGTTTTACCATACTCGTTTTCCCCAATAGACTGTAGTGTTATGAAAACCGTTGGGAAAACGCAAAATTTGGTTTCGATTTCCAATCATAAATATCTTGATAATCAGACGGGCGATCGGCTTGTAAAAGTCATGGGGTTCCTGACTGACCTAAAGGTTTATAATTATGATTGCAGCATGAGCTAAATCCAGGATTTTGTTTCAGAATCCGAGACAAAGCTACCGGATCCCTTTAAGGTAACTAAATTTACATGGACTTGCCAACAATTGTATCAAAGCTTTTCAATTGATACAATATTATTACAATTTCGTAGCTTTTCATAAATATATGTTTCATTGAGTCATACATGCTCCTATATTCCTTACAATTCAAATTATTGATGCGATGTGGTCTTCTAAAAAGAATTTAGAATTTAGAATTTTGATAATGCTATTGTGAGCAAGTCCATGAAGGAGCACTTCAAATACGACAGCTGCATCTGTGAACCACTTAAAGAAATATCCAATGTTCCTTCTACTTTGTAATCGAATTATCCACTTTGTATTTATTTAGCTTTATTGAGATGATTTATCCTTGTTTCAGTGGCCAAAATTCCAACGGCACAAACTGTTGGGCACTCTGTGTCTGCTAGGAAAAGGCACCATATGCCTTGTGAATTGGATTGGATATGATAAGTATGTCATAATTATCATCATTGAGGCATTTAAAATCCTGAATCAGCAGCTTACGAGTGAGAAGTCTAAGACCCTGAGTATCCAGACTGTGAGGGCCAGGTTGACTGTGATGACAGCCATGAGGACCAGGACCAGCAGGTAGAGACACCGCTTCCTCCAGCCGTAGATCCCGACCTTGTACACTATCTCTGGCTCTCGGTGGCTACCGTGGTGGTGGTGGTGGTGCTGATGACGTAAGGAACCCTGCGAGTAGCTCGGGTAGCTTCCCCCATCACCCCGATTCATGGTGGCTGGATGGCACCTAGACTAGACAGACTAGATGGCCGGTACCTGCAGAGGGACAGAAAATGGAGGGTAGAATGGTCAGATTTGAAGACATATTTCATTCGAATCTGGGAAGAATTGAGATGTGAAAGTGACATCAGTCACACGTATCAAATACTTCTACAATTACATGTAGTGTACGAAGTAGTATTGGCAGTCTAAGTAGTACAATTAGTAAGAAGAGCAACTGATAGAGCATTGGTGGTGGTGGTGGTGGTGATTATGTTTATGAAAGTGGTTGTGGTTATGGTAGTGATGGTAATGATGGTGGCAGTGGTGGGGGTATTGGTGGTGGTGGTGATTATGTTTATGAAAGTGATTGTGGTTGTGGTAGTGCATACAGTGCTTGCAGCAGCACATGGAATATCCAGGACATGTCTGTCTGTTAGGGCGTATAGGAATAAACCTATCCGTAGGGAGATATTCCTCTGGAAGAAGGCTGGCATTGACGGTATTCATGCAGATGCTAAGGCAGGGGCAGACTGCTTTGTAGCTTCTCATGATACAACATCTCCATTCAATAAATGCACGAGCAGAAAATGATCAAAGTTAATGATGATATGAGCAGTTGAAAACAAGAAAAATGTGATAACAATGAAGTAATGCATAAATATCAGATTTAGTGTGATTCTAGGGAATGTATCCAGGACAAAACACATTGCTGTAAATATCAATTCATAAATAATAAAATATTGCTTGATGACAATAGTATTGTTTTTTTTTCTCCTGGTATCACAATATAGGTTGGTATCACAATATGCAACTTGTGTGTACAGCCAGTGAGCTAGACATTTCGACCTAGTGATTGTAATACATATCAAATGACGGAGTCTACATTTTCCATCTGACACATTGTATTATGGAGCATACTTTATGGAAGCCAGTAATGCATTTCCCCATTCCTCATCATTCAGGAATCAAAATGAATCAAACTGTTTCAAATGACAGAATTCTGTCGTAGGATCAAGAAACAGTCCTATATACATGCATATGATCTGTGCATCCATTTCAGACAGTATGGAACCCTGCTGCATAACTGTATATGCATATGATGCACATGCATATCCTCACGCATTCGACTGCTCGATCATCACAGTTCTCATTGTATTACTATTGCTGTATAATCAACACCTTGGATAATACATGCAGAGCTACCACACACACTTGGTTTTAAAGGCTACTTGCAGTGCTATGGAGTGTGAGAATTGTTTGTTGGTTTATCTCACTGGTAGTGTCCTCTTTTTAATCAAATTTGTGTGAACCTATTGCTTACAGAGTTACAGGGTGCAGATGCATGTATTTGTATGTGTAGATAATTTATTACCGGTAAATCTACATGCATCTGCCAAACATGCAATTATCAAAAAGAAGTGAAAGAATGCAAAGCCAAATTTTAACAATATTAACAAAATAGATTTGTCTTTCAATTCAGAAATCTTGAGTTATGGGAATTATAGAAAATAAAAATTTCAGTTCAAACTTACAGAGAATATTCGATCCCAATTTTGTTTAAATAACAGCTGAGTAATAAGCAAAGAATAATAATAAAATTGAGTCAGTCGTCTGGACGGCTGTCTGAGCAAAAGATCATGTGGTTTTAGTAAATATGAATTCTTACAATGTGTTTTTAATCTTTTTTTTTGTTTGTTTGTTTCCTTACATCTTGCTGACCAAGATGACTACTCTACAGCATGATGACTTTTGACTAATACTCTACCCAGGTTTTTCTCCAAAGCGTTTCCACCACAAACTGAAGGTCATCTACTGGTATAGCAATACCCATTTTGCTTAAAATTACCTGTTTTTATTATTTTTTAAAGCATGTAATGTAAATATCAAGATTATTTTATGAGCAATCCCTATTCCTTCATATCTCTGTTAAAATGCCTGATAATACCAGTACACCTGTATATAATATTCACCTTACTAGCAACCCTGCTATTCCTATCCATTGTCTACACTGTCTGTACATAGATGTAACATATCACTTTCCTTTACCAAGCATAATGCATGGACAACTTGCATGACTCAGACAAATTGAGATTAAAATGAGTCTGTTAATTACTCTTATGCAGCTGCGGTGCATCGTCAATGGACGTCGGCAAAGAGCATAACCTTCAGAGAGTCCGCTCATAATTGTTAAATTGATAACCAGGTGTTCCATTTGTGAGAGATGAACAAAAGTATGGACAAAACCATGGGAATATACCCCTTCTATATTAAAGTTCTATATCATTCCTATACACAGTGTTCCATGTGAAAATGAACGTGCAGTAACATTTAAAGCTTTGATAGAATTGCTTTTCATGAGGTCATCCTGTTACTTAAAAAAAATGGTAAATGATGTCTTTTCATTTTTCTTATGATGTACTTTGAGCTACTGGGGGTAGAATTTTTCTTTTTGAAAGTGAATGACTGCAAAAAGTTACTTTAGCAATGTTACCACCACTGCACATGAAAGTTCTAGCAAAGTCAACAGTACAAATGCCCATGCTCGATTATAACAACTTTAAATGACCTTAAAAGTGCTGGCAAGGAATTATCATTTTCTGTATTACTATAGAGGAAATCTTTCAAGTAATTATTAACTTAACCTCTAAAGTACAGTTTTGGAATATAAAATATTTATCTTTTTAAACTTGGATATCAACAAAAACTTTGTGTTCCCATAAAGATTCTTTCAAAATCTGAAAGTTCTTGAGCTAACTTTCTTCAATCTTTAAACACACCTTACAACAAGAGCTGACCTGGATCTCGGAGGACACCTGGAGACAAGATAAGTTCCCATGTCCTACCAAACAAAGACTGCATCATGATGCGGATATCTACCCTACTTCAAAGAAAGCTACATGGAGAATCCTTGACTATAATTAGACCAGAAAGAAGAGCCACTCTGAGTTTGTAAATCTCTAGACTACAACCCTGTCCTGACAGAAATCTTGTTCTCTCTCTGTCTCTGTCTCTCACTCTATCTCCATCTTTTCTATCTTTCTCTCTCTCTCTCTCTCTCTGTCTCTCCTATCCATATCTCCCCCTCTCTCTTTCTCTCTCTCTTTCTGAGTATCTGTACTGTAAAACCAACACTATTTTTGTACATAAAATGTTCATGAATTTTGCAATTGGTTAAGATTGGTGAAAATTTCATTCCATAATGGACACAACACTAAACATTTGCAATTCATGACTTTCTTAATTGCCTGACAGAAAAACATGGTCTGCTGCTAGGGCAAACAATATATAACTCTGCTCTAAACAACTCTAAAAATAATCTAACTTTCAAGGGTTTCTTCTTTTTTTTTCTCTACAAATTACAATTTCATATTATTTTATGTTGTTGTTTTTTCCTCTAAAATTACCCTTTCTAAATTCCTTGGTTCAGAGAGCTCTAGAAACCATTTCCCTGGTAATACAGAGTCAGATACAGGTATCAGATGAGATCGAGTGGACAACATCTTCAGTCTTAATGCACCAGGGCCCGTTGCATAAAACTTACCATTGATGGTAACTTTGCCATCAATGGCAACTACAATGGTAACAGGGCTTAACAGCCAATCAAAATCAAGGTTTCCATGGTAGTTACATGTAGTAGTTACCATTGATGGCAAAGTTACCATCAATGGTAAGTTTTGTGCAACAGGGCCCATGGGCTCATTTTCAAATGTACAAGAAAAATAATTTTCCCCTAGTAAAGGAACATTTTGATTCTATTCAGAAGCATGTGGGGACCATTTAAGTAAATCAGGGGAGGGAGTGGGGAGGAGGGAACCCTTTTGTGTTATAAAGCAATATAAACATTTTATACAGCATAGTGAGGGGCAGAAAAGAAATGTATATGAACGGGGCCCAAACAAACTCCAATACCTCACCGATGCTGCAACCGGGGATGACGTGTAGAAGATGATACAGGCCCGCATCAAGCCTGATGGCTATGTGAAGATGGATGGATGTACACAATGAGCTCAATGAATGTTTACACAGGAACGTTCAATGTGGTCTGTTTGCCGTACGGTCGGCCGGGTCAATGGATAGATTGGATGAGAATATATCCAGGGATTGTATGGTACACCTTTCATGCAACAGTTCACCCAAAGTCAACACAGATCGGTTGCTTCATTACGAAAGTATTTTCACCTCTAAAAACTCAATTTCCATTCCAATGCACTACAATTTTCTCATATGATGTAGCTATAATTTGGCCAAGTCATACAACTTGACTTAATAAAATATTTTACAATAATTCTATGGGGGAAAAAATGTAGCAAGACCCCCCACCCATCCTGTTAAAAAAGGGATTACACTTACTTTTATGTCCAATTTGATAAAATAAAATATTTTTGTTTGATATTTATAAGGAAATTAATTTGTAGATGAAACAAAAAGGATAACATGACTTTGTAATAAGCACATTTAAATAGACTCCATACAGAAACCTATCAATATTTTTCAGAGGGTGAGGTGTCATTTAAACTCACTCACAAATGATGATTCATGAATACCTTATGAAGCTACAATGTACATGTACGTGTAGTCGTGTACACATGAACTATCTTAATAACTTAATAGAGCAATTACAGACTTGCAAAAATGTAAACATACATGTACATGTACATTTATACAAGTGCACAAATGCTGGTCTATTCAAGCAAATGGTGTGAGCATTTCCTTGCATTAAAGGTTCTATGTCCCATTTGCAGGCCCAAAAAATAAAAAGGTTAAATTCCAACGGCATGTGAAAGACTATACTAATTTAGAACTTCCCTAAAAAAAGGGGGCTTGAAAATGTCTTTAAGTGGGAAAATAACGACTATTAGTTGTCGAATCGACTTAGGAGCTATAGAGCCAGTAAGTAATAGTCTGATTTTTCAGACCATTGTACCGAATGGTCGTACGTTTTATGCTGCGCAAAGATTCAATCAGTTTAATTTTGGCCATTACAAGAAGTGGGTTATTGATGTAGACAAATGCTCATGTACCCTTTACAGCTCATTTTATGTATGTTATTACCAAAGATGAAAAAGCCAGTCAGTCACTCAATAGTGTCTGACAGTGAAGTCTAGCAAGTAAACGGGTTTCCTTGCATAATTTGAATATTAGGACACTGCTAATGTTTAAATTTCACAGATAGGACATACATGACATATTCATAATTCCTGCAAAGTTCTACAGAATTTGATGTTGGCTGCAAAAGGGACATAGTATCTTTAATAGAGCAATTACAGACTTGCAAAAATGTAAACATACATGAACATGTACATTTATACAAGTGCACAAATGCTGGTCTATTCAAGCAAATGGTGTGAGCATTTCCTTGCATTAATCATTCAAGCGCTCATTTCTTTTTAAAGAGCACTTCTTTCATAAAATGTATACGCACCTGACTCTTAACATTTCCAATGTATAAAAAACACTAATAAATCATGACTATTAAGACTCCCAGGCTGTTTGCATAATTTGCCGCAACAGACAGTCGACATAAACACACACATACCAAATGAGCACACACTCGATATGTAGCAGTCCAATATAAATACTACACTTTCAATCTCCAGTGCCGGCACTCATCTCTCTGTTAAAAGCAATCTAAATGGAGCAGTACCTATCGCTTGTTTACAGTGGGCATTGGTCATATATCAACTTTTGAGTGATATAGGCAAGGCGAAGGAAGACTTCTCTGATATATACAAATACATGTACTTATTTAGAACTCAAAATATTTTTACTACTGCAGAGGTGGTGCAAGCATAGTACAACTATTATTACTACAAGAAAAATTGAAGTACATACTATTGATAAAATGTCGCACAAGTATACAAACTCCCTTATCCAAGGTAGATATAAAAAAACTGCTTTTCAATTTTGATGTCCAAATCAATGTTATGGGTCTTCTATAAAATGAAAAACATACGATTCCAACTCACAGTGTGATTGGTCCCACCAAAATACAAAATGAATGATTTAAATTTCTATTAATCATATGTGTACTAAAATCTCTAATCTCTCTATAGGAACCATCAGGATCCCATTAAAAAAGAAAAAAAGAAGAAGAAGAAAAAACTAATATGAAAATAAAACAAGCTGTTTGTACATGTATGTTCATATACAAGGTTTTGTTTTTAATTGTGGGTGCGTGTGTGTGTGTATTTTGTTTTTAAAAGTAGAGTATTATTATATACATGTATATATTATTAATATATATGTTATTCACAGCCTAAAGTACATGTATACATCATACTTGAAAATTTACATGTGGGCTTAAAAATATACCAAAGCAATCTATTGCACTTGATTGATCAGTTCATGCCTAATGAATAGAACAAAAGAGCAACACAAACCATGAATAGATTGCAAATAACTCTATAACGAGCAGCTGACGAATAAATAATCACAAAATTATACGAGATGGCTGCTGTGAATGAATTGTCACAAATCAATAACATTTATTCCAGTGACTATCTGAATGAATGGTGATGTGTGTGGCAGAGAGAGAGAGAGAGAGAGAGAGAGCGAGAGAGAAAGAGAGAGAGATATAGAACACAATGCAATATGCATACAGCTGATTGAGTAGGATCATACAAAAGTAAGAGTGAGAATAGAGGTACATGTACATGCATACTTATACAAGCTGAAAAGATACAGAGGTAATAACAATACAGATAAAGGGAAATACAGAGAGAGAGAGAGAGAGAGAGAGAGAGAGAGAGGGGGTGGGTGGGGGAAGGGGGTGGGAGGGAGAGAGGGAGAGACTACATGTATTAGATAGATGGAGGCACATGTATGACTCAACCCTGCTCTAAGTTTTCATAAAGATTTTAAGCTTAGAAGAACGAATACGTACTTCTAAAAGATTTATGAAACATACGTACAGTGTACAGTACATGTATATGTACTATACTACTATTCATCTAGATACAAGTATCTCAGAACCTACAAGTTACTTCTTATGTTCATTTGTAACAATCTTACATGCATAGATTTGTATTTCCACGCATTTGCTGACCAGTGTATGAAAAATATACACCCCCAAAAAACTTGTCGCCTGCACGTGGCTACATGTAGAAGTACCTTAAGAAAAGCAGATGTCAAATACAGAATGAAGAGAACACACATCGTTATAGACTAATTAAAATTCCATGACTGATGTTTACATGCACAGCATGAATCAAACAGCTGACAGACATTAAGCCATTTTGACATATTATTTCCATATCGCCCTCGCCGTAATCCCCTTAGCGTAGGGTTCTCGGCAAGCCTCACATCCCTGCCCCAGGGCAATTGCAACCCAGAGTGGAAAAAGCTCAAGAAAATGGCTTACGGCTGTGCCAATCGACTCGGGCCGGAAGAAAAATGAGACACATTAATTTTCTAGAAATCCCCAATATAAAGGAAATTTCAGTTACATGAATAATGTCATGTACCCTGGAATTTGACATCTCCACTGCGTATCTTTAACAGATTCTGCTTCGTTGCATTATATTTTTTGGTGCATCGATTTACAAGTTGAATGCATGTATACTAGTACTTGTCAAAGGCAAAAAGTCTTTTCAAATATCTACATTTCAAGCTCAAACATGTCATCATTGCCTTTAATTCTGAAAATGATTTGATTTTTAAAAAAAATGCAAGTTTTTAACTCATGAAAGATATTCATATCTACCCAAGATTACAAGTTATGACTTTATTCAGGTGTATATATAAACAATGCAAACCAAATTACTTTGACAGATATTATAATTGAAACACCAGGGGCCCGTTTCACAAAGCCTTTTTTCATTGACAAATGACCACAAAAAAATCAGTGACAAATCTGCTGATAACCAATCTGAAGCAAGGATTTCACTAGCTTATAACAAAAACTGTCATTTGTCACTGATGACAAGTTTTGTGAAATGGGGCCCAGATGTAATCAACATCTTGTACCAATGTCTATTTTCTCATGTCCCTATGGGAATGAGAATGAAAGGAAACAAACTATTATTAAAAAAATATGTTAACATGTAGGTTACATGTATACCTGGCTGTGTATCATAAATTACACAACAATTACCTTTAGTTTGTGTTTATTCTTTACACAAAATACTCAGAATTCAACTTCAATTTTCGCTAAACTTTATGCTTTTAATAGATGTTGGATGTTGCATGACAAAAAGTGAAGGAAATTTTGTTTTGCTTTGACAGTCAAAGAAGTTTGAGTATTTTGTCTTATACTATACTTTAAAATGTATAAGAATACTAAGAATTCTTTTACATACACTGTACCTTAGATTTGTGATGTAAAGGAATTGTAAACTAAAATACACAGATGATCTGGTTTGAAACTCCAAATACAATCACAACAATCACACACGCACACATATGTCAGATCGAAATCATATCCACACAGTACATGTACGTACATTCTAAAAGCTGCATGCAGGAGAGTGCATACATTTGGAATATGATGGTTTGTTTTACCAACCATCACTTCACCCCACAGACTTCCAATCATCTTAACATAACTCCTCATTTAATGTGTGTAGCTAACACAGCCTCAGGGGGCCTGCTCATACTTGCTGCCGACAACAAAATAAGAAACTGAGTCAGTTAAAGTTCAACAACTCATAAATTGGATCGCGGTACGTGAGCAAAAGGGTGCGCTCCATCAGCCGTGGTTATCGTCCTGAAAACGACTTTCTGACGAGTGCGATTCTGACGGGAGCGACGTCTTTTTCTTTGTCTAAACACTTCACTTGATACATATCTACAAGGAACTGGGCATTCTTTTGCAGTGAGTAAATTCGAATGAAAATAGCATGAGGTCTGATGCTGCATAAAATTCATAAAGTCATAAACAGGTATTTAACATAATCGCACTACAGAATGCTAGGTTCATTCACACCTTTCTTAATTTACGTGTTACCCTCAATTTTCTACCAAGGTCATTCCACTGGTTTAACAATGTAATCTTAGTATTGTATCACAAGAGGCAACTGAGAAACCACATATTTTTAACTGTAGATATGTTTATCATGTGGCTAGCTGCTGCATGATCATATTAAAAAAATATATTCAATCCTAAATGAAATCATTCTGAGTTCTGATTACCATTTTTCTTGTAAAGCATCAATGGTAATGACGAGAAAAGATGCCTTACTATTACTTTTTCATATTTATACTTGTATATATGATTGCAACTGCTGTTGTATCTATTCCAAAGTATATTTTAAAATCCATTTTAAATCAATCTACATCAACTCTTCATTAATCCCATTTTATACTTTTTCATAACAACTATCTTTATGGTTCCATTGCTTGACTTTGAAAGCATACCATCGACATCACGCTGTTCACACTGACACCCGAACATGTAATATCACAATTAAAAGTATAGAGTAAATGTACTGCAATCATTATGGAATAATGAGATCATAGCAGTGTGAACTTGGCATAGAGTGTGGATTTGTTGACAGACGGTGAAGTCACATGCTACCACAAGAAAACATTTGATTGTTGTTAGTGAAATTGAAGCAGGCACTAACACAGCAGGGGGCTGTAAATTGAGCAATTTGGTTATATGACTTTGTTAACCCTTAAAAGCTTACTGGCTCATGTACTGTACATCTAGACACGTACAGTGTATGACTGTACGTACATGTACAAAGACACATCTTATTGTTCACTTCGTCCTACTCTTCTCTCTTCTTCTTTCTCTTCCTCTGTAAATATATTGCCTTTATAAATTCCCACCTCAAAATTGTGTTCTACTTTCAATGTAGGCCTACAAATATACATTATGCATTTCTGATATATATTTTGTTGACACCTCCCTTTCAATACCCTAATATGACCAGTGCAAAATTTGCTATGGTGTCTCTAAATAAAATTTTCAATAGACCTACAAGTATAGATAATGCATTTCTGATGTGTTTTACTAAAATTTTGTTTTGTACTACAGGGCCCTGTTTCATAAAACCTACGACAATCCTGACATTCTATGACAAATTGCTCTCAGCCAATCAAATACAACGATTTCAGTAGTTTATAATAGTTATATAGAAACTTGTTATTGATAACAAGTTTTATGAAACATGGCCTAGATTTGAGATTGTAGAGGCCTCCTGAAAAACAGGCTTGTGGCTGAAAGCAGGCATTTTAATATCGATTCAGATAAATAAAGAAACAATCCAATTTCATACAGAAATCTACATTTGTGTGCTAATGCTCTGTAATTCACCTGTATGGAAGGAAAATTAATAGCAATTGGTGACTGACTATAATGTAAGATTAAAATGCTTGCCTAAGTACCTGTACTGCAGAAACAACAATAAAACAGCACAAGCCAGTATCAGACATGTCCACAAGTCATATTTAGAAGCTAGGCAATGAGCATGAAATTCTCTCAATCAATAATTCAAAAGCCTGTGGCTCGTTGATGATTCACAGAATTATTGATCTAAGGTCACAACTTGAGATCATGGCCTCACAAGGACTCAGACAATAAGAAAGAAAGTATTCTGATGCTGTTTAATGCTGATGCTAAGAGATTGAACCATAGATAAACTTGATAATGATGGGATTTCAAAAAATGTGCATGAATGATAAAGCAACGAGAACACTGTGGCTAACTCTAGCTCGTTGGTGATTCATATAGTTATTGATCTTAGGTCATAACTTGAGATCGTGGCCTCACAGTGACTCAGACAATAAGGAAAAAAAATTTCAGGTGTTGTTTAATGCTAGCACTAATGGATTAAAACAGAGACGAACTTGAAAATACTGAGATTTCACATGATACACATGAATGACATGTGTACCATTTTGAGGTTTTGGCTTAAACACTAACTTCTGATGCACAGATTGAAAATTTAAAAATGCATCAGGAGCAGAAACAGCGAAATATTCTGCATACTCTGTTAATTTTGGTTGCTTTTTCAATTTCATATGAATCCAAGAATTTAAAAAAAAAAGAAGATACTTAAACAGATTGTTATGATTCCAATAATCATTCCATGTTAAATTTCTACACCAAACACATACTCCATTTAAACTTGTAACCAATAGGATTAGAGAGACATTATTTATCATAAACCTACACAAAAATAATAATAGTTGCAATTTAAAAAGCACCTTTCCCACTAAATACAAAGTGCTTAAATGTACAACTAATCAACTATTGATTTTAATGTACATTTAGTTGAATTTTACACAGAATCTGTTTCAGATGCACCTGTTTCCCCTTTAGACTCGCAACTGTAACACACTATGGCTATATCAATTTGGTGCACACATGCTGGGCAGGCCGTGCCCCTCCTAAATCCCATTCAGATGCCATATGAATTGAATTCAACCATTATCACACCAGACCCATTACAGTAATCAAATTTGTCCCACTCTCCCTCTCTCTCCTATCCTTACTCACTGTCTCTTGCCTTGGACTTGCTGCGCTGATGTCTTCAGGTTCTTGCTGCTTCACTGTCTAATATACTTATTTTGTTCACCCATTTTTTTCTTTCAGTATTGCACACCTGCTTTGTTATTTATCAAGCTTTCTCCTTGTCTACCACCCCCACCCTCTTCTCTCTCTCTCTCTCTCTCCCTCTCTCTCTCTTTCTGTCTCTCTCTCTCTCCCTCCCCCTCTTTCTCACGCTCTCTCATTCACACTCTGTGTCAATCTACGAGTGTGTATGGCTCAAGTGACATTATTCAGTACATGTATATGAAAACATACTACTTGACAAAGTAAAAAAACACCTTATGAATTTACTTTCATGTATTTCCTGACATTTCTCTTTCACAGCTTCCCTTTCCTTCCATTGTGTTTTCATCAATCTACAGATCCCTGTTTTTAAACCCATTACCAGAATGCCTTTGGTTAGCCATTGATCCTAAATAACCTTGTCCCTCGATATGATTTTAAAATGCTTCTTTCCTCGCCACTTCACAACAAATGATCGAGAATTTGCACCCAGGAGACTTGCTGCAGGTGCTTTTGTCAAAAAGAAAAGATTAGCATCCCATTTAGATTTTAGATTTGCTTTAGGGTTAGGATTAGGTAGAGTGTTTGGTCCACAGCCGAGATTAGATATTGTGTCATCTACGAAATTGACCAAGGTGCGATTGCCGCCACAGATGTGTCGTAGAACCATTGATAACATCTCTGGAGTACTTACGATTTTGACTTCTCTCTGCTTGTCTCTCTCTCTCTCTCACCATTTTTCTATCTCTGTTGTCTTCCTGTTTCTCCTCTTTCATTCTTTTGTCTAACACTCACTCTCTATCTCTCAATCTCTCTCTCTCTCTCTCTCTCACTCTCTCACCTTTAATATAAATTCCATCCTGGATAGCAAACACATGTAATCCAATTTCACAGCATCTCTTGGTATAGGGGCAAAATTCAACGAGGCAACGAATTGAGTGAGAAATGTCAATAGAGCTTGACATCCAAGCGCAATACAATTTGCTATTTCAAGCCATCATCCGGCTCAATAAACCATCAAATCACCCAAACAGACAAATAAATTGAACTTTCCAGACACCAGTCTGAAAGGGGTCTCCTGAGGGGGCTGCCATCTAAATGACTAGGTACAATTACCTCATATCTACTCAAGATGTACATACCTACAGAGATACGGATCAGATTTCAAAATAGAAATCCATCAAGAACATGGTTGGGGGAACATTTACGTCATATGTGCACCTACTGTAGATTGTCTACGACATAAATATACTACCTATGATATCTTTCTATCTGCAATCTATTTTGATGTTTACATAATTATATCTTTATGTACATTTAATATGCATCATTTTGACACAGCGTCTCTCTCTCTCTCCATCACTCTCCATCAAAATCCCTTATAGAAAATGTGCAATATAATGCAATGAAATCATAATCCATCAAAGCATAAAGCACCATCTTTTCTGTTTCTTTCTTCTTCTTTTTCTTTTTGCAGGGGTGATTAAACTAATTAGATCTACACTGTACGAAATAGTAAATACAAGTCTATATTTTGGTATAGCTATACTGGAGCAGTGTTCTTTTCTGATGGAAATCAATCTTTTGGGGGTAAATACACGTAGCTAAAGTAGGTTTTCATTCAAAATATTTACTTGGAGTACGAAGAAATATAGCTGTCAGAAATCTTACAGGGATATAAGATCTCCTTAAAAGCATCCATCTCAAGATCTCTTTCTCACCTCTCCATCATGGCTTGTTTAAACACGTACCATGCTTCATCACCCAATATGCTGATGATGCCTAAACATCTAGGCCAACGGATCCAACAAGATGCGATGTGCCTCACGCAACGAAAACATCTTCAACTTCTAGCTTAAAGCCATGGTAGATATGCACTGGAAAAGCTTACTGGACATTACGGCCTGTCACATAGAGTGCAGTTAGTGTGATAAAAATACTTTTCTTTTTTTTCACGATTGGCCAGGTTTTTTTCCATGCACATGTTCATGTTTACATCCCACAAAATATTGAGATAATATTATGATACTGAATATACACCTATTATATACATGTATTGTATGTACATTTTTAAAATCATGATTGTTTGCCATGTTTATTGACTGTGATTAAGGTGGGATAAGAAAAATTGTTTGTGTAATGAGATCTAAATCATAATCCCAAAAACTAAATCATAATAATAATATTTAGATATTTTTGTCTGTGTGAATAACTAACACTATTTCCTATTATTCTATTTCAGTTTGATGAAGGCAATATAAAAACTTGTTTTTTCAAGATGTGTGAATAAGCACAAACAAACAACAAAATCATCATTCAAAACGCATTCTCTTTGTATGTGAATGCGCCTAATGTAATGTGATTTTCTCCAGATGGATTGTGTGTATCCTAATGGACTTGTTTGTGCAGGTGGCTATGGCCCCTCCGGCTGTTTTCATCATACTGCATCTGTAGGCACATTTTCCATGTCCCTAAAATCATTAAACTGTTTGTGTTACATAGCGTGGGTGTTCATATGCCCTCATTTCGTTGTGTAACAGGTCATAGAAATGCTACCTGCATGAAATATTTACATATAAATTGTTTGTATTTATAACAGATCTGTTTTACAATGTTCTTGCTATAGAATATATGAGCCTTGTAAAAGAGCATTAGCATAGGTTGCCTAATACCTACATAAGGACTTTACTTGCCAATGCCCTTGCCAAGACACAACATACGGCTCACAATACAAAGACAAACCATATACTGCTTTCTGATGAATATGAAAATGGCCTCATTCAGCCTGGGTACGTGCAGCCTCGTTAGTACAGCTCTTCCTGAGGGCTTTGCGATCAACTGTTTTCAAAATGTATTCAAATAAGATACCCATTTACATGTACCTAGCGATGAGCTAGTACATTAACATGTATTATTGTATCTAAATAGTCAGAATACAATGCTAGGTTACAAAACACAGAGTGTCCTACATGTACAGTCAAACCTGCTTTAGTGACCACCTGTCTACAAAGACCACATTCTTTGCTTCCCTTGAAAATGGTTTTTCATTGAAACATGTACTAAAGGAACCTGTCTACAAAGACCACCTGCCTATAAAGACCACTTTTTGTGTTTCCCTTGGGCGGTCGCTATAGACAGGCTTGACTGTACCTGACAACATGTCATGTATGCAGTTGCATTCTGTTACTGAAATACAATTCCTCATAAGAGATGTTGCATTATATTTGAATACATTACGAATATGATCTTATTATTATTATTATCATGACCCCAGTATTGCCTGGTTCCTCTTTACTACACCTAGGTCAAGAGGGACAGATGTGGGCCAAACACCTTGTCCAGGGATACAAGCACTGAGCAAGGATCAAACCAAGAACCTCTCATATGACAGTCAAGACAAGAGCCTTCACCAATACCATAGAGCTCCAATAAAAATAGCTTTCAATACAAAAGAAAATAAACACCAGCACAGTACATTTCCTGCACTTGTTGCACAGTTGGCTTCTTATCTACAAATGGCTGTTTCTTATCTTCCAAAGCAAAAGCAATACTTACTCTTTGGCTTGTTGACTCAGGACACTCTCTTCACTCAACTGCACACATCAATCCCCGTGAAAGAAACAGCTCACTCACTGAGGGAGACAAGAAATCGACTATCTCGTCAGTCGAGGCGTAAAACGAGGAAGGCTTGCGTCTCGATCCACGATCTATAACAGAGACGCTCCTCGGAGGAAGAAGCAAGCCTGGAAGGGCTTCTTACAGGTGCAACCTGCAAATTTGAAAATAAACCATCAAATTCATCAATATCCCATAGGATGAAGAAAGGGAATAATGTTTATAGTAAAAAGGCACCCAGGGCAAATTCTGTCTAATGCAGCAGAATGTTTTTTTCAAACCAGGCAGGAACGCAGGTAGAGAGAGAATTGGGGAGAACACTACGACAGGTCTGAGGTATGCTTATGGAAGTAGCCCAGAATGGACAAGTGCGCGACTCACGTGTGTGTGTGTTTAGTGAAATCGGTGAGAGTAAGAGAGTGGTGTGCGAGGAAAGGGAAAGTATGAGGACCTCAAAGTAAACAGATGTGAGAGTAAAAGATGCATAGCAATGATAACATGCAAGAGACAGAGTCAATAGTCTATTTGGGAAGGGAATCAAGGGTTTTATGCTGAGCAAAGATTAGAGCTAGCCGACTGCTGTCACACAGCTATAAACATGGAATTAACATACATGTAATCAAATTGCTTTTCTCCATAACAAATATCAAGTGATTTAGATTATAAGTATAATCTGGAAAACAAACTGTCTCAATGAATATAAATTCAAAATAAAAGAACATAAGAAAAAACTCCCTTTGATAAATAATAAGTTTTTAATATAATTGAAGGAAAGCACACATGCATGGGGTGTACATGTGCATGCTAACATCCGTCACTTATAAACCTTAACTTAAATACATGAATTCATCTTCTACAGAATTTTATAAACTGGCAGCACCATTTACATGTACTTGTACATTGCAAGCATCAAAAGCTGCAACAATTTATTTTATAAACAACTTCAATTCCAATAGTATCTCACACTATGGAGTCATGATTATTGATAAGTTGAAAATCTATAATAAAATCAACATCGGTTAATGCATGATCGCACTGCCTAAATGTACCGTATGTGGCTTGAAGATTTGACAATAAACAACTTGTTTATAGAGTAGGTCCTCATATCATTCCTATTTTTTATGCAGAGACGATGACGTATTGCGAGTCAGCCCTACAGTGTACTAATGCCGATAGAACTGAGTAAAATGCAAATCATATGTAAATTGCAAGAAGGAACAATCCAAGTTAGGAACCCTGATGTAATAAAATCGTCACGGCAACACATGTAATGTACATTAGACGCAAATACCGCTTCAGGCCTCCCGGAGATAAAGAGAGGCATTCAATGCAACACGAAGGCAGCATGGTTTTTCTACGAGTATAAGATTTGGTTACAGGTTTAAGCACTGGACAGCCATCATACGATCCGCAGGTGTCAAGTACGCATTACCATGAATTTAGCATCCGCACTGCTTTGTCCTTCCCCCCGGTGGCTAGCTTCCTCCCTCTCAACACCTTTTGCTGCAATTTTTTCTATAGGTTATGCTTCAATCATTGCTGGAATATATGACCCAAATTTGCAGAGAGGGAGAGAGGGGGAGGGAGAGGGAGAGAAGTTGGAAGAAGAGAGAAGTTGGAAGAAGAGAGAAGAAATAGGGAGAAAGAAAACAAGCAGGAGTAAGAGAAAAGGGAGAGGGACATAGGGTGAAGACAGAGGAGACAGCGGGGGAGCGGGGGAGAGGAGGGAGAAAAGGAGGGAGAAAAGGAGAAAGGGGAGGGACAGAGTGAGAGAGAGAGAGAGAGAGAGAGAAGAGAAAGAGAGAGAGAGAGTGAGTCAACATTCGCCCTCTCAATACTCTTGAAATGCTACTCAACACTTTATTCAAAATGTCAATTTGAACGGCTTCCTACGTGTGGGTGTTTTTTTTTGTGTGTGTGGGAAGTGCTTGCAAATGGATCAAACAGAGAATAAAATTTAAAAGTGGGAAGGAATTTGCCCTTTTACACCTACCCAAAAAGAAAGAAACAGTCTGCTCTCCATTTTCAGCTTTCAATTTTTAGATAAATTTTTATGAGTCAATACAGAGCCAACATGTACAGAAATTTTGAGAAAGATGCTAATTTTTTTTATTTTCAAATTTATTGAGTAATTATGCCATATGTACAAATGGTACACAGCAATAAGATTATGAGATGTATAGACCGGAAAATCACTGCATGAAAATATAAACAACAGAGGTACAAAAATACACAATATTCATAACATCCAGGGCTGATGCTTACATATCATATTCAACAATTGGCCTTGTCTGCTTTGCTTCACAAGTAGAAATGCAAATTGTTATTGATCTGCAAATTATTTGCATCCTTATAATTTCCAAAGATAACCTTAGAGTGTACGACAGAAGTATGGCATAATCAAGCAAAACTAAAGTGTACCATGTAGTAGAGTCCAACTGAATATCTTGAAAGATGCACAAAATTGTTTCATCATTATGTATGTTTTATAGAATAATTCCACATCTACTACAGATAATAGTAATAACCAACCATTCACACTAAAGAATATTAATTACATTCCTGATATATATATTTGTTTAATTCAATAAGCTGAAACTTAAATTTATTCAAATTATACAGTTAAACCAATACTGATCATAAACACTTACATTCTACTCTGCATGCTCTATGGAAGGAAGTAGGAACACATCTCGAAAAAGATTCCCCATCAGTGCATTTTAATTCAGCATTCCTCAACGGGTAATTGAATTCTTCTACCTCACAAATATGCAATTGACCATCGTCAATATCAATATGCATTGCATACACGTAGACAAAATATTCCCTCTCATCCACTGTCACGCTCTAAAGAAAGGGCAAAGTGGCTCTGATAGATTTGACTATTCAGTCTGGCAGCTAATATTTTGACACCGGGCGGAAGTGAACCGTAAAATTACTACTAACAACAAAGGCTCATGAAATTAAGCTATATAGTGTTTATTATGAGGTTAGTCTAGTGTTTCAGACTTCACACCTACATGATGACTTAAGTACATTGTATATTACTGAGACACCAGTTGGTTTTAAACCAATCAGACTGCAAAAAACACTAGCATTTAATTGATACCTCTACATGTATATGGATGCATGTACTATCTCCATAAACAGTTGCGATAGATAGTTCGCAAAAATGCACTTCTTTTGTTTCTGTAGTTTTGAACACACAAGTGCTTTTATACCATAGTCACATGGATAAGGCCAATACCAGAGCAACAAAAGACCCCCAAAAAAAAAAAAACAACAACAACAACAATACAATACGCCAAATGGCCAATAATTGGCCGGTTTGGAGTCAGATGGCAGAGGGACTAAGATAACAAAATGGTAATCTGAAACTTAAACCATCTACAAACTATTTTCTTTTTTTAGTCAGTTTTTATTTTTCTCTGCTATCTTGCCATTCATAACACTCAGGTTTGTGTCAGAGCCCCTAAAATTAAGTTACATTTAAACAGTGCTTGAAGATTTTCTGACCTTCACCATTTAAATATGAAAGGACCCATGAGTAAAATTACCAAGTTTAAGTGGATGCTGACTCTCACAGAGACCCCTGAAATTCTGATGTAGCAGCTGGAAAATGGATATGAAAGCCATTGAGAATCTTCAACCACCCCACCCTCATTATAAATTGATGGTCATCCATAGTATGATGAAGGTTCGGGGTTCATTCAGACAAGAATAAAATTGTACTATGAAATGATGTTCAAAGGAACTAGAGTGTATACACTGATAAAGCTTACAGTGCACAGGGTGTCATGTTAAAAAAAACATGTGTTGGAAGGAAGGGTGCTGTTGTGTACATCACATACACTGCGTTCCTTCCACTCTAAAAAGTCATCATATTCCGCGCCTACTCGTCCCAAGCCACGCCAGGTTGGACAGTTTCCACATGATACAGTATTCAAACATGTACAACCTCTCCTAAGAAACGTTGCTTAAATCTTTGAATCGCTATTTACAACATTGACACATCAAGAATTTCAATTGTCCATTTTTTAGCTATGGAGAAAATAGCTATGATGGCAACTCACACACCTTTTTTAACATGTTCATGAAAGGGATATAGATGAACTATTATTGCCGCTTATCTCCATTGTACCATAAAGTATAATGTTTTCAAAGAATAATCATGGTTATTCACAACAAAAAGATTAACAAATAATACCTTCCGCACCTTCTTCGATGGGTGTAGATATGACAAAGAATCACAAGCAGAATTGCAAGCAAAATTTCAGTATGATGTGAAATTTCCTTTGGCTCACCAGCAAAAGAGAGCAAGATACAGATCACAACTCAATCTCACCAATTGTGCTTTGTGTGAATGGCCCTAAAGTACTTTTCCCTGTCTGAACTGGAGAGGTGAGATGAAAGAAAAGATAAATGGATGGAAGAAACTAGAAAGAAGACAGAGATGGAGGAAAGGATGGGAAAGAGAGAGAGAGAGAGGGAGCAATTATCGATGTGTCTCCCTAGAGATTATCTCAAGGTGTGATGATAAGCCAGGGATTATTATCACAGATGAAAATGTTCATCAAGCAAATAAATGCCTAACGATGAAGCCTAATGATGAAGCATTGCGATGGTCTCCAATGACGTTTTTAGTTTTACTACCATGTGCCTGGTTGTGTACATATACTTTATAGTGTGGTATGGCTTCCAGGGTATGTTGGAAGCCTTGGAAGGTGATATATTTATATTTCTGTTACATTACAAGAAAATGTTGATTTTGTGATGAAGTACAGCTTATAGAAAAGGAGATTTTTAAAATTTGGATTTGTGATACTGTATCATGATAGATTTTTAGGTACATGTAGGAAGTTTGTTTTCTTTTAATCTGATATGTGATACCATAGATTTAAATCAAACATATTATGATTTGTAACATATGCTAGATTTATAGAGATTTAAAAATATATATTTTGGACATCTGATACCATAGAATTTCAGAATTAGAGATTAACTTTTTTTTTAAATTGTGATGTTCAGTGTTTTCTGTTCATCAAATTTCTTATTATCAAGGAATTACACATGTTGATGGGTTTGTAAAAAGCTTATATTATCCGAGAAACTATGGATTTGTAAATGTACACGCATATTTGATGATCATCAACATAACTCATCACGTAAATAGTCATCATTACCAGTGGAATATTTATGAGAGTTTTGGAGCTTTCCATATTTATTCCTTATTAGTATGCATTGGAATATGAACTCCTTTATCCTTCCTAAATTGCTATTAAAGTTTGTAACATAAATATATGTGGGTGAGCTTTATCCATTTCCATAACTAGTGCAAGCAAAAGAAAATAAATAATAAAATCCTTCAACCAACGAATTTACAATTTCAAATTCAGAATCTTGATATAACTGAAATCCTTACCAAAATATGAACCTATTATTAACAGTTTGGATTTACAGTCCTGATTCACTAACATACTAGTAAATTTTGTTTAAAAAAATATAGATAGCATGTACATAGATTCTAAGAAAAGATTAAATTCTAGTATCATGACTAAATCAGAATCATTTCAACAGCTATTAATGAGCTATGCATTTTTTACTGCACAAAATCTATACTTGTATGCATGCATACATGTACGTGAAAATGTTGAGTGTGAATGCTGGATAACTTACAATCTACAATAGATGTATCACGGAATTTACAAAAAATATGAATGTCGAGAATTGGAACATATTTTTTCTTATTGTATCTCACTTTAACCAGCAAGCGTATGCTAAAAATGATTGTGGTTCAATGATCTTTCTAAAATATATTTCTTTACTCCTTCCATTCTCTCTGTGCACATTTCATCAAATTTCGAGCCCCTTTTCAATTACCTCCAATACAATCAATATATTGAGGCAGTGGTATTGGTTTATGCTATCAGATGGAACCATAACTATGTGACTGAAACGCACGAGCAGACCAAAATGCCAACTGAATTTGGACATCATTACTCATTCACTTCAATTTTGTGCATGGTGGGGAGTCTTATGAATGAAATTGCATCACAACACGCTGATTGTACTTTTATAGGCCCTTTTACATTACAGAAAAACCAATTTGAAAAAACATCAGTTTTTTAAACTACCATTTACACTACTGTGAAAACACATAAAAACCTTCAGTGTTTTTTTGTGAGTTGTGCACATGCGCAACTTGTCTGTCGCTGCTTTGCATTTAGCACGAAAGCAAGGAGAGTCATGTGACAAAAAAACGGAATGGTTAACCCGTGTTTTGAGCACGAGCATTTACACTGCAAAAACTGGGGGAGTTTTGGCTGGCATTTAAAATATAAATACACTTCAGAGAGTGAGCCCTGTTGTGTTACCCCAGAAATGGTACTTGCATGACTGTGCTCTGACGAATGCCTAGTCTATCCCCAGGCTCGGTCTGAACAACCTCATAGCCAATATCAAGAGGACATGTCCATTGTGCGGCACCCTCAACCCAAGGTTGTGCATGTATGGTACTAGTTGCCTAGCAACTTCCGACAAAACTCCAGAATGTGAGTAAAAAACGACAGTTTTTGCTTGCAGTGTGAATGCAGCTAATGTGTACATACTATTTCTCCTCAAAGCCTGTTAACTACAATGTACATGCACATGTACAGTAATGACTGGATGAGAGTAGTCTTTGATGTCTTGATAATTCAATTTATTAGCTGGGGTTCCTCTAGAATTCAACTGGTGTAAAGAGAGAGAAGAGAGATAGTTAAAGAGAGAGAAGAGAGATAGTTAAAGAGAGAGAAGAGAGATAGTTAAAGAGAGAGAAGAGAGATAGTTAAAGAGAGAGAAGAGAGATAGTTAAAGAGAGAGAAGAGAGATAGTTAAAGAGAGAGAGAGAGAGAGAGAGAGAAACTCCATTCAGACAAGGGAAAATATGTTGTATCTACAATTTAAGTAGTTAACCTTTTTCTTACCATGTTTGTTGTAGAGTGAAACATACTACCGGTATTATTCAAAATGGACGTTTGGGGATTGTTCTTTACCAAAACTCTACAAATATAAGAATCTTGGGTTGACAAGGCCAAGTGAATATTGCATCAAACAAAACATACATGTGTAACTGGTGCTTAGCATGACGGGGGATTGAAATGAACATGACAAGACTTTGTTTCTTTGTTAGAATTACTGTCAAAAAGATATACCCGGTATTTTGTTCAGAACTATACACATCATACCTTGCGTACGCCCCTTCGATCTTTGATAATTGCATGTACATGTACAATGTGTTTCAAACAAGTTTCTTTCACATGTTTAATCCAGTGTGAACGAACCCAAAGGAAGGTCAACAAGACGTCATAGCAGTAATAATAACAGTACAGGTGTAATCTAGTGTTATCTGAACCTTGACGTCTGTACAACTGCTGCAATCACAAGAAAATAACAGACATTGACACTGACCATGAGATGAAATCCAGGTGTTGCTCAAAGACTGCAGCATAATATAAGAGGGATTTTTTCTTCAAATTTATTAAATAAAAGGTGAGATTTCATAGAAGAGGTTATTTTGAAAACATTGTTTTAAATCAACAATTAGGTAAAATGCATGAAATACATATATACAAGCGCATGTATGTGCATTTAAACATGTAAACATCAGCCTACAGAATGTACTGGTCAAGAGATAACAAAATTTCTAGCTACATGAACGTAGCCCACGATCCCACAATGTATGTTGTTTATATTGCATCTCACTTACATGTATATCTCTGTAATTAGCCTCACATATTACACACCAACTAAGAGCATGAGGCACATCATGAGGTATCAACCATTTTGCAAACTCCATAATTTAAACTGACAACAATTTTGCCGTGGAAAAGAGAAGCATTTTAACAGATGAAAGCTGATTGAAAAAGATTGAACATACTGCAGTTTTAGTCAATTTATTGGTGGTACCATTAAACTTTACCAAAAGAAATGCATATATACAAGTAATACAGGCAGGCAAAATGAAAGATTTAGGCGATTTGTAGGCCTAAAGTGTTAAAGTAGATTTAAATTGAAATATTGACATATGGAATAACACAAGTCACAATACCGATAAAGCAATATCAATCATTCCATTATCAATGACAATATTTCAAAATAAATTCGGAGACATGTTCATGTCCATGTACAGAAAAGGAGTAAAATTAATATTTTGATATATCAAATTTTGTAAACCAGCTCATCCTTCTCTAGTACCTCAAGCAAATGAAATCATCTCAGAGATCAAGAGATATTACAGAAGAGATCGAAATAGGGAGGGAGGAGAAGATAGAAGAGAGGAGAGAGAGAGAGAGAGAAGAGAAAGGGAGAGAGAGAGAAGAGAAAGGGGAGAGAGGGAGAAGAGAAAGGGAGAGAGAGAGAGAAAAGAAAGGGGGAAGAGAAGAGAAGGGGGAGAGAGAGAGAGAGATAAGAGAAAGGGAAAGACAGAGAGACAGAGAGACAGATAGAATGGGGAAATGGAAGACTACATGTCGGAGGAAGAGAAGGGGAAGGGGAAGAAGAAGAAGAAGAAGAAGAAGAAGAAGAAGAAGGGCTAATGAAAGAGAATAATAATACCAAAATCAATGATGCAAGGGGATGGACCCTCCAGGCACATCAATTTATTGGAATTTTGAATTCAATTTACCTCATGGATAGAACATGAAGCTTCACAAGCAGTGTGATTTTTCGATTCCAAACACGAGCAGACATAACACAGCTTGAATACTGATGAGACAGCTCTGTTTGAAGTGTCGGTCATGGATCTCTTATTGCTACAAATACATATACATGTACCTTACAACATCTCATGTATTTCTTTTTTGAACTACACTTCACTCTTGAAAGCAATGCTCAGTGCACACACAGTGATCAGGGAAATGTGCCACTCCCTGGTTCAAGTTCTACAACTGAAATAGCCCCTGTCTGCCTCCAAGTACGTGTACTTACAATTTGTACTAAAATTTTTTTTTTTTTGGGGGTAAAATGGAGGAAAACATGGAAAAATTCCCCTTGAATGGGATAGTTTTAAATGCTTTCTCCTAAAAAAATATTCCCTCAAATATTTCTCCTTCCTCATATTTTTTTCTTCATGGAAGCAACTTTGAAACAGAAATATAGAAGAGTTTTTGTAGTTATACTTTTTGTCAAAAGTTACATTTCTTTTTTATCTGTAACAAATAATGTACAGAAATGTAGCAACTATGCCCCAGTCAGGCGCTGTCTAGAACTTCAAGTTCAGGTAAGTTTCGCTCTGTTCAAAATCTATCAATGTCTACAATTGGAGCAAGTTTCAATAAAAGTAGGTATGTTCGATCTGAAATTCAATGACCGGGTAATAATAGTTACAATGTAAAGCACTTCGAAACGTAGTATTAAACGGTATACAAGTGTGACTATTATTATAGCTTAGCATGCACACATCATGCAGCAATTTCATCAAATGGATGTTTCCAACACGTCAGAGGTTCACAATAGGGAGCCAAGTGGCCGAGGTTTTAAGGAACATGTAAAGCACAATTTTAAAACTGGTTTAATGCCAAGTTACCAACCATGTCCTATATTAACAATTTTGGTAATAATTAAAATATTTTCATAATATCTACATGAATACAAACTTACTTAACTGCGCATTGCAATATAACAAGAGAAAAGTAGATATGACACTAACAAGAACAATTATACTCAATCACACAAAGAAAAGGGAAACAGGCCTTAAAATGTGGTAGCTCTAATGGGGTATAAAGTCACTTGGGTAACAAACAAAACAAAAAAGTTAAAAAGAAGTTTATGTAAAATATGATGTACAATGTCACATTCCTTGCTCTGTCATTTTATTACATATATGAATCAGAGCCAAGCACTTTTTGCTGGTATTCCATTCACATCATGGAGACATGCTACCTAACATGCTGTAGTATGTTTAAAGAAAACTAATCTATGTGTTAAGTGCTGCTGCTTCTTAGAATTACCCTACCAAATAAAGCTGCAGAAGAGAAAAATTAGACGACAATCTTCTCTATCCGACAGAAGTGTGACTCAAACACCCCAGCTTTGACACGCCTAAGTGACACCGACGTCACCAAAATGAAGGGTGCCTCAGATCATAAAAAGCATTTATTATTGACTCGGTGAAAATGTATTTACACTTGAGATGTGATATAACCTCAGAGGTTTGAAAGATCTCCACTAAAAGTTGCTATCTTTCTAATCAGCTTGTCTATGACTACGAAAGTTCACTGCAGCCACCACATACTGTCAAAACACCTTCATGTGTGTTGCGACTTGGCAAATGGCTGATTCGGAGGAAAAAATGCATTCTCCGTGATTTATACAAAATCTTTTGACAAAAGCAGAATTATTGTATAAAAATTGTTATATAAAATAAAGATACACATAGGAAAATTCAACAGTGAAAGAAGCTCTCACACGAGATACATATAAATAAATAAGAATTAAGTTCTCCTTTGGGGAGAAGCATGCAGTCTTATAGGCCTGTACATGTACAATGTACCTCATACTACACAATGTTCACACTCTGTGTCATCTCTGAATCTTAATCAAGTTCTCCTTTGAAATTATTCCCAAACCTCTTGTTTTGAGTACATAAGAGCTATGTTATGTACCATTCACACATGTTTATGCAATACTTGATTATTTATCTTGAGTTACTATAGTTTGTTTGTGTGAAAAGGTTACAAGACATAAAAGTTCCTATCTTTCTAATCTGCTTAATGTCTCATAGAGAAAGTGTTTAAACACAACAAAAATCTTTGTAATTGTTAAACTTACTAGTTTGGAGGAAAAAAAGCTTGTATTTGTTTTGATTTCGACATACATGTACCTGTAGCAAAGTTCTGTACTAAACCTTCTCAATTCCTCACTCTCTCAGTTCATATTTCAATTGTACATGAACTCAAGGTACATGTAGCTTATATCCATCCTGGGGGCATGCCATCTTTATCCTGTCATGTATCTTTCCATCTATATTTGGTTTCTATTGATTTTGTTATCAAATAAATATTCATGGAAAATGACAAATTCACCCTTTCGCAATTTTCAACAAAATTTGTGGAAAGGTAATATATTGGGGGAAGGGGGATTCGCAAAATGTAAGCAAGATTGTCACACAAATTGTCATTTGCACTCTAACTTCATCTACAAGTTCTGTATTGAAAAAAATGTCCCTTCCTAGAAATTGCTAATCAAATTTGAGAGGGTAAACTAATCCCTTTCCATTTGCTTCTATCCTATTCATATCTAACCTTGTGACACTAGATACATCTTTTGCTCTCTCAAATTACTCTGTGGCACCATTTCTCCATTTATTCTTCTTCCCTTTCACCCCCCACCCTCATATTTCTTTCTCTGACATTCACTGTACTGACTACTGTAGTTTGCAGGCACGAACCTCTGTTAGTCCGAACGTGTAACAGTGTCTGAAATGCAAGACTATGTAGACTGCAAGGTCGCCGCCTGCACTCCATAGGCCATGTACCGTAGCTTCTACTGACACAACCAGAGACAGAGAAATCAGACTGGGTTCAAGGCATTATAGAATTGTGTTTTAAAGTACAAGTCCACTCCACTGAAAAGTTGAGCTGATTAGATAGACAAAAATCTAAAAAGCCCAAATATAACTTGGTTTTGGAAAATGGTGCTCAGATTTATTTTTAATAATTTTTTTAATGAGCAAAAAACAAGTTAATGAGCGAGTCGGTTGTGACGTAGGGTCCTCACAACACAGATTCGTAATGTAACCAAATTTAATGCATACGTCTTTGTGAAGTGCCTCGATACAAACTATTTCATTCACCTGATAAGAATAATGAAACACTATTATTCTTATCAGGTGAATGAAATATTTTGTATAGAGGCACTTCACAAAGACGTATGCATTAAATTTGGTTACATTTAATAGCCTATTGTCAGAATGTATACCGCTGGCACTTTCGTTGTGAGGAGCATACGTCACTTCCGTACAGCAATATAAATGTTTTGCTCGAAATACCCAAAACAAAAATCGCTCTTAAAAATCACCTGATTGAAGTACACCCGTGATATTTGGCAGTTTTAACCTTTGATTTATTTACAACATGTTATAATTTTTGAAAATCGGAGTGGACTTGGGCTTTAAATGTCAAACTACATGTTGGGTCTGTGTGTGCAGACTGCACACAATGAGCAATGCATCCTTGAAAATTTTGCCAGACAACAGCATGACACATTGGGTAGGAGATGGGTTACCATGGAAACAACATCATTCCTACTGTGTCTAGATTGTGAGGTAGAGAAAGGCCCTGTGGGGGGAGTCCATCTATAGACCCAATTCCCAACCAACATGTAACTGGAGCAGAGTAACTGAAGTAGAAAGCAATTTAGCAATGTCTTGTATCCAACTAAAATGTCATTTTAATATGATAAATAGCTTTGTACTTCATGATCCTTTTTTGATAAAATGATTGCCATATTTTTTTAACAGTATCGAAAACGATATACATGTAGGCCTCCTGTAAGAAAATAGGAAGCTACATGGATTGGTGAAGTTGTATAATTAGCAACATTTGTATCTCATTTTTAAAGTACTGTATGCAAAGATGTTAAAAGTCAATAGTTAAATCATCCATATTTCAATGTTTATTTTGTGCAATTGAGGCAATCTCTTACTTCTGTAGAATAAAGTCATCATGAACACTACAAAAATAATTTTCTTTAAGAGAAATGCTTAATCAGGTATATGTTATTCTTAGCAATTTTGATACCTAAAACTGGACGAAAAAAAGTCGAAAATGTTGTCATAATTGTTAGATACCTGAAATGTGAACACACATTTAAAGAAGTATAAAACACAAGGCCTACATGAACATGTACATGTACTTGTAATCACATTGCATAGATTCAGTTAAAGGTCAAATATATATTTATGTCCCATCTGTAACCTCACTAAAATGTTATGATGATTTTATTGCTAATCTATATCTTACACATCTGTAATTAACTAACATGTAACTAATACTATAGGGATGTTAACTGATAGAGCTGGCTATCACAATCACAACAAATGTTTCATAAACATCCTCACATCATTACACTGCTACAAGTACACGTAGTACAATGTATTATTTACTGGACATGAGATGAATCAATTTAAAATGTAGCTTCTATTTTGGGAATTTAGTTCATCATTGAGGTTTATTTTTTAACTAGATGTTGAACATTGATAAGGATTTTAGCAAAGTAATTATCTTGTAACATGTCCATGCATCAGACAATGTATGATAATGTGACACTGTAAGAGTCCACAGAAAAATGCATCTAACGAAAACAAAATAAGAAAGAAATTTAATCTTTTAAGCAAAAGTAATGACTACAGCATGGCCTGTTGAGTCGAGTTGTTTTTATTCTGCATGCATGCAATTGTCTTTATTTTTTATAGATTAATTGTAATCAACTACAGAGAATAATTACACAGCTTTTCTGACATCACTAGTTATTAAAATCATTATGATAACCAGTTCGTAACCTTTACTCAACAACTGACAAATATAAACTAATTTTTTCCAAATCCAGACTCTCGTCTACCGAAAAAGGTTTTACAGTTTCTCAGTAATATACATGTAGTATGATTTACCTATTTTATGAGTTTTATGTTTCTCTTCATAATCTGTTATTTTATAAGTACTATGGTACATGTACTTTTTGTTTTTAGCGGTCCTAAATAATCAATATTATTATCATCCACATGAAATAATGTCAGGTGCAAACAGACCTCAGTTCTACATGTGCATGACAAATAGAATGAAGTAAGCCAAAAGGTTAGTCTGGTTAGGGCACAAAATGGTTTCAAATCTAAATCCATAAATTGGTAAATTCTAAGTATCAAAATTTAGAATACATGGAATAGTAAATCTAAACAACATTCTTCCAGAGTTATACAAGTATGAGAATACTTTGTATCAAAGAATAGTCTCAGACGGTCAATAAATTCATTAATTATTAAAATTATAACTCTTTTCTTTTTTCTCAAGAATAAGTACTCTGATAATCAATACCGGGGGTACATTTACAGTTTTACATGTACATCCAGTTCATTCTCCATTCTCAACGTTTAAACAACTTAAATCCAGTATGATGTTGATGTTAACAAGATGCATTTGAATCAACACCAGCCTGATCAACACCCACATAAAAACATCAATCCACACACTAGTATAAAACGTGTTACACGTAATCATGTTACACATACATCATCGTTGTCCTATACTATCTATGTACATGTAGGTCATGGCTGACCCATTGTGACCCATGTGATGAGACTTTTCCATCAGCATCTGTCTCCTGCAATCCGGTAGAGTGTATTGAGAGGGTGGCCAGTGATATCCCCAAGACCGTCACTCCATCTTAGCTTGTTACACATGTAAATCTCTGAATACAGCAGTAAGATTCACACAAGCAGCACAAGCAGCACAAGAATCTCAGAGCTTATGGCACTTGAAACAAAATTGGAGGTATCATGCCATGACTTCAATTGCTTTGCAAGCCATTTTATGCACTTTCAACATCAGAAACAGTTTTTTTTAAAACCGGTCATGATTTGAAACTTCAAACCTGTCTATCTGAAATGTCACAATTATTGTCAAGATGGAATACTTGTTTCTGTGTAGCACAGTGTGCCGGTTGAGCAGAGGAGGATTGGGGGAGGGAGGGGTCAAAATCAAATGCTTTAATCTTCCGTTTTTTTTTCTTCTTTTTCTGACCTTTTGAAATTTGTATCATCATCTGCTTTTTGATCTTTAAATGTTCTCTTATTTATTTCTTTTCTATTCTTTTCTTCTTTACTACCTTCTTATTCTTCCCGTATACATCTCTTGTAATCTTTTCATGCTAACAATGCTTCTTCTTCTTTTACTTCCACTTAATTCCCAATCTTCATGCTTTTCTTGCATGCAATTCAATTCAATCCTGCTTTCCCTCTTTTTAAAATTATTTTTTTCCATTTTGAGCTTAATCATACTAATGCTCTCTTAGATCGATTCCACTTCTGATTCTTCCTTTTTCCTCCATTCGTTCCTCAATTTCCTATTTACTTTTTCACACTCTTATGGTTTAATCTTATTCTCTTCGTTCTTTGTTTCATATCTCCTGCTTCTTCCTTTACTTTCATTTTTTTTATTTTTCAATATTCTGAATTTTCTCTTTCCTTTCTTTTTTCTTGCAGTCCAGAGCTGCACATATTTTTTTGGTCAAAATCTGTGATCCTTTGATCATCAAAGTTTGATGTCACATGGAGTAGCAGAGATAAAAACAAAAACTAGCTTCCACATCACCACATGAATATAGAGCTATGATTCCTTGATATAGTTCAGGCATTTTACTTTGTTTTTGTCACCCAAAACTGCCAAAATGCATCAATCATTATCTTTGCAGAGTTAAAAATAAAACTAAGGAGTAAGGGTGTGATACAACCTCAATTTTGAGATGGAGACTAGATCTAGTCCTGTAGTGTAGCACTAGCAGACACATTCTCCTACTAGTTTCGGCATCTACATGGCGTAATGCAAAAGGCTTCTAAGTTCTAGACTCGCACCTGAGGGAGTGCTTAGGCATGTTTGGCCTAGTTTAGCTTTTGTCTGATGCCTTTGTGGCTGTGGCTGTGGATGTGGCCTGTGCTGTTGTGGTACAACAACAACAAAATCTGACTCTTTTATTCATTTGGGAAAATGAGAAATTTGGTAAACGTAAGGCCTAACTTCTACTTCTACTTCTATGCCAGTAGTCTACTCGTCGAAAGCCTTTTCAGCAACTAAACGAGGAAATTGTGGTGTGGTGTCTCTCATAGTGGTCACGATTGATTAGTGTAGCGTGCGTATGTATACAAGTTGTGCGAGTAAAAACAGTTCCTCCTATGATTTAGGCACTGATGGCTCCCTTGAACTTCTCCACAGAGGGCAGTTCAATGAAGTTGGTAGGGAGCTCATCCCAGTCCCAGCAAGGCTAAGGGAAAGAAACTCTGTACTACTGTAGTACTGTACTGTAGTCTGTAGCGCATAATAAGGAAATGATGTTGACATTGGTTTAGTAAATACATAATTTAAAATCTCTTAAAATATGAGCTACAAACAGACTGTAATGTAACTGAGGGAAAACTGTTGGGACCTTTACCCTGTTTACTACTACTAGACTGTACTACTACTAGTACTAGCCATTCATCCCTTCATGACCCTTGGGCTCGGTCCTGCGTCTCTGCCGCTGGCCTAGGCCTTGGCGGTGAAAGGCGACCGAGCTCGCGATGACAGCAGCTGCTGGCCGTGCGCGGCAATCTACCTGCCTGTTGATACCAATATTCATCTAATATACAAGAAAATAGTAAATAAAAAATAACCAGGATATTTTACATTGATCATACCTGAAATTGATTGACCGGAATCCTCTAATGACAGAAAGAAAGCAAATCTTGCCAATGAATCCACCGCAGAAATGTGTAAACGAGATGAAAGTTGGGGATCAAAATTTGACCTGGAAAAGCTGTATGATTATCAGCAGTAGAGGGCGTTTAACAACAACTGTCAGGAGAAGATATGGGAGGGGGTCTTATCATGCTTCATGTTTCCTTCCCTCTCTCCCTTTCGGAGTCATCTCCTTTTCATTTTTTTTTCTTTCTTTCTTTCTTGCCAGACCCCTTTGCCCCTGTACTTGTGCCTCTGAAAAGATATTTTTTATTATTATATCAAATCTAATCTTATGCTGTTTCATTGGTCGTTTACTGCACATACATCAAGGTAGCAGAGTAGGCCTATATATCTATAAAAGATACCCATGCAAACACTGATAAACAATATTGCATTTTTGTTATCATTTCACAAAAAATACAGATAAATCATTATTTTTCAGAGTGCCCTTATATAATCCTGTCGCAGAGTCTATATTACTCTGGCAAACCAAAGCATAAGAAAATTTGCACAATTAACACATATTTGCTACTATTTCAAAAACCTTATTTTTCCTGAAATAACAATATGCAATTGTTCATTCGTGTACAGATATCTTCTACAAAAGCCTGCTCAGCCACAAACATGTTCCATTGCACTGTAATAATCAATACTGTATGACTCACAAATATTAAATATACGACACTAAAACCTATTTCAACATACCATATATAACATTCATTACGTTTGCAGTTCCACCATGTGGATTTTTCTGAAAAGGACTGCTGGGTAAGCATCCTTTCAGTTTCATCATCACTCCTAATGACCGACAGTCAAAATGTTTGGAGCATTGAGCCCTCACTCTCTTCGTATTCATAACCTGATTCACCAACCCTTTTCAGGACTTACTCACGAAAAAATACCTCGCTCTCCTACTTTTCCTTATCTCCCTTTCAACAATATCACATAGTCCTCAATAGAACAAACAAAAGAATACTTTTCTCAATCTCTTTTCTTTGCACTCTCTTTCCTTTTCTACCCCCTTTCAAACCCAACAGCCCTTTTTGAGCACTACCCACATGGTGAAATACACACCACTTTGCACAACCTAACCTTTAAAGATCCTCTAAAACAATCCTCCTTGGAATTCGCATTACAACTCTGTTTACATAATGTCTATCAGTCTACATTCATGCTACTATATCAAACAAACCTCAAAGTGTTCTATTGCAGTTTTCTGTAATGATCAATAATTAGCACCTATGACTGACACATATTCAATATTACAATAGACCCTACTTCAACAAAATCAAACATAGAACTATAAAGCAGAAATATAATCCATGGGTGCTCACACAATATAATGCTATATCAAGGACATGTATGAAATTTATTCATAAAAAACCCTTTACGAATATTTATTCTTGTCTTAAAAATTCCAAATAAGATCACATAGATGTAAATGTACACATAATATACATATAATATATATATGTACCGAAGTGAAAATATTTCCACACATGTAATTAACGAAAGAAACAATATTTTCCTGACTGCCACAGAAAAACAAATTTCCTTTAAAGTCCCATTATCATAACTTTTCCTGTGAGATTGTCTTCACCTAGCTAAACATTATGAAAAATATGCAGTCTACATTAGTTTATCAACGTTAACATTACAATGACATAACTGAAAGAAAGCATTCAAAATTACAGTAATATCATTTACTAGAACCAAAAGAAACAAAAACAAATCTTCATCGATATTTATGAAAATAATCATACAATCAAACTTAAAATAAACACAATCTTAACCAGATTTATTTATTCATATCCCTTTCATAATACAAACAGATATGACAAATTTAGGAAAATACATAAACAGTTGGTAAACATATTCATTAGCGATGAATTATAAAAATCACTTGATATCTGGACTACGGCTAAATTTTTATGTACTAAATCAAGGCATATTGGAAATCCACATATCAAATAATAATCATCTGAAGATTTTTACTTTATCCTGCCTTAAATTCACTATTTCACTTACACACTTATATTAAGTCTATAAGATTTCGAACGTTCAGGAAAAATTGAGCAACTTTAAAAATTCTAGGTAACGTTTTCATTTTTTTTCCATCTCAAATAAAGGCTACTATATTTCCTTAAACATATCATTAATTTTTATTGCATGGAGTAGATGTATCACATTATAGTGACAGTGCAATACCACTAAACATTAGAGCATTCTTTTTTTTAAAAGAACATGTAGCTTTATGACACTTTTACATGAATTAAATAATTCTACATCAACTATAAATCCTAAATTGATCATTGAAATATTTCACCCTAAATAGAAGCTTAAGTATTCCTTACTGCCCATGAAATATAAACTTCTATTTAAAAAAAAAGTATAACATGATGTATCTCTGTTATACTTGTGGTAGCTTTTTCTTTACAAAACTGCACATAAACAGTAAACAAACCCCACATACACATATCCCTTGAAAACTATCTACCCCTACATGAAACAAAATAGACTAAATTGAAACATTTTGAGAAGAAAATGCTGCAAGCATGGCTCCAAAGTGAAGTGTTGCTGATAACACAGATCATTTTATAAGGAAGCTGAAAAAAAGAAACAAAAGACAAGATTTTCAGGTACAAATCTGCACTTACAGGAAAATAAAAATGTAAATGAAACTGTCCAATTGTTATTCTAAAAGAGAGAGAGAGAGAGAGAATCATGATGTACAAAGGAATCCCATAGAATTGTGGGAATGTTCAAACAGGTAAACCAAAACACAATTACTAGAATCTTCCAAGGATAGAAGGATGGATGGATTGACAAACAATCTAACACATTGTGTCTTTATACAGTAGGCTTGCGGGTGCACCATGTGAGAGAGAGGGAGGATTGAGGAGTTCTGAAAAGAACTCTCGGTATTCTTTCTTGAGGGTGTGTAGTCCTGAAAATGACTGTTGGTGTAGTCTTGCAAAAGACTGTTGGTTATCTTTCTTTCTTAGCTTATAGTTCTAAGGAGAACTATAGTGCTTAGAGAGGATGAGTGTCTTGTTTATCTTTTTTTCATAGCAAATGTATAAAAAATACACAACATATTCAGAGTAGACCTTGTTATACTGATGTGCACAGGAACATTCTTACACATAAAAGATGGGCTTACATGTTATAATGAAATGATACCTCTCTTTCACAGTTATCTTTATCTGTATTAGTCATGGCAATGACACAGTACTTCACTGTACTGAAAGATCTGTAGAAGAGTCATTCTGAATAGAACAGTTCAGAGATAGCACATGTACAAATGACCCCCAGATTTCTACAGATCTTTTAAACATGGAGAAGTCCCACTTCGTTAATAGAATAATAATTACTGCCAAAGTGATGGAGGTGCTTCATGCTCTTTTGAAAAGAATATTACTTTCACCCGTGTATCATAGAATATACTATTGCTGCATAGATGAATGAAGATAACATAACTTTCAGGAATACGTGTCCAGCATTCGTCTTGATGAGTTTTACAGTTTTGTACAAATGACCTCTATTGGCACATGCTCAGATAAAATCTCAGAACTGGCTTTTTGTTTATCAGTCATCCAAATCATATTATAAATCATGACCCTTCCTAATGCAAGGGGAAGGCATGCATTCAATGAATGACTTGTGATGACATATTTACCTGTATGGATAACCTCTGTACTTGGCTCTGAATATCGAGAGCAGGAGACTGAAGAAGAACACAACCAGAGCCAATCCTATAACTGTCACAACTGGAAAAAACAAACACATTAAGAAGGGTAATATAATTAAAAGATGTACTCAACAAAGAAAGCATGCGATTAGGGTCTCTTTAAGAAACTGCAGCTCACCTTACACTACAACACCTGACTACACACAAATTTTTGACGAACAGAATCATAAAACGTAAAGTTCCTCAAGGAGTTTGTCCTTATGATGTGCCTGGTTATTTGCAATTGATCAGCCAATCATTTTGGAAGTGAAAAGTGCACTGCAAATAAATGTCAACCATGTACATGTACTTTCGTTCTTGCCAGTTGATTCCACAGGAAGATGTTTCTGCTTTAATGCTCTTTAATTTTGATTCATGCATATAAATCTGAGGTGAGTGACACTAACAGATTCAATGAGAAGAAATTCTTCATTTCGATTCAATTTAGAAGGTCACAAATCATCTAGCGTGTTCATATGTTTGTGTAAGGCATGCAGCGATGACTCAATGGTAGAGCAGTTGTCTCATAACCCGGAAGTCACAGGTTCGAAACCAAGTTGATGTGATAGTGCCCTTTGGTAAGGCATTAATTCTCATTACCAAGTCATTCAGAGACGACTTAAAACCATCAGCCCCCTGGTTGCTTACTTACAAGCATACACATGTTTTCTTAGCAGTCAGGAAGCCATACCAACAAACCATATAGGAAAACAAATGGCTTTAACATTCCTACAGGAACAATTTATTCTTCTCCATCATGATCTTAGAGGATACATTTCCTGACATCACCATCAGTAATAGGCTCTTTATTGAGCAAGATGATGGTAGAACAGAATACAATGTTACATGTAGCCCCCTCCCCACCTTAATAGCGGAGACCAGCTTACCTCTACGCTTCCTGACATCACCATCAGTAATGGAGTTTTTATTGAGCAAGATGATACCACAGGTTACAGCAGCATCTGATGAAGGTGTTAGTTAAAGGAATCAACTATCACATGCCATGGGTGAAAATGTGTAAAGCATATGCTAATAGAATATATTATATCCTGCATACTAAGAATCTTGCAATCTGATTTATCTAAACGAGGTCACATGATCAATGATAGATTTACCATCACTTGATGGCTGTGAGCTAGGGTGTGATAGTACTTTTGTACAGTACTTTCGTCACGATTGATAGTATTCTTTTGCTGCTGCCCCACTTGCCCATTGAATAAGCATAGCAACGTAGGTTACGCAAAATGTCAGTGTTTGCAGAATCAGAACGCCGCGAGCAAAAACCTAGTTCTTTTAATTATGTAAAATTCACTTTAAATAGACCTTATTGCCGATGTGGGATATAAAACAAATATTAACCTCCTTTACTCGGGCAATGGATACAAACTATCATCGCCTCGGTGATGATAGTTTGTACCATTACCCTCGTAGTCGTTTAACATTTGCTTACTGTCTATCAAGTTATCAACTGCATCTTCAAATTCATGTTCATAGATATAAGAAACACATACAACACTTTTCTTGAAATCTACTTCTGGTTATCTTCCATTTGAAGACATCAACATCGAAACCAACTACATGTACACATCCTACGAAGATAGAACTCATGCAGGAAACTGCTACAGATCTCCGATAAGAGCAGACAAAGAATAAGAAAAATAATTTAGTTCTATTTATCTATATGATATATTCATTCTTTCTTCTATCAGATTCTGCCAATCAAACATTGATACAGTGCATGCTAAACAGTATTAAACAATTGAGAAAGTAAGCTAGTAAGCTACGTACAATGCCACACAGCATATTCAGGTGGGAAAACATATTATATACACATCCCTACTATTGCTAATCAAATCGGTCAAATTTCGGTCATCAAATCACCTTGGACATTTACATAAGATGGAATCAAATCATCTTTACTTCATTATCATAAATTGATAGTTTGTTGTTAATGACACTGTATCAAAAACTTCTTTCCTCAAAGTAAAGATCAACGTTTTTCTTTTAATAGTCAGTAGTTGATAGGTTATGTTCTGTACACATTCAGTAAGAATTTCAGGGGTCCCAATATCCCACATGGCCATCCTCTCTAAAATGGTCCCCACATAAAATGCAGAGAGGAGTTGAATCAGTTCCTGAAATGAGAACACACCTCAATTAGTAATAAAAATTGCCTTATGTAGTAAAAATTGCCTTGTGTAATAGAAGTAGAAAATCTGTGTCAAAGGATACTGAGCAGAATGACGATGTGGGTCTCAGCAACAAACTGGCCCTGACTGCTGCCATGGATGTAACTCTGGAAAAGAAAAAAGAACAACACATATTCATATTCATTCATTGCATCAACATTTAAAAGAAATTGGCAAAGCATTTCAATGAATGCTAACTGTCGACTGATACACAAAATAATAAACAAAAAGCAAACAAACTAATACTGAAGGAAAAAAAAGAAGAAAAAAAGAAGGAAACCACCCCTAAAAAAAAAAAACACCTTCCCCTCCCAGATTTCAACTGTGTAGAAATTGCAGGCTAACTTTCTCATTAAGAGCAGGATCACAGTGACAGCTACAATGCATCACCGCAATTCCCCTCTTTCTGTGAAAGTTTGTCAGAAATATCAAAATTGCTAATTGCAAATGAACCTTCTATGTCTAAGATCCTAATTCTGTGCTTACCACTTGTCCATTCTGTGGGTTGCGATGTGCGTAAGGTGGACCACGAATATGATTCCACATCTGACCTGAAGTCATGGCAAACACAATGCTCTGAAGAAGAAGAAAAAAAATGTATTTCATAATTATATATAAATCATATTAAGGAGATCGAAGTAGGGTATTATTTATTTCTATAAGTGAATATAAATGAACCAGAAGACTGCAACAGGGGTGGATAAACTTGAAATAGAAGAGGCATAGTCAAATAAGTTGGGATGTACAAAAACCTGCAAAAGAGGGGGTAGCAGGTTAATACCTCCATGTGAAAAAAGAAAGTAGGCCATCATTTAAAGTCAAGTTTTACATTAATGAGTGGAACTGATTTATAAGATCTAAGTTGTTTCTTTGTGAAACTCTGCTTAGACCAAACATATACTCAGTTTTGGATTAAACCCACTTGGTAGAATATGGCAAAAAAATTATAATTTGATACTACGCTATAGTAGATAAAAATGTTCTATACGGCAAACTCTTTACACAGTAATGGCTAGCACTTCCTCAATGTGGATGCCCTCTTAACACTAACACTAAACTCTGACACATCATAAGTCAGAGTACTCTTACATCATCAACACCTTGACAGTGTGGCTAACCTTCAACACTAACACTATGCTCTACACCTAAATGTGGCATAGCTCTGTGTATTTACACAAACCAAAACATCAACACTTCACCAATCAGGGCACCCCCTTCATTACTAACACTACAATCCGACACCTAAAAATGTAACACAGCTCAGTGTAACACTTACCAGAGCACCAACACCCCACATGGTCTTGTTGTAGAGGAACTCAAGGTTGTTACGTCTGAAGTACAAGAAGCCTGCCACCATAGCCAGGAGGATGCCAAGAGCAATGGTTCCAGAGTAGTTGGGTGGACGGAAAATGCGGATCTGAAGGCACAAAATGAGACAAAAAGTTAAAATCTTGACTGACAGACCAGAATTTAAAGGCATTGTTTAACAATGCAAAATCTGAGATGCATTGCCCTGTGTGTTATCGGCGTCTGTGATATGGCCCACTTGGCCAATATTGAAGCCCTAAAAAAATTGCGCTTCAAAATAATCATGAAGTGCCTCAAAAAAGTAAAAATCTTTGAGTGACCAGTTTTACCATACTCATTTCCCTCAATAGACTGTAGTGTTATAAAAACCGTTGGGACAACGGCTTTTGAAATTTCGAATTCCAATCATAAATATTTTGATAATCAGATGGGAGATCAGCTTGTAAACATCATGGGATTCCTAACTGACCTAAAGGTTTATAATTATGATTGCAGCATGAGCTAAATCCAGGATTTTGTTTAGAATCTGAGACAAAGATACCCAATCCCTTTAAAGAGTTATTGTGCATTCTATGATGCATTATTCATACATGGTACATAAATCAATCACTAATTGACCAGCCTAAAAATAATTAGGGTAATTGACAAATCTCTGTGTACTTACATGTACATCTGTTCTCTCAGCAACCCACTTGGCCAAATTCTCAGCTTGAAATCCCAACCTGCAATTAGAAACACATGTTTTCTGATTATTAACTAGTGATTATATAACACATATAAGGCTTGAATCACAGCACATACTGATACAATATTCAAAATTGATGGCTTTCTTCTTCTTCTTTAGTAGAAGTACAGGTCACCTTTTTGTCGGTGTATCTTCAATCTTCGAAACAATACTTAGTGTGATGATGTGTCACGATTCTCTTGATGTGTAATTTTCGCCAGATACAAATGTTTTAGACTTATATAAATTACAACAAAAAAAAGTCACACTCAATATTACCAGAATTGACAAATGATACATTTGACGAGTTAGGTGACAACAGCAACTACTTGAACATTGGAATATAGTTAATAAAAACAACATAACACACAAACACCAAGTATTTTTCTTTTGTCTTTGCATTAAACTCATAAGCCCTCATGTTTCTTGAGAAAATCTTAAATTTAATAGAGTACCGGACATCATAAACATCTATTTTTAGAACTTCTCAATTTGAAAATATGACCATCCGAATAAATAGATTTCAATAGGAAATCACTGATATTTTGCTCTGGTTCGTAATGCTATGAACCAGAGCAAAATAACAGTGATTTCCTATTGAAATAAATTCACTCAGATGGTCATATCTCAGCCAATACTTATTCATATTGGTTTTCAACATGTGGACATTATTTTTGATGCTCTTTCGGAAAATGAAGTTCAAATTTGGAAACTCTAAAAATAGTTTTGTGATGACGTCACACTTGACCACTCTGAGTTTTTATCATTACGCTACATACAAATTGCCTAGCTCCAACGTCAAAGCTTGCTTCTAAATTAGTATTCCCAGATGTACATAACTTTTGATTACACTACTATTAATCTTACCACAACTTACCTCTGAATGTCGTATGTGTCTCCTTTCTTTGACTTGCCTTTGGCTGGGAAATGGATGATACTGGGGGCAGAGTTGATCTTCAACTGTATAAGCATGAAAAATTAACAAGAAATTTCGATGACTGCGATGCACAGGAACAATGAATGAATAATGTGGTCACACAAAAGAAGTTGTGGAATTTAATACACAACAAATTAGTTTGTTCTGACTACACGAGTCGCTACTACTATAGAAATGCCTTATTAAACATTTGACTTTGGGATGCAAAAGTCTTAGTTTAAGCACCAGCATGGAATTAGTATAGTTACCGTTAAATGTACTTTACCAAGACTTTGGCACTCCTGACCCTAGTGTAGTAAGAGATGGTACATGGTAGGTTTATTCCTTGAAATGAACCGTGCATACAAAATGGTTGCCAGTGCTATAACTAGGGTGATAGTTTTCATTTTAGAAGTGCACAGGGACATTTGTATTGTAATAGGAACTTTGAGAGGACATATTTAAGGACATATGAAAGGAATGTCAATACCATCATATTCTGAATGAGTGATAGTGAGTGGGCCAAGAGATCCAAAACATTGTAGAACATTTTTCTCCTATTTATGAAAATGGGTAATGGGTAGAGGAGAAGAAAAGAGAATACACACTCACACTTTTGAAGACATCAGCAGCCTCATCATAATCCACACTGGCAAAGAAGAGTCTGTTGGAATAGGCTTGAGAGTAGCGCCATGAATTAGCCATTATCTGAAACTCCTCACCAACAGCCCTGTATCAAACAAGCAAAACAACCTCTGTCAGGGACCAATGGATAGCTATTATACAAATAATGCACACTAATAAGTCGGTTGAAATGGAATATGCCTGCAGTACAGCCCTTTATGAAAAAAGCCACAAAATACTAACTTATTGATTACTGGATACAAAAATCAACTATAGCAACATATCTCTAATGGTGGATAGAATACACACTACACAGCAGAGCAAGAGCAATAATTGTGATTACAAACTTAAAGCATGTATTAGCCCTTCTAGTGCATGAAGCCATTTAAACCATACAAGACTTAATATTGCAAACAATGTACCTAGGGACAAAGTACATCTTGTATTTCTTGGAACTAAAAACAAGTTCATGACCTGTGGAGTGAAAATCATGGAACAACAGCTGTATCAAATGATCAACGAAAAGAAAGGCAATATGATTGGAAATATTCTCCAAACACTTGTATTTGTGATACAAGTTTTTCAAGTTTTTGTTAAATGCCACATTTGTCAATAAGAAATAGTTTTACTGTAAAAAGCTTCAAACAGCATGACGCTTATGAATGTGCAAATGATGCTTTTCACTTTCATCAATTTAATCAATAACAACTTGATGGAATTTCATAGTGTGGTGCTAGCAAACTTTTATGCAATGCACATCAGAACTTATATTATTCTGATTTTAAAACAAGATGGACAGTACAAAAAAGTTCTGAATAATTGAATAAGAAGTTATCCTCATCTTGCACCCAATTGTGAGTCTTACTTGCATACAGAGCACTGCCTCTGAGGCTGCATGGCAGTCAGCATGATAACCAGGGAGTAGTTCCTTGGTGCACTCTTGGCGTAGAGTCGGTACTTGTCCCCGTTCATGCGGATGACAGCTCTCTTGTTACCCCATTCTACCAGCTGCTTCACCCTTTCACCGAGTTGCTCCTGGAAAGGGGGGAGGGGGTGATAAGATAAACTTTGTGAATTACACATGCATCACACAATACATCATACAATTAAATAATACAGGTTAAAGTAATTTTAAAATTCTATTATACTTCAAATTAATAGGTATGGGCTGATAGAGGCAACTAACATGTGCTTCAGAGTATGAATGTGCATCTAAATAAAGAACCCTGCTGTGAGCAGAAACTTAACAAATTCTAAGTAAATGGAAATGCAAGTCCGCAGATCTAGACTGTACATCATGACCACTTTATGATAAGTTAAGTTTTGAAGTCTCAAATTTACTATCACCTTTTTTCGCAAGTTCATAAAACCCTGCGGATGATTCACAAAAATCATAAAAATACATAAGCTCTGTATTTTGGAATAAAGCTTTATGGAAGGGAAGTAATAACAAATTGTGCCATTGATCTGCAATACTGGGAGTCTGAGAATTTATTTTCAAAGTATGGTAGGTTTGGTGTCCAGAACACTTAAGACACATAAAGCTTTCTCTTTTGCCCTCAGATTTACCGAAAAATATTCATCAAATAGCACTACCGGTAATCATCATGAACGTTTGTCCTTTATAATATTGTCCAACATAAATCTCAGAAGATTTATGAAATATTGCTAGTAAACTTTTTCAAATTGCTGTTTTAAATCAACTGTTCAGAACCTCAGATATACAACCTGTCCGGATACATAACGTCTGGGTATCTGGCTTCAGGTACAGTAAGGTTTACTTACTTCCTTCTTCACTGCATTACTCTGCTGATCACAGATGATGACAGCCAAGATGGCTGCTCCCAGCAAGACCCCACACCTTGCAAACCTCATCCTGTTCACCTGAAATGTATTCAGAAACAAAAAATAAATCATTACATATTCACATATTGTCAGTTTAATATACCCACAGCCCACAGGAATGGACATCAATATCAATTCTACAATGAATAGATTTGATTGTTAATGACTTTAGAATTAAAACTCATATCATATTAAAAACATCTGCATACTGTAAGAGTTAAGGATTTTAAATTCTATGAGTAGAATAATCCCACCATGCTATGGACAAAACAAAAACATGTTTTTTTAATCTGGGAAAGAAAACTTTCAAACATGGTAATGTATGAGCCCACGCGGACATGCATGTTTGGATGGCAAACAAAGTGTGTGAGTGCGCTGCACTCATATACGTAGAAGTAAGTCTAGGCAGGCCTGCGTAGTCCATTGTTGGCTTGACTGAAGGTTAGATCTTGTCGGAAATTGTCCAGTTTATTTACAATTTCACTTAGAGGAGAAAACACTGATCTAAAATGTAATATTTGGGTGCGGGTGCGCACGTGCCTGAAGTTAACAGCTGTGATGATGAATTGCTTAGATTAATTTAATGAGGATCTGAGATTACAGTCGCTAAATTCACGCACACGAGCGTGACTGCACCCACTGTCAGTACGGTATGCAAATTGGATTGTGCAGCAGTTTGCCGTTAATCCCATGGAAAGTGTATATTATAAATCTTCTTTTTAGGAAAAACACTTCAAAAAAGATAAGAAAATTGACCCGAAACAGGTAAGAAACATAAAGACTTTTAAAAGTAGAGGTGCAGGTGTCGTGGTCGTGTGGATAGGCACCGGACTGTCGATCATAAGGTCTGCGGTTCGAGTCCCACCCCGGCACTACTAGGGACTTTAAGATTTGCAGGACGAGAACGTGGACTGCTACGTGGACATCCTTTTAAGGCAATGTGATGTCCTTTTAAGGCACTGCCGGGCACTGCCAGTGCCTTAAAAAGACGTCACATTGCCTTAAAAGGATGTCCACGTAGCAGTCCACGTTCTCGTCGTGCAAATCTAAAAGTCCCTAATGTCCTTTGGCAAGACATTAATTTACATACGCCACTCTCCACCCAGGTGTTAAATGGGTACCTGGTAGGATGCGAAAGCCAATGTAGTATGCTTAGCAATTTTTGAGCTTAGTAGCTCTTGCTGGAATGCTCCCCAGGGAGTGGAGAAGGTGCATACATTCTGTGGGGGCAAGCCAGAATCAGATGACAGGGGCAGCGTTTCATGAAATCGTCATAAGTACAAGTTAACCGACATCCAATTGAAATGCGTGTTAAACTTAATACACGCATTTCAATAGGATGTTGATGAACTTGTACTTATGACGGTTTCATGAGATGCTAAGCTACCCTGGGGTAATAACTGTAAAGCGCTTAGAAACTCGGACTTGCCGATGTATTAAGCGCTATATAGGTCTAAGCAGAAATATTATTATTATTATCAGGGTGTCTGGACGATTTTTCAATTTTCCCTTTTGGATCGTTTTTCACCATTATGGTTGGATAATTGAAAAAATCATTCACTCAGAATAATACATTTCAAATTTCAAGACTCACCGATGTTTCTATCAAAAGATAAAGCCCCTTCAGCAAATAGAAATACTCATGCAATTTTTGTAAGGATCGACGAAAAAGACGTACACGCAGAGTTATGTTGTTTTGCTAAATATAGCAAAACAGCTGAATTGCGCAATATGCAAGCGCATGCGTACGCGTGCAAGCGTCCGCGTGTTGCTTAAACTGCATGCGCAACTCAACGCGATCGGCAATCCATTGTCTTCAATGGGCACCAACTTCCGGGTTTGTACACACCCGGTCCAATGCATATTCATGTGCAGATTTTACGCGCTATCACCATGGGTTCGGCCGGCGCGGAGCTCACGCCTCCCTACTTAGCTGATCCGAAAAATGTGGGGAAGGGTATTTTCAAACTTTAATCGCTTGTGATCCCTTGGGGCTAGCGAAAAAATAAGTGCTGGGATATTTTCCTTACGTCTAGCCCTACATAAGCCTGGGGGGCTCGGTTCAGGAAAAAGGCAAAGATCGGAGCTACGATGGAAACGATGTTTAAATCGCTGTTTTGATCAAGATATTTTTAGAATTCCGAAGTGAGCCCCTGTGCCTGTGGGGAATATGGAGAAAAACCTGCTCTTTCATATTATGAGTACTCTATATGACACCTCATTTATTGAGTTTCACCTTCAGTTCAGGATCACGAGCGATTTAGGTTTGAATTTCGATTTGGTGATAAAAACATTGACCAATTTTGCATGATCGCGCAATGTACGTAGACTGCATAGGGCTGCGTGCAATCTCTATGGGAAGGATTTTAGCACACAACATCGGGTGCGCGATCAGAGTACTATAGTATAAAACTATAGGCCCTAACTAGCTACCTCGACTGGCTTGTCAAACAGTACACGGAAATACACACAAGGGACTCACATTTTTAAAAAATCGCTCATATTTCCACACTGGCGCGCAAAAATCCCAATTCATTGAAAAATTCCTAGAAATTATCTACAAAAACGTCTTCAATATATAAAAAGTATCATTCAACCTTTCATTTTACGTAAATAAGAAGAAAAGGAGTGACCACTCACCATCGTACAGCACACAACTCAGACACAAGTCAGTATGTACACAGTGCGCAAGCGCATAAACAATATTCCTTCAAGAGACTGTAGGTTAAATACAATACACGCTTGCAATTTAACACGGAAGCAGAGTGGCGCAGCGGAAGCGTGCTGGGCCCATAACCCAGAGGTCCGAGGATCGAAACCTCGCTCTGCTAATCTTTTTTTTTTTTCTTTATCATTTTTTTTATTTTGATGTATTATTATTACTTTATTTTTAAATGAACGCTCAATGTCCAGTGATGTACGAAGAAATGTACCACAATTACATCGTTTCATGTAGTCAGAACGCGAAATTGCGTTGATGTTTAGCTATTATATTATAGACTTTAAATATTACAAACTGGCCAGTATAAATAAAAGGGTCTTTGGAAACATATACACACATTGATAAACAAGGGGATAAAATATGCATCCTAGCCAGGCCGCAAAAAGCATATTTCACAGTGCTAAAGGAACAGTCGGGGTTACTCATTCCCGTATCTCAAACTGGCTGGGTAATAGTATTTTTATGTCACAGAAAATTCGATTTTCAAGGCTCAGCTGCCAACTCCCCGGATAAAGGAAACACTGTGTAATATGTACTGGGTATGATAACAAAACATTTGTGAGGCAAATATTTTTGGCTCTAATGGTAATATAAATACAAATAAAAACGATAACAAGGCTTTATTCTGCAAAGTAATATTATCGAATTAATTTTTATATAGTGCCCCCGTCCGAATCTTTCTTTATTATAATCACATTTTCAGTCATGAGAGTACCTAATCCAGAGACAGCAAGATGATAAGATGTTTTATTAAACTCTAATTAATTGTCCTATTTCTTGAATGAATAATGATATTCTAATGTTTCCAATTATTAAACATGTACAAAAAAGTAACCTAATGTTATCCTGGTCTACATATACTAAAGTTCAATAGTTCAAAGTTCAAATCTTTTTCAACTAGAAAAATACAAATTATATACAATAAATTACAAACAACATTTTACAAAGTATACAAAAGTAATTATACAAGTGTACATGTTTTTCTTTGCTTAACAAAAAACATTATTTATATTATTCGTTACAAGGAATTATAAGATAATCATATCATACAATATAAATCAAGAATAAAAATAAAAATGTTGCTGTATATTTATATGTCAAGTGAAATGGCATAAATCACAATTACATGTACCATTTTTATTGGTAGACTTTTGCACTACACCCCCAGGAAAAGAAAAAGACTGATGTTCACTTTGCATTTATTGCATGATTCAACTTCATTCTGAAAATATCCAGGCCAGTCAAAAACAAATAACAAAACTGACGTAACCGGTCGGCAACCAATACACAACGGGCAAAGTGCAACGTACAGTAATCTAGCAGACGATGAATCATCTTAAATCAAAAATAGACATATGGTAATCTGGGTCGGTACACAGCCCAATGTATCAATTAACACGCTGGTCTACATTTGTGTCATACTAGCTGGTATACCCACAGACTCTAACTTGACTCCGTGGCGCAACGGTAGCGCGTCTGACTCCAGATCAGAAGGTTGCGTGTTCGAATCACGTCGGGGTCAATAATAGTTACTTTTGTAGTCTCGTTTAAGACGTATAAATTGCAAAATGTATGGTAATGAACATATATGCCATTTAGAAACGAAAATAATCATTATTATTATTAATATCATTATTATGATGATTATTAATTATCATTATTATAATTATTAGTACTTTGATTATTAGAAGTAGTAGTATAGTAGAAGTAGTAGTAGTAGTAATAGTAGTAGTAGTAGTAGTAGTAGTAGTAGTAGTAGTAGTAGTAGTAGTAGTAGTAGTAGTAGTAGTAGTAGTAGTAGTAGTAGTAGTAGGAGTAGTAATAGTAGTTTGCTGTTGTTGTTGTTGTTGTTGTTGTTGTTGTTGTGATCATCATCATTAGGTTATTGAATTGATTTTTTTTTTCTTCATTTATTTTGTTGCGACACGAATAAGAAACGGGCCAATGGCAATGCTCAAAAGTTCTCGAAGTATATTTAAGGAAACAAATCATATAAATATCAATGATGGGAGACGAGGAAAAGAAAACTACTACAGAACATCCGTTTCACTCATTCCTCATCTGATTGTTGCAGTTTTGTTTATGGAGAAAGTTTAGTTTATTGGAAGAGAAAAAATATAAAAGGGTAATAAAATTAAATCTGACCCCGACGTGATTCGAACACGCAGCCTTCTGATCTGGAGTCAGACGCGCTACCGTTGCGCCACGGAGTCGAGTTACACACATACTATAACTCGGCCACTAGTATAGGCCCAAGCGTGACATGCGTGAGTGAGTCAACATTAATCTTTCTTTAATCTTTCGTCATCAACTCCTTCCGCACCACTAGGTTTTGAACAATCTAGGGATCCAGGCGCGGATCCAGGGGGAGGGGGGAGGGGAGAGGGGTCGAGGGGGCCTTGCCCATTCCCCCCCCAAAAAAAAAAAGAGAGAGAGAGAGAGAGAGAAGGATTTAAAGAAGGGAAAGAGAAAGAGGAGAGAAAGGGAAAGAAAGAAGAGGAAGAAGAAAAGAAAAAGGGGAAAAGAAGGAGATCGAGGGGCCCGAAAGGGCCTTGCCTCCCCCCCCCCCAAAAAAAAAAGAGAGAAGGAAGGAAAGGGGAAGAAAACGGGAAAAGAGGATATAATGGGAAGGGGAAAAAGATGAAAAAGAAAAGAAAAGAAGGGGGATATCAGCTGTGATTTTCCCGCCAACAAGTTGTGGATCGGGGCAAAGGCCCTTGCCTCTTCCCGCAAAAAGAGGAAGGAGAAAGGTGGGGGAGATCATTTGCAATTTTTCCCGCTAACTTGAAGGTGTGGATCGGGGAGGGGCCGAAAGGCCCTTACCTCCCAGCATTCTTAAAAGAGAGAGAGAGAAAGAAAGGAAAAGGAAAGAAAATTAAAAGGAAGAATAAAAGAACAGGGGAAAAGAAGGGAAGATCAGTTGCGATTTTTATCGCTTCTTCTATCATTGTACACATGTATTTATATATTTATTTATTTATTCCTGTTTGATAACAATAATATGAATATAAACTCATAGCAGCAACAAAACAAAATGCAGAAGAAAACTATTTTGCAGGCAGAAAGAAACGCAAAAATGATCATGCATTCGCATGTAAGACAGTATCATTAGAATTATTCATATTGTTTTATTACATCCTGTGAAATAGTATGCATTCAAGCTTTCGGAACTTTTGTTTGCGTATTTGTATGAAAGAAAGCGTTTGGAACTTATAATGCACATGATGCAATTTCAGATGCACTTTACTGTGTGTGTACAGACGTGTAGCGAATATTAATTTTCAGTCCCTATGCACTTTGGAGAATAAAGAAGAGATAAAATTAGGCAATGATAAGATCAGACATCAAATCAGATATCAACTGAATTTAAACTTAAATGGGGAGTCCACCCAAATGCTAAGAAGGTTTTAAAAGAAGCATAAATGGGAGAAACAGGTCAGTGAAAATATGAGCAAAATTCGATCAAAAAAGAATCCATAACTTCCTTTAATAGGAAGTTATGGATTCTTTTTGTTTGTATTCATTGATTTTATTTCTCAAAACTCCAATTCTTTTTCGTACATAACATGGGTTTTTGAAGTTGCAAGGTCCCCTCCCATTTGCTATGTACTCCAAACAAAAATCACGAATTTCTGAGAATTGTCAATCATACGTGCACCCTAGATAATATAATGATTTCAGATGTGTCTTCATCAATAAGTAAGAAAGTAAAAATTTATGTACAGAGCAAATGAGAGAGGACCTTGCAAGATACCTCACAACGTTGCCAATTTGCACTCTATTGATTACAGCTTCACAAATTCATAACCTGAATATTTTTAATCGAATTTGCTCATACTTTCCCCTCAACTGTTTCTCTTACTTTCTGAATGCATTTATTAAAACCAACAAAATATCAAGGTGGATTTCCTCTTTAAAGATACTATGTCCCTTTTGCAGCCAACATCAAATGCTGTAGAACGTTGTAGGAATTATGAATATGTCATGTATGTCCTATCTGTGAAATTTAAACTCTAGCAGTGTCCTAATATTCAAATTATGCAAGGAAACCCGTTTACTTGCTAGACTTCACTGTCAGACACTATTGAGTGACTGACTGGCTTTTTTCTTCTTTGGTAATAACATACATAAAATGAGCTGTAAAGGGTACATGAGCATTTGTCTACATCAATAACCCACTTCTTGTAATGGCCAAAATTAAACTGATTGAATCTTTGCGCAGCATGAAACGTACGACCATTCGGTACAATGGTCTGAAAAATTAGACTATTACTTACTGGCTCCTCAGTCAATTCGACAACTAATAGTCGTTATTTTCCCACTTAAAGACATTTTCAAGCCCCCCTTTTTTTTAGGGAAGTTCTAAATTAGTATTGTCTTTCAAATGCCGTTGGAATTTAACCTTTTCATTTTTTTGGCCTGCAAATGGGACATAGTACCTTTAAAGTACAAGTCCACTCCAAAAATAACTTACTTTCAATAGAAGCAGCAAAAATCAGAAAAACCAATCAAAAAAAGTTTGAGTAAGATCGAATAAGTAATAAGAAAGTTATGCATTTTTGAAAAAGTATGTAAAACTATAGAACACAAATTATACTACACAAATTGCCAATTCGGTTATCAGTTTGTGACGTCATGTCCTCACTATTTATCAATTGCTTTATATAGTTTAATCCCATTATTTTCCCTGTTTATCCCCCAAAACTTGATTTCCCCATGCCTTTGACCAGGTTATATGATTTGTATCATATTGCGTGCATGACATTTCACAAAATCTTTTATGAACTTTGAAGAATTGATACTATTTTCTGAATATTGTATATTCATGATTATTGATTTTTATATAAATAGTTTATCAAAATTCACATTTTTCATGATTAAACTGGAAAATAATTACTCTGTATTAGTGCATCCACACAAAAACACATTACTATCAATCTAACTTGGATGCTGGTGTGAAGAAATAAGATTCTTAGGGGGAAAATATGAAATTTATATTATCAATATAAAGAAAATAGTGAGGACATGACGTCACAGACTCATGAGTGAGTTGCCAATTTGTCTAGTGATTTTCAAAGTTTTTCATGTCATTACAAATTCATAACTTTCTTATTAGTTATCCGATTTTGCTCAAACTTTTTTTGATTGGTTTGTTGATTATTCTGCTTCTATCGAAAGTAGGTTATTTTTGGAGTGGACTTGCCCTTTAAGGAAAATTGCTCATGAACATATGAGTCTTCTGTTTGTAATTGATCAACTGTGCAGGTATTACATCTATCTTTCTATCTCTCTCATTCTATCTTTCTACCTATCCATCTATCTTTCTATATATATTTCTCTCTCTTTCTATCTTTATATATATATATATATATATATAATTATATATATATATATATCTCTTTCTATCTATCCATCAATCTTTCTATATATATCTCCATCTATCTTTCTATCTCTCTCATTCTGTCTTTCTATCTTGTTTGTTTAGTTTTATTTCCACTTTTTCAGATCAATACAAAGAAACATCATACAAATAAATATAATGAGTAACATGTAAGTTTGACAAAATATGTTTCTAGTTAAAATACAATCCCAAAAAAACACAACAAATATATTGATTTGTGCCAAACCATCGTGAAAACATAATCTGCATAAAAATAAGAAATAAGGGGGAGAATGGATATCTTCGTTTTGGAAGTTTCTTACAAAGGAAAAAAGCAGGAGACCACATGTCGTAAGCGAAAATGCTTGAGGATGACCGTGGCCTCGGCCGAGTTAACAAATAAAATTTTGAGTGAAAATAACAAAATATATTTAGTGTCATGTTTCGTGTTGAGAAGTGCATTAAATTGTGCATTTGTGCATAGTGCAAAGCTTTAGCTTGGTGGAACAATAAAAGACTAATACCGTAATATTAATTGTGTGGTGGTTTCAGTTACGGGTGATAATATTAAATGTATGCAGGGTCCATTCCTGTTGACAAAGACAGAACAGTTCAAGACATAACAAATTCGATTATTTTAAATTTCTATGTAAGATCTAGCAAACTATACTGAGTAAACAAATATTTTTTCATATAAGCTTTAAATGAATAAAGGGAGGTCCTAGTTTTAATATGGTTTGGTAAATTATTCCAAATATCTGGTCCATGGTGTCTAATTGATCGTAGGGCTAAACTAAGTATTCATCTATCTGTCTATATATCTCTCTCTCTCATTCTATCTTTCTATCTATCCATCTATCTTTCTATATATATATCTCTCTCTGTCTCTTTCTATCTTTATATCTATCCATCTATATATAATTATCTCTATTTATATCCCGCATACTAAGAATCTTGCAATCTGTCTGGTCTAAACGAGGTCACATGATCAATGTTAGATTTACCATCACTTGAGCCGTGAGCTAGGGGTGTGATAGTACTTTTGTACAGTACATACTATCATCCCCTCGGTGATCTCAGAACGCCGCGAGCGAAAACCTAGTTCTTTTAATTATGTAAAATTCACTTTAACTAGACCTTATTGCCGATATGGGATATAAAACAAATATTAACCTCCTTTTCTCGGGCAATGGATACAAACTATCATCGCCTCGGTGATGATAGTTTGTACCATTACCCTCGTAGTCGGTTAATATTTGCTTACTATCTTTCTATCTCTCTCATTCTGTCTTTCTATCTATTCATCTATCTTTCTATATATCTCTCTCTCATTCTATCTTTCTATCTATCCATCTGTCTTTATATATATATATATATATATATATATATATATATATATATATATATATATATATATCTCTCTTTCTATCTTTCTATCTATCCATCTATCTTTCTACATATCTATATACCAAATAATCGACCAGCAAACCAATCAATCCACCAAACAAAAAGCAATACAAAATCAAATTAGTCAACTTTTCAATCAGTGAAACAATCAATCTTTACACCTACAGATCGCAATCCCAAACCAACTCACCATTCACCAATCAATTGATAAACCAACTAATCACTAAATCTTTTCATCAATCACTATGTTTAAAAAAATCATGAGGTTGATAGATAAATAAACTGAGACAAAAAGTCAATATCAATGTTTCATTTTAACAATAGAAACTTGCTTTATTACCTCCTTCAATACTTACAAGGCTCAAACTTTATAAAATTTGTGAATACTGACAAAGTTCATATTTCCCTCCTCCTCAACAATGTAAAAATTACATTCAAAGTTACTGCAGATATTATCAAAAATGTACTGTGAAATATGAAAGTATTTATTCTTCAAAGTAAATTATACATTACAATTTACAAAAGTGCTTGTAATAGATTATTGAAATATTTGACGAAAGTTGAAATAGATCTACATCCTTGTAGATAATAGGACAGATAAATGAGATTTTTTTTTATTATATACTTGATCTCTTCCATTTCAGTGCAGTATATATTTTAGAAGTGAGAAAGAGAACATGTGTGACAGAGAGAATGAGAGAAGTGAGAAAGAGTACTTATGGTCAGAGTACAAATCATAGCATATATTTACCCAACAAAGAGATTGAAAATTTCATCAATTTAAAAACAACAATCTTATATACAATGTGTATTCTAAAAGGCCAAATATTTACGAATAATCTGTTATGTTCAAAGATGAAGACATATCTGTAAATGATTGGAAAGAACTTCATACTTGATAATCAGTTTGGAAATTAAAACAAAATCTTTGGAAATGCAGTCACATACATGTACTAAAATGTGTGTAGTGCAGGATAAATGTAGGTAAATTGTGTTTTTTTAGTGAGAGAATACATGAAGCAATTGTCATAAGCTAACATGAAATAAAAAACCATTTGAATGAATTGATGCATATTCAAAATAACTGCAATATTTTTAACAATACACCAGTGCCTCTGAACATCGATTTCAAATAAAGAAATTGAATACAGTACTAAATTTAAGTAGGATCAACCAACATTTTGGCAATTCCAAGATTTCTTACGAAAACGTGATATAATCATTTAAGGAATGCTTATGTATGAGTAAAAATTTTCATGGAAAGGGAACAATATATCACCTGTTGAGAGCCAGAAAAGCATTAAATCAGATTCACACAGAAATAATGCCCTTTTGGCTCTCCCCATATGATATAGCATTAGGTGATAATATCAGATTAGAAAGATGTAATATTGGTCAAAAAGGGTATTCTGATATTTAGTACAGGTACTTGGTAAAATAATGACCTTGATAAAACAGAGATATCCTACCCTGACTGTTGGACGTATCTAAAACTTTGTGAGTCATAGAGGACATTTTTTACGTAAAGGCAATATACCAGTGATGGCATACAAGATGCAAAATAGATAAGTAGGCAAATCAATGGATCAATGGAATTGGATCATAAAAATCAGTCTTAAGATTATATACGGTAGATACCTAGTTTGTATGTTCATGCAATTCATTTAAAGCAGTTGACATTTAATGAATACACATGAAAACATGTTTTTATGTACTTGAAAACTACACTAAGAATACATATTTCACGTCAGTGCTATTGCATGGCACATGACATTAAAAGTGCAAGTGAACTTTTTACTTCATAATAAATACATGAAAAGCACATACATAAAACTGTGACATTTATAAATAACTTTATATAAACAGATTGTCATCTTCAATACATGTGATACAAATTCATTGACAAACATCTTCAAAATCTAGCAAGATAATGCAAAGATATCTTCCCAAACCCAAACAATTATATATTCAGCTATTAATACTTAACAAAGCTTGGACAGCAGTAAGAAATCTCAAGGCATATTCGAATATAAAACATGACAGAAAGATAAACAACTTTACTAAGTGCCAAGTGCAATAAAAACATCTTCTTGTCTTATTCTATCCTACAATTAAAACTGCTCAAGTTTTAACAGAAGAACTAGGAATGAGGGGTGCAAAGCATTACATAACATCACCTTATTCAGACCACTCATGTCAAATCAAATTAAAGCATGGAACCCTAACACATAGCTATAAAAAGATTAAATACAACTGTATGGGTATATTACATTTCAAGAAAGATGAACATTAAAGTTGTTTTAAAGTTTACTAATTTGGTATCAAAGAGTACAAATATCTTAGCATAATTATAAAAGGAATGGCAAAAACTCATCACAATATAATAACAGGAATGCAAAGTTTGAACACATAGTACTTCAATATTTGTTTTAAGTAAGAAAGTGCTGAATAATCACTTATACGAATACATAACTTTGAACAATAAGTGACAAACTATATCTTGGCATCAAATATAAATTCTTGCAACATGTAATAATAACAATAACTTTGGAATAAGGCATTACACAAACTCTTCTTGTGTCAGGGAGGATTGAAGGATGATTTTGCCATTGCTTTCATGTAGCTGTGCAATGTCTTTGAACACACCAACAAGATTATCAAACCTAGGTCCCCACCCTAAGAGTCTCTCCAGGCTCACATCTCCGTTGGTCTTTTCTTTCCTGGAATGTCCATTCTCATCCTCTGAGGTAAAGAGTGTGCTTAGGGAGCCTCCGCGCGAATCGAGCCGCTTCTGCTTAAGGGCACCATTCACATGGGGAAGCACGCTATCCTCCGCATGCTCGATTTCAGCAAGTCTATCGAGTATTGCAGCCTCGGTGCTGTTGAATCCTCCATGTTTTCCATACTCTGAGTCCATCTCAGAACAGGTAAAGGAGTCATTTGTATCGTCCGATGTGGAATCGGGAGGTTCTAGCAAACGCGATGGATCAACTGGAGTATCGATGGGGCGCTCTCCACCATGAACCCGGCTGCTGTTGGACGATAGGTCTTCAATAGTGCTAGCATGGCTGCCTGACATTAGGTCAGGCCTTGCTGTGTTCAGCTGAGCTACTTCTTCAGCTGTCAATCCCACAACCAAGGGGCTCTTACTAGTCCTTCCCTTTGAATGTGGTTGGCTTTTGCCATCGTGTGACAGGGGTGTTGTCATTCTAGCTGGTTTACTACCCCCGCTCCGGAGACTGCTCACGTCAGAGCGATGAGCTTGGCTGCGTAGCTCGCTCTGGAAGCTACGGTCTGAGTTGACAGGACTGCTTATGTTTCTGGCAGGAGTTGCACGGCCACTGCTTGGAACGGATCCCATGCGCAGCGTCGGATTTGTACTATAATTGGAATGCAGTCCTGGGCTATGTCTTAGCATGGCGTTTTGACTTTCTAATGGGGTACTGTGTGCTAGCTCACTTCCTAATGGGTTTGGATTATGATGAGACCCAATGCTGACTGGACTCAGCCTGGCTGGCGATGCCTGGATCCTTGCAAGCATTGGATTCTGATTCTGTCTATGCTTTTTCTTTCTACGATTCCTATTTCCTTGGTCATGGAAGTGTTTATAGTGATAGGCAACATCTATATCCGATGCTGCCAAACTACTTGCATTCTCTAGATCATAGTGCTCTGCTTCATCCAATTCACGTGGTCTAAGGTTTTCCATTTCAAATTTAACATGCTCTCCTGTGTCATTTTCCATCATGAGGGAGTTGCTAGAAGGATTGCTGTTGTTCTGCTGCATGGCCATGTTTTGCTCTATGATGTCTGGTGTCTGGCGATGGATCAACCCAGACACGTTCACTTTCCCATCAGGACCAATCATGGTGGCATCATCGAAGGTATCTGCAAGGAACCCTGGGTTGACCGATGAGGACAGGACTGACACCTTAGGATTCTGCAGAGCAGCTTGCTGATTGGCCTGCTTCCGCTTCATGTTGCCACTCCTCCTTCGAATGAAGAAAACAGCCGCGACAATGAACACAACCAACAGGAGCAGGATCACGATTGGGATCACAATGTAGATGATGTTCAGCCCTTCTCCTTTTATAGGTCCTGTTCCCTTGTCACAGTAGTCACCGCTGTATCCCTCTGCGCATTCGCAGGTGACCGAGCCTGTGCCGTCGGAGCAGACACCACCGTTCAGGCACACATCAGGTGAACATGTCACTGGAACACAGGTGTAGTAAGTCCCAGAGGGAACACACGCCTCACCCTGGTTGCAAGGATTGAGGGCACAAAGCTCGGCAGGGGAACATCCATCACCTGTACCAGCTGAAGGAACAGCTTCAAACCTCTGTGAGTCACCATCCAGTGGGAGCCCTTCACCATCCATCTGGAAGCCATCTAGACAGCCAGTGAAGCCTGGAAGTATGGGGGGAAAAGAGAGAAATGTTTTAATAAAGTCAGATGTATGATTATCATTTTTTATAAATTTGTTCTAAGCAATGAACGATGTATCACGTCTCCATATTTTGTTCTAGCTGACCTACAGGTATATATCAATCAAACATCCCTCATATTCAAACTATGGAAGTATTCAGAAGAGAAAAGGAAACTCAACAGGAAGTAAGAAGCTAGTACTGACTACCTATTGGTTATTGTGAAAAGAATGAACCCAGAAAACTATATCAAACTGGTACTTGTCTCATTTTGTTGATTTCTAGTTGTGAACTCCAATGAGTCTTGTAAAATGCTCAACTTTTAAGAGTGTTCAATCAATTACAATATTATCCAAACAAACAAATAATTTCAAAGTGTAGTATTCATGCTTAATGCGGCAACACCCGACATCTTTGTTCTCATTCTCACAGAGTACAATTCATGACAATTTACCTTCAATACTCCTCCCATCGATCACAATTGGCGTCTCTGTGCCACCCAACGCCATTCCAGACAGTCCCAGCCCAGTGAACTCATGAGGGTCTGCAAACATGGCCGACTTCGGAGAGTTATCAACCGTCAGCGTGACTTGACCGCCGGCCGATGTTAGGGTGATGTTGTGCCACACCCCATCTGTCAGGGAGGATGATGGGATGTTGATGATTTGTCCGCTGCTGGAAGAGCCAGTCCCGTAGCTGTACATGACGGAGCCATTGGAGAGCTAATAAAAGATTAGAAGAATATGTCATAAAGGCATTTGAACTGATTATACACAATGTTTAAAAATGATAATATGCTGTAGAATTTAAAACATTCAAAGATATAAACCACAGTTCACAGCTCCTAAAAAGCAGTTCCAAACAAAATATATTTTTTCTACAATAGTATACATTTACGAAGTGATAGGAAATTGTTCTAATGTGTAATTTTTCAATATATTTTGTTCACATGCAGAGATTTTATGATAGAATCATTTGAATTTCACTTTCAAACATGATCATATCCCTAATACTAACCTCAACTTCACATCCACTTCCAGATGATGGGAATCTATTGAAATGATCAAATAGCTGCTGTTCCCTGCATATTTAACTTACTCAAATTAAAACAACATACACGTACAGTTTAACCTATTTCAACATCCACCATCATTATAAAGAATGAACTTCATTCCCTTGACCAAAATTTGTCATTGACATGTGTATAACAGGGAACTAGTACAGTTATGCCACCATCACCTGTCTAGGAAAATGGCAACTGTTAGTCCCTTGAATGGTCCTTAAACTAAAGTTTGACTGTGTATAAGCGATAAACCAATTTGCATTTAAAAAGACTCTCTGTGGGGTGGGACTTTACCTGTAAAGCGGTGAACTCTGTATCAGAGGTGACGTAGAGCAGTAGGCCATCCTTGACACCGGTCCTGAAGGAGAGACTGACCGACTCCGAACCACTGGCCCTCCTCCTCCTCCTCCTGGCCAATACCTTAGCATCATCGAGTAGAGCCTGGCGCTTGTAGTCCTCCTTCACCACGTAGTCCACGCGGCCACCGCCTCCAAATGACACAGAGTTGTTGTCTGTGAGGATTGGTGGAATAAAAGATGACAATAATTTCATATTAATAGAGATACATCTAGAAGAGTAATGGCAATAAGAATAACAGAGACACAGATAATGTTAAAGTTTAACTTGGAATAAAAGAAACAGGCAAGGGTTTGAGAGATATTGATCCTTAATTCTAAAAGAACCTCATGACAACAAAATCTATAAATATATCATTTTGCACAGAAGTTCTAAGTCATAACTGGCAATTCCAGTTGGACTTAAAAGTAGTCTTCACAATTTTTCTTAAATATAAAGCATCTAAAAGTTTCAAAAATAAATTTCTCTGGTTTACTTGATTCAATTCTTGACAGATCAGTTCTTGATTAATAACCATTCTAATATTACATAGGGCTTATTTACAGCTTTCTTGGTATATTTCCAGTTTCTAATTGACAAATGATTTGACTTAAATCTATGTACATGTAGCTTTATACTGCTAAAGCCAAAAATACATAAAAACTTCAGTATCTAAAACTAACCTTCTGCACATGTTGCTCCTGATGCCTGCTCATCGCAGTCACACCAAGTCTTCCACCACTCATCCACGCAGACACTCCCGTCTGAGCAAGATGTCTCTCCGCATCCCTCTCGGATACACCCCTTTACAAGATTGGAATGACCCTGGGCATTGCTCATGCTCAGTCGCTCCCCGTTCACCTCGATGCTGTTCATACAGCCAACGAAGTCCGCGGCAGATACCTGGGAGGCGCGGGATGTGAGCTCGGTGACGTCAGAGACTCCTCCCACGGTGAGAGGATTGTTATCGAATGCAAGAGATCTGGAAGGGAAGAGAGGAGATGAAACTTAAGTAATAAAGTTCATTTTGTTGATTCAAAGTATTAAAATAAGAATAAAGAAAAGGTACAAGTCTTGTACTGTACATGTATATTTCTAAATGAAGTACGGGACTGATGTACAATTTAGCCTACAAGTCCAGTAAGATAAATAAAGGATAAATGAATTTTATATTTAATTTATGCTTACATTGAAGTTTCTTGGGAAGCTCTGCATGCATCAGTAGTCAAGCGAGGGCAGTCTTCATCAAGGATGTTCAGATCAACACTCTGTAGGAAAAAAAGAATACAAACATGGATAAAATACATAAATTCATTGTGCAATTATTTTCTTGTTGCATGAAATGGAAAATATATGTCAACAATTCTAACTTTCAAGAAATTGGCAATTTTCAAAAAGTTCAATGACTTTCATCAATATTGGTAATTTGGTATGCAATGAAAATATAATAATAATTCACACTCAAACATTACAAGAATGAAGTACCAGTATCAATCCATGTCAAACACCACTACAAAGTCAAAGGGGATCATATACACAATGAAAAAAACACCTTCATATTTGAGCAGGTATACAATAAACCCATTCAAAAACAAACCATGATTTATGATGATTGACATGTCTATAAAGCACAACAGTGCCATGAATCATTGTAATATGCAATTTAGCATTTTACCATTTTAGTATTATTGTCGGCATCTGTAACAGCTAGTGTTTCTCTCTCATTATGTAATTAAATGGAAAAATGGGAGGAGTTGATGCACTGGAGTACGTGCGAGGATCCATGAAATAGCGTACGCTGGAGATCGGTAATTAATTACTCTGGGTAATACCAGTAGCTGGGGATCAGTTAACCTTAGCATTCATGTGACCCTTACAACGTTATTTATCACTGAGCCCCTAAACAGGTTTCATCTGTCAAAGATGCAAACAAACAAACAAACAAGAAGAAAGATGCAGACGTATGACGCTTTTAGGATGATAAATATTTCCATGATCGCGTTGCAATTGAATCAGTTTTCATCAAGAGACATTACTGGCAAGGAAGTATGTTGATGATTAGAGCACTGGTACCTGGATATGTAAGGATACAAGGGATATTTTTATTTTTTAAGGGTGAGATATTACGAGATTACATTCATGTGCTTGACGACCTCCCCAAGGAACATGATCTCAACTTAAGAATGAGACAGGAAAACAGGTGCCTAATGTAGCATACGCGGTACGCCGTCATAGTGAGCTGACGTTTACAACTGTCTTGGGCTTTACTTGATTGGTCTGATCAAACTTTCAAAGTATATATATTCTCGTCCACTTTAATAGTTTATTCTTTTAAAAACATATGCATGTTGCCCAGGTGCCTAGCTCCGGGCTTCACTCATCGTCATTAAAAGCTGACGTTTACAACTGTCTAGGGTTTACATGAATGAACCGATCAAACTTTAATTCTATAAAACTCATGACAATCTTTTCTTTAAGAGATGAAAATTGCTCTTGTTCTTCTCGGTTGCTGACCTGTTTAGACCTATTCCAATAAAAAGTAAGTTCTCTCTAAGAAAAAGAAGAGTTCAAAGCTTTTGAGACCAAAAAAAAATCCTAGGTTGCAATTCTTTTCAATCAAATAAATGTAGCTATAAATGAAGCAGAAAAGGAGAAAGGGAAAAAATGGTTGAGGAAGGTTTACACCCGAATCTTGAAAAGATCAACTGTTGAATGAAAAAAGCCTCCCACCCCCAGTAATTAAAAAAAAAATTTTAGTTGCCCAAAATGCATGAATCAATGATCATAATGTCCAAGTCCAAAAGTCACCCTGATAATACAGTCATGTATATGTTATTTCTCTTCATTTATCTTTATTTCTACTTTGTACAACAAAAATCTAAACTATACAATGTTATAGTATTAAAGCAGCGATCTATGAATTATGCACTTAAGCAGTGAGAACAACTAAATTTTAAATCCTCTGAATAAACTGAGTGTTTTCACTGATCCCTGCACCATTCATAGACAAGTACCACTTGATGACCTAGTTAACTGTGAGGGAGGGAGTCGATAAATATGGCTATAAAGTGCACTGTTTATTGCAAGTGATGAGTTGAATGCCCCAATCAGCTACATAAATCATTCTCCGCTTCATTTCTAGATACAACCAGTAAATTTTCTCCTACACCGATAAAACCACGGATCAATCGCTTGCTTAGAATAAGGCATTGTCACGTCCAAAATTTTCCATTTTTTCTTCCTTCTATGGTCTTTTTATCCCTTGTTTTAATTCCTGAGACATACACGCAAGTATGTGTAAATAAACTTTGCGGGAATGTTTTGACGTCAAGGCTTCCAGCTATTGTCCTGTCAACTATAATTCACCGAGTTAATTTCACAAATGAATGGTATACCAGGAAGGGTTGAATTAATGCACATACTGAATGGAAGTTAATATTGTTAAACTTTTGAAATGATCTTTTCAACCACCCTGCTCTTCAAAATATCATCACCTGGAAAGTACTTTTCAAATACATCCTTTATGATGTTCAGCTGTCATGTTTGTAAAATGTTTGGTTTTTCCTAATTTTACGATCGCCCAATGGATATTTATTATCTTCTCGACACTTCTGAGCATTATCATCCCTGGGAGAACATTACGTCAAGTACTTCTTCACCCAGATCCAGATGTTATCATAAACATCACCCCATGATACAGTCAACTTCTATACCTGTACAAGCAAGCCAAGAGTTAATTAAAGAGCTAGTCTGGGGGTATTCCTACATTTGCTCCAAGCTCTATTTCTTCAAAACTATATGGGTTGTAGATTAGGTTCAGGTCTGGAGTTCTGATCATGACATTTGATTTTTTTATAAAACAGAAAATTTATAGAATCCATGACGAAAAAGCCCTCAGATACAATTAACCAAAGCAAATCTGATATTGAGTGTACAGGTATAACCAAGGAAGGATGAAGAAGTTATGCTGACATACCTGAACAAAAGAACACTCATTCCCAGATGTGTGATGGTGTTTCCCAGAGTATGTGACATTTAGCATGTTTTAGTAAATTTGATATCATTTTTTGGCCCAAAAAACCCAGAGAGAGAGAGAGAAACAAAATACAGGCAAGTTTTAATCAGTTCCTCTTGAGAAATGCATTTCCATTACCAGATCTAAAGATTAACTTTAAAGGAGCATGCTTTCGGCAAAAGAATAAACCGGTACGGTAAATGTGTCATCGTTGAAGAGGAATGACATGAACTCGAGAAAGGAGACGTTTGTGAAATCTAGGGGCCCTGTGTCACATGACTTTAGAGAGAATTTTTATTGGTTGGCCAAAGTGACAATGAGACGACCCCATGCCTCATAAATCCCCCTTTATGTTGGTTGGTCGGGGCAGTGGGGGTAGGTATGTGATGGTATTAAATAGTTGAATTGAGCTGTTTGAAAATTTGGCGATATCTGATTGTGAAGAAGTGATGCAACTTCCTCTTTGTAACTGACTATATTTTCTTTCATTTAATTCACATTGATGGGGGCATTTCCAAAGGTACATGTAGCTTTTTATTGGGTATATGCAATTCAGGTTTACCAAATTTGACCGAAAAGAGATGCATATACATGTTGGACGCCAATATGTTCTGTACAATAGAGAGCCTTAATTTGAAACAGAGAAGCGTCGGAGACTGATATCAGAAAAAATCCTGTATTGTGATGTCCTGATTTGTTCATTGACTTTTTTGAAAAGATTCTGGTGAACAAGTCTAGGCCTAAAGAAGAAACATTTACAGTTTAATTTCCTATCGTTGCAATTTGAAATGAATCCTTGATATGAAACATCATCAAAAATTCAAAATACATGCAAAAGTTACTGAAAAATGTTGCTGGCAAGCAAAAGTAAGCTTTTGATAGCTGTTGTTTTGTTGAGAACCAGGAAATCTTGATATGGAAACCATATGATGGGGGAACGCTTGGTGGTCTCAATTTGAAGTGGGAGTTATTCTGAACAAGAAACGGAATGAGATGATGATCTTCTTCAGGGGGAGATCCTTTTGATGACAACATAAATAATGTCAATAAAGCATGTAAAGCGAAGAAAATAAAGTGGTCAATACTCTCTTGAGTCTTTGCAAGGGGTAGATAGGGTTGGACACGGTGATTAGATGTAATACAAAAACAACTATTTTTGTCCCCTTGATTGAATTTCAACTCTGGAAATTTTGTGACTTTCCCTTATATGTCTGATAAACAAAGAGTGCACAGGACCTCATTTGTTTTCCACAGAAGTGACTTAATATATGAAATTGCTTACAGTCCATCTGCTTTAGCATTTTAAATAATCCATACTGACGACGATGATGATGATGATGATGAAGATGATGACTATTAGTACTGCGATGACTGTTTTATTACAAGGCTAGACAGGGAGACCACCATAATTCAGAATTACGAAGGGGATACATTGTTACAGCTGGAATATTTGGAGCTATATCATGCATCACTCATTACCCCTCCATTCTCCCTCCTGTCCCCTTCCTACCGCTCCTACATCTCCAACCTCTACCCCCACTAACTCCCCCTCCCCCTCCCAAAGCACAAATAGGTATACCGAACCATGAAATGGTACAGAGCAAACTACGCAGTCTGAGCTGGCTGAAATGAACACCGTTTTCTGACACAGAGTTCATGAACAGGTAGTTCATCATTACCAACACACCACTTGTGTTCTCAAAAATAATAATTGCAAAAGATATTAGAACGTCTCCTATCTACTGTTTTATCGTCAGTGTCTTGACACTTCTTCATTTTGAACTCTCACCGATATTGGGTAGTATAAATGATAACAAGAACTTCATATGATAGAAAAGGTGATTTTATTGCTCTGCTTCAATGCAAAACATTCACATTAAGGGTACTATCTCAATTTTTGTCTGGCTATGAGGTAAAACATTTTGAACAAAAATGAACAAAAGTTGAATTTGGCTTTTGGTCTATCTACTATACTTTTGCTGAAAAAGGAAACAAATTTCTCTTAACCCACTATATGATAACCATAGTGCTTGAAACTTCCCAGTTTTAATAGCATTTTACTACAAACTTAGGCCCAATTCAAGAATTTCAACTTCATTTGAAAGTGTTAAAGGGCCCATTTAACAGGTACATGCCACAAAGATCTATGGATAATTTCAAGGAACATGAACCTACCCCCACACCATTAAAAATTATCTGTACATTATCACAATATCCTTCAAGAATGGGTGAGAAAACACATTCTCTTGTCAATGGTTCCATAGGTCACCAACATGATACATAACCTAACCCCCAGGAAGAGAGAAAATGATGGATTTGGTGCTAAATCTTCCCTCTTTTGGCATTTGAAATGAGCAATTTTTATGTCTTTATTATAATCTTTTCATATTATGTTCCACTCACTGAATGTGTCCATATAAACATTACTGTCCATGTCTATGAGCTCCCTCCATCATTTTTATTGTTAAACTCATTTTTTACTTAATTTTCTTTTCTTCTTTATTACTAGTTCATGGTTTCTAAATGGCTATGAGCTGTTCTTCTACATTATTATGAAAAAGTGAGAACATCTACCAATTTGCAGATGTTGCTGAAGACTGTGACATCAGTTTTCCATGAAATTTAAAACAGTTCCCGGAAATAAATACCCAATGGTATAACCTCATATCAATCTCCTCTGCTCCTGTTCACTATCAAATTATGTTCCCTTTTGATTTGTTTGTTTGTTTGTTGTTGTTGTTGTTTTTTTTGGAGGGGGGGGGGGATTCAACAATGTATAAATTCATGGAGGAATCAAGCTAAAAGAGAAAACTTGAGGTACGGTATATTGCTTGAAACTTGCATGACCCTCGCCATCCATTTCCCATATCATTTTTTTTAAATACATAAAATGGTACTTTCAATAATACACATATAGTTCAATAAATAGGAAAAGCATTCTTACCATTTCTTCCAGTCTGACTTCCACCTTATGCCAGGCACCATCACTGACAGGCTTGCTTGCAGAGATCCAGTTCTGTCCAGACCCGAAGTTGAACGACAACTGCAGCCTACCATCCAGGATCTCCAGTGCCACAAACTTGCCATTGCTGTCGGTGAAGCTGTCATAGTTATAGAACAGGAGGGCCTTGGTGGAGACGGTGGAGAACTCCAGCAGGATGACAGCGCCAGTGGATTGCAGGGCAGAGCTGGAGATGTAGGACCCAGCCTGGAAGCCTATGGTGTCATACTGGCAGCGGTTACCCCAGTGACTGTTGTCACATTGGCACACGAAGGAGCTTCCGGACTCAACACAGCTTCCTCCATTTATGCAAGGACTGGTGCTGCATGGGCCATTCTCACAGTAGACTCCGGAATAGCCCGCGGTGCACTCGCAGTGAAAGCCATTGATAAGGTCTTGACATTCACTGTTGATGCAGGGATTGCTGGAACACTCATTGATTTCCACTTTACAGTCTTCTCCGTTGTATCCAGGAGCACAGATGCAGATGTAGCCTCCGATGGCATTCTGGCAGGTGGCACCGTTCTTACAGGTAGCGTGCTCACAATAGTCTGTCGGAATCTCACACCTTTGACCACTGAACTCAGCTGGGCAGGCACAGGTAAAGCTATGGCTGGTCTGAAGCCCAACAAAGATGACTGGGTCACTCTCTGTGATTAGTTCCTCTAGATTGATGTTAGTCTCGTGGCTACAAGTGCCACTGTTGAGACAAGGACTGTCTGAACATGCCGTGTAGTCAATTGTCTCGATGGTGATATCAGATTGACTCTCGAGTGTTGCCTCATTGGCCTCTAGAAGATCTACAAGGTCATCATGCAAGAGGTGCTGACTCCCTTGCTTCTTGATTGCTAGGACAAGATCAACCTTGTCAAGATCTGGATGATCAGTGATGCTGAGCACAATCAGAGTTTCCCTGCTGCCTAGAAAGGCAGACAGTGAAGTCTTGAAGCGATCATATGAATTAGCCAAGAAGGCCTCTGCACTGGTGTCCGCAAGGCGTAGGGTCACGCTGTTTGTGAGTGTGTCATTTGTAAAAGCCTCATAGACCACAATGAAAGAGGATGTCACACTCTGATGTGAGCCATCATTACCAGATACTGATAGATCCAACAACGATTCCGTTGAGTGAGCAGCTGAAAAAAGGTCACAGTTTGATTGGATGGAAAACTTTGATAAATCTCCACTCGTTATCTGGCAGAAGAAGGTGTCATCAGTATCTGGGTCTATCGGTTTGACAGAACCAATGACACCACCAGGGAACATGGACTGGAACATCTTCACTTCAATACGAGCCTGTCGCAGAGTAGATGGGTTGTCATTGCGATCTGCGATGGTAACATGGATAGTTGATGTTGCAGACATTGCTGGAGACTCTCCATCGCTGGCTTCAATTTGGAGATAGTAATCAGATTTGACTTCCCTGTCAAGTGTCTGAGTTGTACGTAGCTCATCTCCAACCAACCTGAATGCAGAACTATCTGGAGAGGTGAGGAGGGTGTAGGTGAATTGAGATGGATTAGGGTTGGAATCAGGATCTGTTGCACGAAGTGTCATGATAAGCTCATTTGGAGGTTCATTCTCAAACACAGAGCCTTCCGCAGCATCTCCAATGAACACTGGGCCGTTGTCATTGACATCATCCAACTCTACACTAACTACTGCCGTGCCAGTCTGTGGTGGATTTCCTGTATCAATGGCAGCAACCGTCAAGAAGTAGACACTCAAAGTCTCACGATCTAGGCGACTAGCTGTTGTTATTCTGCCAGTTCTTGCATCTATATTGAACGCATCTCCTTCGTTACCTCTTAGGATGGAATAGTTAAATTGACGGAAGCTGGGTGTTTCATCATAATCAGCAGCAGTAACTACAGTGACATCAGAACCTGGTGGTTCGCTCTCAAGGATCCTGGCCTGGTATTGCTCAGAGGAGAAGACAGGAGCATCGTTCCCATCATTGATATGGACTATCACTTCTGCCTCGTCGATATCAGCCCCAGTTATAGGTCCCTCATTTTTGGCCAAGACTGACAGTAATACTGTGTCCACTGTTTCACGATCAAGCCTACCATTTTCATATGCTACAGTAATCTGCCCACTTTCAGGGTTAATCTTGAATCCTTGCAAGTTACTGCCACCGATGAACAGATAGTTCACAATGCCATCATCACCAAGGTCGTCATCTGTCGCAAAGACAAAGCCAACAGGAGCACCATCTGTAGCATGTTCATTCACATAGAAGTCATACTGGTGCTGGGTGAACTGTGGATAGAATTCATTCTTTCCCAGCAGTGTCACAATGACATGAGCATAGTCAACCATAGTGGCTTGTTCATTAGTAGCAGCAACTGTCAGGTAATAAGTGGTCTTCCCTGTTTCATAGTCTAGGTTCCCTTGTGTCAGAATAAGTCCTGTTTCTGGATTGATTGTAAAGAAGTCTGTGCCATCCCCTCCAGAGATGATATATTCAAAGTCTGCATTAGTACCTGTGTCGGCATCTGTTGCTGTCACTGTTACAACAGGTGTAGCACTGGGTGAGTTTTCAAAGACATCAGCCCTGTATTCTCTGGGTAGGAAGACTGGTGGATTATCATCCACATCTGTGACTGTGACAATCAACATGGCTGTTGCTGATTGAGGATTCATGGCTTGGTCCTCTGCAGTAACTTGAATCTGGTGTTCATCTGATGTTTCTCGGTCCAAGCTCCCCACAAGTCTCACGATTCCAGACACTGCATCAATGCTAAACAATGCAGCATCTGCTCCACTGATGGAATATGTAATCTCTCCATTTATTCCACTATCATCATCTTCAGCATGGACAGTTGTGATGTAACCTCCAACATCTTCAGCAATAGAAGAGCGATAGGTGTCATCATCAAAGACAGGAGCGTTATCATTTGAATCGGTGATGAGGAAAGTGACGGTGGTTTCATCTTCCTTTTTAATGTTACCGTTGTCAGTGGCCTTCACAAGTAGCTGGTAGGTAATTCCCACATCTCCGGCTAAAGATACTCCTTTTGTCAAAATCCAACCAGTGTCTGCCTCGACATCAAACTTTTCTGTTCCGTTACCATCAGCAATGGAGTAAGTGATGGCCGCATTGGATCCTGTGTCTTGATCAACTGCTACTACTTGAAGGATGCGTGTACTTGGTCTAGTGTCCGCTGTCACAGGCGAGAAGTAGGATGGGGTTGCAAAGACAGGCGTGTATGAGTTATCTTGTGTAACTGTTATGATGACACTTGCTTCACCGTATAATGCAGGTGTGCCACGATCCACAGCAAAGACGCTGAAGGTGTAAGTATTGGGATTTGAGGTATCTTCGGGTGAGGGTACGATGTATGAAATAGGAGGAACAGGGAAGATCCAGCCCCTGTTGTTGATAGTCTCAACACGGAAATGCTCTGTCATGGTCTTGAGGATATAGTCCACCTGGCCATTGTCTCCATCATCTGCGTCTGTTGCTGACAGAGTGGCAATGACACTGCCTGCAGAGAAAAAGATCTCGGGATAGGTTGTATTGATCAAGTTTTCTGTAAACACCGGGGCATTGTCATTTGTATCTGCTACATTGACAGTTACCTGCGTCTGCACCTCGTGAGACGAGTCTGGATCAAATGATTTGACAAGCAGGTAGTGGACAGCTTCATCTTCAAAGTCTAAGGAGCTGTTCAGTGTGATTTCACCCGTAATTGGGTTTATGGCAAACAGGGATGATTGTCCACCAGCTTCTATGGAAAACTGGCTGAGATTATTCTCATCAGGGTCCGTGGTATGCAGGGTTACAACATGAGTGCCTGGGGGTGCATCCTCAGGGATGGTGGCATCATAGGTTCTGGTGAAGGACATTCTGTTGTCATTGATGTCCGTAACTGTCACAACCACAATGGCTGAGCCTGACTGTGAGGGGTTCCCACCATCTGTAGCCTCAACTGTAAGTATGTAAGATGCTACTGTTTCCCTGTCCAGGGGTTGAGTTGTTGTAATTACCCCAGAAGAGCTGATGTCAAAAGCATTGTTTGTGTTGCCTAATGTGATGGAATAGGAGACATCCCCGTTGCTTAGGCTATCCTCGTCGGTTGCTAACACTGAGGCTACTTGGACCTGTCCACTCTGTTCCTCTACCACACTTGTAAAGTAGACAGACTGGTCAAACAATGGAGCATTATCATTCACATCCAAGACTGAAACTTGCAATTCCACAAAGTCGGAACGCTGGGCGTTAGCCGTATCTGTTGCTGCAATCCACAACGAGAATGATTTGCTCTCCTCGTAATCAAACTCCTTGATGATGCTCACCACACCACTCTGACTTCCAACTCCGAAATGCTCACCATGGTTACCCCCAGCAATGGAGTACATCACACTGCCTGTCGTGGTCACTGTTGTGACCGTCATACCTGTCAGAACATTTTCGCTATAGCTGGAACTCGTACCGGAGAATGGGAAAGTGATGTCTGGGAATGAAGCAGTGCTGAAGTTCACTCGAAGCGAAGCCAATGCAGAATTCTGTCCACTCGCCACATTCTCAGCAGTAATCTGGAGATCATAGGGAGCGTTCTCATCAGTGAAGGCCTGTGCGGTGAAAACCACACCGGTGACTAGGTCCACAACAAATTTGCTGGTGTCTCCACTTGTAATGCTGTATCTTATGGCTGCGTTATCCTCAAGGTCAGTGTCGCTTGCTTGGATGGCTGCAACAAAGCGACCTGTAGCACATGAAAGAAACATACAAAAACAAAAAATCATTGATTTTGTTTTCAGTACATTTTAATGTTACATGTTGATATCAGCATGAGCAATTACATGCCTGAATGATCAAGGTTTGCGATTGTAGACGTCTCCACACCTGTAGAGACAGCATTCTGAAATTACTCCATGTTTTGCTCATTGCCAATCAATCATAAAGAAACATAACTTACTCAAATGAGAAAAATCTGAAATCTAATGATAATTCATATCCATTTACAAATATAGACATTTCTATGAGAATAGCTTTCTCAAATTGCTGAATGCTGCATGTAATATAAGTCAAATACAAAGAACAAAAATCAAATCAAAGGAGTTTTACACAATTTTATGAAAATTCTTTTTCCTGGATGTTTATGATCAAATAAAAGTGGAATCACCATAATAATGTGAAGGTGATTTGGATCCAAGGACAAATATTAAAGTACTAAATGAAAAAAGTGACATATCGTCTTGTAACTCATGATGTATGGTATCATGGCGAATGTCACTTTTTGTCAAAATCTCAACAACAAAAATCTGTCAATCTTTTTATTTTCTATTTATACATCAAAACTGTTAATCAACTAACCTTGTGGGGATGTAGCAGGTAGCGTGGCAGTGTAAGATGTGGGGGAGAAGCGGGGAGGGTTATCGTTGACATCCAGCACTTCTACACGGACACTTGTAGTTGCCAGGCGCGAGGGACCGTCATCGACGGTCACAGTCAGAAGGTACGATGACTGCACCTCCCGGTCAAGCAGCCCTGTCGTGAGGATGCGACCTCCCAGTGGGTCTATGGTAAACTTTGACCCGATGTCGTAATTAAGTCGGTACCTGCAGGGGGGATAACAGAGAGGTGCTATTTATATTGCTGTATGCCTCTTGGTCATTACCATAGAAAGTCAACTAGTTCTAAATTATCAAGTGTACACGATCATGGCTTATACTTTAGCACCCTCGCTAAAACAAAGTTTTTATTTAATGAAGTCATTATATGACTTGATTTGACATTGTTTGAGTTTGAAGATGGATTATCCTTTCAATAAACAATTGAAAACTTTGCCAATTAAACTATGTTAACATTACTGGTCTACATTAAACCAATTATTTTAGAATTAGATGCAATATGGAGCCCTGAGAATTCCAGAGGACAGAGTTACAACTCCATGATTGAAGCTTCAATGATGTGTACCATGAACAAAACCATGAAGGTATAAATCAAATCAAACATCAATGGTTGCATATGAAACAATATTTTCATGGGTGCCCACCTCAGATCTGCAGTAGCATCAACATCAGTGGCTGTCACTTGGATGACAAAGGTATCAGCACTTGCGTCTTCAGAGACTGTGGCTCGGTAGAAGTCAGAGACAAACTCTGGGTCATGATCATTGTCATCATTCACTGTGAGTGTCATAGTTGTGCGTGTCTGATGAGACGGTGTTCCTATAGGAGTAAATGCAAAAGAAAAAACACAAAATTTGTTAATTTGAGCTTTGATTAATGATGAAATAACAGTAGATAGAAGTATATATAATTCAGTAAGAAACTGTTATTTATCATTAAACTAAAATGTTTTTTGAAAAGATGAAAACTACAGAAATTTTCTTCTCATGATTTAGCATTTAATAAGCTAGACAAGATCAATTCCTTCTTATTACTAGTCTTCTCAAATATCTTAGGTAATTAAAAGCTTTCAATAAAGTAAGGAAACATGTAGAAGATTTTTTAAAGAGAATTTTGTTTTCTATCCACACATTTCTTTAAAAAAATGTGAACAATACAAGTAAACAAGAACAGTGGGCAAAAAAAAAATCTGTTCTAAACTTGATAGAGCTGGGCTTTTGCATACACATTTTGGCATCAAAATACAAAAATGAAAAAGCGTTCATCTGAAGCGTCATCCATGCATGGAAAAGTCCCTAGGAAAGTATTACAACAAAACACCTAGTCCATCACACACCTAAAATTGGCAATATTTCCTCCACGGATGAAATATGCCACCATGAAAATGATCACAAAAAGGCGACAGGTTCTGGTTCATTAACAGCTCAATGGTGAGAAAAAAAAGAGGTAGCAAGAGTAAAATTGGTAGACAAAAGACTTTGAGATAAATTTGCTGCTATATTATATGTTATAAGAAGTGGCAGGCTCTGATTGGTAGCCTGTGTATTAAAGAGAGCCTTATAATGAATGGTGCGGTGGAATACCCTCGTCAAGTGAGCAAGGGGTATGGGAGGTGACATGGATTGGAAGGACAGCTGTGGTCTTGGGGTTCTTGAGCAGCAGTGATTTAACGGAACACAGGTTATCATAGCTGAGGATTTCAGGTGCTATATACTGTGTAGATGCACCTGTTATGTTTTATCCTGCAGTTTTTCTAGGTAGAGTGCAGGAAGCCCTGTATATATATATATATATATATATATATATATATATATATATATATATATATATATATATATATATATATATATATATATATATATATATCCCTTTTTGCTTGTCCCATTCCTTACAACTAGCAGACATTCTAAAGAGATGAGATATATACTAATGTGCTGGCAAAAATAAAATAGAAGAAGACTATTTTCCCCCAAAGATCATGAGAGATGAAGGCTATTTATTTGCCCCAAAAAAATCTTGAAAAAGCCACAAATCAAATCAAATTACTATGAGTGGGTTGTAGGTTGTAGTAATTTCCTAGGGTCTGAGGCCAAGACCACAAGGAAAAGTCTTGGTTAAATTCATTTACGTTATTTAGTACTAGGAATCAAGGTTAAGACCAGAACCTACATTTTGAAACCTTCAGATTCATTCATTACTGATTTTTATTTTATCATTTGTTCTTGTCAAGTGTAAAGCATTAGAATTGTATGATATTAAAAGCATATACCTTGACCAGATAGCCAATGAAAGGTGACAATGAACTCATTTGCAATGGGGTCCAATAATCACTGATCTGTATGTGCAGTCAGCACATCCCTTTGATTTTCTTGCATCCTGTCATCACACAATGAACTAACCAATCATATCGTATGATAAATTCTGACCTGTATTCAAACTACATTAACTACATTTACATATTTCTTTCATGGTGAACTCCAGCAATGCCATTGAAATAAAACCTCCAAGTGGAACAATCATCATTAAAGTTTATTTATTTCACTCCATCCCGCACAGGTGTACAAATTACTTTCCATAAAGCTGGTATATTTCTCTCACACAATACATGATTAGAGTACCCCATTATCACAAGGCTATGGCTTACATTTAGAATATGAATGAATATTAACAACAAAGCCAATTTTTAGTGATTATAATGCAAGCTGACAGTGCATGAAAATTATGCGGAACTTTTCCTTGAACTTCAACGTACCATCTCATACTCAAGCAATTTGCTCATTTTTAGTTCGTTTAAAAAAAATCACTTTCTGAAAGTGCTTCACCTCCCTTGTAACAGCCTTCTTACAATGTAAACCCATCCCCTTCACGAGGTCATTAACACTGGGAGTAATTCGCATGTCATCATGTGGTTTACAAGTCTGCCGGTATCTAATCCTCGTTGCCTTTGCAACGCTGTATTGAACGGTCTGGTCGTTAAACTTCCCAAGGCTCTGGAGTGATTCTGATTCGGGAAGATCGGTCACGTCGTCTTTCTCTCCATGAGAGATGTTAGCGATACCTTGTCAATATGTCTCTATTCAGCCCCATATGCCCCCACATGGGATGGGTAAGAAACACCTTTGCTATGCAGGGCTGTGTGAAATATGCACATGAACTCTCTCCCCCAATAATAGTAATTTCCTTCGTGATAACTTGTGAAAATGGGTATCATATTTAGCATCTAGGATTTGGGATCTATTCAGGATCTAGCGAGTGGATATGGAAGCGCCAAACACCCACTTAATCAAGATGGAGGTTTAATGTACCGGTAGTTAAAACATATGGCAGTTCAAAAAATTACAAAAAATCTCAGATATGTAATGCACACTACCAGTAAGTTGCCATAGTAACCAAATCAAATTATATGTACCATATCACATCTTCTATTCTAGTTCGGTCCTCAGTACCTCATTACAGACTTGTGTCATGAGGTAAAGGCAAAACTGAGAGTACATGATCATTGATACATTTAAGTACTATATACTTTACTTTATCACTATAAATATGGAAAACATAAATGATCATGTAAATATTAATGACAACTACCACATTTATGTCCATAATTCATAATTCATACCAATGAATCCATGCAATCATCACTGATTATATTCCTCTTTCATGTTACCTCCCTGCCGCCTCCTCCACCTCCCTTTTTCCGTACATAATCCCTCATGAACTCTGACATTGACCCCTGACCCAACGGTTGATTATGGAGCAGTCGACTCTGGAGAACCACGGCTACCACGTACATCTGAGGTCTTCAGACGATACATGCCATGTCAAGGAGTCTCTGGTGGGACAGCATATACTATCTCCTATGCTAATTGTTTGTTGGGGTGAAAGTACTTTTGTGATACCATGGGCGGGGCGGGCATCACTCTTCTTAGACCAAGAAAAAAAAAGAAGATGATCTCTCTTTAGATGTCAGAATAAACAGCTGCATCAACAGTTGAGGTGGTCGGTGCAACCCCTTATTCTTATGAAAAACGAGTAACATGCATGAATAAGATCATCATCTACATCCACATAATCTGTACAAATTCATATGTGGATTTGATTGATGTGTTGATATGTTGATCAAATGACTGTGGCAACCCTTGATGCTCTTGTGACTTGAGCTATGATAATAACTTTCAATCTTTATCAAACTTAAAATAACATCTGTCAGTTAACAATATCAAGCACAAACACCCCTTCCCTTCGATCATAGAGAAAAAAAGAATAATTACAGAATTAGTTTTGTATTGTCTCAATACCATTTTGAGTTTACAAAAGCAATGTAATGTATGCCTAATGATATTGAAATGATTTAATATTTTTCTTGTATTTCATAAAATGTACACTGAAAGATAAAATGAAATTGCTCCATCCTATTACCACAGTTTAAATAAACAACAGGATAATTTAAAAATAGAAATAAATGAAATTAAGATGAGAAGATATTGATGGAACTTGAAAGGAAATAGGTTTTTGTGCTAATCACTTCCCCTTATAGGCATGTTGAACTTTGCCCAACATGGTTGGTTATATTTCCTTAAAATAGCAGAAAGAGTTCATCTCCGTCCAAAAACCTTCTTCCTGTCACTTCTTTCTGTCTGCACCCCATCCATCCAATCGAAGGAAACCTTACAACAAAATATTTATACAAACCTACTTCATTCTTACGCAGAAACAGTGAAAAAATACTCAGACATCAACAAATAAACATTCTCCTAAGCACATCTAAGGCCTCATATCTTGTCACTTCTTGAAGACCCTAAAAAATACCACAATTTAAAGACTATGCAGTGTTTATATGGTAGCAACGTGCCGTGCCGTATCAATACTGGACGATTCATAGAATTGTTCTTCCCTCTACCCCCTTGTTTTGTTTGGGGTGTGGGTCGGTGAGGTTTGGGTGCCTACGTGTGGAAACGCAACCAGGCAGCGGGATGGGGAATACTCTGCTCTGATCTCATGTCATGTCTGCTATTGTCCCTCCATATTTCACTGTCGCCCTGCAGAAGTTCCACTCCCCCTCAGATTACCCCGGCTACCAGTTTTAATATGACAGAACATGGAAATAAAAGCACATGATCCACAGCAATTTGCATGAATACCAGTAGCGGCGGCGAGTGGAAACATTCCGACTCATATTTCTATGCTTTCTGGGGTATTGGGTTTCAATGGCATAATGAAGATATGTGATTGCCCGTATTAAAATACCAGCAAAGTGAGAATTTGATGATATAAATCTTATCCTCAAGATGCCTCCTAGTAACATAAAATACATAACCATTGTGTCATAATCAATTTGAGGTGATATATCTTTCAAAAATATGGTTACAAAGCCTTGTAGCCTGTGCAACCCCCACAAGTGATTTTTAAATAAACAGCCATTCCTGAAAATAGCATTCAAGTACATGATTGTATGTTTATTGCAGTGTGCTTTAAGTGCTATACATATGTATACATGTATTATTATTATTGATAAAATTTCTCTATTCTTGAGAAAAGAGGGACAAGATAATGACAAGATTTGCTTGTGTATCACAGGAATAGTTCGAGGATCAATGTTATCTACATGAATAATTTAAATGAATTAAGAAATAAAGTTGTCTCAGGAACTACTTCCAACAATTCAGGCCTCACATTGATGCTCATTTATTCCTTTCTCATATGTCTCTGCAGAAATGTTGCCCATTTTATTTCTGAAGTTGATTCTTTGTGTATTTCTTTTCTTCTTTCTCCCTCTTATTCTCTCCCTCTCTCACACACCTTTGTGTCTGCCTGCCTCTGTGTATTTCCCTCTTTCTCTGACTCTTTCCCTCCCTCCTTTCTCACATTCTTCCTCCATCTCTCTCCTTCTTTCTTCCTGTCACTCTGTGTCTCCATCCCTGTCTCTGTCATGCCTGTCCTAGGGTTCACGTAAGAATCGCAGGACTCACTAGCATCAAATGGATGTGTAATAAAGGCCATCACAGGTCGGCTGAGTATCATTCAATATCACTGACACATCCATATATTCGCGCCTCTGGAATTCCACTGCCTGATTCTGTTGACCCAGCCCTAGCGCGGGTGAGTGAAATTTATGTTTCCAATCGCTCCCCGAGTTGGTTTAAATAGTGAGATAATGTATCACGTACCTAGCATGAGTCTCCTATCTGTAAAAAAGGTGTAGTAAGTGGGTACCTGGTAGGATTCATTCCTTGAATGCAATGAGCGCTAGGGTTGCCGGGGCTAATGCCAGGGTAATAATATCCAAAGTCATTTGGAAGCGCATAGAGACATTATATCACAATGTGATGCGCTACAAACGGCATATTATTATTATTATTAAAATTTGGATACTTTGAGAGACTTGTCACTCGCCCTTCCCCAATGATTATAATTATTATCTATTTTATCCACTACATAAATAAAACATATTAGATACAGAATGATTTCACACATTTAAAGCCTTTTTAGTCTAATCTATTTTATACAATAACTATACAGAACAAATACATAAATGGCACAAAACTGTGAGGGGAGAGAAACAGGGAGAGAGAGAGAGAGAGAGAGAGAGAGGCCATGAGGAGATATATAGGCTATATGAAATGCACAAAATAAAAAGCACATATAGCACTGTGCATATACTGGCTATTAAACGGGGCTACTTAAAATCAGATGTGTTGTATGTAGCTCTATGCTCACACCCTCCAATGGAAGATTCATTGCCCATATCTAGCTCCCAACTAAAGACAAACTTCATCTTGTAATTTACTTTACACCATGCTGTGGAAAAACATGCATGATTGTAAGTTTATCGGCAAGCTCGTTCACTTCCTATCATGTATTGGGGACTACCATCCATCTACTATGATTATTCTGCCTTCTCCTGCATCTCGAGTTTCAAGTATCCGATGATGATTTGCAATTCAGCGGCAGCCAATTGTGCGACTCCTCTGCCCTGGTAATCTGCATAAAGAATGGCTAGATGCTTGTAAAGCTGCTGCAAACATTGGGAATCACTAGCCGTATATACCCTGACAAGTGTTCCATGAGGATATGACAAAAACCCTAATTTCTGAGAAATGCATGTCGTGATGAAAAGTCTTCATCTTGGAATATATAATACCCCACGCATTGCTTCTGTTCTCTTTCTCTATCTTTGAGACTGCCTTGTAGTTGTACAAATACAACATGCTTTTGCATACAAGATCTGTATTACTGTGTCTGTGCGATACTGTACTGGCTCCTATATTTATTTGTCATAGAATCGTCCTGCTTTTCGCATGGTTTATTATGAATTATTTGTGTTGTTTTAGATTAAATTTATTTCATCATTTTTACATCTCTTAAAACACCTTTTCATGCCATGAATCATAACTTTTGAAGAAACATGATCGCAACTACAGGTACATGTATTTTCGAAAAATCAACTCAAGGGGATTTCAATACCCTATGGTATGTCCCATAGAATCATGTTCGGATTACATAATACATCACTGTCATGTTTACACATTCCAATAGGTGACGCACAAAGCTACCTAGATTGCCTTAGATTGATTTTTTAAAAGTAGTTTCTATCGTATTATGAAAAAGAAAAAACTATTGGAAAGAAAGAAGGAAAATAAATCATTTGGATTTTCCTAAAGCACTATTTTTTTCCCACAAAAAAGCCCCTAAAATCCAAGTCTCACCACCTCTTTTTATATAGCTTGTCAGTTTCAGTTCACCTACTTTCCAATCCATCTTAAGAAAACATAATTTAGTTGCAAGCGGCAAACACTCTCTTCTGCCTTATCCCACTCACAATACAAGTCGTCCGTTAATGTTTAATTTTGAACAAAGACGATCACCACCACAAAATGAAAAATCAATTTTCTGCTCCAGTTCCCCAAACTGGCCTCCAAATTCAAAGCCAAAAAAGGAGTGTTAAAAGGTAAAATGCTATTGTATGCTCAACTTCATGCCATGGTTGGAAAGTCCCGAGGGTTAATGTAAGTGCACTTCCCCCTATCTAGGATACCTGAAGTGCAATAATCCCATAATATTTTGAGTTTTTCACATAGATTTGAAAACTTCACATCTAGGAAACAAAAACATCATACTGTATTTCATTATTTGTATTAAATACTTAGAAGTGAAACATTATTGTAATCTAATACATGTGCACTTTTGAAAGATAGTGAAGACAAAAGATTGAAACATTCAGAGTTTCAATATCTCACATGACGTCTGTTTGGAGCCAGAAGGACACTGATTCATATACTGTAACATATGCAGAGTTAACGCTTGTATGGCTTAAAGGGATTGGGTATCTTTGTCTCAGATTCTAAACAAAATCCTGGATTTAGCTCATGATGCAATGATAATTACTAACCTTTAGGTCAGTCAGGAATCCCATGACATTTACAAGCCGATATCGCCCGTCTGATTATCAAGATATTTATGATTGAATTCGAAATTTCAAAAACCGTTTTCCCAACGGTTTTTATAACACTACAGTCTATTGGGGAAAATGAGTATGGTTAAACCGGTCACTCAAAGATTTTTACTTTTTTGAGGCACTTCATGATCATTTTGAAGCCCAATTTTTTTAGGGCTTCAATATTTCACCACATTACAGATGCTGATAACACGTAAGGCCATGCATCCCAGATTTGGCATTGTTAAACAATGCCTTTAACAGACAATATCCTCTATTGAGAGCGTGAAATGCATTAATTCTCTGCAAATAATAGGGGTTAATGCCCTCATAACTCTTATCACTCTTATTTGACAATACATTTAAGACAACAAAAGAAAAATGATTGGATTCAATTATTGTAAAAGATACAGATACGGATGTGTCACCATAATACAATCTATTATTTTGCTCAGCATCAATTTGGCCTCACAACCTTACATGATAAAATCTTTATAAATACAGTAACACTAGTGTATATGTAATTCAATATATGTTATAAATTCAGTTCACAATGCAATCTTGACCAGCTATCTCAGCTATATTCATCCGTTTCTAAAAAAGATATTGAGCGCACGTATAAAGGTTAAGGGGCTTTTCAAAGGAATGCTTAACAATAGGTCCCCAAATTGGTTGCAAGAAATAACTCTGAACATTTGAACAATGTGCTTTTTGATATGGAAAGTTCATGTTCCTATTAGAATTACATTTATACTTTTGATGAAATCATAACATTTCCTCAAGGGTCCTTCTAGGGATACAAATGCCAGTAAAAAAAAAATCAGACAAAAGTACAGAATTACGACCTCAGCTATATAAAGTTATAAACACCGTCCTGATAAGAAGTCTACCGGTACATTTGAACCAGGATTCTGTCCAATTTTTCTCATATATGTAAAAGGGAAAAGGATTACAATTTTAACAAAGCCATGCAAGAAAAATCTTTTTTTTTTTAAATCAATATATGAAATCTATAATCTTGCTTCAACTGTTTAATATGAATTGTGTACTTCTTTTCTGCTAAACATACACTGAAGCAAATGTTTGTGTGATTTACCAATTTGTTATGTCATACTTTTAAACATTCTATATTTGAACAGAAACAGCAGCAGTGTTTGGCAGAAGGAACAGCTCATACTGGGCAGCATGAAACAATTGTTATTTTTAAATCAGCCATTATTTTATAGTATCACTTCCAGAAGAATCCTACACTGTTACAATTGAATCAAATCAGAACCATACCTGCTTCTCTTCCACTAATTACCATTCATCTTTAAAAGATCAGAATTTTTTTCTTCTTCAGAATGTAATTATCCAGTACACATTTTTGTAATCAGAAACGGACAAGGCAGACTGAGTGAAGCCCATTATGAAGGCAAAATAGAAAATAAGACTTTTGAAAAGTTGCAGGGAAATTTGCCCCCTTTCTTATCTCCTTCCCTCCCTCCTTCTCATGCAAAACCAAACAAATTAAATACGCTGGATACAAATTGTAGACATTATTATGAACTGAAAAATCAGTCATATATATTTTTGTGTACGGATTCAGGAAAAACACATTCCATTTACAAAAGGAAATTATTGTGATCAATATGATTTTGTATACAAATGTACATTATATATGGATAAACCTTATAAATGGGAACCCATAACAGTAGAAAAAATCTCACTCCCAAATGCTATGGTTTAAGGAAGTTTGACCTGGGATTTCAAAATTCTTTACTGACCTCATACATACAATTTTGTCGCTGATTCCATCAACTCTGTATAGAACTGAGGCAAAGCCCTTTACCAGAGAACAATTATTAGATTAATAATTGAAAAGTTTTATTCAAATTGTAGTTAATAATCTACTCAAAAATAGTTATTGTGTCTGTAAAAAAAAAGTATGCAGCTTTCACACATTCTTGTGGTTTTCCATTTATAAGTACATGTATATTCTGGAAGAATGAAATGGAGAAAAAAATGTTTTCCAAAGAAATGAAAGGTTAAAAATATACAGAATAGGAAAGAGAAGCTGATTAAAAATATGGACCTAAAATCTTGCTTTCTCTGCATTATCTATGGACAACTAGAATTTGGGTAACTTTGGGTCCAATCATGCAGTGCAACATTTTATATTTTGGTATTCATAATCGCAATATATGAAAAAGTTTCAAAGCATCTCCTCATGTAGACCTCTATGAGGCTCACCATTGCAAAGTAGTGTGGAATTATCAAATAAGAAAAGAAAGTATGGACAATTTCCTCACTTTTTTGCTTATCTTTTATTCATATTATCTTGGACAAAGCAAGAAATGCTGTCAATGAAACAAATTCCAACTTTTGTTACTGACTAATCACTAATGTCAGAGATTGACATTGACTTGCATATGTCAAGTTTGTGTGCAGAAGTCTTAAAGAATAAACTGGAGGAAAAAAAACACTCCCTACAGACATGACCTCTCGGTTGTTGACCCCAATTTACACTTCTTGCCTGTTCCATATCATTCTTAATCATATTTCGGCATCATTTAAATTTGGCAACTCAAGTGGTTTTGTCTTGGTGGTGTTTGACAAAGCTGGGGATAAAAATGATACTTCTGGTGTTGATTTTGGCTACCAGTAGACATGATGGGGGGAATAAACATCCAACAGAGTTCACCCTAATGACTTACATCTCCTCAAGAGATAACTGAATATTTCAGCCTCCATTCATTAGGGAACACCTTCTTAGCACCAAGATATTTCTATCCCCTTCAAAAAATTGAAACATCACCATGGAAATTTCTCAGCTGTCATCGATAAGAGAATGATTCTTACCAAATGGCACTGCATAATTTCTAGTACACATCAAACTTTTCCTAGCCATACACACGAGGGAATAACCTGTCCAAATGGTGAATGCCCTGGCAACAAAACTTTTGATTAACGCGATACTTTCAAGAGGTACCGGTCTTTCCCCAGGCCTTTTTGTTCTCGCTTTGCCCGAAGGAGCGACCGTCACCAAAGAAAATTTTCCCCCTTTGTGCTCCACGACAGTTTGTACAAAAAGGCCAATTTGTGGGATCTTGCAGACTTGGAAGTGAAAAGAGAAGGGCTGAGCCATGGTTCGTTGGGCTCTGTGACTTTTGGGGTGAGAGGCAACTATCAAGTTTGGATAAGATGGTTTAAAGGGACGCATTAGGAAGGAAAGTTTGCATTAAAATGTGCTATTTTCCTACACTCAATGCATTCAACCCTAGACCCAACATAATAACCTAACTATAGTCCTAACCCTAAACCTACCCTAAAACCTGATGGCAACCCTAAACCTAATCACATATTTTTGACTGTCACTGGAGCACATGTTGGATCACCAAAATAGTAACAATAATGATACAAGAAAACTCAATCTACGTGAAGATTGTTATTATAAATAGGAATACAGGTAACGATTGAAAATTGAACTCAGAAAATCTGAAAGTTCCAAATTCTAGGGGTTTGCAGCATGTTTGTGCTGTTTCTTCTACAAGTGAAGCATTTCATTTTACCCGGAAAGAATTTGATGACACTGTGCAAGTCACAAAGGTTGTTTTGATCTCTCTCTTCAGTACATTAAGTTTAATGAGTTCACTTTCAATAGGGAGGCAATGCTGTTTAATCCTCTAACAATATCCCTTGACCAGCACTGACCAGCTGTGACCCCCTGAATGATGGCATCATTAAAGTCTTGATTATAAAGGAAATTACTCTCTTTCCTTTATTGCTCAATATCAATGGATTGAATCAAACGGTTCCCCCTTCCACCTATTCCCCAAACGTCAAACCCTTAAACCCCTTTCTCCCCAGCCATGGTATCAAGTTTATGGGAATAAGACTCTCCTTTAGTTACATTCTACCTCAAATAAGCCTAATCAGCTTTATGCCAAGCTTACAAATCAACGCTGGTCCGTTCAGCAAACACTGGTTGCTCTACAGTCCAGCTTTCGGGGGTTTACCAATGAAAGGAAGTGAGATTATTGGAATAAAAGTGAGTCTTTTACCTACAAAAGAGAACATTTTAAAATTCTTTTGATAAACATCAGGACTTATAGCACTTGATCTATACACAATAACTTCCCAAAGAAAATCTAAAATAAAATTCACCAATTTGTAGGAACATTTCCAAACTAGGTTAAGGTCCTTATCTCATATATTGAATCCCTCAAGGTTGAACATTTTATGAGAAAGGGCAGATTTAGCTTCTAGAATACCAATATTACCAAACAATGATTCTCATGGGATACGTAGGAATGGAAGATTAAAAACATTCAGAAGTTTGGAATGTACAAAAATAACATCAGTAAAGAGCCACCAATCTTTTGCTCAGGAATACGTTTTCAATCACAAATACATTCCAGTGGAAATTTCAAGGCTGTAGTAAAAAAAAAACTTAAATTTTAGAATTGGGATACAGATACAGATATTCTTATCAAATTCATTTTTTTTCAGAAAGAAAATTTTTCACAGAAAGTTTCTTATAATAATTACAATATAATGAAACATCTGAATAGAAATGAAATGAAAATTGATGAAAACAGATCAAAAAGAGACTAACTGATTTGATTGGAGAGCATGTTTCTTTACAAAATGATTCATCCCTGTTTGCTGACAGTCGAATGATTCTAAAGTGATCTTTAACCCTGGAAAGCTATTAAAGACCAATCAAACATCACTTTTAATACTTTTCAAAATTTCATGGTTGATGATTTTGATACTACTGTATTGCATAGACATTAATCATTCCATATCATGATACAATCAATTCACATTGTATTTATATATCCACTTTTTTTCAATTTCTAAAATCTCTTCCCCATGAATAGAAATAAAGATAAAACATCCTACACTGGACTAAACAGTAAACTGATAGGCTACTGTTCTGCATTTTGTTCTCGGTGTTTTTTTTTGGGGGTAGAGAGAGAGAGAGAGAGAGAGAGAGAGAGAGAGAGAGAGAGAGAGAGAGAGAGAGATGTTGTTGTTGTTGGTGGTTGTTTAATGGCGATTGATTGTCCATCGCTGATTGGATGATTTTCACCAGGCAGAACGAGAGGGTGTTAATTTTCCTTTTAAAGCATTTACTAATGTGTGAAAGAATGCACAATGTGGTATATACATATACATGTACATGTACATGTACGTTTTACACCCTATTGAAACATAGAAATCAAAGTATATGATTGGGGCATCAAGTTGTTTAAAAGTTTGGCTTCTATTCTTATCTGTCAACAATTCATCAAGGTACAGGTTTTTTCCCCTATTCTTCTGTCACTGAACATTAACAGACATAGTATTTATATCTATGCCAGAAATAAGGAATGGAAATGAGGGTTGAAAGTGAGTGGAATAGCCCAAAGCAAAAAGATAATTAATAACAGGACCAAGTTTGACAAGCGACAGAAAGATATCCAGAAGGGCTAAGAAGTTATTGGAAAGTGTTGATATATGATGATTGCTATCTTAATCTCCCATAACTTACTTTGGGCTAAGTCCTAGACTGGCATTTTGAGTTTACATGCCTTTTTTAAATTGAAAAACTGAACAATATAATGCATTGTTCATTACAAATATAAATATGAATGTCTAAGGAACTGAAAGAAGACTAGTGGTGAAATAGCATGCTGAAAAGTAAAGTGTCGGTTCGTTCTTGTATTTTGGTAATGATTTTGCTTAAAGTTTCATTTCACGTACAATGTCCTGTACATAACAAAACAAAGAAAAACATATCAACATCTATAGGCCTACGGATTTACATCTTTAATTCCATTTTTAAGTATGTAGCTAGTAGTAATCCTTGTTAGATCATATACAATCATGTAGCTCTTTCAATTTTCTCTTACAAAAGACATACCACATTTCCTGGTGCATTGACTTTATGAAATATAGTTTTCCTATCTTTCTTGACCCCACAGACAAAGACAAACTGGGGTCATGACCTTCTGGGCCCGTTTAAACATGGGAATTTGAACGTGATACACGTTTACACAATAAACATGTCAGTCATACCCATCTCAGCATACACGTGGGATTAACAAATCAAAATAAAGAAATGAATGGAGATAAATATTATATGATCTGCCTCTTTCATATGCAAGTGCCTTCTATCTGGTCCACCATACATCAATACTAACGAATTTCAAAATCTGTACTTTTATCAATTTAAGTGTAAGCAAATTACACATTAAAACCCAAGAGGGGAAGAATGAATATAGAAATGGGAAACATATCCTGGTGATTATTATCTCCTGAATTTCTGAAGTGAAGAAACACTCTCTATTTAAGGAGCATTTCTAAAGGAGTTTTTAAATTTCAATGTAATATTTTTTTCTCTCTGCTGAGAGCCAGAAGGATGTAAACTCATATAATTTGCACTGCAGACAATACGTGAGACTTTGCAAGTGAAAAGAAAAAAACTTAAGATTTGACTTTTCCATTTTAATGAGACTGTAAAGTGTACTAATCACCAAAAAAATATTTTGTTTTGTATATTAGTAGTTCCATATCATAACTGTATATGTGAGCTTCAAATACTACTTCTGTAAAGATATCTTGCAAGTTTAAATATACTCTCAATTAACACACAAGCGACTTTTGAGTACCAGTAGACTACTTGACATACCCATACTCACTCACATAAAACTAAAGCCCACATGAAACCAAGGTCCGACTTGAGTTCTGTGTGAGCAGTTATAATACTCCTTATCAACAGCCAATAGAAATCCGGGTGAAATTTTTCAAGGTTGGTTTTATACATTCTAGCTGTTCACAAATCATTTTGTTTCAGATGATTGGTACACTTTAAGATATCTTGATAGCTTTTTTGACTTTATGCAGTAAACTGTCATGACAGAAAAAAAAATCTACTAAACTAACTTCCTTCTCAAATGCCTGACAGAGATTACACCCAAGGGTCCCTTGGACAAACAACACACAGACAAAATATGTAGGGAGGGGGGCAGTGGTGAAAAAAAAACCTAGGCCAAGTACACTGGGGTCACACTAAATATGATATCATTTAGGGTCACATATGGGACTAAGAAGCCAAAGATTTGAAAGATAAACATTTGTGTAGTTCTAGGACAGCAACCAAGGGGGAATTTCACCTTTGCCACTCAAAAGGTGATCTTGAGGGCACAAGTTGGATAAAATTGAAACTAAATTCATCTGTGTTATGCACATTTTATGACTAGCCTTCTATGCCTAGCTTACAGGTAATATTAACCATTCCCATAGATCACAGACTTTTCAAATGAAGAAAATGTTTTTGAGGGTTTAAGCATAATATATTGTTTTGTCATTTCTTTTTATAAAGTTTAATATTAAATGTTACCCCAGTAGTCATAACCTTTCAGATGTGAAGGAACGGAATTTGAAAAAGAATTATGGCTTTCTTGTCATAATGCAAATCCTATAATCCAATTGAGTCTGCTAAAGAATGAATGGAAGTAATTGATATTTCCTTGATTGATGAGTGAAGGAAATAATCAATTTCAATGGATTGGAAAAGGAAATAATCGCAATGCTTGCAGTTTCCAGTTTAAAAGAAAATCGCCCATCAATTTTGTCTACCGGTATGTACAAAGAGTGGAAACATTTGACCTTGGCTTTAACAGGCAACATTTCCATATCATTCAAAGTATGATTAGAAAATACATTATGTTTGGATTTCTCATTACAATTTAGATATATTCCTCTTCAAAATTTACAGGATATTGTAAATAAAGATGTGATCATGTTTTAATATTTCCTTTGTGGAATAAATCACATGTGGTTATTCACCTATGATTGCATGTAAAAATAGTTTGTTGTGAGTAAGATGTTATTTCATAGACAAAGATAAAATAATCATATACCACCGAATCAACCCAATTTGGGCCTACATTCTCATGCCCTAAACCACAAGTCCATGTGTTCACTCTATTACATGTGATAATCATAATAACTAGTTTCCTAAACTCACTTTCCAATTACTGATCAAAGCACAATCACTATACCCCACTTGCAGTGAAAAAACTTTTCTTTGATTGAAAATGTAATAATCCACTTATAATTTGATGGGTGTTTTTGCACCTTTAGAAAAACGTGGAGTTATTGGATAATTTGTTTTCTTACTGAATTTCAATAAATCATACATAATTGAAAACAAATCATGGAATTCCTCAACCTTTTCACATACAAAGCATGGGCTTCATAACAACTTCTAGTACAATTGCATTCATGAACAAACATTAGTTGTCTCAGAAGCGGGCTATTCCATTTCGTAGCCAGGGGTAAGGTGAGAACAAGAATGTCAGAGGTCAAAGGGGAACTCACATCTTCTGCATTTCAATCATCACCCTCATTAGGAACGTACAGATGTCAGCTTTGTTTGGTAAGAAATGTGCCTTAAAATCTCAGTCATGGTATACCTTACCCCGCTAACCCCTAAAAAGCTATTTCAAATAATCCAGGATTTCTTGTCAAAAAAACATTTCCCCAAGGATCAGGATCTCATCAAAATGCTATCCAATCAAACACAGTCTTGATTTGAGGGAATTCAAAATGACTTGATTCAGTGTTCCACAGCTGGTTGAAGACGCCTCGAATATTGTGAAAACATCTCATTTATGCAGCCAAGTTAGGGCAGAAGACAAAGACCATAACTATTTTCTGTCGATTTCCTCTAAATGCCAGAATAAAATCTCTAAGGAATGAATGTTCCTTTGATTAATAGAAGCGCTACCAGTTTTCTTACTTTCTATCCTATGTGCTTTTGCTATTTGACCAAGGTGGTTTATGGAGTATCACCAGATGAGTCTACAACACAGTATCACCAGAAAAAAATTTATGGGACCAACACATTATCATTTCTCCTTCAAAAGAAAAACCTGAAGCTTTTACAAATATGTTTTTAAGCAAGGTGGACATGACAAGAGATGAAAATATGGCAGGAATGTATTGATTCTTACCTGAATCTTCAGCAATGACAATAAGCTCAAACTCGTTCTGGTCCTCGTAATCCAAGACATCGGTGACCTGGATCAGTCCGCTGGTGGAACCGATGGTGAAGAGTCCATCATAATCAGATTCCAAACGAAAGTTGATCATCCCATTCACGCCACTATCAGCATCATCTGCCATGACTTGGACAATGTCGGCATTGGGGAGATTGTTTTCCATAATCGAAGGAGCGTATGAGTCTTCAAACACAGGTGCATTGTCATTGACATCAGTCACAGTGATGGTCACAGTGACGGATGAAACCTGGGTGGAGTATCCCTGATCCTGAGCACGAACGGTCAAGGTGTATGATGAGCGTTGCTCATAGTTCAAACCAGAATTAACAGAGATCACTCCAGTGACTGCATCAATAGCAAAAGCACGACCACTGTCACCACTGAAGATGGAATACCTGATGATAGAGTTCAGTCCCTCGTCAGGATCAGAGGCTGTGACCTTCAAGAACTCCAGACCAACGGGTGTGTCTTCATCCAGAGTAGCTTCATAGGGCATCATATTGAATGCTGGGGCATTGTCATTGACATCTGTGATGTAGATTGTGACGTTCATGGTGCTTGACTGAGGTGGGGTGCCTTTATCTGTTGCCTGCACCAGCAGAGCGTACGAGGACTTGGTCTCACGATCCAAAGGACCAGTCACTTGCATGTTGCCTTCAACTCTGCTAACAGCAAAAGGCACACCTGCTGTCAGCAGGTAGTACTCTACATAGCTGTTCCGCTCCACGTCATCATCTTCTGCACGTAGGACCATGATGATGACATTGGTACGGGTGTCCTCAGCGATTTCAACAGAGTCAGGATTGGTGAAGCGAGGAGCGTTGTCATTGATGTCGGTCACAATGATGGACACCTGTGCTGTGCTAGACCTCCTGTCTGCAGGGTCGAGGGTCATGTCAGAAGCAACCACTTCCAGATTATAGAAGGACTCTGGCTCTCTGTCCAGGTTCCTGATGGTCACTATGGTTCCATTGGGATACACTGTGAACCTCTGAGATGGGTCACCTGAAGCAATACTGAACTGCAGCTCTCCATTAGATCCTGTACAGAGAAAGAGGAAGACAACAAGAAACAAAACACATTTAAAATTCCTCAGTAATAACATATTTCAGAAATATATACTTATGTTATTATTTATGTCTGTCTTTAAATCAACAACTAGCTGCCAGTGTGTGTATCATGACTTTAATTCTGACCTTGCATGATAAACAAATTCACATTCGAACATCATAGAAGAGAAAAGCTGTCATCGGTTAACATTGCAATTCCTTACTTTTTCTCAAAAACATCACCCATGCTTCTTATCGTTTGAACATCAAAGCTAGCTGAGCTCTCTATTAACATCACATGCAAACTGCAATTAGCACCTTCACCCTTGTCCCTCCACACACGGCAGTAATTTGATTGGAACAATCTTGTTCAAACCATTTGATATTCCCAGGCAATCCCCTTCATATCCCGCCTCACCCCCCAAAGAGGGTCTAAAACAAGTACAAGTTCATCAGAACCAGGTCTCATTTTTCACTGACAGCCCTCGCTTTGAAGGTCAAACCTTTTCAATTTTGTGGAAAATTTTCATTCTGAGGGATAGATGACAGAGAACATCTGCTTTAGAAGATCTGAGGTTAAAGTTCACAAAAATGTGATGTATAGTGGCATAGATTACCAAATGATTTAAAATGAACATTGCAGCTTTTATACTCATTTCAGCAAAATCACAAATCTCAATACAATGCACCACATGTCAACTGTTTGGAGCCAGAAGGGCCTTAAATCATATCATTTTACACAGAGTCACTACCCTGCTGGCTTCAAACAGACGATATTCTAATCCTACAAACAGTTCAGTTCAACTTTAAATAGTACCACTTTGTCATTTTAACTTCAACAAAGTATGCTAGATACCTTGTACGTCCCTTGTCAAATCGTTACAAAAAATGAAATTGGATTTAAAAGCAAAAATAGATAGTGGGATGAGGTGGCCGTGTTATCAAAATGGATAATGCCTTGAGCTATCAAGGACAGCAGTATACCACATCCTCTTTGGTTCATTTTGAATTACGAATCTAACGATGATCTTGCGTCTCCTGATACCATGTACATTGTGAATTGTGAATCTAGCTTTGATCTAATGATACCATGTTCATGTATTATATCAATGGGGAGGATACAATGGGAGTCTCATACCTTTCCTCTGACTACCATTCCCACCTGAACTTTGGAAGCTAAAAACAAAAGGCTTCATTGCAAATAGTCCGTACCTCAGGGGACGCTCGCTGCGGCTGCTTTGTTATCGACACTGCGCCCCTTAATCTTCAGACAAAATGCATAGGGGTGTTTCATAGGCTCAGCGACAAATTACAAGGGTCCTTATGTTTCAAGCTTAGGCCAAAGAAATGAAGTCACATTCCTGTGACTTGGAGAGAAGTTTTGTCAAGATAGGGGCTTTTGATGTAATTTATTCATAATTTTGACATTCCCTTGATGCATGTCGAGATCTCCCGGCACTGATGGAATGATCCAATTCTTTTCTTTTTTGCCAAAAAACAAATTGAGTTCTAAATCCCTAGTATTTCTAGCCCAGTCTTCTGTTGCCAATTGCAAGATGTGTTTTGATATTGTTTTTAGTGTTGCTGGTGACATGGTTTCTGATGAAAACATGATATTAATGCTTTTGGGAGAGAGAGATTTGTCAATTATTGAATTGATGTTTCCTCAATTTACATCTAATTCCTGCATTTGTCAAAAAGTAATACCAATGTAATTTTTCTTTTTTCTTTTTTTAGATTTGAAGTAAAAATCCTCACAGATTATAACACATCGCTTAGATGTGAAATCCAGCTGTCAGACTTATGACAAGTTGATAAACTTTTATGTCTGTATAAAACAACATTTAAAGACACAAGGGATGCTTCAGGTGAATTTGCCCCTCAAGTAACGTGAAAAAGCCCTGGCCCCCATAGAGTTCTAAGTTGCTCCTGTAAATTTTTTCACTAGGAAATGTTTGGGGTTTGAAATTGATAAAGAGCCCCTGGATGAAAAGAAAAATATATGGATGGATATAAAATGAAATATGGAAGAACAATCATTTCTAGTTTTAAAAAATTAAGGATATTCTGAGGTACTTATGAAAATGAGGTATGATAAAGTTCTTTATAAAAAGTTTGCCGGGGAGAGTACTCTTTATTGATGCAAAAGTAAGATGACATTTGCCCTTGGCCTCATTATCTTTTCTCACTTCTCCCACAATAGAACAATGATCTTCTTTTTTCCCTAAATCTATAGAAATATGACAGGGTATGATCGAAGCATACTTCCTTTATCCTGCAAACATCATGATGTGATTGATGAGGCTAAATCCTGTCGATTGCCGTTTAGAATCTGAAGATGTTTAGCCCTGCTTAAGCACGGTCCCAAATACATCAACACACATGATCACCTACAATAGGATCAGTATGATAAATTACTTTTGAATTTCATCCTTACAAATACCATAGGGGTGGGGTTCATGTTCTGGTTGATCCATAGTGAATTAACAAAGGGGGCAAAGATTCAATGAAGCTATTCCCTCAAGGCCATGATCAATGCATAGACTGTCCTATTTTTATGCCGAGCGATACAAACACCAAAAGTGGAAAGCATACTTGTTTCCACCATTCTATCTTTCTATCTCTGTCTGTCTGCCTCTCTTACTAATTTCCATTTTTTTTCTTTACGTCTTTCATCCCTCTGCACTTTAATAGATTTTCTGGATTAACTCTGCATGCGATTAAGGCTGCATGATAATGTACTACAGATTAGCGTGAGAGGCATAGAGCATTTGAAATGCCACTGCGTAATGTATTGCCTGGTATGTTGAGATGAAATAGAGTTCTTTAATCTCGCTCACAGCACAGTCCCATATCAATATTTCATCAGTACGGAAACATTCTAAAAACACCAACCTTCTTTTCCGAGCATAATACATTTGCCATCAAGCATGATTAATTGCCGGGAAGTTGAAAAGAAACGAGTCTAAAGATGTTTCATAGCGGAGGAGCTTAGATTTGAAACTCTATAGTACATGTCACACCTGACATGAATTAGCATGAATAACATAATCTCATGTTGCCAAAACTTTAACACATATATCAATTTGTGTTAAATACACGTATGCACTGCTGGAAAATCTAGTTGAGCAAAGCGCTTGCATATATGGTACCACAGTTCGCCTCTTCTTGTGAGGTAATGTTCCCACGTGTAGTAAACGATTTTGAAATAATAGAATGAATGGTGCATTGTACTTTTAAATTTTCAAACAAACTAATCATACTCAGTCATTTTGTTCACTAAATGCTTAGTGTGTAACCACAGCCTCTGGTTTGACTCTTAATTAAATGAATACAAAATAGTCTATGGCTTATAGAGTTCAGACCCTGTGTTTAAATATAAGACAGACAATGGTTTCCACATGCAAACTACCAACAGTTTGGCACTGATGTTGTATATCAAAAGATATTGCATTAAAGAATCAAAATATCTATGTGGTCTGCCAGATTGGGCAGAGTGCAGTGTTATCTGGGGAAGATAAACTTTCCACTTTCATACACATTTTTTTGATGACAGAAGCAAACTAGACAGACTGCAAGAGAATTCAGGATATGTATTTCACCTCTCTTGTTAAAGGTACTATGTCCCATTTGCAGGCCCAAAAAATGAAATGGTTAAATTCCAATGGCATTTGAAAGACAATACTAATTTAGAACTTCCCTAAAAAAAGGGGGGCTTGAAAATGTCTTTAAGTGGGAAAATAACGACTATTAGTTGTCGAATCGACTTAGGAGCTATAGAGCCAGTAAGTAATAGTCTGATTTTTCAGACCATTGTACCGAATGGTCGTACGTTTTATGCTGCGCAAAGATTCAATCAGTTTAATTTTGGCCATTACAAGAAGTGGGTTATTGATGTAGACAAATGCTCATGTACCCTTTACAGCTCATTTTATGTATGTTATTACCAAAGATGAAAAAGCCAGTCAGTCACTCAATAGTGTCTGACAGTGAAGTCTAGCAAGTAAACGGGTTTCCTTGCATAATTTGAATATTAGGACACTGCTAACGTTTAAATTTCACAGATAGGACATACATGACATATTCATAATTCCAGCAAAGTTCTACAGAATTCGATGTTGGCTGCAAAAGGGACATAGTATCTTTAACAAAGCTTTTTGATGTCAATCTGTGTATATTTGTCAACAGTGACAACTTTTAGCCCCAGTCTGTACAAGGTCAGATCCTATAACAGAACAAAATGTTACTCTTGACCAAAGGACTTGTTTGAGGAACTCAGGGAAGGGAAAGCTTTAAAAACTGGGTCAGTTTTCAAATTAACGCAAGCCTACAGCTACCTGGCTAGACTGTGGCACCTGCAAAGCAGATTAGGGTTGCAACGATTCTATGAAAACTGTTCGATTTGAGGTATTCTCCTTGAGCTGGAATCATGGCTTTAGACTTGACTCTGCACCCGATGAAAAGCAGGATCAGGAATGCCTAAGGTATTTGGTGGAAACCCCCGACTGTGGAATGCAGGCTCCCGAGTGATGATTGGGAAGGGGTGTGGAGCGCATCTCGGTAAGGGGTGCATTTGGCCGAGATTGACAAGATTAGGGGGCATTTTTATTTTCAGTCGACAAGAAAAAGGCCTTCGCAGAGATTTGTAATTGGCCCCTGATTATCAAAAACATTTGGACAAAGGGTCCGTGTTCTATACTGGCATGTTAATCATAATCATATACATTTGCCATCAGTATTTTGATAAATCAGCAAAGAGCATATATAGGGAACTAAAAAAAAAAAATATGGTAGATTTGATTTACATCATTCTGCAAAAGTTTTTCCTGCTTTTATCAAATTTTGGAAACGAGCAAAATACCATTTTAGTCAACTTTTCTGACACTAGCCGTGTCTATGGAACAATTTGCTACCGGAAATTTGGCAGTCCAATGATTCAGTTCCCAGCAAACAAAGAGTTTTTTTTAAATATTCCCTACCTGAATCAAGATCAGTGGCGGTCAGGGTGACAACGGAAGTCCCGATGGCCACATCTTCAGGCACTTCTTCACTGTAGTCTACTGGGTTGTAGACCGGATCATTGTCATTCACGTCCTCCACATTGATGTAGACTGTTGCTATTGAACTCCTTGGAGAGGATCCTTTGTCTGTAGCCATTACAGACAAGAGGTAATGCTTCTTCTGTAATTTGTATTATAAAACAAGAAAATTGTAGAGTTGGAAACGGTTTACAGTGAAGGTAAGAAAAATGAATATTATGCTAGGAGTACTAGGAAGACTAACAGTATATTTCACTTCCTTTTCTCTTCAAAAGTAGTTAAGGAACTATCAAAGTTTGTTTGATTCATTGCATGAATCAATCTTTGGCAAAGGCTGAACAATCCTTTATCAACTCCTTGAGATTGTTCTCCTCTGTAGGTATGTCATATTTAGATATTTAAAATATTTAGATGTTGAAAGACAATTCTCATCTCAAAGAGGTAATTTTTTCTTCATTTAGTTTGGTATAATTTCTACCTCGTTTTACTGAAATGATTCTAATTTACAACGATCAACTTCATGTCATTACCACTTCATAGTCAAGACTTTGTTGTAGCCTGAAAGCTCCTGTCACAGGATCTAGATAGAAGACGTCTTCTCCAGGAGCTCCTTCTTCCACGACAGAGTATACCACTTCCCCATTCGAGCCCGCATCAGGGTCTGTTGCTACAATGACACCAACATCCTCGCCCACCATCTCATCTTCTGGAACCAGGAACGAGTAGGTTGACAAGGAGAACACCGGATCGTTATCGTTCTCATCCAGGAGATTGATGTCAATGGTGGACGTCGAGGTCAGCATGCCATCGGATGCCTGGAGCTGGAGCTGGTAGATGGCAGAAGACTCCCGGTCGACCACGCCCCTGGTTCTGATCTGCCCGGTGGTTGAGTCGATGGAGAAGAGGTCGGTTGCACCGTCAACGATGCTGTAGAAGATGATGGTGTCCAAGTCTGCATCCGTTGCCATGACAGTCTTGACAGGTGAGTTTGATGCCACATTCTCCCTGATGGAGGCGGTATATGGACCGTTGGTGAAGACAGGTGCATTGTCGTTTTGATCAAGTACATTGACAGTTACCTATAATGATAAGAAAAAAAAAAAACAAAGAAAGGCATTTGAGTCAATTTGCATGAAATCTTCTTGTTCTCTTTGTTCTTGTAATAGTACCACAGACGTGATACTAAAATCTGAGGTGTGTGACAGGGGCACTATGTCATCTATGCATGTATATTTTCATGGTCTCCTAAGAAAATCATTGCTGACCTTGGAAGCTAAGTTGAACAAACCTTGGTTAGAATGGGGCTTCGGATTGGATTTCCAGCCATAAATATTATTAGAAAGTGGGAAAATAGTGCAACGTTAAAGACAATCTAATTTGTCATGCTCTCCTCAAAGCTACAACAAGCTCCCTGCCCTTCACCTCCTGACCCGGCATTACCTATGTTGGTATTATGTTCATGAACTTCCATTGAAATTGTAAGAAAACAAGATGTCTATTTCTTTCGCCCCTACCACTCCCGTTATGGGAATCGTTACGCATGGTTTGGGTTGAAAAGGGTTAAAAAGTTTTTAAAATATGTGCTGCACCAGAGCATTGTTTTCACACACTTCACTCATCGCCATGACCGATGAAACTCAACATGCAGGCAGTGCTGACAATGGGGTGGAGGGGAATCCAGCATGAACACTAAAAACATGGATAGCCTTTCAATCATAACATTTCCACTCCTGTTGCTACTCGCCACTCTGGGAACAACATTACATGCCGAACCCGTGACTTCTGCCTGAGAAAATAGCCTGGAAGAAGTCACAGGTATTGTATGGCAGGTTACCAGGACAACCACCATCCATCAACTCCATCTACTTAATCATACCATCCTTGTTCTCCTTTAAATTTTTCATTTTTTTTTTGGATTAAGGACAGAAGAATGGGAAAGTGTAATTCTTGCCCAGAGGGGGGAAACTTCTACTTCATGCTCTCATCATCAATCATCAACTGAATCATCTGCTCAGAGACAGAAGGTGTTAACTCATATCATTTTACATGGTGTTAACACCTTTCTGCCTCTAAGTGGATGATATGAGAAAGTCTATAGCCAAGAGCTGGGGATAAAAATGGATGTGGGTATGCATGATACCAGTTTGCCAGTACACAAAGCCCTCCTGTAATTTGTATTGGAGAAAATGAAAAACTCAAATCTACAGGGAATAGGGTTGGGTTCAAGTCGAGGCTACAGGTTGAGGTTATATAATTATGTGCCCATCTATGGAATACTAGGTAAGATGCAGAATAAGGTATCATTGATAAGTTACTCTGTAAGTTTTAATATTCAACAGTCTCTTATCTACATGTTGAAAATATGTAAAACTATAAATGACACTTTTATTTCATCATGACATTCATATTATAGCACCTCATTCATAATTTACCATGATGCTATGCATATTGAAACCATTGTTGATAATACACAATGTATGAGTGTAAAAACTTTTAAAATAAACTGTATTTATGGGCTTTTCATGTAAACTAGCATTATGCTTAGGATATGTTCCTCACGATTTCACTTGCATATAATGCAACATTCTTGACATGATTGCTATTAGTTCTTTTCTTTTCTACCTTTCCTCCTCATTTAACAACCAGGAAACTGTTACAATTCCTCTCAAAATCTCTACTAAATTTCTTTCTTAAGATGCTTTACAAAGGACTAAGCTGGGCTGAGAAAAAGGAGCTGCCTGCTACCCGCTGTTTACAAGAATAGAAGCTATTGTTCCTGGTCTTTTGTATCTAATCACCTAACAGGTTGAACAATATTGTCTGAAGAAATTCCTCCTGTACTTTCTCCCACTGAGTAATCATCCTTGGCCAGCGCTTACAGAACTGAACAATGGAATTACAAGACTTAAGGCAAGCCATCAGCTTGTGGAGAAGAAGAAAAGCAATTTTAATCCAACAACTTTTCAAAAAAGTGTAATTACACAGTTACCACAGATTCTTCCTGGTTTACTCATCTTGTAGCTAGCACTCCAGGAAATGATCATGATTGAGGGGGGAGAGAGCGAGAGAGAGAGGGAGAGAGCGAGAGAGAGAGAGAGATTGGTAAACAGAGGTGGAGGCACTGGTAGGAATTATCTCTACCAAGCCTTGTGTAACTTATTAGTGGGTATTAGTTTAGAAGATGCTTCTTTTAGCTGGTGCCAACAGCTTTCGAACAAAAGTTTTAAGGTGATTACGGGTGTATTTCTCCTGTTTGTTCTGATTTTTTTTTAAAAAGATGTAAGCATCATAAACTGCTATGCTTAATCATTCTAAGCCTGTGCTAAGACGTGTAAGAATTTGAAATCTTTTGTACTTTAGGACTGCTGATTCCACTCAAGATCTTTTCCACTGCAGATGATCCTTGCGTAAAGAATTAAAAGGAGACAAAATGGCACTTGATAAGTCATTTCTTTGCTTTTCAGTTTACGAAATGACAGGTGAGCTATGAAAGTCCATCTTCCTCATCGGCTTTCTATAATCTTCTTTCCATATTTCAAGTGTGACTCATACTTGCTACGTCAGAGAGAATTATTTCCAACCAACTACTGATTTACTGTAAATAACTTGGTGTGGATGACTTGGTCATTACAATTATATTACAAAACTAAAGGAAAATAGTTAAAAGACTGATGGAAGGAAACAAAATCTAGTATCTCCTCCATTATCCCACATAAGGCAGAACAAAATCATGTTGCAAAAAATACAATATGGATTATATTTCATGGCAAGCTGTAAAGCTTTCCACTTGTCAATTTAAGACCCATAGGAAGCCTCATTAAGTATCTCAGCATGAACTTGGCCACTACATGTATAGTTCACTGTCCTTACTTTGAAGGGAAGAAAATGGAGGCAGGGGTTGTCATCATGTATATCTTGTATTTAGCTGTAGAGGTATATTCTAAATTATTATACATTATGAAATGTATACATGTATTTCAAAATGAAATGTCTGTTCAGAGCCAAAAGGGCATTAACTCTGTGTTAAAGTATGTGAGTTAAAGAGAAGGTTGAGTTCTGGGAAGAGGTGAAAAATAATTTGTGAGCGTTATCATTGTTTTTATGCAAGTGTGGAAGAACATCAGATTAAAAATGTTCCTTGAAAAGCATGGTTCTTCAAATGCCTTAATATTCTAAATATGGCATGTAACAGCATAAAAATCGGGATGGATTTTTATGCCACGTGTTCATGTAGTCCCATATACATCTGTCTGTGTACAATGCTTGTAACTTTACCAAGACTGGGCCAAATTTCTTATCATTTTGATGATTCCAGAACCTTGCAGTACACACCAATACTTATATGGTAGATGATCAACCTTTTCTGATCGATTCAACACCGTTTCTTTCACAATGCAATCGCATGACCAGAACTCAACTATATCTTTAATGCCCTTCTGGCTCCTAACAGACAATACAATGTATACACTTCTGTACATTCCATGGAAACCTATAACCCTTCTTTGTCTTCTTTGAGAAATCGTGAACTATCACTTCGCTTCTCATTCGTCATCCAAACAATGACAATTTATGGTTTGACTCTAGCACGCCTTATCATAAATAATTCACAGGTTGGGAGACTTCAATCCCCGCCATTTCTTGTACACTCAATGAAATAGAAAGTCAAACATGAACCTGAACCAATTTCTTTTTCTCTCCACAAATTAAAACAAAAGCAGAACATCAATCATTTTGGTTCTAACATCTTAAATCTTGGCAATGACTGTTTTGATCGCCTCTTTCATGCTATAAACTAACAAATATTTGGGTTACAGTGCAATTATCACTCTCTTTCTTTTTTTACTATTCTGAAAGATACCATACCATCAAAGAGAATGAGTGCACAAAGAAGGTACAGGGTGGGTCCAAGTTCACATCATTCGCATAAGCCTTCTAAAAGTCTCAGTTACTTATGAAGAGAAAATAGACAATGTAAATCTTCAGATCAATCATGATGGGGCCATCTGTTGACACGACTTTCACCTAGTTTGCGTGTCATCTTGGGGAGGACTCAAAGTCAAAGAGGATAGACAGAAGGCATAGTATTAGTTTTAGTGTTTTTAAAAGAAGACCACTAGATAGAAACATAGAAAGAAGGAATAGTTTTATTGTTTTGAAAAGAAGACCACTAAGATTTCGCAAGATGCCTCACGGGTATGCGAGGGTTTGCACTTTCTATTGCTGCTATAACTTGTCGCTTCCTGCTATTGTCAAAGACGCAAAAAGGTTTTGACTTTGGTATTTAAATAACTTTTGAGGAGCAAGCATCAATGGAAGATAATTGGTTTGGAACTTCTTCTAACACAGTGAAGGATAAGCTTCACCTTGGGGAATATTGGAAAGTGTTTTTCTTCTGTTTGATGACCAAAAGCTACATTTAAAAGAGGGATTAGAGAAAAGACTGGCATTGGTATACTTTGTGATATTTTTGTTCATGGAGAGACCAAATCCACTACCCAGACTTACTTATAGTTTAGCAAGATCATCACTAATAAAACTGCAGCAACTGCTTGAAGTTCCTCATATTTACTATATTTCACATCCTATACATGAATGTTTAAAGAAAAAGGCCAGTTCTGGTCATGCGATTGCATTGTGAAAGAAACGTTGTGGAATCGATCAGAAAAGGTTGATCATCTAGCATATAAGTATTGGTGTGTACTGCAAGGTTCTGGAATCATCAAAATGATAAGAAATTTGGCCCAGTCTTGGAAAAGTTACAAGCACTGTACACAGAAAGATGTATATGGGACTACGCGACCACGTGCACGATATCTATTTGGTCCCAATAGATATAATAATAACCAAATATATCAATTAGTAGGCAGTTTCCCGGCAAAATTTGGATCAAAACATATTCTTTCACATGATTGGTAATGAGAGCTTCCATTTCATTTTTTGAGAGAGGGGCGTTTCCAAAACTAGTCTTTACCTTTAAATGTAAACATGTAGAAATAGAATGGGCAGATCTAAAGAGCACGCCCACACTGTAATATAATGATGGAAAGATTAAAAAGGCTCCAAGAAAGAATCTGGGAGAGGCTTTTTCTTCCTTTCTCCAACCTGGCCAAGGGGTGAAGGGACAATGGCATCTTATGTAACAAGAACAAAAGGGAACCTCGGACTGCTGATCTGTGCCCTGAGGGGGACCGCCAAGATCTTAACTGTCTTCATTTAAAGGCAGGGGTGTATGCATGCAAGTGCCTCTTCCCCATTCTGTTTCTCCTTTGCATGGTTAGTCTAAGGTCTAAGGTCTAAGGATGGTATGTTGAAATAGGCCTATACAGTGTAGGTCCATGACTGAAATAATAAAAAATGGGCAAGATTCTAAATTTTCTTCACTTAATAATCATATCAATTATGTATCTAATGGGAAACCAATTATGTAATAAGTTAAAGATAGGAATGGAATTTATCCTTGAATTCTGATTAAAAAGACTAATCTGAAGATCCATGATTGTGAGTAACGTTCTAAGTGGATAACATGGCTGATTGGACAAGAATGTGAAACCTCTCCATATTGATTTCCATTATTCTACCTTTGGATTTTAAGGTTGGTTTTTACTTTTAAAAAGAATGTGAAGCCTTCGTTTCTTTCGAATACAATACATTCATACTTTTTTTTGTGATAATACCCTAAGGCTTTAATAGCATTCAGATGTCTTATGTGTATATCATTTCAACTGACAAAGAACTGTTGGAAACGATGGCGATTTACCACTCAGCAACTTTCAGTCTGTGTGGCTAATTGCATGACCATTACCCCAGCTCTTGATCAATTTCTATGAAAATTCAGTGTTTTCCAAGCTATTTCTGTTGAAAATTCTCACTGAGAAACATGGGCATTTGAATAGTGCTACGTAATCAACAAAAGGATATTCCTAAGGTTTCCCTCCCTCAATTATACCCTAACAATGCGTCGATTTCTAAAAGAGCTGGTTTTCTGTTCATGTAGTTGCCTTCGAGCCTTGAAGAACTGAATACGAAATCATCTGTGATTATCCAACAGAGGATGAGGGACAGTATGCCTTTCTCCTCTTTGGTGTAAGGGTTATTTTTCTGCTACCTTGCTGCCCCCAAACAAGCCCTGAAGATGATAAATGATGCTGGTGAGAGATCATGGTTTGCGCTTTAAAGACGGTCAACATCTTCAAAACAAATGGTGTTCTCTTTCTTTACCGCTGAATTCTATAAGCCTGAAATTTATATTGATGCATTGATTGTTATAAAAGATATTGCAAGACTACTGCACTTTATAAGGATGTTTGACCCTAACACTACAGAATTATCATAAAACAGGTGCATTTGTCCATTTTCAAAGTCATTGTCAAAATATTTTAATAAAAAACATAATGATACTAAATAGCACTGAATGGACATTCAAAAAACAAACTGTAATATTTCCTGTCAATAAATCGAATGCTATGATCTTGTGTCTATGGTTAACATATTAAGAGTGATAGACACAATGGGCTTTAAATATTTTGATATCTAATTTTAGGTGTTTTTAGCAGTGAGAGAAACTACTCACGTAACCCCTGGGAAGGGACCCGTAGTAATCCCAGCCTCGGTTTCTTTCAGACCAAAGGTATATATACTGTCAGCTTGAATGAGTAATAGCTCCAAGTAATGGCTCTGCGCAAGCTTGGGTATTATTAAATCAGCTCTCACAAAAGCCAACCTGCTAAGCATCTTGTACCTGATAGAAAGGCATCAAAATGGCAACATTCTTTGGAGGATCTATTAGGGCCTTAGCTTGCTTGTCCGGTGATGAGGAGATGGACACTGTCGCCAGATTTTCCGTCTTTGTCTCTTTCAACAGAAGAGATAGAATCAGAAATACTTGGCTGATACAGGCTTCATCTCATCCTGACAAAAAGAGACTTATGTGTCTCTTTTGCTCTGCTTCTCAGCAAATCTCCAGGAAAATGACAATATCAAAACCTTTTCCTGATTGGAGAAAAACTGTGGCCTGGGTTCTCACAAGACGAAAAGGTGACTGAATTGTGACAAGATACAAGTAGATTTTACATTCATAAGATTATAACCAACTTGCCATAAAGTGTAAAACAGTGTATAAAACCCTCTTTCTATGAATTAAAAAAAAGGCACGAGAGATGTCAGACACCATGTCAACACAAGCCCATTGTTTTAATAACAACGAAGGGAATCAAATGTTGCTCTGTTTGCTCATACATACATATGAACTTGATTCTTCTCATAAGGGTATATGTATTGGAAGTATATTTTCAACAATACAGAATATATTCATCAGAAAATTAGGGTAAACTTTTATTTGACTCAGTCTAGGAAGAATATACAAAATACCATATTCCAATCATAACAAGAGGCAAGATAAGCTGAGGAAGTCATTGCTTATCTTCTACTTGTGTTCATGTAGGCTTTAACAACATATATTGATGTAAAGATGGTTATTATCAAAACACTGATATTTCAACGAAATGTAAACAAAATACCAATAGGCCTAGGTGAAAGGGCCAGGGGAAATTTAAAGAACGCTACCCACTCCTCTTGAAAATACACGTGTAATCTGACATGGGCCATCCATCCTCCCTCCAATCCATTGAGGAGGGGAACAATGAGATGGTGTACAATGGTACGCAAACAAACAGAGAAGGGGAACCCAGGCTACTAATCTATAAACAGCTCCATGATGTCCTCCAAAGAGAGTAGAGTCCATAGTCTTCAGACCATTCTGCTTCCATACTAATTACTATCAAACCAGAAACTTAATTTAAGACAGAAAACTTTCGCTATTTGTACATACGGACAATTTTCTTGGCAAGAAAGTTTACGACTTGCAAAAATTCTTTGTTACTAATCGTAATTATTGATTTCCTGTTGTGAAACTTTAGCAAATTTAAATTACTCACAAAGTTCATGAATATTTCACGTGCACAAAAGTTTGTTGTAATACAGTGTACACTTCAACAGGCAGGGTTTGACACTAACAGGCACCAGGGACATGGACATCCAAAATCTAAATCCCGACCCCATCCCCCCCCCAAAAAAAAAATCTAATATAGGCCTTATGTACAACATGTATACAGACATTAAACATTTTCAATCTGGACCTCCTATGAATACAAATGTAAATGTGAATACAGTAAATGTGGAGACATGCTGATATATTGGTATGATCCATTACATATACTTATGATCTTAACACATAATTATGATCTCATATAAGTACAGAAAAGTGTAGCTTACAAATGCATAATCACTTCCAAATTTGCTAATACAAGATATTTGCATTCATTTTTAAGCTGTTAATTGGTTCTCTCATCCTCAAAAGATATCACATTCCACAACTCTTACTGATGCTCTGACGCAATTTGGGTATTATAATAGACTACTTACATGTTCACAGGGTCACTCATGATTAATGTCCCCAGCTTTTATTAATGTGGTCTACAATTTAGGTGGCCGGTCTTTGTTAAGATCAATGGAATTGGATGTTATACAACACAAAACTCAAAAGAGAACATCTGCCTTATTACATTTCTATCATCATTAAATCAAGAGAGTCTGTGATAATAGACAACTAAACGTCATAGACGAGGACAAATCAATTGGAATCAATATACTCTCAATGTAAAACAAATTTCGCATTGAGCTCCGAGCCCGATCCTGCGGAGGACTGCGTTCAAATGTGGTTTTATGGGACAGTTCAGTTACTATTTGAAAAGGAGACCCATAAATGCTAATGATGTTTACAATTCAAGTTAAGGTCCGCAGATCCTAATGTCCACTTTGAGAGTTCTGAAGTGGCAATGTGGCATTCTGGTCCCACTTTAAAATACTGCGCTGGTCTGTATGCTGTGGCTCATTCTCACGCAAACTGTGTTTGTATATAAGTCTACTTCTTTGTTTTAAAGATACTATGTCCCTTTTGCAGACAACATCAAATTCTGTAGAACTTTGCAGGAATTATGAATATGTCATGTATGTCCTATCTGTGAAATTTAAACGTTAGCAGTGTCCTAATATTCAAATTATGCAAGGAAACCCGTTTACTTGCTAGACTTCACTGTCAGACACTATTGAGTGACTGACTGGCTTTTTTCATCTTTGGTAATAACATACATAAAATGAGCTGTAAAGGGTACATGAGCATTTGTCTACATCAATAACCCACTTCTTGTAATGGCCAAAATTAAACTGATTGAATCTTTGCGCAGCATAAAACGTACGACCATTCGGTACAATGGTCTGAAAAATCAGACTATTACTTACTGGCTCTATAGCTCCTAAGTCGATTCGACAACTAATAGTCGTTATTTTCCCACTTAAAGACATTTTCAAGCCCCCTTTTTTAGGGAAGTTCTAAATTAGTATTGTCTTTCAAATGCCGTTGGAATTTAACCTTTTCATTTTTGGGGCCTGCAAATGGGACATAGTACCTTTAAGTGGATACGAAAATAGTCCTTAAAAAGACAGAAGCAAACTATACCTTTAACTACATAATATGTGCATGAAACTGAACATGTAGACCTGCAGGCATGATAGGTACAAATGAAAAACATACATTGTACCTAGAGAACAGTACATTTAATATACAGGAGAATTGATGCAAGAGATACAAAATGTTTACATTATTTTGTGTAGAGAGCATGAATACTTTTTTTTAAAGAGTCAGGTTTACTTCAAAACAAGATAGGGCTGTATGTTTTCAGGGTAAAACTGTTATATTTGCCATGTATTGTAATGTGTACATTTTGGTCATTTATTTTTCTTCACAGCTCTGATAGAAACATTCTGTAGCTCTTTTTTTAGTTTTCCAGAGGAAAATCACTCTAAAATTCCATAGACCGGTACCTTTAACTGGCTGTGTTTGTATAATGTGAGTCTTTAACAAAACTGGTGAATCATACCAATAGCCTCAACCCCAAGTCAAGATTATCTCCCTACACCATCAGTTTTAATATATCATTTATAACAAGACGTGCAAATAACAACACTCTGAATCAGGAATTAATGGTCTACCACTGTTTGACTCCATCTCTCGGAGCAAACTGTCTGACTGTTTGCAGCTATGTGATTATACAGCCTACAGACACCATGGATTGGTTTATACGTGTACAACAAAGATAGATTTAATAGATTTAGATAGATTTGGTTTGGGGGAAGAATAATTAATCACTAATTTCGAATTATTTAGCGTTGTTTACTAATGGTTTTCAAAACAAAGATAGGTTATCATGAATTCTGGTGAAGAATCGCTGACTTTCAAGAAAAGCTGTCAATAAGTCATTTATGATTGTTGTTTAACCAACAAAACAAATCTTTAAAAAAAAAAAAAATACTGACATTTTATACCCTGAAAACTATCAACATAATCATGTTCTTTCTACATGTACTAATTCACTAATTGATCAGCAATCAGTTTTATATAAAACTATCTTGATAGATAACATTTATTTGTAAAAAGCCATTAGCATTACATTTTGGGGGATTCTGATAAAATAACTCCTTTTTAATTTGTGTTTGGTTATTACCAGAACCCCTGAACCCCTGACATAAACAAATCCCAAGCAATATTCAAACTAGAGGTTCATGCCATGATCACACAGCTTCTTATAAGAGCCAAAGGGGCATTGACTCATATGCAGAGATAACACCCTTCTGGCTTTAAACTGACCATATGCAGTTTTATTTGTGATAGGCTTTATTTGATTATTTCACACAGAGATACTGGTTCATGGGAACTGTCCTGATAAGCTAATATTTGATGAGGGCTATTGAGTGTATTGGGCATCATTAAGTCATTAGCTGAGAGCTGATGTCTTTATCACGGATGTCTTTATCACGGGTGTCCACTACCAGCTAATCTGAACTTGATGATACATGACCATCAATGGAGGGATTTCATCATGGACTCAAATCACTCAAGTCAAGTTTGTGTGGGGATATCTTAGCACCAAACAGTGATAATGACCAAAGAGGCTTGGCTCATTGAGCAACACAATACAGGAGCAAATTGGAGCAAAGATTTATCCCCCCTCAAAAAAAAAATAGAAAAAATAGGGGGACTTGTTTGGTTTTAAAAGATTCATAAGAAAGGTCTGTACGAACATTTTGAGCTACATGGATTGAGAAGAATGACAAGAAAATTGTAATACAAATACAATTAACAAGGAAAAAAATTAATTTGAAAAATATGAATAGCTAACAATGGTAGGCTGATTTTATGAACTACAAACCTATTTTATTTTTTAAAGACATCGTTAATCTAGTAGTCCTTCAGATTACACTTGATCTATATTTTCGCGCATACAGTTCTCACGGTTTTAAATGAAAATGCAATTTATACAAATGTAACAGAGCATACAGACCTGTATTAAAACTGCAGCTAGGCACCCTAATTCATTCCAAGTTTAAACACTACACTGTACCTATATTTGCACATACCAAGCATTTTACCAAGATAATATTAACAGTAGGTGGCACGGCTGAATAATATGGTATTCTAATCATCAGATACACCAACATTGCATGGAAGACAACATATTTCACGGCTGATCTTCCCTTATGTTAAAGCATCTAAACCGGGGAAAAGATTAGTCAACTCAGCACGAGATACGCTCCAATCTCCCATGTAGGCCCCATGTTGAGCTTTCCACTGACTGGCAAAAACTAACAGAGAAGAGAAATTTTCTTCCACAAATTTGACACGAAAGGTGCCGCTCAACAACATTATTGTGCTTGCTCGGCTCAGATCTTGCCCGCCTTCTATAGAATGGCATAATACTAGGATTTATGACATTGTGCCCCGTTAAAGCAGGTGGAATTAATAGATTCAATAGTCATTTTTTTTACAAATTGAATTTTGGTACTGATACCTTCACCTTATTGATAAACTGTGTATATGCATAATGGAAAGCAAGTATGAATTGTATGGCAAAGTAAAAAGTGTACTTTTTAGCTTGCTTTCAATCTGTTGGATTTTATATTTACAATGTATTTCAGAGAAAATATAATTTTGGATTAACACCACCCCCTCATTTGTCCTTCGAAAAGTGTTTATAAAAAATCTTTGTGCGTTGCTCTCCTCCCATCTTGCCTTGATTCCCTCCCTTCTAATCAAACAGATGTCATCACGTAATCAATTATCATCAGAGTTTTGACAAGATATCAGTACATGAAGATATGCACAAAATTATCTGGAGTTATGCTACAGATCCAATACAAATGTACAATGGCCTGAAATTACAGACGAATTCCATTTTGTTTCTCCAATGTACATGTAGTCGGTCCATGGGTTTTAAGAAACTCTATCTTCAATGCAGAAAGTACATGTACATGTGCAACCAGTTTGCATGCAAGACTCTCATGTTTCGACGGTCGCCATGGAGATCTCAAACTGAGTCAGTGTCTTTGCAACCGAACACCTTCAGGCAGGCACATGTAGGCTGTATCAGGTGCTGTCTGGACAAAGAACCCTAAACTGACCAGTCCTCATGAAATTGACCCTTACAATGACCCCACAAATTGATTTATGGTTTTCTGTCAGTCCTCCGATCATAATGACCACTAACTGACCCATTGCCATTGGCATTGCTGGATCTTTTCCTCCATGCAAGATCCTACTTAAATTTATGCCATCAGGGTACAAGTCTACAAGTCTTCAACACAAGTGCTGACACATATACGAGTGCTTGGGACTACAGTACAGAAAAGTTTGCTCTGGTTGTATAACAACGCTTGAAATAGATGCTTGAGGTCAGATTTCAACCCTGGATAATAACAAATTTATGAGAAACATTCTCTAAGACCATAATCACTTCACCAATTTTAAAAGGTAGTGGGGCATGCAATGGAGGTCTGAATAGAGCACATAAATTTTCACAGTTTTGAAGGCTACGCCACAAGACCACAAAACTAATATTACATAAAAATGTATTGTACAAAAACATTGTGATTGTTCGACACCAAATAGGAAGGGTAATGGGGAGGGCAAAATAGTTTGGCATAAAACATTACCTCAAAAACAGGTGCAAAGAGTCTTGAAAATTGAACTGCATGGAGAAAACCTAACCCCCATTACAACATAAACCAGATGTACGTTAAATATTGCGCAGAGGGAGGTTATTACGAGTGATTTTCTTTTCTTTTTGACTCGTTCAAAGTAATGTGGTACCCCCTTTTTAGATGGATTCTTTTGAAAGGCGACACTAGCCGTAACCGCTGAAGGAATGAGCGGGGCAGTGGAGCCTGGAAAACAACATTAGTGGTGACATTTGATAGAATAGGAGGAGAAATGGGCGATGGAATCCAGAAGTTGGAGAAGCAATCAGACGGGTTCATAGGAGAGCAACGGCAGAGCGGGTGGTAGACCAGAAGAAAATTATACAGATTTCCAGCCTTCCCATGCTCATATATTATCATTCAGAGTTATTATTGAAGGGAATTTATTTCTTATCAAACAAATACTGTTACAAGTTCTGGAAAATTGACATGATTCGAAAGGTTATGAGACAGAGGGAGAGGGAAAGAGAGGGGGTGGGATATACAGATAGACAAGGAGAGAGGAGAGGAGAGGAGAGGAGAGGAGAGAGAGAGAGAGAGAGAGAGAGAGAGAGAGAGAGAGAGACAGAGCGAAAGAGAAACAGGCGGGGACAGGAAGGAGCAAAGGGAGAGGAGATCAAAATATATAAAGGGAAAGAAAGAGAGAGGCAGGGAGATAAAGAGACATGTACATGTATATACATGTAGGAGGAGAGAAACAGTAAATAGACAAGGGAAGGAAAGATAATGAGAAAGAGAAAGAAAAAAAAGAGAACATGACACTTTGAAAGGGTATAGAAAATAGGCAGACATATTTACCTCTGCTTACATGTTCATGTACACTAAGGAGTAATCCAATTTACTTTCAATCATAGCCGTCATTCAAACTTTATTTCCTTTTCTTATTAATACCTCTGATGAATCATGAGACGAAACATTTTTGGTAAACTCTGAAAAACATCCCTTCCTCTATTTTGACAGGGTAAACAAGACCTGAAAATAAAGGCCTCAGAATGCAATTTAAACCAGATAAACTTTCTTTGTGTGTTCCTCCATTTCATAATGGACACAAAATCGCGGGTTATGAATATTGGTTCTTTTTAGCGACTCTGCTTACGCTTGGCAAATTTATTTTCCAGTTGCCAAGTCGCAAGCTCCCCTAAGTATGTCAAGTGTTGGTCAAGCACAAGAGGTGCAGATGACACAGCATTGAAGGTACACAAGACCGGGTCTCCCAGGAGAAACTCACAAAGAAATTAACATTCGGGCCATTCCAGATGCATGAGAAATACAAATTTTAAAATTCATAACTTATTGAAGTGGTTGCGATTCGGGGGTGTAGTTAATAACAGGTGTGAGGCAAAGAGTAATTTCTGTATGGAATTTGAAAATATTTGCAGACTATAATACAATAAACAGTCCTTACATTACAGAAAATGAAGGACAAAGTCCTATTTGAAAGAAAACAAATAATTACCACATATTTTTGCTCTGGAAATTTTTATTATTTTGTAATTTCTCTACTTCCAAGCCAGTGAAGCCAATATTATTATTATACTCTGTTCTGAATGAGTAATATATTTTCCTATTTTGATACTGATATTTGTCAAAACTTTTGAAACTTTTGAAACTCTAGGCCTATACAATTACAAATTCAGTTCATTCATAAGTGTATATGAGAAATATACAATAATATGCCTTCAAACAAATTTCTTTCATGTTTTGATGAATTTTCATACTGAGCGGGTGTGACATTGTCCATAAACTCTATCATTTTGAGCTGAAAGGAAGGATCACTATTTCGCTGCAAGCAATATATCATTCTTTCGCACGAGATATAAGGCCAATACCCCTGCATGTATTGAAAATATGGATATGAACTGAAAAGTTAAAGCATTTAGCAATGCTTACATAGAATAAATGCTAGCAGTGCATAGCAATATTTATTCAAATATGAATTACCAAGTCATTGCAGTGGTTCACCGAATATAAATTCGATAAGCATATTCGCCAAAAGCTCATTTTGTGATTAATCGTCAGTTGAGAGGGAGGAGGGCATTAGCACTGTTGAAATATATGAGTTAACACCTAGTAGAACAGCTCTTAGCTGATGATATTTACAAGAATGTCCTACATGTAGGCTAAATATCAAAACAAAATGGCAGTAAATCTGTAATTAATCTGAAAATATAATTTCTAATGTTTTTCTTAGTATCAGAGACGAAAAGCTGTGATATTATTATGCAGGGTCAAAGTTCAAAGAATGCTAGTATGAGAAAGGTCGACCAGGGTCAATCCTTTGCATTGAGAGCCTATAACATTCAAACT